>CM024755.1:126273751-126992353 GCA_014218235.1 Colocasia esculenta | reverse complement strand
AAATCATGGTAAACTCCAGCCAAACTGGCGCGGGCCATATGTGGTCACCGGAGTTTATGAAGGCGGAGGATACATGTTGGCGACACGTACTGGCGACTGCCCCTTCCCGCCGCTAAATGGCAGGCATCTAAAAATGTATTATCCCCTGAATATGAATTCCGAGGGCAGCCGCCTCTGATAGCCCCATGCCCGAACTGGGCTAAGGGAAATCTGGGCATATGTGCCCATGTCGAAAAAAAAGAGGAAAAGGGACTAAAAATAGAGATGTCCCGACAGACTTGGTCGCTTCCCAATTGGAGTGTCTGAGGGCAAAAAAGCCTAGAAAATCCGGTAGGGTGAAAATCCGAAAGGGCGCCTCAGGCAAAAATGGATAACCCCTCAACGTGAAAACCCGAGAGGGTATGTTGAAAAAGTCAGAGGGGGCTAGCCTTGGTGAAAATCCGAAAGGGCACCAGGGTTGGTAATACAAAAAAAGAAAGTAAAAAAAGAAGAAAAAAAAAATTCCCTCCTTTATGAACTGTGTTTTCTTTTGGTCGACAAACCGATAGGTAGACTAGGTCAACCTTTCCTGGCCAACGAACCACCATGGTAGCCAAGTCAAACCTTTAGCCAACAACCCCAATGGTCGGCTAACTTAAACCCCCTTAGCCGCAAACCAAGATGGTAGGCTAACCCAAATTCCTTCCCAGTCAACAAACCACCATGGTAGGCCGAGACTAAGCCCTTAGCCAGCAAACCAAAATGGTAGGTTAACCTAAATCCCCTTAGCCAGCAAACCCAAAGGTAGGCTAAGTCAAATCCATGTCTGGACCACAAGCTGCTCTGGTAGACCAAGACATTTGCCCCGTCGTAGCCAACAAACCAAAATGGCAGGCTATGCCCCTTTTGGCCAACAAACTGCAATGGTAGGCCAAGCCAAACCCTTAGCCAACAAACCAAAACTGCAGGCTAACCCCAAGTTCCCCCCCGGTCAACAAACCCCAGTGGTCGACCAGGTCAAACCTTAGCAAGCAAACCAAAATTGTAGGCTAACCCATACCTCTTTGGCCAATAAACCACAAGGTCGGCCAAGTCATATTCTTCTTAGCCACAAACAAATAAAGTCGGCTAAGCCTGCCCCCCCTTTAGCCAAAAAAAAAATCTCAACGGTAGGTTGTACCTTCCTTAGCCAGCAAACCAAAAGGGTAGGCTAAGTCAAATCCTTCATGGGTCAACAAACTGCCACGGTAGGCTAGGTCAAATCCTTTAGCCAGCAAACCAAAATGGTAGGCTAACCCAAATTCCTTAGCCAGCAAACCAAAATGGTAGGCTACCTATATCCCTCCTTGGTCAACAAACCATAATGGTAGGCCGGGTCAAATTTCTTAGCCAACAACCACAATGGTAGGCTAAGTCCAATGGCAAATCCTATAGCCCAAGGTTCCGTAGCCCCGCTCCGGATCCAAGCTTCAAAAAGAAAGGAAAGAAAAAAGAGACTAAAAATAGATTGTCCCGGCAGACTTGGTCACTTCCTAAGGAGTGTCTCAAGGGCAAAAAAGTCTAAAATTTGGCTGAGGTGAAAACCCGCGAGGGCACCTCAGGCAAAAATGGATAACCCCTCAACGTGAAAACCCGAAAGGGCACGTTGGAAAAAGTTAGAGGGGTCGGCTTCCGTGAAAACCCGAAAGGGCGCGGGAGTCGGTATGTGAAAAAAATCATCACTTATCAAGTCATGTCTCGCTTAGCCAGCAAACCAAAAGCGGTAGGCTGGGCATATTCCCCTGGTCGACAAACCAAAATGGTAGATCAAGTCATGCCCTCTTTAGCCAACAAACCGCAATGATAGGTTAAACCCATATTTCCTTAGCCAGCAAACCAAAATGGTAGGTTAAGCCATATTTGCCCCTCTTGCCCCAACAAACCACAATGAGAGGCCAGATTAAATCCTTAGCCAACAAATCGAAATGCTAGGCTAACCCATATGCCTCGTAGGCCAGTAAACCAAAATGGTAGGCCAACCCAAATCTCCTTAGCAGCAAACAAAATGGTAGGCTACCCTAGGTCTCCCTTCGTCAATAAACCGAAATGGTAGGCCAAGTCAAACCTTAGCCAACAAACCAAATGGTAAGCCAACCCATGTTTCTTGGTCAACAAGCTGCCATGGTAGACCAATACATATGCCCCTTCTCGGCCAATAAACCAAATACTAGGCTGGGTTAAACCTTTAGCCATCAAACCAAAATGGTAGGCTAACTCGAAATCCCCTTAGCTAGCAAACCACAATGGTAGGTTAAGTCCAAATTGCAAACCCAAAACCAAATGCCCCGGAGTCTAGCCCTGGACCCCAAGTTCCAAAAAAAGAAAAACAAAACAAAAAAAGGACTAAAAATAGTGATGTCCCGGCGGACTTGATCATTCCCCAAAAAGGAATGTTCAAGGGTAAAAAGGCCCTAAACCCGGTTGAGGTGAAAACCCGAAAGGGCGCCTCAGGCAAAAATGGGTTAACCCTCGGTGTGAAAACTCGAAAGGGCGCACCAGAAAAAGCTAAAGGGGGCCATCTTCGGCGAAAACCGTAAGGGCGCTTGAGATGGTAATGTGAAAAGAAAACTGAAAATGAATGAAAATAAAAATGATGAAATGAAGTGAACTTCTCTAAAGGGGAAGGAAATGCTACTCGAGCTCACAGGTCGAGAAAGCAAGAAGAAGCAAGACGAGCCAGGCCAGAAAACGACGTCGACAACAAATGACAAAGCAAAGAGATGCAAACAGAGATTGCCCTGGTGCCAGAAAGAAATATGGTTGATGATTCAAAATCTGTCATTTCTCAAATGTACAGGAACCCGAGACAAGCCCCTTTGGATAGCTGTTATAATATGGACATTAACGGAAAATACAAAGAAGCCGTAAGGCCGTCCCCTCAAAAAGGGACGCGAGGTCCTCTCTGTAAGTCTGCTAAAGTGGCCTGGTGAGCCGAGAGCCTAGCTTGGGAATCTAATCTAAGTGCCCTCGCTCTAAATCGGCCCTCTCCGTCTCGACCTCGGTCACTCCTCTGTCGAAGACAGTAAGGGCCACCTCACATTCGGCGAGGCCTTCGAGGAGTCTTTGATTGTACGCCGTAAAGCAGCAATCTCATCAATGGAATGAGCCCTGCCGGCCATCAAAGTCTCGGCGCGTCTATCCAGGTCACCCTTCTGCAAACAAAATGCCTTGGTCTCTTGCTCCAGTGAGGCGATCTCCTTCGTGAGCTCCTGGATTTTGAGGCGGTTGGCCGCCAAGGCCGCCTCTTGGTACAGTTGCCTCACCTCGCCCCAAAGAGAAGCCACTGCGGCCATCCAGGGGTCCCTCGGACAGCCCATCAAATGATAAGCAAGGGTGCTCCGCTGGAGGAAGTCTCGCACGACCTCAATGGAAAGAGGGCTGCCCGCCTCCATGGCGGCCCGCGTAGGTCTCAACAAGGACTCGAGCATCCCGCCGACCTCAGACATTTTGGCACCCTGGGGGGTGCTTGGCCAAGAAATGCCATGGTCCGGAAAGGCGTTGGGCTCCTCGAAGAAGGCCTCACTGGAAGAAGGTTGGAGCGGGTCACTGCCAACAGCTGCCGGAAGCAAATAAAAAGTCAGCACAAGGCAAAATGATATGCTTACAAAATAATGTCGGGGCGAAACTAAAATTGTGAAGGTTCGGCAAGGGTCACTAACCCTGCACACCCGACGGCGTAAGAGTATCCTTGCTGCCCTGCTCAGGGCGCCTTCTCTCCAGCCTCCCCAGTGGACGTCCCCAGATGGAGTCTCCGAGAGGCGCAAGCGCTCTCCGGCTGAGGCATCTGTTGATCCGCCTGCCAGAATAAATCAAGCAGGTTAAGCACATAATGGCAGAAATGGCCAAGGGGTATGAGAAGCATAGATGGAGTTTCTCAGCCATTTAAAATACCCGGCAAAGGCTCGCTGGTTCCCGGAAGGGACGAGGCGATCGCAGCGTCGCAAGAAGTGGTCTCTGCGCCAGCCACGCCCGCAGAGGAAGGAGGGCTGACAGCTGCCGGGCTCGCCTCCATCAGTTCCGCTATAAGGCGGACAATATCTACAAAAGAAAAAGGATCAAACGCCGGTTATGGTGAGCCTAGTATTCTTCATCCTGACGAGCCAAAAATCTGATAGGACGAATGTAAAAGCTTGCTCTTGATGGCGGAAATTCCTACCACTGCTTTCCCCACTTGTTCTTCTGGGGATCTCACCCTCCTCAGGTGGAGACGCATTGGGAAGCTCGGTCGTGGAGGAAATCGCCACTAAAATAAAAAGGCGAGGTCATTCAAAAGAAAAAGCGGTTAGATGACGAAACAAGAAGGCTAGAAGACACTTACTAGCACTGTGAAGAACCTGTGGCCAGGCCCTCTCATCGAACTCAACGAAATTGAAGTCCGAGCAGTCAGGTAGCCCCGTATCCGGCCCGGAAGTCAGTAGGTCGTGGATCGCCTGCAGCACGGCTGACCCCTCTACGATGGGTATGGTCACGTCTGGGCACCCCATGCCCTCGTCGGCAATGATGTTCGCCGATGTATACCTAAAAGAAAGAAAGGAAGATAAAGGGCAAGAAATCGTCAAACCCCAGTAATAACTGTTGGAAGGCGACGCAAAAAAAAAGGGTGGATGTCCGCCTACCCTGCTCAGTCGGGGACGCTCGAGGAAGATCCGCTACATCCGGAGACGGCGTCCCATCGAAAGTGGGGTTGTAGTCGTCGTCAGCCAGGGGGTTCACATCCTCATGCAGTGTGGCACCAATCGGATCCTCACCCCTGGGGGAACGCAAAGCTACGAAAAAAAAGGGCATAAGTCACCGTCTCAAAGTTGGGAGGCCCCCCCCCTCCCCCACTAGCAGAAAGGGAGGAAGGGTGCTGAAATAATGAAAAATCGGGAGGAGAAAATCAAAATCACCTTCCCCATCCGAAGGAGATGGCCTAGAGGCCCTCCCACGGGTAGCGGTTGCAAGGGACCAGCCTCCTTGCTGGCGCGGCACTTCGGTTGTAGGAGGCGTCTTGCTTTTTCTTCACCGTCAAGTGGATGTAGCTTGCTGCTCAAAGAAAGAAAACAAATTTGATCAGCATGGCAATAAAAAAGTTCACACATCCATGTCATAGGCAAAAAGCATGAAAGCAAAAAAGAAAGAGAATTAGAATTATGCTGGAAAGGTACATACTGCTCGGTGCCGGGGAAAACGTTGGTGGAGGGACCACCTTTTTGGGAGGAATTTTTACAACATTCTCGGCTTCAACTACGGCACTCCAGAAGTTCAACAATCCTCGTGCCGCTCTCGACTTGGCTGATAAACTCAACCGGTCCGACGCGAGCGATTGAGTGGCGGATGTGCCTCTCCCATTCCCGCCACAAATTATTATTGAAGTTGCCTGGGAGAATAGGGCTCGAAAGTGCTGCGTCGGAGGATACCCGCAGTCCAACAAAAAGTGGCGCCACCACGAGTAAACACCTGATGACCCACTACTGTCCCTCGAAGTCGTCAAGTTGCTGTCGGGACGAATCAGGGGCTTCAAGGTCCTACATAGTCCTTGCGCTCGACTGCCCAGAAGTGGCACTTTCATACCACGACGTCTCAGAGCAAGCGCTGTCCCAACAAGGGTAGAAAACTCTCGGCGAAGAAAGGACGATGAAATCAACGGTGCAGGCATGTCTGTCCTGGTCAATCGTGCGCTCTCAGCCTCCTTAATCCGGTTGGCATACTCCCGAAACACTGAGTTATGCCGAAACCACCACCGGGCATAAAAGATCTCACCTGCCCCTCTCTCTACTGCTCTGGTATCAAGCACGCGGGCGAAGGATCGTGCCTAGCAAAATAGCACCACCAGCTGGAGGCCACCAGATGCTGATCTTGACTCTTGTACAATGGCGGTCAGAGCGAAGTCGGCATTTGGAGGAACGCCTGGTCGTACCGAAGTTGCGAGCAAAACGACACGGGTAGTACGGCTCCAGGAATAAAGAGCCCCCTTGCGGAAAAGAAGAACGCTGAGGCGAATGCAACAAAGCCTGTCTTTGGGAAGGACCCACTGGAAGCGGCACTGTAAGGCAAGCGGTAAATCCGCCCCTCGTCGCCCTCCTCGGCCCAAGGCCGGAAGCCTCATGAACAGTAAGCAAAGTCAAGCCCCGACTGTCCGGCTGACGGCACAAAGGAAAGTCGCCATCGCGCCCCGGTCAACTGTTGATAATGAGTCTTGGCCCGGGCGGTTCTGGAACATAAGGAGCAGTGGTGCTGAAGGGTTGTCGACGCCGACCCTCTGGCATAGCCGGGAAGCAGAAGACCGGCCCAAGCGCTCAAGTAGTGGGTCGCCAGGGAAATGCTCCTATCACGGGGAGGACTGGCCGTCAGATCTCCCAATCCGTGAAAAATGTTGGCCAAAGCTGTCGGGGCCAGGGCCAGCTGCACGTCGTCGGCAAGAAGGCACGTCGGGTAAATGAGCTCCGGTCTGACCAACCCCTCCTCCCCAAATGGAAGGATAAATGTGCCCAGCCAGTAGATGAGATAGGCCGCCAAGTAGGTCCTATTCGGAAGCTGCCTCGGGTTCCAGCCGCCATCCCGCGGTGCGCACAGATATCTAGCGTTGTCCTCAAAGTCCACGGACAACTGCTTGTACTCAGCCGGATCACGGTGTCTGAAGCAAACCCGTCACAGAAGCAGTAGGGGCTGTTGTAGAAGAAACGGACCCAGGCGTGGAAGCTCACCCGTACAGTTCCCTTCGAAGCACTGGGGCACTGCTCTCTGCCGCATCTTGACAAAATCTCGCCAGACCTCATCAGATATCTAAAGCTGTACGACATGATATGGGAGCCGGCCCCGGAGGAGTGGTCACGGTGGAAACGGCCAGAAATAGGGGAGGCCGGAAATCCTGTGGAAAGCCCATAGGTCAAGGCAAGTCTCCCCCTCTGCTGTGCCGAAGGTATTAAACCTCTGGTTAAACCTCTCTGACAAGGCCTGCAAAAGTCCTGAGTGGCATGGATAGCTGTGAAGGGCAGCTGAGACCGCATGTTGTAGAAGGCCGACTTGGTCCAGTAGCTCGCGGTAGTGGTGCAGAACTCCCATTAGCCACTCCGTCGCACTGAAACGAAAACGGTGCGAAGAAATCACGGACCACTAGGGCTGTTCAAACTTCGGTTCAACCGAAAAACCGAACCGAACCGACCGGTTCGGTTCGGGTTGGGTCCCTATGTGGTTCAGGTTCGGTTTCATTTTTTTGAAACCGAATAAACCGATTATATATATATTATATATATTATTACTCAAATGAAAGATAGCATAGTTGGTTAGCGCATGGGCGGAGCTTTTCGGGTTGGCGCGGGTTCGAAACTGGCTTCCTCCAAAGGGTATTTTCTCAAAATAGTGAATTTTTGTCCAAAACACTGTGGCAAACCTGGGTTTCGAACCCAGAACCTTGGGTGAAAGTGTTCAGTGCCTTGGCCATTGCTGCAAGCACGCGGTGGCGTTATAATATGTATTAGAATTCGGTTTAAACCGAACCGAATCGGTTCGGTTCGGGTTGACGTTGGGATTCGGTTCGGTTCGATTGGCCAAAAAATGGACCAACCCGGACCGAACCGAACGAACCGAACCGAACCGTGTTCAGCCCTACGGACCACCAATCGTACCAACTGGCAGCCTCCCCGCTCAAGATCGGTCGAGGAAGCAGAGTCGGTCATAGCCCTCTAGGGCGAACTGGGTACTAGAAGGCAGTAAGATATGGCCGGCAAAAGAGGCTCCGGTCTTGTGCTGCCCGTGAACCTCCCAAGCGGCCGGTACAACTGAAGTCCCCTTGACGGGGTGAGCTGACTCGGAGCCGAAAAGCCCCACCTGGCCCCATTCGAAAACTGCACCTGGATGGTGTAGCCAAGAGGAAAGCTGGGTAATGGAGCCACATGTCCCCAGCATGCTGTCGCGGCCGACCAGAACGGCCCTCTCCAACTGGACCCATTCAGTCGCCAAGAGACCAGCAGGACCATCCCATCTGTTAGGGACATAACTCTGAATGAAGGGGAACAGGTGCTCATCCAAGGGAAAATGCTTGGTGTAGTCGTCTTCCCGCAAATAGTAGTAAACCCTGTCAAATCGGGTAGCGGAACACAAATCCACCATGCCCTTGGATGGTGAAGGTTCCTCCAAAGGCCTCGGGCGCACACCCTGATGCCCCGGTCAAGCCTGGGTAGTCCTCCCTCGTGATGGCACAAGGGCAAATGAAGGCATCAAATCATCTGTGCACTGGACAGTACTCTCCGGCCGGCGCGACGCCCCGCTACTCTCTCCGTGGGGGCTCGATGAACAAGGCTCGCCAATACTGCCAAACAAAAGTTCAACTGTCAGAATAATGACGATGCGACAAGGCAGACAATTATAAATGCAGAAGAAGAAATGCATCTAAAGACGGCCACGGGATACCCGTCGTCGCCCCCGTCTCCGGCGGATATCTTGTGGGGGGCATTTGTTGAACCCGGGAAAAATATCAGGATTTAAACAAAGTCCAAGCGTGGAATTCGCTCGGAACAATGCGGAGCTTTGGGAAAAAACCCCGATCCCCCCACTCGAATACCTGAGATAAACGGGTTTGAGTCTGTATTTTAAATCCGATTTAATTCGGGCATTATATTAAAAGTGACGTCCAAAAGAGCTGTTAGGGTGGAACATACCCTCTGCGGGCAAAAGTCGATGTTGCGCACGACGCGCTGTGTTCGGGCAGGCAAAATGGCCTCGACGTCCGAAAACGGAACAACACACGCGTTTAATGCACAACAAACACTTCAAACGGATCAAACAGCGATCAAATGGCTAAGAAGACCCTGGGGCCCACCCTTTTATAGGCTGTACGGCTCCCGGAGGGCTTGCGCACGGCCACCCCCACCAAGGGGGGGGGGGGTGGGGCGCCCGCCGGGTGCCGCACGCGGCGACCCCCGCCGGGGTGGTCCGCGCGCGCGGGCCACCCCCGCCAGGTGGCTCGCCGGCGGGTGGTTTTGCGCGCCGCCCCCTCCAAACCCCTATAAATAGTGGGTAGGGGCCAAGAACCAGGAGGGACCTTTTCCATCGCCCCTTGAAAAAAAAAGGGACTGTTGGACATCTACAGAGGCAACACCCAAGCTTTTGGGAGAAGGTTTGAAGGGGCCATTGCCCTACACCGTTTGTGCTCGGAGGAGAGAAGTACCTTTCTCCAGACTCTGTCCTTCTGCACGTGTGCTGGGCCCCTCCGTGCTCCGTCTGTGCTGTGTGACGTGGAAAGACAAGGACACCGCAAGTCAATATATATAAGACCCGGTATTTGCAAATAAGTCCTTCCGTGTTTTAAAATAACACGTGTGAAGGCATGTTTGTGTAAACGCCTAATGGAGGCATATACACCCCATTGAGGACACATATGTAAATAACTTAAAAATAAAATATTTGAGGATATTTATGGACTTTTAATTGTCGTCTAATTTCCTTGAATTTCGGCAAAAGGTCTTTTAACAAATGTATCGTATCAGAGGTATTCGGGTTTTACCCGATGTAAATGAAACACCGACTCCGGTCAGTGGGGAACGGTCCAGTACACGACCACCCATTCGCCTGATAAACGGACGCGCGCGGAAAATAAATATAAATACTCGAGGGCTCAAGGTTTATACTCGATGTACCTCATAAATAAAAAATCTTTGTCTGTTTATTGTAACAGTCTGGCACACCCACGCACAGATGTACATGCGTCCGCATTACATCGAAAAAAGAAAAAAAAAGAAGAAAAAGAAAATCGATGACTTTCTTTTCTCGAGGGAGTCTCATTTCCGCGTTCCACACCCCCCAGCCCTTTTCCCAACCTCAACCGTGCCCAACCTGCCACGTCACCCTTGTTCCGCCTCCACAGTCCATGACCTTCATATTCCCCATGCAACCTTTCACTCTCCCATGGGCTTACAATCCTTACATCTCCCCACCCCCCATTAACTCTAGTCTCAGTACACTTTTAGTTTCCTATGATTAACTGATCACCTTCTCAGGTCGCCTCTTTAGTCCCTAAGAATCTTCGAGTATAGTGAAGGATTAGTTCACCTTTATCCCACCACCCCTTTAATCCTTTAGGATCCCGAGAGTCAGCCCCTCCCCTTATAGCGGCCAAGGGAAATCAACTAAGTTCCCTGAGGCTAATCGATTATCCTGTCCCCTGGAGAGACCTCCTCCCAATGACAAGGTACTAGAGGGTACTGAGGTAATCAATTAGAGACTTCTCCCTCTTCAATGGCTAAGTGTTCAATGCCCCCCTGTGTTAATCGATTAACGGGTTCCAGAGGTCCCCCTCCAGCGGGTTAAGTGTCAAAAGTGGTCCCCTGTGTTAATCGATTAATGGGCTCCAGAGGTCCCTCTTCAGCGAAAAAGTGTCAAAGGAGCTAGGGGTGTATTAGTATCTAGGGTAATTGAGCCATTGACATAGGCACATAACTTCACGATATATGGAGATTCAACCTTAAGGTAGCAGCCCATACTGCACAGTTGTTGATCCCAGCTAGCTGAATATCCGTTATGTGGTTATTGACCACAATGTCATCACAGCTATTAGAAAGTAACCAAGAGCAATGCAGAAGAATGAAATGGACGGTGTAATGTGATTACAATGTTGAAGAACCTCAGATGGATATATATAACATGCATACTGTCATAACATTCAGATGCTGATGTTAGTGATATGGATATTATGTTAATAATGAGGGAACTTGGCTGGACCAAATAGAATAAGAGAGTGAATCATCCTAGTGAACCAGTCACAAGGAGCTATTAGCTAATCCAATCCTGCGAACATAAAAGCCACTGGGTTCACAACAAGGTTTGCCATATCGGATCTCGGCTTCGTCTTGGGATGGTCAAAGAGAAGAGATCTTGAAGAGATCTCGGAGAGATCTCGGGAGATCAGGATAACATAAAAGCGTGGATCGCATAGGTTCACATAGATAATCCTTAAGGAACATAGATAATTGCATACATTCTCAGCCTCAATCATCGATGACATAGGTTCACATATATCATACAACAAGAGTGTGGGAATTGGGATTCAGATGTGCATTTTCATTTTTCTCTCCTTAGGATTCTGTTTCTTTTCAATTAAAAGTGAAAAATCTCATGAGTTTAGGTGATGATAGCTTTGGTTTGACTAATCTTGAGAGGTCTCGGGCAGACTAAGTGCTGTCAGTAGGAGAGTGGCTCCCTTGGAGAAGTCATATGCGCGTTTGACTTTTTTTACCGGACTTTAGATTTTTAGTATTCTATTAGGTTTATTTGAATTATGAAATTTTTAGATATGTCAAATTATGAAAGATTAGAAGTCGCTATTTTGATGGAACCACCGAAATCACGATTTTTTCTTGGATGGGAGAGTTGACTTTTTATTTGTAAGAGATATGATTTTTTTGATATGTTTATTGGATTCAAATGGTGGTACTTCCTTATTTACATGTAATATCTAATATTTACTTAAATGATATTCAGATAAATAAGGGGATCCTGACAACCCTGCCTGAAGAGGATCTTGAGTTCTGACAACCCTGCCTGAGGAGGATCCTGATTCCTGACAACCCTGCCTGAAGAGGCATCTCGGTCTTCTCGTTTCTCGGGAAGGGGCCGAGATCGATATTCTCGCGAGATCTTGCGAGAATCTCGCGAGATTGCATACCATGGTTCACAATCAGGTCTTAAGAGGACCCATCACATTTTCTTCCTTGATAGGGACAGGCGCTCTGGGTATGGTGGAAGTACATGTAAATGGTGGCAGGGGCAATGGAAGGTCATTGACTTGGCAACAACATAGATGGGAAATGGTGGCAATTGATGACGATGAGGATGGCCTAGTGAAAGAAGGATGATGTTGAAACATCATATCTGCAATATTGCCTTAATTTCTGGCCAGCAGTGGCAGTTCAAAGGGAGCCATGTCACAGATGGGAAGAAGAGCTTCAATACCATATTATGGTATGGAGAGAAGGGAGAAATTGGCTGCATTGAATGAAATGCTTGTATGGTGCCAAAACTAGGCCATAACCCTTCTAGGATATGCCTCTGGCCTTTCTTGCTCAATGCATCCCGATCTTTCTTTTGGATAAGACATTGGGGTCCACATCCTAATTGTACCGAGTGCTTTCTGAAAAGTAGCGGAAAATAGCTATGAAAAAATCTAGAGGGGGGGGGGATGAATAGATTTCTACCAAATTAAAAATTAAACACTTATCAGATTAGAAACCTATGAGAATTTCAAAATTCTGAGTTATGCACTGATTCAAATTAGTACAGATAGAGGAACTGAGGTGTGAATCTAGAAAATATTATGATATCATACTGAATAGCAAGCGTGCCTATCAATCATCTAACGTTAAGACAGATCAAACCACAGTGACATAGAGATTTAGGGTGGTTTGGATTACACAATTGTGTATCCTACATCCACCATCCACACACACACACACACACAAATCTACTTATGTAGCCAGTTTAAACAGAGCACACAACACACACACACAATCTGAGATGATTGAAATCTCAAATTAGAAAACACATGAAATTGAGCAGAAAGATTGCTCCAATTTCACACTACAACAGAATGATTTGAAGTTGAGATGAATAACCAGTTAATGACAAGAAATTGTAGAACAGATGAGACTGGTTCGAATTTCCCCCTTTGTGCTTCCAACTGAAACTTCAGAATTCCAGCTTCAGCCTGATGATGTAGACTCCTGAAACTGAGAATTCAACTTGACTTTGATCATTAACAGCAACTGGATCTCCAATTCTTCAGATTTGGAGCAGCGGCAACCTTCAGATGAAGCCTCTCTCTGGCCGACGCTTTCTGCTTCTAGGAGATGAAGGACTGGTGTGTTGTTTCCCAAAAAGTGTAAGGATCATGGGCATTTATATTCCCATGTATCCACGTGGTACCTTAGAGTTTGGGGGCACAGAATTCCCGCTCAAAAGTTCTTGGATCAAAATCTGACACGTGTCCAGAATTCAAGTTCTGAATCATCAATCGAAGTGTGTCGACACAATCAAGTTATGTGTCGACACATGATCCTGGCTTGCTACTCTGGAAGTTAACCTGTGTCAACACATACCTGACTTGTGTCGACAGACCTGACTATATTCCCAAAATATGGCTTTCTGGGAACAAAGGATGTGTTGACACATGAGTGTCGACACCACTGACTTTTCTTCTGACTGCTTTCTGTGAGCAAAGGATGTGTCGACACATGAGGGACTTATGTCGACACCACTGATTTCTTTTCTTGAATTTCTTCACTGGAGTTGCTCTTTGTGTTGACACTCTGACAAGGTTGTGTCGACACCATTGTCCTCATAACACCTTTTTCTCTGAGTTAAACATAAAATATTATGTTAGATATGACTGAAGCAAGGTATTTAAAATTGTATGGATCATAGTTAAACAACATCAAAACAAGAGATCCAACAATTTCCCTCTTTTTGATGATGACAACTATGATTCATGAACATTTCAGTATAAATGAACAAGGTGTTGAAAATAGTCAATCACTTCATTTCATGTTGAATTTGAGAAGCAATCACAATCACAAAGTCACATCATTCATTGTGAATTAAACTATAGGAGTATGATATTCACATGAAAAACATAAAAGTCAAAAGCCAATGAGTCTCAAAGCATAGTTGTCAAGGCGGACGCCTAGGCGGCGCTTAAGTACTAAGGCACTTCCTTAGCCGCTTTAAAACACCCCGCTTTTTTAAGAGTAGAAAAGGCGCCCCAAGGCGCCGCTAAGGCGGCCAAGGTGCACGCCAGGGGTGCTTGGGCGCGCCTAGACCCATTAGGGGTCCGCAATATCCAGCTTAGACAGTGGATTCAGGTCAGTTTTCAGGGCTGAGTCTACCCCGATTTCAGGAAACATCTTATTTACCTGAATTTAGTAGGAGAGCGGCTCCCTTGGAGAAGTCACATGCACGTTTGACTTTTTTTACCGGACTTAGATTTTTAGTGTTCCATATGGTTTATTGAATTATCAATTTTTTAGATAGGTCAAATTATGAGAGATTAGAAAGTTAACATTTCGCTAAAATCACCGAAATCGCGATTTCCTTCTTCGATGGGAGAGTTTACTTTTTTTTGGTAAGAGATATGATTTTTTTGATATTTTTATTGGATTCAAATGGAGGATACTTTCTTATTTACATGTAATATTTTAAGTAAATATAACATTTAAATGATATTCAGGTAAATAAGTATGAAGAAGAAACCGTGTTCCCCTATGGGTAATATACACACATATATATGCGTACATAAATATAATATATATAATAATCCTATGCGAATCTGTCCGATTCCATGCGAATCGAACCGAATCAGGGAGAACCCGATTCGGTCCGAATCGCCGATCCATCAAACTTTGCTCCAAGGGATCCCCTCTCCTACTGACAGCACTTAGTCTTCTTGAGATTTCTTAAGATTTGGTCAAACTTAAATTATT
This sequence comes from Colocasia esculenta, assembly GCA_014218235.1. Lineage (NCBI taxonomy): Eukaryota > Viridiplantae > Streptophyta > Magnoliopsida > Alismatales > Araceae > Colocasia > Colocasia esculenta. The sequence continues at coordinate 126,977,885 of CM024755.1, read as the reverse complement.
ATCACTCAAATACATGAGACTTTTCATTTTCTAGTTTCTTTTCAATTTTTAGACATATTGTGGGATTATGTAATGGACTCATTTAGTTTTTACTTGTTTTAAGTGTGTTAAGATATTGCACTTCTTATTTTTATTTAACATATTTACATGTATGTGTATTTACTGGTTTGTTTTAAAAGTTGGAAATTAGTTTTCTGATGATAGAATGATATTTGCACTTCTTGTTCTTATTTAGTGTGCTTATTTATTTGAAGATGTCAATTTAGATTTTTTATGACTTTATGATATATAATGTGAGTTTGTTTACTTGTAGTTTAATTTTTGTTGCTTTCATATAATTTTGACCTTTTTGTTGCGACATTTTATTTTTTTGCAAGTATTTTTTTTGTGGTACATAGCTATTATATATATTTCTCAAATTTATGTATTATTTTAATAATATATCTGCCATATTATGATATGTCATATTATGATATTTTTTTTATTGAATTTTCATCATTATATGTATTTATGGATAGATAAATATCATGTAAGAGGGACACTTGAAAACAACTCATACTTGGTTCCGTCCTAAACGTCTAGGCACTGCTTAGGCGGCTGCCTAAGCGCTTAGGCGATCCGAGACCCCAACTACGCCTTGGTTGCCTTGATGCCTTGACAACTATGTCTCAAAGTCACTAGACATAAAGTTCCGAAGTCAATGTAAACCAAAGTTCTGAAACCAAAAAACGGAAATATTCACACAAACTTCTCCCCCTTTGACATCAACAAAAAGATAGTACTACTTAGGTGGAGCTGGGGGAGGGGCAAAGAGTTTGTGATCAATGTCTTTCATCTTTTCTTCCAAAGCTCCCAAATTGTTCCTCAGTAAGAGTTGAACTGCTGTCAATCTTGTATGAAGAGTCTCTTCCATTTTCTTCAGATTCTCAGAAATGTGAACTGTCATCTGATCAATGCCATGGGGCATAGGAGGAACAACTATAGAAGAGGTAGCATGACGACTATCTCCAGTGCTAATATCATCTCTTAGTTTCCACACATTATTGAAATCAGCTTTGAGGTCCTCAATTTGTTGATCAATGTGTGTTGTATGCTCTTTCATTTGTTCCATATCACTTACAAAATGAGCAAAAGATAGTCTGTACTTGGAAACTTGAGTCACAACTTCTTGTCCAATATGAATGCCTTGTTGTGTATTATCAAGAATTCTGGAAAGCAAGTCTTGAAGTCCAGATTGTGGAAATGATAACTAAGTTGTAGCATCACCAACTCACCAAGTGTGCCAACCAACCTATTAAATCTTCTTGAGGCATGTTCAACAAGTTCCTGTTGCCTCAAAAAATGACTTGTGACTGTGTTTTCCAATCTCTGTATTCTGAACTCAAAATTGCTTGACATTTCTCTCATAGAAGAATTCAGATTATCAAACTGAATTTGAAGGAAATGATAAGAGTTTAGGAGGAATTGATGATCTACTAGTAGATGTGGAAGCTGATCCCTGATGGTGAAAGAAGGAAGATGGAACAAGCAAACTTGGATAAGGCACACTGTCATCTGGAATGTCTTGTGGAATGGACTGTTCAGGCACATTTTGGGGTAATTCTTGCTCCAATGGTGGTTGTTCCACTTGTGCTTCTTGAGGAGGGTTTGCACTAGGAGCTAACTGTTCTAAATTTTGGTTTGATGGTTGTTCTAATATTGGAACCCTAGTGATTTGATCTCCTTCAATTTTGAACCTCATGTATCTTTTCACATTGTTCAAATAGTATATGTTATATTGAGGAATTTTTTGACCTTTCTCATTTAAAAAGGAGATGCCAAACTTCTCAAAGACAGCAGTCAAGTGTGCAGCATAAGGAAGAGATCTATGAAGTTCCTTTCTTATTGTTTCGGACATAATCTGGAACATGATCTGAGTAAGATCCACCTTAATGTTTTTCAACATTCAAAACAGTAAAAATCTTTGAATGTCTGTGAGTCTGTTTCTTCCACCACCCTAAGGTGTAAGAATAGTGGTGAGTATGTGATGCACCAACCTATGCAGTGGAGGAAAAGTATTGGCATTCAAGCTTGTGACATTTGTTTGGTTTGCATCTTTCTTATCATTCACAGCAACTGGATCTCCAATTCTTCAAATCTGGAGCAACAACAACCTTCAGATAAAGCCTCTCTCTGGCCGCCGCTTTTTGCTTCTGGGAGATGAAGGATTGGTGTGTTGTTCCCTAAAAAGTGTAAGGATCATGGGCATTTACATTCCCATGTATCCACATGGTACCTTTGAGTTTGGGGGCACAGAATTCCCGCTCAAAAGTTCTTGGATCAAAATCTGACACGTGTCCAAGAATTCAAGTTCTGAATCATCAATCGAAGTGTGTCGACACAATCAAGTTATGTGTCGACACATGATCCTGGCTTGTTGCTCTGGAAATTAACCTGTGTCGACACATACTTGACTTGTGTCGACACACTTGACTATATTCCAAAAATATGGCTTTCTGGGAACAAAGGATATGTCGACACATAAGGGACCTATGTCGACACCACTGACTTCTTTTTGTGAGCAAAGGATGTGTCGACATATGAGGGACCTGTGTCGACACCACTGACTTCTTTTCTTGAATTTCTTCACTAGAATTGCTCTTTGTGTCGACATTCTGACAAGGTTGTGTTGACACCACTGTCCTTATAACATCTTTTTCTCTGAGTTAAACATAAAATATTATGTTAGATATGATTGAAGCACTGTATTTAAAATTGTATGGATCATAGTTAAACAACATCAAAACAAGAGGGCCAACACTTTCTTGCTATGTGCTTGGTTTGACAGGGCCACAGTAAAATTGCATGTGTAGTGGTTGATAGCCTATGATACAACTGCCTACAAGGGCTTGTGAAACTTATGTTCCCTGAAGGTTGCTAGAATAAGGCTTTTTGTGGAAGATGGGATGAGGACACAACAGGCATGATGCTTTCCCCTCCAATTAGCTTTTGATATTTCCTTTTGTAGCCCTAAAGTAGGAAAAGTGGGTATAGGTTCTTCGAACAAGACTTTTTGTGGAGGATTGGATGAGGACACATCTGATATGATGCTTTCTCCTTCAATTAGCTTTTACTATTTCATTCTATATAGTCAGAGGCATGAGGTGACTGGGCAAGCAAGGGGTCGCCTCAAGCCTCAAATGCATAGGCTATTTCCTAGGGCATTTGAGGTGGCAATTTTTTAAAAAATAAAAAAAGATAGATATATTTCAGATACACAAATATATGCTATTTTGTTCACAAAATGACTAAATACATGCATAAAAACCTATAAACTGCCTACATCTATTCATTCAACCTTGCCAAGCCTAATTATTGGGGCTGGGGTGGGTGCGAGAAGTGGGACAAGATGACTGCCTTTGGCAGCTTGGCCAACCACCATGATTGTCTAGGTGATTTGGACTGAATCAAGGCGACCTTTTTCACCTCATAACCCAGGCTTTCATTGCTTTTGATAACATAGATTTCATTTCATCATCATCATCCTCAGAGCCTTAACATAGATTTCATGTCCCTAATTTGGAAATAGGATGGAGTGTTATTTCATGTCCCTTGTCCTTATTGGAGCAATTGAATGAAACAGAATCCACCTGAAGAAGCATATTGGTTGCTTTTTGTCTTCTACCTGAATTCACTTGCTCTCTTTGTCTGTTGATTGGTATTGGACATGTTTGGGTGATTTAAAAAGTTCAAGTAGGTGGGTCTTGATTTTGGTGCTTGAACTAGTCCAAAAACAAAAAGGATTGAAATGTTTGTGGAATGTTTTTTAATGTGGACAGCAAAGTTGCATTTTTCTCGTTTGATATTCCTAGCAGCTGATCTTATGCACTGAAATATAATCCGTGGTTGATGTTGCCTGTTCTGTTATTGGTTTCACATGACAAAAATTGCATGGTAGTCCTTCGGAAGCATATAGGTTCGGTGTATGACTATGTGATATTAACCAGCTTTTGGTTCCCAACTTAAACTACCTTGTCAAAATTATAGCTTAAATGTGCTGGAGGCTGGCTGATAGGGCAGCAAGTTTTGGCATTTACTGTAGCTAGTTAGGAGGCATCTGATTGGTCCTCAATAAAATATTAACTGTTGTCAGATAGTTCTGTGAAAAGTTAACAGATCCTTATATTTGAAGGAAGATGTAAGCACATGATAGAAGCCAGAACAATGCCATATCTTAGCTGGATGTTCTGAAACTTTGATCATGCAAAATAGCTCCTTTTCTTGGAGATATTTGTTCTAATTGTTTCACCTTGCAAGTTGGTTGTGGAGGCATATTTGATTAAGCTGTTATATATCCTTTCCTCTGAAATTTTTACTTCTGTGTTTCCAGAATGGATGAAGTTGCATTGTTTGGGATGTCATTAGAAAATAGTTCGAAGAGTATTAGTTTGGATGGTGCAAAAAGGATGGCCTTGAAGCACATTGAAGCTTTTGTCCTGACATTTTCTGACACTCAAACATTCTCCATCGCTGCCGTTTCTTCAGCTCCTGCATCGCTGGTGCAAATTGCAGAATCTGCCCGAATTCTGGAAGCCGGTCATCTAAGATGCAGGTACTCCGCCTTGTCTTTCGAATGCTGTCTGAGCTGCAATAGGAGGGCTAACGTTGACTACATAAACTACTGTTTCCATGTCTTGCAATTTCTGCTCAGTTGTTTTTCAGCATTAGTTTGGGAAGTTGTATTGATTATGGATATTTATTATTTCTCATCCTTCCCTATTTCCTTGTATATTTGGATTACATGGTTTTTTTGTCAAGACCATGTTCCAGTTGTTTATTTATTAGCTTCATTTTTAATGCACTTCCATTTGTATGCACTTTCAGTGGTGCTGAAATTGGAAGATTTGTTGCTATGCTGCGAAATTCTTCCTCTGTTCTTCGGGTCTGTGCCGCATTTGCTCTTGTCCAGGTAGACGTGCATTCTCTGTTTGTCCTTTGGAATCTTTTCCATGATGTAGTTAACACTTTTAAAAGTTTTAATTTGTGCAAGTCCATTTAAGATCTGCATTATCTCGAAATGGGAAACCACTTTCTGCACAGCCAGATACAACTTACAAAAAGCAAAAAACATAAAAAAATATCCTAAGACATGCAAGATCTATACAAATAGTAAGAATGTCTCTAACTCCTATGATGGTTTTTCGTTTATTGAAGTGAGATGGAGTTTTGTGTTTGGTTTAAAATGTCTAGAAAAACATAGAAAATGCCTAAAAAGCATGCTTTTGTTAGCAAACTTGATAATTAGGTGGTTTGTTTAATGTAAGGCATTATTTTGAGCAGTTAATGAATGATATTTTTCATTCATTAAAGTGACATAACTAAGGGAAAAAATACACACATACCCCAGAAAACAGCATAGTTTACTGTACACCCTCCCATGATGTTTGAATATCCCATATTTTATGAGAACTCATTAGTTATATCCCTGGGCTAACAAATCATCAGAATCTGAGGACTATTCTACTATAAAAGTGATGAAACCATTAAATATGCCTAAGCAGATGAAATTATCATTATCCATGAGAGAGATGTACGTAGAAGAGAACAGGGGGCATTTTCCCCGAGAGAATCCATCATGTTTTAATGTCCCTTATTTTATGAAAACTCATTGTTATATCCTTTAGGCTAATAACAAACCATCAGAATCTGAGGACTATTCCACTATCGAAGTGATGGAACCAGTAAATGTTGCCCAGCTAGCAAGCCCAGAGGGGTGAATGAGATTCTTAAAAATTATTTAAGACTCAAAACCTGTTCACAAAACAGTCACACAAAACACACTTTGCAGATTGTTAGTGTTAGTGAATCGAAGGATCAAACACACAAAAGCAATCTCACGACACAGAATTATCCTGGTTCGGATCTCCTCTCCTTAGGAGTCCTACGTCCAGTCCCTGAGCAATATCTCAGGATTTCACTAACAAGGGTACAGTCCCCCTTAAGCACACTACAGCACCCAGCAGGTCTTCCTTCACCCGAAAGGAACAACACCTTGGATACCCCACCAGGTCTTCCTTCACAACAGAAGGGAACAGCACTCTGGATACCACACCAGGTCTTCCTTCACACCCGAAGGGAGCAAACACAAGAGAATGTGTCAAAGAGATGATGCCCCTAGATCAAACTTATAGAACACGCTTGATCTGAAGCAAGAACTGAGAAGAAGTGATCTACAATCAAGGACTCTTCTCAGACAAAAAGGCTCTCTCACAGATCTGAACTTAGCACAGAGAGCAAGAGCTAAGACTAATGGGAGTTTTTGCTTGGCTCTAAGAAAAGCTTGCAGAAGGTTTTTGGCGTTGGAACACTTCTTGTTCTCTAACCGTTCTGCTGCTCCATTTAGGAACTTCATCCTTCTATATATATCATCATTTGAAATTCGAACGTTAAGGTGCCCGTTGTCTCTATGCATAAGTGTACGTTAGACTGCTTGACACTTGGAAGCTTTCAGTCAACAGTCCTTTATCTTTTTATGCACGCAAAGAGAGAGAGGATCTTCTGTAGTCTTCCTTGGCTTCTATTTTGTCCAACGTTGTATGACAGATGCTGTCAGAGACCTGCACATATTCAAAGCTTGAACGATAGACAACTAAGCTATCTCTTGTTGTCATTCAACGTCAGAATGAATGTTCATCAAAATAGAAATGCCATCTTGTTGTTCTAAAAGATGTTTTCAGAGAAGATACGATAATGGAAGATATTGTCTGCATGCATGTAGAGATACGTATTGTCATAATAAATGCATGGCTGTCAAAAGGATATACGTGAAGACTTTGACTTTTCAACGTTTTTTAAGGATTAATTCGAAAATCGAATCGTTGTTTTCCATGAAATCGTTATATACATGACTTACGAAATCGTTGTGTAGAAGAGTGAATCGATGTGCATTCATAAGTAAAGAGATACATACACAAATCGTTGTGTGTATAGATAACTAAATTGATGTACAAATCGTTATGACGTTATGAACAAATCGATGTACAAATCGTTATGACATTGTGAACAAATCGATGTACAAATCGTTATGACGTTATAAACAAATTGATGTACAAATCGTTATGACGTTATAAGCAAGTCGATGTACAAATCGTTGTGATGTTATGAACAAATCGATATATACAAATCGTTGTGATGTTTTGAACAAATCGATATACAAATCGTTGTGATGTTCTGAACAAATCGATATACAAACCGTTGTGATGTTCTGAACAAATCGATGTACAAATCGTTGTGATATTATAAACAAGTCGATATACAAATCGTTACGAGAGCAAATCGTTATGATGACTAAAGAAATCGTTACCAGAGCAAATTATTACGATGACTTAAAGAAATCATTACGTGAGCAAATCGTTACGATGACTAAAAAAATCGTTACGATGACTAAAGAAATCGTTACGAGAGCACATCGTTACGATGACTAAAGAAATCGTTACAAGAACAAATTATTACGAATCACTTAACGAATCGTTGTGAGGGCAAGTCTTTTCGATCACTTAACGAATCGTTGTGAGGGCAAATCGTTGCGATCACTTAACGAATCGTTGTGAGGGCAAATCGTTGCGATCACTTAATGATTTAACACATAGAATCTTTGTAAGTATAAAATCGTTATGAAACTAAGGAAATCGTTATATCTCTATATAAATCGTTATGACCTATAGTGGAAATCGATGTGTACTTAGATAAATATTGATGCTTTGAACTTACATTGTTGTAGTGTGATGAATACTTACTTGATTGGCTTGTTTTCCCTTGTTTTATTTCTTGTGCTTAGACTTCATCGAAAATGTGTTAGTAACCTTTATCATAGTTTTGTTAATCACCAAAATAGATGTGTAATTTATTTAAATTACATGGAGATAGACTGATCATCAATCTTCCCCTTTTTGGTGATGACAAAACTTAACAATTAGCAAAGATGATCTGAAATAAGTCTAAGGAAATAACATAAAAATAATATATTTCAGAAATGTAATATTTTCTCCCCCTTTTTGTCTTTTAAGCAAAAATATCACATGCTTGAGACAAAGATGAAGAGAAAGGATAAATGATTGTATTACTCTTGAAGGGGTACAGGGAGATAGAAAGTGGGAGAAAGAAGAGAGGCATGCCGGGAAATAAGTTCCCAAGCCTTAATCTCCTGTTCTTCAAAAAGTTGTTGGAAGATGCCAAAATCTATAGTGAAGGATACACCCATCTCAGGACGCATGCGCTCAATGTAAAGTTGCCGTTGATCTTCTAAGAAACGCACATACTGATCCTTATCAAGGGTGAACCTGAAATGGCTGGACTTCCAAAACTGGCACACTGAAGAAAGTGAGCAATGTTAACAGAATAGAAGAGCTGATGATCCTTCAAGTTTTTTAGCAAGGAAATAAAAGCTGAGTAGCGCGCAGCCCATTGCACAAACAGTTCCTGAACTGGATTGATGGAATTCAAGTCCAGGAAAGCTTCAGCAGAGAGAGGTGGCTTGCCTGCTCGGACTAAGGAGTTGTTTAAGGATTCCAACTGGAGAGCAGATTGATTGTAGTGCTTCTCCCAATTTGTGGGAGAGAGCCTTTCACATTCAGATATCAAAGGAGCAAGCATTGCAGAAGAAATGTGGCCCAAATGATATTCGCAAAAGATAAACCTCTGAAAGGAGGGAAGTCGACTCTGTTGAGCTGAAATTCTCCCTATGACTCTGGCAAATCTTTCAAGGGCATGAGAGCCAACGGAGGAATCCAAGACCAAGGAGTGTAACTTTGGAAGAAAGACTACTTCAGGTATCTGCAGATTGGTGAAGTCCACTGGGAAGGGGCAATTAATGGGACTTTCAGATCGAAGAGTAGTAAGATCCCCATGGAATTGGCCAAACTGAACTTCTGGTAACTTTTGTAGATAACGAAAATCATTGTAAAGCTGGAAGCACCTGGTGATTCTGATTTCTTTGAGAATGAAAGGGCCCCAAAGTGCTTGGTGATGAAATACAAATCATTCAGAAAGGGTGAGAGGATGATCCTGTCGAGAGGTGCTGTCTGATCTGGCAAGAAGATACTTGTTGTAGAGAGTCTTATGCCCTTTGGCCCATTGATCTTCAGTCTTCCATTCTGCCAATTGGAAGATTTTGAGTTGGTCGGCTTTGGAAAGGTGGCAGTAGGGAAATATAATGTTAAGGTGATCAGTAAGATTGAGAAAAGGAATGCCGAAAAGGTTGGCGAGAACACATTTTTGGAGATATTCACAGTAAATTAGTCTCCTTCGATTTTCAACTGTGAGAGAGTACCAAAGAGGAGGAAACATGGGTTCAGAGGAAAGAGTAAGAGTCTTTGAAATTTTCCTCTTTTTAGAAACAAGATTAGAAGAATCAGTCCTGTGAACGTGTGAAGCAACTGCTAGGATTGAGATGAGTGTGATTCGTTCCAACTCATCCTCAAACTTATTTTGAAAAACACTGGCAAGTCGTGGATCAGTTGGAGTAATTGTAACAGATGTAGGTGGAATAGGAGGATGAAGGAATGATTTAGGAGAAAGAATAGTGGATGGCTCGGCTGATGAGGAACCAGATGATGAAGAGGCGCCAGCTGATGAGGAAACTGGAGGATTGATAACAACGGGAGGAGATGGAGAAATGGATGTGGAAATGGTAGTGGGCATGATAGGAGATGAATAAGGTTTAGAGGGAAAAGGTGCTGGAGATGAGATGGTTCTTGGTGCAGGTTGTTTGAAGGTAGGTGGAGCTGGAGGGGCTGTGGAAGAAGAAGGTGGTGAGGGAGGGTCTGGTGTTGCAAGAGATGAAGACTCATGGGCTTCGGGAGCAACGACAGACTCAACTACACTTGGATCCACACCTTCAGAGATCAATGGCCCTGGTGGCCCAACCACAACTTCAGATGGCCTTGATGGCCCCAGCTTCTCAACGCCACAAGATTCCGCTGTAGGTATTATATTCTCATCATTTTGTGGCCTGGATGACCCTGTTGATGCCTCTGGAAACTGCCCTGATGATCCTGCATTTTCTTCTGCTGGCCTTGGCCTTGATGGCCCTGCATTACTAACTGGTTCATCATGAGAGAGATCTGGAGGGGCAGAAGTGGTCTGCACCCTTGAAGAGATGAGCTTCTTGACACTGTCAAACTCACCTTTCATCCATTTGCATTACTGCTTGAACATTCTAAAATCATCTCTCAAGCTATGAACTTCAGTGGACACAGTTCCAAGTTCATTTGATACAGAACTTTGGCTGATAGAGATGGGCTGAATATCTGATTGCATAGATGAGATGGCTTTGCCTTGCTCAATCAACCTTCTGATGATATGCTTCAAATTGACTTTCAGCTGTTTCTTCTTTAACCTTCGATGAGCTACTCGTTTCCCTTTTTGGCTTGCCCTTGCAATGGGCTCCACAAAATCAGCTTGTTTCTTAGAGAATTGATCATTGATAGAAATATTTTCAGTGTGCTCCCCATGAGGTGCTCCTTCTTTCTCAGATGATTGCTCCCCCTGAGTAGGAGCGTCTTCTATTTGATCTTCATCAGCAGTGATTTCTTGCTCCCCCTGAATGGGAGCTTCCTCCACAATGATTTCCTCAGTGTGGCCTGGAGCCACAGTTTCTGCCACTAAATCACCACCAATTTCTGACTCCTCCTGAGTACTTTGGATGGAGTCCAGCACATCCTTGAGTATAGTGGCTACTCGGGAAGAGGGAGGAGGATCCTCTGAACTATGGCCAACAGGCTCAAGGACCTCTGGAGGGATATCCTCAATTCTGCTGCTGGATACTGCGGCTGCTGCTGCTTCAGCTCTTTCAATTTGAGCTTCTACTGCTGCTGATGGTTCTGCTTCAACAGATGGTGTTGCTGCTACTTCTGGTTCTGCTTCTGCTTGAACTGCTTCCTGACCTTCTTGGGCTTCGCCAATGATGGCTTCACCCTCAGCCACAAAAGTTTTTGACCATACACCATTTACCACAGAGAATCCACTTTTCCTTAAATTTCTGGACCGGATTGCTTGGCCCATCTTCTCAGACACATCTCCTACTACACTTATGTCATAGTGCTGAAAAATCTTCGTCAGGAGATGGGCATAAGGTAAACAAACATTCAGCTTGCTCTTAGTGTCCCATACCTGAGAGCTTACAAACTTCATCCTTTCAATCATGAGTTCTGCAGTGTTGATTTCTTGATTCTTGATAGCCCAGAACATTAAATCTGAATCAGCCCTAGTGCAAGTTGAAAAGGTAGCACTTCTGGGAACCAAAATCTGACAAACTACAAAGTGCAATATGCGATTGAATGCATTCAACTGATTTACTTCTACTTTGTCATCTTTCAGTCTGAACTCGGGACCAACTATCCCTAAACCCTTTTCTTGGATATTCACAGTGTGAACTCCACTGTGTCCGGAGGTACCCACACCAAAGAGTGATGCCAATAATTCTCGTGTGACCCTAATCTGGGTTCCCTTGACCATGGAAGTCAAGGTCCTGTCTGCCTCTGACTTCAGACACACATAGAAAGCTTTTACCAGGTTCGGAAAACTTACTTCAGAGAAAGTAGCCATTTTCGTCCACTTTAATTTGTCCAAAGCTTCGACGATGCTCCCCATTCCGTTCTTCTGTAAATCTGCCACATCCACTGCTTTGTGACCGCATAGCTTGACTTTCACAGACGCAAACCTTACTTGTTGTTCGTCGGTAAGAAATTCGGCTCTGTAGTCCCCGACGCTGCCGAAACTACCAGAAGAGGCCTTGGATGTGAACGGAGAGAGTTTCTGGAGGACTGGAAAGAGGAATGGAACAGAAGCCCTCAAGAAATTTTTGGCGGAAATTGGTTGGAAGCTTGAAATCCGAGAGAGTCGATGCCGGAGTCAATAGGGTATCGCCTCAGGCAGAAGGAAGAAGACGATGAAGAGATGTGAATCGTTGCCGCAAAAATTTCGGGAACATTAAAAGAGTGACTTTTAGAATTTGGGGGCGCCATGATGGCAGAAAACGACAAAATTGACTAGATCAATAGGAATAAACTCTTATAAAATAACGAACCATCATGACAAAATTAAAAGGATTAGCAATAATTGAATTTTTGCTCAAATTTTGGAGGGAAAATAATTCAAATTCTGAAAATTAATATTTCAGTTTTAAACAGATACATCTTTCACAATTTACACATGCCTAATTCCCTTCTAAGGGAAGTAAATCTCTCTGCAGGTAAGGTCTTTGTGAAGATGTCTGCTAACTGATTGTTTGTATCAATAAATGAAATATCTATGTTCTCATTTGCTACATGATCACAAATAAAATGATATCTAACCTCCATGTGTTTAGTCCTTGAGTGCTGTACTGGATTCTTGGTCAAATTTATAGCACTGGTGTTGTCACATAACAGTAGAATTGTCTTGATATGTAGCCTATAATCCTCAAGTTGTTGCTTGATCTATAGGAGTTGTGTACAGCAACTTCCAGCAGCCACGTACTCAGCTTCAGTTGTTGACAGTGCTACTGAATTTTGTTTCTTGGAGGACCATGATATCAGACATCCTGCAAAGAATTGACAACAACCACTGGTGTTTTTTCTATCTATTTTGCATTCAGCATAGTCAGCATCAAAGTATCCTACTAAGTTAATTTCACATGATTTTGGATACCAAAGACCTAAGTCATGAGTTCTAGCTAAATATCTATTTTTTTTTTTACTGAAATTAGATGAGATTCTCTAGGATTTGCCTGATACCTAGCACACATGCATACACTAAATAAAATATCAGGTCTACTAGCAATTAAGTATAGTAAGGATCCTATCATACCTCTGTAGATTTTTTGATCTACATTCTTACCATCTTTGTCACTGTCCATCCTTATTGATGTGCTCATAGGTGTTGACAGTGGCTTGGCATTATCAAATCCGAACTTTTTTAAGAGTTCCTTGGTGTACTTAGCTTGACAGATGTAAGTCCCTTCCTTTCCTTGTTTGATTTGCAATCCAAGGAAGTAGTTGAACTCTCCCATCATTCTCATCTCGAACTCTCCCTGCATAAGCTTTTCAAAGTACTTGCAAAGAGATTTATCAGTGGAACCAAATATTATGTCATCAACATAAATTTGAACAAGCAATATATGTTTGACCTTGGACTTGATAAATAGTGTATTATCTACTTGACCTTTAATGAAACCATGGTCTAATAGAAATGAGCTAATAGGGTGTTTGGGAGCAACTTTTTTTAAAAAGTTATTTCTATCTAAAAAATTATAATGTGTTCTCTTTCTATCTAAATTTTAAAATTAAGAAAAATTGTTCTATGATGTTTGGTAGGAAATATTAAAATTTAAAATTGTTTGGGGAGGAGGAGGGCGCTGGGGGCCGGAGGGGGGAGGGCGCCGGCGGCCGGGGGCGAGGGAGGGGGAGGAGGAGGGCGCTGGGGGCCGGAGGGGGGAGGGCGCCGGGGGCAGGGCAAGGGCGCCGGCGGCCGGGGGCGAGGGAGGGGGAGGAGGAGGGCGCTGGGGCCGGAGGGGGGAGGGCGCGGGGGGCAGGGGCGAGGGTGCCAGCGGCCGGGGGCAAGGGAGGGGGAGGAGGAGGGCGCTGGGGGCCGGAGGGGGGAGGGCGCGGGGGGCAGGGCGAGGGCGCCGGCGGCCGGGGACGAGGGAGGGGGAGGAGGAGGGCGCTGGGGCCCGGAGGGGGGAGGGCGCCGGGGGCAGAGGCGAGGGCGCCGGCGGCCGGGAGTTGAAGAGAGGGGAAGGGCGCCGGGGGGGAAGAGGGGAAGGGCGCCGGCGGGGAAGGGGGGCGGGGTTGCCAGTTGGTGGGTCGCCGGCGGGGAGTTGGGGGGGGGTTGTGAGAGAGAGAAAGAGTGTTTTTAAAATAAAAATAGGTGAGGACTTGTTTTTTTTTTAGAAGAGATTTTCATAGGGTTAAAATTTTTCACTAAAAAGAACTACTTACCAAACACCTCTCGGAACATGTCTTCTCTCTTTTTTAAATTTTAGAGAAAAAAACAGGTAAAAAATTGTAACCAAACACCCTATAAGCCTTTCATACCAGGCTCTAGGTATTTGTTTTAAACCATATAGTGCTTTGTGTAGTTTAAAAACATGATTCGGAAATTCAGTGTCATCAAAGCCTGAAGGTTGTTCTACATAGGCTTCCTCCTTAATAAAACCATTAAGAATGCAGACTTTACATCCATTTGAAATAATTTCACATCTATTGTAGATGTATATACAAGTAAATTCTAATAGCCTCAAGTCTAGCTACAGGTGCATAGGTTTCATCGAAATCTATGCCTTCCTCTTAGGAATAGCCTTGAGCTATCAATCTGGCCTTGTTTCTTATGATCATACCAGCTTCATCCAATTTATTTCTGAACACCCATTTGGTGCCAATCACTGGATGATCTGATGGTCTAGGAACAAGTGAGCAAACCTGGTTTCTCTTGAACTGATTTAGTTCATCTTGCATGGCTAAAATCCAAGCTTCATCAGTGATAGCTTCATTGACTGTCCTAGGCTCTATTTGAGAAACAAAAGCTAAATAATCACATGGAATTATGTTACCTCTTGTTCTTACCCCTGTAGATGGATCACCAATGATATTTTCAGGAGGGTGTTCTCTCTTATATCTCCATTCCTTTGGAAGATTTTCATGTTCTATATCCTTTTGTTGCAGGTCTTCCAGAGGAGGATCTTCCTTGTCCTCAATTGATGAGTTTTTTAGTTTCTTGGACAATTCATGTGCATCATTATTATTATTATCATCTTCTTCCTTTCTCAAGGAAGGGTTAGTTTCGTCAAAAATAACATGTACTGACTGCTCTATCAATAAAGTACGCTTATTGAACACTTTATATCCTTTAGGTTTAGAAGCATACCCCATGAAGATGCCTTCATCTGATTTGGCATCTAACTTACCAATATTTCTTTTGCCGTTGTTGTGGATGAAGCATAGACATCCGAATGTCCTGAAGTGACTGATCTTAGGCTTCTTTCCTTTGAACAACTCATACGCAGTCTTCTTCAAAATCGACCTGATCATTACTCTATTGATGATATAGCTTACTGTGTTGACTGCTTCAGCCCAAAAATATCTTGGCAGATCATATTCTGATAACAATGTTCGTGCCATGTCCAATAAGGTCATGTTCTTTCTCTCAGTAACTCCATTCTGCTGTGGTGTCCTTGGTGTTGAGAAATTGTGTTCAATTCCTTGGTCATCACAGAACTTGGAAAATTTCTCATTTTGAAATTCTCTTCCATGGTCTGATCGGATTCCAATAATGCAATACTTCTTATATTTCTGAACCTTTTTACTGAAGCTCACAAAAT
Source organism: Colocasia esculenta (assembly GCA_014218235.1). NCBI lineage: Eukaryota > Viridiplantae > Streptophyta > Magnoliopsida > Alismatales > Araceae > Colocasia > Colocasia esculenta. Next base: position 126,962,551 of record CM024755.1, on the reverse strand, counting down.
TGTCAAACGTATCATCCTTGTGTTCCAGGAATGATACCCAAGAGAATCTCGAATAGTCATCTACAATAACAAATCTATATTGCTTTCCTTCTAGACTGGTGGTCCTCATTGGCCCAAATAAGTCCATGTGTAAGAGTTCTAAGGGTTTAGAACTTGTCACCATAGTCTTTGACTTAAATGAGGATTTTACATGCTTCCCTTTTGCATAAGGCCCGCAGATGCCATCCAATATTGTACTAATTTTAGGTAGACCTTCCACTAGGCTTCTTTTAATCAGCTTCTTTATGCCATCCAGACTGCAGTGGCCCAATCTTCTGTGCCACAGCTCAGTTGACTGCTCCTTGCTTGCTGCTAAGCAGATGTCTTGATTTTTTAATTCTTCCAGATGAAGTAGATACAGGTTCTTTTCTCTGTTGGCTTCAAAGATGACTACACCATCTTTCACAATGCTACACTTCGACTCTTGAAAACTGATCTGATGTCCTTTATCACATAGCTGGCTGATACTGATGAGATTGTGTTTCAGTCCTCTGACGCACAGCACATCTTCAATGACAGTTGTGCCTCTACTGCACACTGATCCACTGCCTATCACAGTCCCCTTTCCATTGTCTCCATAGGTGACTATGCCTTCTTCAGCCTTGAGGTGAGAGAATAGCTTTCTGTTACCTGACATATGCCTTGAGCACCCGCTGTCTAGGTACCATTTTGATGCTCGAAGGCCTCCTTGAAATAAAGACACTAAGCTTTAGGTACCCAAGTTCTTTTGGGTCCTTGCTGGTTAGTATTCTCATCTTTCTTTTTAATTGTTCAAATTTTGTGTTTAGTTGGACAGGTTATTTTGGTATGTCCTAGCTTGTTGCAGTGACTGCAACATGTTGTTCTAGTTATTTTTTCATATGAAGTATATTTAAAGTTTGATTTATATTCTATATCTTGTTCAGGTACGAATTTTGGAGTTGGATATGTTTTAGGGTATACTGTTGTATCTTCATTATCTGGTGGAATGTAACCTAATCCATTCTTCCTTTTACCTGATCTTCTGGCTCCTCTTAGTATTAAAGAATTTTTACCATTAGTAAATTTTTCTAATGTACTTGATAGTTCATCATTTTCTTCTGTTAGTCTTTTGATTTTATTTTTTAGTTCGTCTGAATTTTTTTATTTTTCTAATTTTGTTATTTGTTTATTTTTATCTTTTAGATTTTCGCATAGCAACTCATTTCTTTTTTTAAGTTCACTAACTTGCTTCTCTAGTTGTTCATTTTCTGATTTTAAATCAGAATTGGTATTCTCTAGACATGCAACATTTTTCTTACTAGCTTTTAATAATTTAGATACTTCTCTATATTTACCATACAGTTCATTAAAAGCATCTTCTAGGTTATCTGAATCAGAATCATTACAGGAATCGAAGGATGAGTCAGAGGTTACCTTTCCTGCGATGCCTGCCATGAAAGCTAGGTTAGCTTTTTCTTCTTCCTCACTGTTTGAGATTGACTCGCTATCCGAGTCACTGCTGTTGTCCCAAGTTGCTGCCATGACTTTCTTTTTATATCTTCTAAACTTTCTTGAACTGTCCTTCTTTCTGAATTTAGATTTCTTGAGCTTTGGACACTCTGTCTTGATGTGTCCTGGCTTCTTGCACTCATAACAAATTGGTTCATTCTTCTTGATGTCCTTTGCTTCAGGTTTCTTGAAATCCTTTCCCTTTTTGAAGTATCGTCTGCTAGATTGATACTTCTTTTTCTTGGCCAATATCCGTTGTAGTCTTCTAGACAGTATTGCTTCTTCATCTTCACTGTCTTCACTACTGGCTTCATCTTCTGATTGTTCCTCAGAGCTGCCTTCTGCTGCTTTGAGGGCATTTGCGTGCTTCTTTCTAGTGGATGATTCTCCTAATCTCTCCATGTTTATCTCATGGGCCATGAGGGATCCAATGAGCTTTTCCAATGACATCCTTTTCAAGTCATTGGCTTCTTCTATAGCTGTTACCTTGGGAGTCCAAGAAGATGGTAGGGATCTAAGAATTTTTCTTACCATATCTCCCATCTCATATCTTTTTCCTAAACCTGCTAACCCGTTGGTGATGTCTGTAAATCTGCTAAACATCTGTGTAATGGTTTCTCCTGACTGCATCTGAAACCTTTCATATTGTGTCACCAGAATGTCTATCCTGGTTTCCTTGACTTTGTCGGTGCCTTCATAAGTGATCCTGAGTTTTTCCCACATTTCCATGGCGAATTTGCAGGCAGATACATGGTTGAATTCCTTTTTACTGAGGGCACAACACAGAATGCTTTTGGCTTTGCAGTTGAGAGAAATCTTCTTTCTATCATCTTATGTCCATTTGTCCTTTTCGTTGGTGACTAGAAGATCTCCTTCTTCTACAATTGACTAGATCTGAAAGTCAAATCCTTGCAAGAAGTATTCCATCCTGGTCTTCCAGTAGGTGTAATTTTCTCCATCGAATAGAGGTGGCCTGTTGACTGACTGGCCTTCGGAGTGACCTTGGGCTGCCATTTGATCTTTTTTCTTCAGATCGTTGGATCTTCTTCTTTGTCGAAGAGACTAGCTCTGATACCACTTGTTGCCCAGCTAGCAAGCCCAGAGGGGGGGTGAATGGGATTCTTAAAAATTATTTAAGACTCAAAACCTGTTCACAAAACAGTCACACAAAACACACTTTGCAGATTGTTAGTGTTAGTGAATCGAAAGATCAAACACACAAAAGCAATCTCACGACACAAAGAATTATCCTGGTTCGGATCTCCTCTCCTTAGGAGTCCTACGTCCAGTCCCTGAGCAATATCTCAGGATTTCACTAACAAGGGTACAGTCCCCCTTAAGGACACTACAGCACCCAGCACCCCAGCTGGTCTTCCTTCACCCGAAAGGAACAACACCCTAGATACCCCACCAGGTCTTCCTTCACAACAGAAGGGAACAACACCCTGGATACCACACCAGGTCTTCCTTCACACCCGAAGGGAGCAAACACAAGAGAATGTGTCAAAGAGATGATGCCCCTAGATCAAACTTATAGAACACGCTTGATCTGAAGCAAGAACTGAGAAGAAGTGATCTACAATCAAGGACTCTTCTTAGATAAAAAGGCTCTCTCACAGATCTGAACTTAGCACAGAGAGCAAGAGCTAAGACTAATGGGAGTTTTTGCTTGGCTCTAAGAAAAACTTGCAGAAGGTTAAAGGCGTTGGAACACTTCTTGTTCTCTAACCGTTCTGTTGCTCCATTTAGGAACTTCATCCTTCTATATATATCATCATTTGAAATTCGAACGTTGAGGTGTCCGTTGTCTCAATGCATAAGTGTACGTTAGACTGCTTGACACTTGGAAGTTTCCAGTCAACAGTCCTTTATCTTTTTATGCACGCAAAGAGAGAGAGGATCTTCTGTAGTCTTCCTTGGCTTCTATTTTGTCCAACATTGTATGACAGATGCTGTCAGAGACCTGCACATATTCAAAGCTTGAACGATAGACAACTAAGCTATCTCTTGTTGTCAGTCAACGTCAGAATGAATATTCATCAAAATAGAAATGTCATCTTGTTGTTCTAAAAGATGTTTTCAGAGAAGATACGATAATGGAAGATATTGTCTGCATGCATGCAGAGATACGTACTGTCATAATAAATGCATGGCTGTCAAAAGGATATATGTGAAGACTTTGACTTTTCAACATTTTTTAAGGATTAATTCGAAAATCGAATCGTTATTTTCCATGAAATCGTTATATACATGACTTACGAAATCGTTGTGTAGAAGAGTGAATCGATGTGCATTCATAAGTAAAGAGATACATACACAAATCGTTGTGTGTATAGATAACCAAATCGATGTACAAATCGTTATGACCAAGGTTCAAGAACCCGGGGATCGGGATCGGATCGGCCGGCCCCAAACCGGTCCGACCGGCCGATCCCGACCCCGGCTCGGCCGAGCCGGGCCGAGCCCGGCCGAGGTAAAGGGGGCTGGATCGCCCCCTTAAAAAAATTGAAAAAAAATTAGAAAAAAATAGGAAATATATGAACATTGTATTTATGAACTAAAATACATGAAAAAATAGGACATAATACATTATTGGTACTGAGAAAAAGTAATATAATTATATTTATTGGAATCACACATTATATTGTGGACATAAGGTTTACATAATCTGTCCAAGACATATAATGTTGGTAATATGCCTCATATTGAGTCAAATATTGACTATAGGCATCCGTGTTCGCATATATGATAGTAATTGGTGTGTAGCCAGGTATTTCAGGCACTTGATATGGGCCATATGGCTCATATGAGTCATGTGAATGCGAATCGGACTCAGTGGATTGTGCATATGCTCCGCCTCCGGTGTAATACGATGCATCCGGGTATTGAGGATATCCCAAGTAGCCTCCCTGCCCTTGGTAATATCCTTCAGTGGAAGCATAAGATGATGTATCTGACGCTTGCTCCATGGTCTCAAACTCCATCCGTAGCTTTTCTTGACGCTCCCAATCCTCTTGCATCTTCTTCTTCTTCATTAACCAATTCCGTCTATGCGGAATGAAGTTGGGATTGTATCCCGAATCTTCGGATGCTCCTTAGCCTTGCCCTTGCCCTTGCCCTTGCAATTAAGATGCCACTTTCTTTCCTATTCGTGCATATTGTTGACTTGAGGTTTGTGCTTCCCTCCCTTGCCTACTCCCATGATGTTGATCTTGAGTAGCATGGGTGAAGTCTTCCTCTCCGGTGAATACAATAGGGTTGGGTGGCGGTGCCGGTGACGATACACTGCTGACAACTAGGACATCTCCTCCATGATCGGATCCCTCACTAGGAGTACTTGTCTTCGATGTGGAGTCATTAGAAGTTTGGTATACAACATTATCGCTTGGCTCCGGTGTTTCATCATCTATATCTTCCTCGATTGTCTCCAAGTCTGCAATGCTAATGCCATGTTTCTTGCTCCTTCCTCTTGCAGCCACTGTCTTCTTTTGGCGTTTAGGGGCTGAGGGAGTTTCAAACTCCGGAAGCAAAGACACATCATCAAGCTCACCTAAATGAGACATAAACATGTTAACATGAGAAATAAATAATTTATAAATGATAATGCCATGTTGCATGTACATTGTAAAGGTCATCTACCTTCAGCCCATGCACGATCATGCGGGTCGAACTCTGGTTCAACCGAAGTGGTTGCATTTACCCATGCATGTAGTGGATGTTCCTCCTCAAAAACTTCTTCTATATCTATTGTCTCGGATGGAGTTGCTTCAGCTTGTTGTTGGCCCGAGGATCTATATTTTTCTCTATCTTGAACTTGTTTGATTAATTGGAGATTTTTAAGCTTCAATCTCATGTTGTAGTGGCAAAATACCAACTTCTCAAGACGTGCAGACTTCAAGCGGTTTCTTTGCTTTGTGTGGATCAAGCCAAATGTGCTCCAGTTTCTCTCACACCCTGTGGCGGACGTTGTTTGGCTTAACACCCGAATAGCTACATATGCTAAGTCTTCATATCCATAAGTTCTTCCATGATCCAACCACCAATCCGCTGTAAAAGAAGCATGTATAGTGTTTTAGAAAATAGAAGTAGAACCAACTCATTCTAGAGGCAAATAAATATGATGAGTAACTTCTAACCTGGACTCAAAATCTGAGCAGCTCTTTGTGTCGTGCTAGTACCAAAGTGGTAGAGTTGAAGTCTATAATCATGCATTTGTTTGCATGCTATGATTGCCCTATCCTCATTGTCTAGCATGCGTTTGATTACATTTTTTGCCCCAATCAACACTTCGGAGGCATTGTCATAGTTCTCATTCCTCCCATCAGTCCTATACATGTATTGGGGGTTGAAGAAATGCCCTACATATAGAAGAAAAATGTTAAAACATGAGTTATAAATAATATGTAATCACAATTCACAAGAGTTGAAGTGTTATGCTTACCTGCAGCATGAAGATCATGATGCAATGTGTGCTCCCATCGTCGATCTATGATTTCCCACCACTTGGCATACGTTGTTTTGTTGTTCATTTGGATAAGCTCCTTTGCTCGATCCATAGCCTCGTACAAGTAACCCATCTCGGATCTCCTCTCCCCATCTACCGCCCTTAAGACTCGAACAAGCGGTTCTACTACATTCAAAACATTTTGGACCCCCTTCCAAAATGGCTTTGATTGGATAATGTCGGTCACCTTCTTTCCCTTCTCCCTCACCCGTGTAGGAGCATGTCGGGACATATAGTTCTCCCACTCTTCAGATGCTACCATCCTAATAAGGTTGCTACGTTGCCCATTTATGCTATCCAATGCAATATATTGGGATGCAAACCTTGTAGGTGCTGGCCGAAGCAACTCCCGTCCATGTGTATGCGTCCTCATGATGTCCAATATGTTGTTGTGATTGTAGATAAATGTGGTTACGAATCTTGCACTGTTGACCACATTTTCCACCATTGGATCTTCACAAATGTCTTCTAGCATTAGGTCAATGCAGTGCGCGGAGCAAGGAACCCAATACAAGTGTTCCCTTTTCTCCATTAGTTTTTGGCCCGCCAACTTGAAAGCCGCTGCATTGTCAGTTACCACTTGGACTATTCTTTTCTCTCCAATCTCCTCCACCATCCCATCCATCAACTGAAATAGGTAGTCCGCATTCTTCACCTTGCCAGAAGCGTCTACCGACTTCCAAAAAACAGTCCCTGCTTTGCAGTAGATTAAGAAGTTTATCATACTTCTTCGTGTAATGCCTGCACAATTCCATAAGAAAAATTAAAACCTGTGTTATTAATGAATAACAATTAACTGACCAAACACTTGTACATACCTGTCCATCCATCGCACATTAACGTGCAACCATATTCATCCCATATGCGTTCAAAAGTGGAAACATATGCCTTCATATCTTCAACCTCCATATCCAAGTACTTGTTGTAGATTTCATAAGAAGTAGGGCCTTCTACCCCTTTGCCCACTTCACCAATAGTCTCGATCATTGACTCATAATATGGTCCTTTTGCTGCATTAGCCGGTATGCTGTTGAAGAAGAACCATCTTGACGTCGCTCTCCCTATCGTCTCCTTGCATATTTTCAAATTCTTAAAGGCTGCAGAAATGGATGGTTGCTTCTCCCTCCGCCTGGTGAGAAATGGGTCCAATGGTCCCACTCTAGGATCTCTGTCTCTAGGGATATCTACTGGAACCTCAGGTATATTTGTACTATTTCCAGCACTTGAACTCCCTTGTCCGCTACCCCCATGGCCACTACCTTCACCTAGGTCATGACCAGTACGTCGGAGATAGTCCTCTTCCGCAAAAGACCTTCGACTTGCTTGCGATGCCCGACGAAATTGTTCTATAGTATGAGATAGAAATAGAATGATATAATTTTAAAAAACTTGTTGATGATGTTATACATTGAAATGTATAAATTATAATGAGGGTGCTTGAACTAAAATAAATGTTCCAAAACTAAGTTAACTAATTACTAACCTTCTTCATCATCATCAAGATCAATTGTTTGTCTCCCTCTTGGTAAATCCACGGACCTTCGAGGAGGGGCAGACAATTCTTCCGGATTTCTTGCCGTCTTCTACTAATGTTTGCTTTGGATGTCTCTTTCTCCTTCATATATTGGCAAAATTGTATTCGAACTTCAGCAGAAACTCTCGAACATGGTGCCACCTCACCTTTAATTCCCGCTAGATGTTGTTTCAAACAAATATGCCGCCCGATAAGACCCGGTTACAATACTTGCATTGGACCTTCCTTCGAGCCATGTCCACAACGATACCATGAGCCCAAGCGGGATCGGCGCTGGGAGGGTTGCTTGAAGAATGGGGAGCCGGAGCAGCACCACCTTCGGCGGCCATCACTTAGAACACAAAAAAGAAGTTAAATAATAAAAAATAGAAAATAAATATTTTTTTTTTTTGCGGCTGAGAGAGAGGGAGATGAATCGCAGCCAAGAGTTCGGGCCGAGAGTGTGTGAGAGAGCCCGAAGAGTCGAAGACGAAGTGCAAGAGCGTGAAAGATGAGATCGCCTCCCAAATAGTGCAAAATAGCGCTCGAGAGAGGGAGAGAATGCCCAAAATATTGAGAGGAGTGGAGGAGAACTCAACACTTGAGTTTAGAGCATATTGGGGGCCTTTGGGGGGTTTATATAGACCCCCAAGGCCTCCAAAGGCTCCAAAGAGCCGTTTCTGGCCGTTGGGGAGCGCCCCCCAACGGCTAGTTCAAAACTAGCCGTTGACAGGCGGATCGCCCCTGTCCGGCCCGGTCCGCGGCGGATCGGGCGGGGCTCGGCGATCCCGCTGAGCCCAGTCGAGCCCGGACGATCTGCGCGTACGGGACCGGCTGGGTTACCCCGGCTCGGATCGGCAGGGCCAAAACTGAGCCGACTCGGGTGATCCGATCCCGAGCCGGCCGAGTTTTGATTCCTTGGTTATGACGTTATGAACAAATCGATGTACAAATCGTTATGACGTTATGAACAAATCGATGTACAAATCGTTATGACGTTATAAGCAAGTCGATGTACAAATCGTTGTGATATTATGAATAAATCGATATACAAATCATTGTGATGTTATGAACAAATCAATATACAAATCGTTGTGATGTTCTGAACAAATCGATATACAAACCGTTGTGATGTTCTGAACAAATCGATGTACAAATCGTTGTGATATTATAAACAAGTCGATATACAAATCGTTACGAGAGCAAATCGTTATGATGACTAAAGAAATCGTTACGAGAGCAAATTGTTACGATGACTTAAAGAAATCGTTACGATGACTAAAGAAATCGTTACGAGAGCAAGTCGTTACGATGACTAAAGAAATCGTTATAAGAACGAATCGTTACGAATCACTTAATGAATCGTTGTGAGGGCAAGTTTTTGCGATCACTTAACGAATCGTTGTGAGGGCAAATCGTTGCGATCACTTAACGATTTAACACATAGAATCCTTGTAAGTATAAAATCATTATGAAACTAAGGAAATCGTTATATCTCTATAGAAATCGTTATGACCTATAGTGGAAATCGATGTGTACTTAGACAAATATTGATGCTTTGAACTTACATTGTTGTAGTGTGATGAATACTTATTTGATTGGCTTGTTTTCCCTTATTTTATTTCCTGTGCTTAGACTTCATAGAAAATGTGTTAGTAACCTTTATCATAGTTTTGTTAATCACCAAAATAGATGTGTAATTTATTTAAATTGCATGGAGATAGACTGATCATCAGTAAATGGACCTAAGCAGATGAAAATAGCCTTATCCATGGGAGAGATATATTGGATTCAAGATGCTAGGGGTATACGGTAGAATCCAATGTTTTCCAAAGGTGTATATGTATTTTCTATAAGTAGTTGTCAGTGTGGATGGTCCAAAATCAAAACTCTAATTGCCAACTTATCCAATATTTTGAAGCTAAACTGAAATCTCAAAACACCTGAATCTTTTAAATCTGGTGTTTCTTGACAAAGCTGTCTACGAACTATCAAAGGATAAAGGATAATTTGGCAAGGGAATCACTTATAAGGAACCTCGGTTTCATAAGATATTTCCTTGACATAGAAGTGGCCAGGTCAGAGGGTGATGTCTACATTTGCCCAGCAAAATGCCTTTTAAAGGAAACATGGAAGTTGGGGTACAAACAGCCAGTGGTTCTCATGGAATACAATCATTATTTCTCATCATATCCAATGACTATCAAACTGAGATCTTAGTGACCTTCTCCCCAAGGATGATAAAGGTGTATATTAGTCAGTGGTTGGCAAACTCCATATTCTTCTAAGTAGACTTCTTGTATGCAATGCACATTCACCAGGGACATCTCACTTGAAGCCTGTAAACTGGATTCTTAGTCTGCGAAAATCCTCCAGCTAGACTGAGCCACAGTTTCCAATGGACATGCTGTGGCTCATGACAACGGTGGTCTTCCATGATTCATTCTAGTGTGTGGTTGATGATGAAGATGATCAGGAGATTTCTGGGAGATGTGGGCCTTCTGTAGAACACAATATCAGCATGATGGCTATGTTTTAGGCCCCAGATTTGACAGAATCCCTGATCCCAAGGTTTTCTTAGACTGACTTTCTGATACGAGGGCCTCTGACCCATGACATGACAGATGATCAATGTTTTTTTTTTTTTTAAGGTAGATAAGTTGGTAAGGGGAGGGGAATTGTGAGGGGAGGGTGTGGGTTTGATCCCACGCCCTCCCGCCTCCTCCCCTCCTTTTGGCAGGGAAAGAGGCCGCTGCGCTATGCTTAGCTCTCGGATGATCAATGCTTTGCATTTTTCTGAGGCAATATCTTATCAATTTGTGTGTGGAGACTTTTCTTTGGAAGGTGACAAAAGATCATGGTTCATTAGAAATCGTTTGACGAGTCTAGACATCTTGGTGTAATTGCCGCGATTCACATATATACCAAAATTATTCAGCTTCAAAGTGAGAAGAAATTTCATTGACCTGGTTTCTTTAACTAAAATTTGTAATTTATAGTTGCTTTGATCTGAGTACAGTTTAGTATCCCTACAATTTTGTCATTTATAATTACTTCCTGAGTACACCACTAACCCTACAATTATAATTACTTTCTTCCGAGTACAGTTCACCATCCCAGGGGGTAGGCATGCAATACACCATGCCACCCTTTTGCAAAACGCTGGAGCAGCACGTGTTCTGCGGGCAGCTGCAGCAGCAGCTACAGCTCCTCTAGAGGCAAAAATCTTTTCAAAAATAGTTCTACGAAATCTTGAGCAACACCAACTCGAAGCTTCAATATAAATGTTTCTGAGAAGCAACTATGGACGGATGTATATTTTTTTTTTCTTCTGATTTTGGGTATGTGTTCTACTTGGGGAATAACCTGAGGATTCCTGGAAAATGTGACCTTTGCTCCTGCCGTCGAGTTCTTCTGATCCACATACTGCGAGAATGGTTGAGTAATATAGCATAGAAGGTATAATTGGGCTCTGCTCCCCTCCCCACAAATCTCTTATTTTTTTTTTTCTCAACTTGGTTTTATACTCAAGTTCATGTTAGAGTTCGAAGTGGATGGACCTTACGCCATTTCACAAGGGTCTGTAAGCATTGTCGATGTTCAGCGTTTCAGTTTTGGATGGTTTATTCATCTGTCAACTATATGTTCATTGTTCATTAAGATTATCTTGTGATGAGTTATGTTGTGGTCGTGTACAATGTACAAAGTGAAGTATATGTGTAGCTTTTTTTTTTTTTTGGTATTACAGCGCAGTGGTCAAAGATCATTGCCTGACCACCCACAACCCTACGCGTCCAGGGATAGATCTCTGGACGCAACCCTGCCAACCCCTCGTATGTCCACTGCGCTAGGCGCAGGGACAGTATATTTGTGTAGCTGGTGGATACAACATACAAATGAAGTACCGCTATATAAGTGACCATCTCGCCAAGTTTCTTATAATGCCGATGGTTGTCCCAGTTATGGTGGTGGCAATAGCACGGTTCTTAGTTTTCATGCAGGAAACGAGAAATTTTAATAGCGGAGGACCATTTCGTTAGGAGCACATGGAAAAGGCCCAATCTACAGATCGAAAAAAATGTTTAGAAATGGCTGTGTTATGGAACAGTCTGGACCTTTGAAGTTTTGCGAGCAATTGTGCGGTGGGGAAGTCGAGCTTCACACGTACGCCATGCAAAGAGTTCTTACGCTGCTATCCAAATCACATCGCTGCGTAAATTAATTGGTTGACGGCTATGAACTTTTTAGACGCTGCTTTAACCAGTAGGTCATATTTTACCATTTGCTGCCTTAACGGTTTGTCAATCTGTGTCCAAGCGCCTGTTAATGCAAATTTGGGAATGCGCGCTTCTTACATGCAATTTTCCTCTTTGTGGGATTCATGATTATATATATATATATATATAGAGAGAGAGAGAGAGAGAGAGAGAGAGAGAGAGAGAGAGAGAGAGAGAGAGAGAGGGGCTAGCGTCTATTGTCACTGGAGCTACCAACTCTAAAATTATATAATTTGATGTCAAATTTTGGATTTGCTCTGTGAAATCTTCTCTACTGTTAACTATGGATATATTTTGATGTTACAATCATAAATATTTAGAGTATGTAAAATAGAAGGCTTGAATAGTGTGGACTTATTTTCCTGTTTGGGTCTGAGCCAAACGGGCCTCCACCAAGAGAAGAAAGGGAAGACGGTCGCCGGTGCGGATGAAGGCCCGCAAAGCCAAAAGAGAATCAAGGGGGCCCGGTTGAAGAATCGGGGGGAACCTTCCGATGCCAAAGTCAGATTAGACTGCAGAGAGACTTGGAGAAGAAGGTTCACTGGTGTGTGTTTCGCGCGAGGGCATGTGTGCGACAGAGGTTTCGTACCTTTGCACGGGGATTACCTGTGCCTTTTATAGGAGAAGAAGATGAAGAGTCAGAACGCTATCAACTCTAATGATGACTGGAGGGGCATGTCGGTTCAGGTTCCCAGGCGAGGTGTCCGTTGAGACGCATGTTGGGATTCTTTACGATTAATGCCTTGTCATGGGATGCGTTGTCACGTCCCAATAACAGCAGAAATATCGAGGCGTAACAGATTAAAGCGATAACTTTCACTAGTGGAACATTCATTACAATATATAAGCTGTCATAAAATTGGAGAGTTTCAAAATACAAGGAAGACTATTATAATAACTCATTAAAACGTCTAGGTTACAATAACATGACATGACTAACTGAACTTTATTACAATAAGAAGAGGGTCTCTCGATGCACAACCCTACCCACCATGTTCGAACTTAATTATCACTTGAAAAATATCAAGAGAACAAGGATGAGCAAAAACTTGCCCAGTAGAATCCTTTAAGTCGGTCTTAATCACTAGCAAGTACGCAAGACGAGAGGAAGAATTAAAATTGCATATCAAAGGAAAGAAATGAGAGTCTAGAACAACGCACGAATTCATGTATCACAGTAAAAGAAATAGTTATCACTATTAATAGCAAATCTCAAAGTGTTAAGATGAAAAGCACATGAACAAGTAAATTAAATAACGAACATGATTACTGTCTTTGTTAAGTGAAAATTCAAGTTTATCACTGAACACTTCCATAACGGTCATGTACTTGGAGAATATTAAAGAGCTATATCATTAATCACTGTCACGAATTTTGAATTGTCAGTCAGATACTATAAACACTTCACTTATGGTGTATGCCAAGCACCAGGTCATCACTCTCCATACGGTACCGCTGGGCACTAAGAGCATTCGGGATCTTCCTGGGACTAGACCATAGCCCCATAACCGGCATGAATTCCACTTTTGAGTTCACGATTTCAAGTAGCGAGCTGACAACTCAGAGTTCGCAAAAGAATGAGAATAGTTTGGTATTATATAGCACACATGAAATCCCCAGGTAGCTAGGACTTTGGAGGTGGCCCCCACAGGCTCAAGAGGTGGCTCCTGCTATGTAGCACTTTGCGCCATTGTGGCCTCAAGAGGTGGCTCCCATAGCATAGCACTTTACCCTGTGTGGTACTCAGCTCCCGTACTTCCGATTGGGGTTCGGCGTAGAGAGGGATCTTGAGAAATCAACGGGCAGTATTCCGGCATAACGGGAGAACTTGAGAATCCAAACGGACAACATTCTGGTGTAAAGAGGGATATTGAGAGATCAAATGGACAGTATTCCGGTATAACGAAAGATCTGAAGAAATCATACGGGCAGCATCCCGGCGTGGATGGGAATTCCGAGAAAACAACCCGACATAGTTCCGATATAAAGAAGGGTTTCGAGAAAACATACCGGTGAAGTCTCGTCATAGAGTAGGGTTTTGAGTGAACAAACCAACATAGAGGGATTTCGAGAAGATGGATCTGCAGTATTTCGACGTCGCGAGAGATTCCTAGAAATCAAATCGGCAGCACTTCGGCCTAACGAGAGATTACGAAAAATAAACCGATGACGTTTCGATGTAGAGAAGGATTAGAAGAACACAAGAAATAGCACTTTCACTCACTAGGGGTATAGAACTAACTTAAAAGAGTCTACCTATAGGCAGTACTTCAGGGTGGGCACTCCTTTTCTTCTCTCTTCCCTTCTAGCCTAACCCTTCTTGGAAGCCTTGGAGGAGATGGATGGAATGGGTGGAAATGGAGGAGGAGGAATGGAGAGGGGGTATTTATAGGAGGAGAGGAGAGAGAGAGAGGCGTCCCCTTGGGCCTTCTAGGTTGGGGACATGTGTCCCTAGGGGATAAGGATCTCCTAGATTGGGACAAGTGTCCCTAAGGGATAAGGATCTCCTAGATTGGGACAAGTATCCCTAAGGGATAAGCATTGCTTGGATGTGGGACATGTGTCCCTTTCTAGATGATTCTAGGGCATTCTTGATTTTTCTAGGAATTTGTAAGATTTTTATATTTATTTCACTTAACCCCCTAATTTTTCTATCTTTAATCTTTTTTTTTTACTTTTGACTTTTATAAATTGGAGATATGTCCCTTTCAAATCTCCAATCGGCCATTCAAGCTCTGATTGAGCTCCGATCGGGAATCCGATTGTGTCTCTGGGGATCGGTAGAAATTACATTAGGGTCCCTAGAAAAATTAATATTTACTTGAAAACCCCATATTTTTATAATTGTAGATATGACCCTCCTATTTACATGTATACTTTTTCTTTTTATTTAATTCTGGGTTCAGTGTGAACGGGGATATATCCATATCCTTATCCTCATTCTTTACCAATATGCTAACCTCTAAGAGTATCCTTTACTCTTACCATTTACCTTTAGTAGTATCCTTTATTAATATCATTACGATTTATCATTAGTAATATCCTTTACCCATAATAGTATCCTTTAGCATATTTTTAGTTAGACCTCCGATAGGTCCGAATTTGCTTAATCTATCCATCTGCGTACAAACCGCATTACGTTTTCTCGATCGTTTCTTATTCATTTATCATTTTATACCTTGGGGTATTACACCCTCCCCCACTTATAAGAATTTGGTTCCCCAAATTCTACATAATGTATCTAGAATGGGAAGGTACTTACCTTCAAACAAGTATGGATATTTCTTTTTTATGGTTTCTTCTAGTTCCCAGGTAGCTTCATCTTGTCCTCTTCTGCTCTATTGAACTTTTACTATTGGTATGCTTTTGTTCCTCAGTTGTTGTATCTTGCGATCCAAGATCTTAGTAGGTTGTTCTTCATAGGTCAGATCCTTTTGGAAGTCCAGATCTTTGAATTGAATAATGTGAGATGGATCATAAACATATTTTCGAAGCATCGAAACATGAAAGACATCATGTACTCCTGCAAGTTGAGGGGGCAAGGCCAGTCTGTAGCTGACTTCTCCAATTCTTTCTAAGATTTCAAATGGTCCAATGAATCTGGGACTAAGTTTCCCTTTAATCCCAAATCTCTTAAGTCCTCTTTTTGGCGATACTTTTAAGAACTCATGGTCTCCAACTTGGAATTTCAAATCTCTTCTTCGTTGATCTGCATAACTTTTCTGTCGGTCTTGGGCTACCTTCATTCTTTGCTTGATTATCTGGATAATATTGGTTGTTTTTTGAACTATTTCTGGTCCAATTATCTGTTCTTCACCAATTTCTTTCCAACATATGGGAGATTTACAATTTCTGCCATATAGAGCTTCAAATGGTGCCATCTGAATGGTGGATTGATAGGTATTATTATAGGCAAATTCCATTAGTGGTAAATGTTCTTGCCAGTCTCCTCCAAAATCTAAAATGCATGCTCTACACATATCTTCAATAACCTGATTAATCCTTTCTGTTTGTCCATCAGTCTGGGGATGAAATGCTGTGCTAAAATTCAATTTTGTACCCAAGGCTGTTTGTAGTCCAATCCAGAAGTGTGATGTGAATCTAGAATCTCTGTCTGATATGATATTTATTGGAATTCCATGAAATCTAACAATCTCCTTTATATATAGTGCTGCCAGAATGTTCACAGACCATTTTGTCTTTACGGGTAAGAAATGTGCTGCCTTGGTTAAACGATCTATAATAACCCAAATGCCATCATGACCACTTCTTGTTCTTGGTAGTCCTGTAATAAAATCCATACCAATACTATCCCATTTCCATTCTGGTATTTCTAAAGGTCTCAATTTTCCAGCAGGTACTTGATGTTCTGCCTTAACTTTTTGACATGTTAGACATTTGGAGACATACTCAGCTATTTTCCTCTTCATATTATTCCACCAATAAGTCTTCTTTAAATCTTGATACATTTTTGTTGCTCCTGGATGAATTGTATAACGAGTCTTGTGAGCTTCTTCTAATATTTTCTTCTTAATTTCCTGATGATCCGGCACACATATTCTTCCTTGGATCATAAGCCTTCCTTCATTGTTTATATGAAATTCAGGTCTACTATCCAGTTGTTCTTTGATTTCCACTATTGTTGGATCATCATCTTATTGTTCTTTGATTTCTTTCAAAATATCTGATTGGACTCTTAGGTTAGCAATCATAATATGATCTTCTGGAGTGTCCACATTTAAATTTAGTGTTGAAAATTGCTCCAGTAACTTCCATTCACCATAAATCATGCACGATAGTTGTCCCATTGGATTCCTACTTAGAGCATCGGCTACTACATTTCCTTTCCCAGGTTGATACTGGATAGAGAAGTCAAAGTCCTTAATATACTCTAGCCACCTTCTCTGCCTCATGTTCAATTCCTTTTGGGAAAACAAATACTTTAAAATTTTATGATCACAATGTACTATGAATTGAGTTCCATATAAATAATGCCTCCAAATTTTGAGGGCAAATATTATTGCAGCTAATTCTAGATCATGTACTGGATAGTTCTTTTCATGTGTCTTTAATTGCCTAGAAGCATATGCAATCACTTTTCCTTCTTGCATAAGTGGACATCCTAAGCCCACATTTGAAGCATCAGTGTAAACTTCATAATCTTTTCCTTCAATGGGTAGTGTAAGTACAGGGGCTGAAGTTAGACATTCCTTCAATTTTTGGAAATTGACCTCACACTTTTCATTCCAAACGAATGGAACCCCTTTCTTGGTTAATCTGGTTAAAGGTACGGCTATTTTAGCGAAATCTTTGACAAATCTTCGATAATAGCTAGCCATACCTAGAAAACTTCTAATTTCGGTGATAGTAGTAGGTCTCCCCCACTTTTGAATAGCCTCAATTTTTGAAGGATCCACCGAAATACCTTCATTCGAGATAACATGTCCCAAAAAGGCTATCTTATATAACTAGAATTCACACTTGCTCAGTTTGGCATATAACTTATGTTCCCTTAGTGTTTGTACGGTGATCCTTAGATGAGATTCATGCTCTTCCTTATTCTTCGAATATATCAATATATCATCAATGAATACCACTATAAACTGATCCAGATAAGGTCTGAATATATTGTTCATTAATTGCATAAAAACTGCTGGGGCATTTTTCAATCCAAAAGGCATGACCACAAATTCATAATGTCCGTATCTGCTCCTAAAAGTTGTCTTATGAATATCTTCCTCTTTAATCCTCACCTGATGATATCCTGACCTTAAGTCGATCTTGGAAAAATATTGAGCACCAGATAATTGGTCAAACAAATCATCAATTCTTGGTAAAGGGTATTTATTCTTAACTGTCAATTGGTTCAGCTGTCTGTAATCTATACATAATCTCAACGATCCATCTTTCTTCTTCATAAATAAGACTGGTGCTCCCCAGGGTGAAGTGCTTGGTCTGATAAACCCTTTTTCCAGTAATTCAGTCAATTGTTTCTTTAATTCTTTCATTTCTGCCAAAGACATTCTATAAGGTGTCTTGGAAACTGGGGTGGCTTCTGGAATTAGCTCTATGGAAAAGCTTACTTCCCGCTCAGGGGACAAACTTGGTAAATCTGTGGGGAACACATCTGGATACTCTCTCACCACTGAAATCTTTTCAAGTTCAGGATTTGTGGAATCTGCTATCACTACTGAAGCCAAATAACCTATGCAACCTTTTTGTAGAAGTTTTTGTGCTCGAAGGGCTGATATAATGATTGCGGGTCGAGATTTATGTGTAACAGGAAAAGTTATAAGGAGTATATCCTTTTCCAAAAAGGTGAGTTGTTTTAACCGACAATCTAATTTGACATGATAATGTGATAGCCAATCAGCTCCCAATATTACATCGTACCTATCCATGTCAAGGCAAATTAAGTCTACTAGAAAGTTCTGGTCGTTAATAAGTATTTCACTAGATGGATAATAGAAATCGAGATCTATCCCAGAACTAATGGGGGTTGACATGTTTATTCCAGTAGGTAGGGCTGTTGGCTTTGACTTCAGGGTTTTGACAAAGTCCCAAGAAATGAATGAATGTGTGGCTCCAGAATCAAATAGAACAAAAGCAGGTTTAGAGTGAATGAGGAGAGTACCTTCGATGATTCCCCCTTCTTGATTTTCGTCCGCTAATCCCAGAGCTTACAATCTTCCTGGTTTCCTACTACTTTTCTGATGTGTGTTCATCTGCCCTTGAAGTTGTGGACAAGTTGGAATGCAGTGCTCACGACTTCCACACTTTAAACAGGCACCTATCTTTTTCCAACATTCATCGAGTGTATGCCCCGGATTTTCACAATAAGCACAGGTTATCTTTTCTATCTTGATGTTATCATCGATCTGCCTTGGCTTCTTGAATGCTTGTGCAATACCTTTATTTTCATTCATCCTCTTTTTATTGCTGGGCTCAGAAGTAGAAGTGGAAATCCTTTTGTTTGCAAACTTGTTTTTAATCATGTCTGTCATTTCGGTTGCACTTTCCAAGGCTAGAGTCCTCCTTACCATATCTGAATATGTAGAGATCAATAATGGGGCCAGCTGAGTAATATAACTGGGCTTCAATCCTTGTAGAAATCTTCTAGCTTTTAATTTTTCAGTAGCAACCAAGTGTGGAGCATATCTAGATAATTTAGCAAATTGAGATTCATACTCTGCTACTGTCAAACTTCTCTGTTTCAAGTTGATAAATTCCATAACTTTCTTTTCCTTGATCTCTTCTGAAAAGTATTAATTATTAAAAAGTTCCACAAATTCTGCCCAGGTAATGTTTCTTCCTGCCATAGTAACCTCAATGGATTCCCACCAGACCCTTGCATCTTTTTCTAGTTGAAAGGTGGCTAACCTCACTTTATCCTCTTCGGGGCATTGAGTTACCTTGAAGATCCTTTCTATCTCTCTTATCCAATTTTCTGCCTCATCAGGATTTGGATGGCCAGCATACCTTGGAGGGTTCATGCTTCTAAAATTCTTATATATATCTCCATTGTTCTGGTGGTTCCCTTGTTGAGCAACCATGCCAAGTGCCGTTGTTAGTCCTTGGATCATATAATGGAGGTCCTTCCAGGGTGCATTTTCTCCTTCCATTTATAATCTATATCTGGGATTTTCAAAAATGAAAAACAATCATAGTTAGATTATGTGACGAACCGGGGCATTTATGCCCATTAAGGCTCCATATCCAGATCCATCTCCCGCGAACGGACCGAAGTCTCGCAAGGGATAACTCACACAACTGTCCAGTAAGAATATAAAAGACAAACCACAACAGTATAAGACACAAGAAAGTACATGTGCTCATACCTGCTTATAACAATTTACAACTGTCCCATTACATTAATACATGTCCAAATAAAAAGTACAACTACCTGGGGCATACCCCGAGGGAGCACAAGCTCACACAACACTAACTACTACACAACTGCTGGTGGTACAAGTCTGACACAACGCCGCTGCAAGCCAAACACTCGGCAAGCCCTAAAAAGAACTGTAGGGGAGTGAGCCTCAACAAGTCACTGGCTCAGTAGGGGCTACCCAAAACAACACCGTAATCACGGACACCTCAACCCCAATGGGTCTCACTGGCAACACCAATAGCCAAACCATTTCATGCTCACAACATTTATATTTAAATAACAGCTTAAACAGTAATTGATAAACAAATGCATATTCCTTATAAAGAAAAAGGAACCACATGCTAGTCCACTCAACAACTGAAATGCCTAGGCCGCAAGCCTCACAGGCACATTATAGTCATAACCAATCATTTAAGCTATACACCGCACAAGTCAACCACTGCCTAGGCTTATAAACTTCACAGGCAAATCTCAAGTACGAGGGTAATAGGACTGCTAACAAAAAGCTGGTCCTATATACCTCAAATCACAATATGACAATAACCACACACACCAAGTGACATGATCGGCTACAGCAGGCCAATTCATCACTCATGAAAACCATATACGGTAGTTTACCCGAGGAAGGTAAAAACATATTGAGTGGAAGGTCACACCACACGACCTCTACGAAACACTGTTCCACGTCAACACCAGAAAGACTGGTATATGACATACCACCACAAACCATTACCCACACAGGGTACAGGTACCTATTACCATAAGGCACCAGCACGGAAACCACAAGTGAACCAGTGCCGTAACAGGGCACAATATAGCAAACTAAACCACATTTAGTGAGTCAACACTCACTAACCATAACCAAAACTGTGCCACCACTCGGGCACACCACAAGCTACAACTATAGTCACAACTGTGCCAACACCAGGGCACACCTCGAACGAGTCAAACCTCGACTAGGAGTCACAAACTCACGAACCACGACAAGTAGCAAAGCACGAGTCTGAAAGGAACGACGCCACCACAACCACAATTGGAGCTAACAAAGCACGAGTCGCGAGGAACGACGCCACCACACGGGAACAGACTACTAGCTGATCAGGCCAGTATCCAACCCGGACAACACAACACAAGAACAACCTCTCAGCCTTGCAGTCACCGACGAAAGGTCCAACTGCCGCTCCACGAGAACAAGTCAAACAACTGTGGAGACCAACCAACACCACACCTGCAGACACACAACTGCAGGTCCATGCCTGGCACCTCTAGGGTCTCTGGCCGGAGCACCCTAAAGTGAGGCACTGGAAAACAGGACTAGCTGGGAACCAGTGACGTCTACTGGTGTCCGTACCCCCAACTACGAGCGCACTACAAGCAACAAAAGAACAAACTCTGGGAAGTCGCTGTCCCACTGCCGTCTTTCCCTCAGCCGGACGTACAACTCAAACACAGGAGTGAAGGTGTCCAGGAAGACGACACAGACCTCAACGGTACAGCACAAGTACCGGGACAAAACCCTGAGCACAACAAGCACACGTGCCTGGCTCACAAAGAACTTGGGGTACCCGACTAGAGAGGCATTCCGGAATAGGCGCCAGACCACCACACTCGGCAAGCTCAAACCACGATATATACATAAACACTTTCTATTATCGTTCACGATACACAGATTACCATTAAGGATAGCTTGTCCTAGTCACCCTGTGACTCACAAGCTAACTTACACAACTACATACACTAACCATATTAAAGATAACACCGCAGTTGTCATTGGTCACACGGTGACCTCCAAGCTAATTTACACAAACACACATATAAACCACGATAGCCAATCATACTTGGCCTATCATTGATCATCTTGTGACAGTAGAGGTCACATTAAACACTGACCACAATATTTACATAATAATCATACTTACACTTTACTAATTATCCATCCAGAATAATCTATAAAAGATTCTAGAAGATCAAGGCTAGGTTTAGATGTGAACCTCATTGCCACAACACCATAATAATTAATATATAATAAACATGATAACGTACGGTGTGCCATACATATACAAACCACTTGCACGACATCAAAACCCTGTGATATTTCACAACTACGTAATCGGTAAACTGACCTCAAAAGCCCCGTGCTCCAAGAGCACCATAGGTGTTAATACACCGCAATACTTATAACAAGAATGCCATTAAAAACACACTGTGCACATGCACAGGTTGGCGGCGACATCGATTGCCGTCCAAAGGATATAGACGACAATATCCATCGCCGTCAACACCAAGTAAACGACCATCACCTAGCCGTTTACTCAAGATCAATGGCTAAGTATCTTGCCGTTAATCTCCAGCTGAGGAATTCAGCGTCAACCGATGATGATGTTTATATCCTCGACCCTTAACAACTACAAAACGTGCAGAACGGTCCTAGGCCGGTCACATGGGCAACTTGGCCCCACAAACTACAGAAAAGTTAGGGTAAACACCTCCGCTTACCACTGTATGCTAAACTTAAACCGAAGAAACAAGATCCAATGTCTAGATCAATCAAACCACCCAATTCCCCGGCATGGAGAACCCTTAATCCCAAAAACTCAATTAACATGCAATTTATACAAACAAACCATAACCAATCAACCATGAGGAATCCAGGGGTCCAGTCCCTACCTCAGAAACGCGGTTGAACTCCCGAAGAACCTTGAATCACGCCGAAACCCAAGGAACGCCCCGCGAACACCGTGCTCCAATTCATCACCCGTCGACCACCGGAACTCGTGAAGAGGCTCAAGAGTGAAGGTGGGCGAAGAGGAGGGGAGAGAGTGGGGAAAGAACAAGGCTCGGGTCAGCCCTAAAAACACAGGTGCGTCAGGTTAACGTCAACCTCTGTGCCGCTAACCAAACCGCCCCAACTAGGCGTCCACATCTTTGGCCGCCAAGTTCATCATGCTAGACGTCCACATCGATGGACGCTAAAACCATGTTAATGGCAACCCATGGCCGTCAACACAAAGTCGACGTCACCCACCTGGACGCCATCCTACAGTTGATGTCCAGCGCACTGAACACCAACACAGACCCATAACCAAACCTGGTAAGGATCCAATAAGAAACACACAACACTAATGGGCCTCACATTGGCCACCAAACCCGCTAAACCTGGATCCACGAGGATCCGGAAAACGCGCGACGTTACATTATTATCACCTAAAAAGAAATGTCATCCTCGACATATAAAACAAATTACAACAAACCAGATTATCACCTAAAAAGAAATAAAATCGTATACAGAACAAGAAAGATACTCTTTCTCTGCATCAACTTTTCAATTCATCAGTCCATTTCTTGCTTTGCTTCTTTCTTTTCTTTCAATTCATTTCACAATTACTTCATTCTGTTGATTCCATTACATTTCCTTACTTTTCAATTGTAGACGATCCTACCTTGCCAATGGCGCTTTATCTCCTTGGACTGAATCTGCTTCCACAATTTTCCGGCTGTGTTTGTAATATTTCTTTCGAGGCCGCTTTATCTTTCTCAAATATCTTACACTGTAATATTCTTTCATGCCACCATTTTCTTTTCCCATTTATCATTGTTTGCTGTTATCCTGCCTCATCTGCATTTACATTCACAACTGACACCTCTTTAAAGAAAACCAATCACCATCTTTGAATTTTCTGTCCTTTCATATTATTCTGCTCATAGTTCTTTAAGTCATCTCTAATTAAAAATCATAATAAATTCTGTTCCTTTATTCCGCTGCGCAAAACCTTACACTTTCTCCTTATTCAAGCAAACTTGAACAATCTATGAATATTAAATCTTTCTTTGCTTCCGCTTCCGCTGCGCTACTCTGATCACACTGAACATTTTTGCAAAATATTCCACAATTTCTGCCCACAGTATTGCTTTCAATTGCTTTCTTCTGGCTTCAACTGAATTCATTTCTAACTTTAACTGCTTCTCAAATCATTTTATTCAATTAATTCATGCTGAAGAAATTACTGTAATTTCTGACCTGCTAAAGTGCTAAAAACATGTTGTACTCTTCATATACTTTTCTTGCTTTACTGGCATTCTCTGGCTAATCTCATAATTTTGTTTCATAACCTTTCCAAATACTCTTTAATTAATCTGTTCTTGCTCCGGCATGAAACTATGGAATATCTTAATAATAATTCATTTCTGCATCAATTGAATCAATTCTTTGTACCAATATGCAAACTCTATCTGACATTTTCTGACTCATCTGATCTTATTCACTTTATCATTTGTTAAATTCTTCCTTTCTCTGGTTTATATCTCTTTTTTATATAAACTGCCAGTCATTCTAATCATAACATCTTTTCCGCAAAATACTTCCCTCATTCATTCTGCTGCCTGGCTAATCTTGTTGTACCGTTCATACTATAAATCTTTCTGGTATTTAATCATCCTTCTTTAAAATACAACAAAAACTCAAATTTAAAGACCAATTTCTTTAAATAAAACAACTTGCTCTGGCTACTTCCCTCATTCCATTAAATGTTCTTTTCTCAAATAACATAAATATTACAATCTGCCTTGCTGTTTTTCTCAACTCAATATTTATTAACTGCTTCTCCATTAATGCACTTCTTTCCATTCTATTTCATTTGCCTTGAACTCATTCTAACATACCTAACTTTAATTTTGATTTTCCTCGAACTGCTCACATTTACTAACTTTCACTGCTCTTATCTTTAGCACAACCATCTTTACTAACTTTCTCTGAAGAATTCCTCATAACCTGTCATTCATCAACTAAATATTTCTCTTATACAATTCTTAGAAAAATCTCTTTACACACCGATTCTTCTTTTCTCTCTTTCTTTATTCAACTGATCCTTTCTGTACATATTTGTACAAATCCTCATATCAAATTTCATATTACCATCACTATTCATAACAACACTTTTCTCAAATTTCCGATCTCAGGTACACTTAATCATCACTATTCTTTTATGTACCAGCACCTCTTTTTAAAGCTGATCTGCTTTACTTAATCATGCCAAACTCTTCATAACACTAATCACATTCTGATCCACATTGTTTCTTGATATCATCTGACTTAGATTTCTAATGCCACAATACTTTTGCTGAGGTTCTCAACTATACTTTGCACATTTAATCATTTTCGGACACATCCTGAGTTGTTCCTCATCACCTCGTTACCATATACTTATCTCTTCTAACCCTGTATTTTTACTGAATTCCATATCCAAATTTATTAATTTCCTCAATTCCTTTAACTGCAAATCTTTAACAACTAAATCATTCTATCACAAATTAACACACTGGTATAATCACACAGATTATACCACCTCTAATCACATCAACTTTCAACAACTGCTAACAACTGCCAAATTCTCAACTCAAAAACACATTTTACAAAAAAAAAACTTAAACAAATACCACTTTAACCAACACAAAACCGTAGACTTACTACTAGCAGTGGACATTAATCCATGTATTGGGACATTGTAACTTCAATGTCTTTTCATATTCTAACTGGACATTGGTCTGATACCAACTGTGACGGACCGAGGTATTTATGCCCATTAAGGCTCCATATCCAGATCCGCCTCCCGCGAACGGACCGAAGTCTCGCAAGGGATAACTCACACAACTATCCAGTAAGAATATAAAAGACAAATCACAACAGTATAAGACACAAGAAAGTACATGTGCTCATACCTGCTTATAACTATTTACAACTGTCCCATTACATTAATACATGTCCAAATAAAAAGTACAACTACCTGGGGCATACCCCGAGGGAGCACAAGCTCACACAACAATAACTACTATACAACTACTGGTGGTACAAGTCTGACACAACGCCGCTGCAAGCCAAACACTCGGCAAGCCCTAAAAAGAACTGTAGGGGAGTGAGCCTCAACAAGTCACTGGCTCAGTAGGGGCTATCCAAAACAACACCGTAATCACGGACACCTCAACCCCAATGGGTCTCACTGGCAACACCAATAGCCAAACCATTTCATGCTCACAACATATATATTTAAATAACATCTTAAACAATAATTGATAAACAAATGCATATTCCTTATAAAGAAAAAGGAACCACAGGCTAGTCTGCTCAACAACTGAAATGCCTAGGCCGCAAACCTCACAGGCACATTATAGTCATAACCAATCATTTAAGCTATACACCGCACAAGTCAACCACTGCCTAGGCTTATAAGCTTCACAGGCAAATCTCAAGTACGAGGGTAATAGGACTGCTAACAAAAAGCTGGTCCTATATACCTCAAATCACAATATGACAATAACCACACACACCAAGTGACATGATCGGCTACAGCAGGCCAATTCACCACTCATGAAAACCATATACGGTAGTTTACCCGAGGAAGGTAAAAACATGTTGAGTGGAAGGTCACACCACACGACCTCCACGAAACACTGTTCCACGTCAACACCAGAAAGACTGGTATATGACATACTACCACAAACCATTACCCACACAGGGTACATGTACCTATTACCATAAGGCACCAGCACGGAAACCACAAGTGAACCAGTGCCATAACAGGGCACACTATAGCAAACTAAACCACATTTAGTGAGTCAACACTCACTAACCATAACCAAAACTGTGCCACCACTCGGGCACACCACAAGCTACAACTATAGTCACAACTGTGCCAACACCAGGGCACACCTCGAACGAGTCAAACCTCGACTAGGAGTCACAAACTCACGAACCACGACAAGTAGAAAAGCACGAGTCGGAAAGGAACGACGCCACCACAACCACAACTGGAGCTAACAAAGCACGAGTCGCGAGGAACGACGCCACCACACGGGAACAGACTACTGGCTGATCAGGCCAGTATCCAACCCGGACAACACAACACAAGAACAACCTCTCAACCTCGCAGTCACGGACGAAAGGTCCAACTGCCGCTCCATGAGAACAAGTCAAACAACTGTGGAGACCAACCAACACCACACCTGTAGACACACAACTGCAGGTCCATGCCTGGCCCCTCTAGTGTCTTTGGCCGGAGCACCCTAAAGTGAGGCACTGGAAAACAGGACTAGCTGGGGACCAGTGACGTCTACTGGTGTCCGTACCCCCAACTACGAGCGCGCTACAAGCGACAAAAGAACAAACTCTGGGAAGTCGCTGTCCCACTGCCGTCTTTCCCTCAGCCGGATGTACAACTCAAACACAGGAGTGAAGGTGTCCAGGAAGACGACACAGACCTCAACGGTACAACACAAGTACCGGGACAAAACCCTGAGCACAACAAGCACACGTGCCTGGCTCACAAAGAACCTGGGGTACCCGACTAGAGAGGCATTCCGGAATAGGCGTCGGACCACCACACTCGGCAAGCTCAAACCACGATATATACATAAACACTTTCTATTATCGTTCACGATACACATATTACCATTAAGGATAGCTTGTCCAAGTCACCCTATGACTCACAAGCTAACTTACACAACTACATACACTAACCATATTAAAGATAACACCGCAGTTGTCATTGGTCACACGGTGACCTCCAAGCTAATTTACACAAACACACATATAAACCACGATAGCCAATCATACTTGGCCTATCATTGATCATTTTGTGACAGTAGTGGTCACATTAAACACTGACCACAATATTTACATAATAATCATACTTACACTTTACTAATTATCCATCCAGAATAATCTATAAAAGATTCAAGAGGATCAAGGCTAGGTTCAGACGTGAACCTCATCTCCACAACACCACAAATAATTAATATATAATAAACATGATAATGTACGGTGTGCCATGCATATACAAACCACTTGCACGACATCAAAACCCTGTGATATTTCACAACTACGTAACCGGTAAACTGACCTCAAAAGCCCCGTGCTCCAAGAGCACCATAGGTGTTAATACACCGCAATACTTATAACAAGAATACCATTAAAAACACACTGTGCACATGCACATGTTGGCGGCGACATCGATTGCCATCCAAAGGATATAGACGACAATATCCATTGCCGTCAACACCAAGTAAACGACCATCACCTAGCCGTTTACTCAAGATCAACAGCTAAGCATCTTGCCGTTAATCTCCAGCTGAGGAATTCAGCGTCAACCGATGATGACGTTTATATCCTCGACCCTTAACAACTACAAAACGTGCAGAACGGTCCTAGGCCGATCACATGGGCAACTTGGCCCCACAAACTACAGGAAAGTTAGGGGAAACACCTCCCCTTACCACTGTATGCTAAACTTAAACCGAAGAAACAAGATCCAATGTCTAGATCAATCAAACCACCCAATTCCCCGGCATGGAGAACCCTTAATCCCAAAAACTCAATTAACATGCAATTTATACAAACAAACCATAACCAATCAACCATGAGGAATCCAGGGGTCCAATCCCTACCTCAGAAACGCGATTGAACTCCCGAAGAACCTTGAATCATGCCGAAACCCAAGGAACGACCCGCGAACACCGCGCTCCAATTCATCATTCCCCGCCTGATTTGCCGCTACCATGCGCACCACGGCTTCCCCTTGTACTCCCGTCGACCACCGGAACTCGTGAAGAGGCTCAAGAGTGAAGGTGGGCGAAGAGGAGGGGAGAGAGTGGGGAAAGAACAAGGCTCGGGTCAGCCCTAAAAACACAGGTGCGTCAGGTTAACGTCAACCTCTGCGCCGCTAACCAAACCGCCCCAACTAGGCGTCCACATCTTTGGCCGCCAAGTTCATCATGCTAGACGTCCACATCGATGGACGCTAAAACCATGTTAACGGCAACCCATGGCCGTCAACACAAAGTCGACGTCACCCACCTGGACGCCAACCTACAGTTGATGTCTAGCGCACTGAACACCAACACAGACCCATAACCAAACCTGGTAAGGATCCAATAAGAAACACACAACACTAATGGGCCTCACATTGGCCACCAAACCCACTAAACCTGGATCCACGGGGATCCAGAAAACGCGCTACGTTACAGATTATTTATCACTTTGGGGCTCACACAAGTAGCTATTCTAACCTTACATCATACATACATGCCTGAATCATAGTCCCACTATCAATTACAAGTTAGACAAAATTTGATAGTGGGTCAAGACAACTTTTACATTTCACCATTCTGACTCCTAACCCTGCTATCTTTACAGGCTAACCAAAATTGATAGCAGGTCAGACCTTAGTTGACAAGATTTCCTGCTACAAGTCTATTTACGTAGATAGGGGTAATTTCTATGCTGAACTTTCTGAGGTTACTTCCCCTCCATGGTTATTAACAGAATCAACAGATTCTTGATCAGGTTCCCTATGATTATGGTGTATCTCATAGGTAATATCTCGGATTTGTTCCCATCGATCTTCCGCTCGTATCTGTAGAATTCCCTGTCTTGCCTCTATCCAATCTAGTAATTCTTGTATTGCCATCACACAAGCGAGGATTTGTTCTGTATTTTCTCCAAACGCATATCCTACTATCTCACGTATCCAGCCTTCCATTGCTGCACGCAAGTGCTCTAAGTTTTGTGCGAATTCCCTTTGGTCGTTCCTCCACTCTTGAAGTAGTTGAATATGCACACCAATTCCTTGGTTGGCCATCTGTTCTGAAGAACCATATGTATTGCACATATTCATTAGTCAATGAAACAATTAATACAACCTAATATCTTCCCCAATTCACTTCCTACCCACCTCACAGGTTGGTTATTGGTTCTTGGAGCCTATTAATCCTAAGACTATAAGACTCCAAAACCGGGCTCTCTGATACCACTAAATCTGTCACGTCCCAATAACAGCGGAAATATCGAGGCGTAACAGATTAAAGCGATAACTTTCACTAGTGGAACATTCATTACAATATATAAGCTGGCATAAAGCCGGAGAGTTTCAAAATACAAGGAAGACTATTATAATAACTCATTAAAACGTCTAGGTTACAATAACATGACATGACTAACTGGACTTTATTACAATAAGAAGAGGGTCTCTCGATGCACAACCCTGCCCACCATGTTCGAACTTAATTATCACCTGAAAAATATCAAGAGAACAAGGATGAGCAAAAACTTGCCCAGTAGAATCCTTTAAGTCGGTCTTAATCACTAGAAAGTACGCAAGACGAGAGGAAGAATTAAAATTGCATATCAAAGGAAAGAAATGAGAGTCTAGAACAACGCACGAATTCATGTATCACAGTAAAAGAAATAGTTATCACTATTAATAGCAAATCTCAAAGTGTTAAGATGAAAAGCACATGAACAAGTAAATTAAATAACGAGCATGATTATTGTCTTTGTTAAGTGAAAATTCAAGTTTATCACTGAACACTTCCATAACGGTCATGTACTTAGGAGAATATTAAAGAGCTATATCATTAATCACTGTCACGAATTTTGAATTGTCAGTCAGATACTATAAACACTTCACTTATGGTGTATGCCAAGCACCAGGTCATCACTCTCCATATGGTACCGCTGGGCACTAAGAGCATTCGGGATCTTCCCGGGACTAGACCATAGCCCCATAACCGGCATGAATTCCACTTTTGAGTTCACGATTTCAAGTAGCGAGCTGACAACTCAGAGTTCGCAAAAGAATGAGAATAGTTTGGTATTATATAGCACACATGAAATCCCCAGGTAGCTAGGACTCTAGAGGTGGCCCCCACAGGCTCAAGAGGTGGCTTCTGCTATGTAGCACTTTGCGCCATTGTAGCCTCAAGTGGTGGCTCCCATAGCATAACACTTTGCCCTGTGTGGCACTTAGCTCCCGCACTTCCGATTGGGGTTCGGTGTAGAGAGGGATCTAGAGAAATCAACGGGCAGTATTCCGGTATAACGGGAGAACTTGAGAATCCAAACGGACAACATTCTGGTGTAAAGAGGGATATTGAGAGATCAAATGGACAGTATTCCGGTATAACGAAAGATCTGAAGAAATCATACGGACAACATCCCGGCGTGGATGGGAATTCCGAGAAAACAACCTGACATAGTTCCGATATAAAGAAGGGTTTCGAGAAAACATACCGGTGAAGTCTCGTCATAGAGTAGGGTTTTGAGTGAACAAACCAACATAGAGGGATTTCGAGAAGATGGATCGGCAGTATTTCGACGTCGCGAGAGATTCCTAGAAATCAAATCGGCAGCACTTCTGCGTAACGAGAGATTCCGAAAAATAAACTGACGGCATTTCGATGTAGAGAAGGATTAGAAGAACACATGAAATAGCACTTTCACTCACTAGGGGTATAGAACTAACTTAAAAGAGTCTACCTATAGGCAGTACTTCGAGGTGGGCACTCCTTTTCTTCTCTCTTCTCTTCTAGCCTAACCCTTCTTGGAAGCCTTGGAGGAGATGGATGGAATGGGTGGAAATGGAGGAGGAGGAATGGAGAGGGGGTATTTATAGGAGGAGAGGAGAGAGAGAGGCGCCCCCTTGGGCCTTCTAGGTTGGGGACATGTGTCCCTAGGGGATAAGGATCTCCTAGATTGGGACAAGTGTCCCTAAGGGATAAGGATCTCCTAGATTGGGACAAGTGTCCCTAAGGGATAAGCATTGCTTAGATGTGGGACATGTGTCCCTTTCTAGATGATTCTAGGGCATTCTTGATTTTTCTAGGAATTTGTAAGATTTTTATATTTTATTTCACTTAACCCCCTATTTTTTCTATCTTTAATCTTTTTTTTTACTTTTGACTTTTAGAAATTGGAGATATGTCCCTTTCAAATCTCCAATCGGCCATTCATGCTCCGATTGAGCTCCGATCGGGAATCTGATTGTGTCTGTGGGGATCGGTAGAAATTACATCATGGTCCCTAAAAAAATTAATATTTGCTTGAAAACCCCATATTTTTATAATTGTAGATATGACCCTCCTATTTACATTTATACTTTTTCTTTTTATTTAATTCTAGGTTCAGTGTGAACGGAGATATATCCATATCCTTATCCTCATTCTTTACCAATATGCTAACCTCTAAGAGTATCCTTTACTCTTACCATTTACCCTTAGTAGTATCCTTTATTAATATCATTACTATTTATCATTAGTAATATCCTTTACCAATAATAGTATCCTTTAGCATATTTTTAGTTAGACCTCCGATAGGTCCGAATTTGCTTAATCTATCCATCTGCGTACAAACCGCATTACGTTTTCTCGACCTTTTCTTACTTATTTATCATTTTATACCTTGGGGTATTACACGCGTGTCGCACCGCCTCATTAACTGCCTAGGAGGCAAATAGCCGCTTCGAGTGCTCTTGGCTGAAGGATACCGAACAGGGCTTCTGCTGGGTGGCCAGCTAGGCTGCTCGGTGCTCAGATGCGTAGCTGTATTTGGTCGGGCTGCTTCAAAGGTCCGCGCAGGCCCTACTCGGCAAGCTGCGACTTTGGCCGAACAGGTTAGTGTCTGGAGACCACTCTGGGGACCTTAAGGCGTCTTGGTGGCCGAAACGTGTTCTGAAGCCTTGGGCTGAACCCGAGGACACGTGGCATGCTGCCTGAAGGCCACGCCAGCCTATTGGGTCATGATGGCCCGTGATGGGCCATGATGGGCCCTACAGGCCTAGGAGGCTAGAAATAGCCACCACACTTGCCCCCTACGCTCTCAAGCTGGCTTGGGTACCACTGCTCTTGAGAGCGAAGGTCTGCTCGGTTGTCACTTGCATTAAATGCGATACCGACCGTGGCAGCGCGCACGTCCTCAGAGCGACGCCATTTGGTGCTCTTTCTCGGAGACGGAACTGTCATCATAGCAGGGATGACGTGTCGCCCGGAGGACGTGGAGCTGCACTTTTGAACTGTCCATTTGAGGGAAAACCGCCACTTTTGCTTTTGGAATTCACGCTCTTCATTCCTTATAAGGATGAGGAGGGGAGAAGGCGAGGGTTTACGCCTTCTAGCTTTAGCCCAAACCATCATCACTCGCGCTCGTCGCCTTCTTCCTGTTCCTCTGTTGCTTCCCCTCTTTGCTGTCTTCGTCTTCTTCTTCTTCATTTCTTCCTCCGTCAGAAATGTCCTAGAAGGGGAAGAGTGTTGCAGTCTCCGGAGCGAGCGAGATGGTGCCAGGGGCATCCCGGGGGCAGAAATATCTCTTCTTCGAGGGCCTCCGGGAGTGCTACAGGATCGGCGAGGAGTACAACATCCTCCTTGCCAAAGAAGTGGAGTCTTACCTGGTGAATAAACCAGGCTGCTTCGCCCTCTCCCTCGACATTTTGGAGGCAGGATTCCGGCTGCCATTGCCGGAAGTGGTGAGGGCACTGCTGAACATGTGGGGGATAGCACCCATCCAGTTGACCCCAAATTCATGGAGGACGATCTGCGCATTCTGCACCCTCTGCAAGCTTCGGGGAGTGCAAGGCTCCGCGGACGTCTTCCGGGCGCAGTTCAACCTTACAGTTTCGCCGCAGACGGGGCTGACTGTTTATTACACCAAGCACCGCCCGAACATGATGCATATCTTGTTTGGGGGAAAATATTTCAACAATAAGGGATGGACGCACCGCATCGTCTTCATTGGTCGCCGTGCTGACGCGCCGGAGTGGGGGTTCGCCACTCGTGTTCGGGAGCCGCGGAAGGAACGCTACCCCTTCTTGATCCAGAACGAGGCGAAGGCCTCGGATAGCCTGAACACGATGCTGGTGAGGAATGCGGAATACTACTTGACGGAGTTTCAACTCGTCAAGTATGTCCTGAGCCGACCATAGAGTAAGTATTCACCCCTGCTCTAACCTT
This sequence comes from Colocasia esculenta, assembly GCA_014218235.1. Lineage (NCBI taxonomy): Eukaryota > Viridiplantae > Streptophyta > Magnoliopsida > Alismatales > Araceae > Colocasia > Colocasia esculenta. Next base: position 126,929,087 of record CM024755.1, on the reverse strand, counting down.
TGAGGCATGTTAAGAGGATGTCCTCTGACCGTCTTTTCCTTGGTGTAGCCGTCGAAGAATTGGCCGCTGGTCGAGATCAAGAAGACATGACAGATTATGCCAAGTAGATCACCGTCACCTCCTACGTGACCCACATGGGTGAGGATGCCCCCGCAGCAGATGCGGAAGCCGAAGAGCGCCGCTCGACTGGTCCCCGGGCTACTAAAAAAAGACCTCTGAAGATAAATCTTAAGAGGAAGTCCGGGGCCAAGGCAGCGTCGAAGGCCGTGGAGAGGGAGGCCAAGGAAGAGGAAGAGGAGGAGGTCCCGCAGCTTCAAACCAAGAGGAAGAAGCTGGTAAAGGCGGCCAAGCAGGCGAGGCCGTGCATCGTGCCTGAGACGCGACCCCTGACCACAGAGGGGGTAGTCTCTGAGCGGGGACTGGTCGTGGTGAGTGACCAGTCTGATGATGGCTCCCCAGAGGAGCGAGTGAGGGTGTCTGTGCCTCATGGCCCCGTTATGGGCTGAACAGTAGAGGGAGTTGTGGCTGAAGCATCCCGCGTCACAGCAGGGGTGCCAGAAGGCGGAGCCGCTTCCGCTCAAGGGACATCTTTCGAGGTGGCCGCAGATGCGACGACTGCAGAGGAAGCATCCAGGGTCATGGCCCTTCTTCCTCCCACCACTGACGAGGCCACAGAGGGCCGGCCGCAGACGACAGTGGTAGTGCCGTCCGAGGCCGAGTAGGCAGAAGTGACCGAGGAGGAAGGACCTCGGGGGTCACCTGCTGTGGGAGAAGGCCAGGAGGTGGCAGCTGCTGTGGACGCCGGCAACGCAATTGGTGGAGAGGGCCCTTCTGGCGGGCAGACGAATGCTGCCACTAAGCACTGTGCTTGCTTCGAGGAGGACCGGGTGACCCTGTCGCAGTCGCTGAGGGCGAGTTCTTCGGAGCAGCCTTCGGCGTCAATTCTGGAAGCGGCCTTAGAACACTTCCAAGGGGGTCCGTCCAGGGGCCTGCCCTCCTACCCCAGTGCTTCTCATCTTGAAGTGCTGGATCGGTGTCAAGGGCTGGGCCCGGAGGACACCCCCGAACGTTCAGAGGAAGTCCACGAGGAGGAGCTTTGCACGGACGAGGATGACGCAGTTGACATGGAGGCGCTAGTGAATGGCATCGAGCAATCACTGGGGGTGCTAAAGAGGCTCGCTCTGCGAGCTCGGGACCACCAGTTGATGTGGGATGCAGAATTCGTCTTATGTGAGGAGCTTGAGTTGCGACACTAGGCGCGGGAAGCCGAGCTGTGGAAGGAGGTGAAGAACCTCAAAATAGCACTCTGAGCTTCCGAGCTAGACCTCACCATTGCTTGGGCAGAGAAGGAGGCGCTTTCCAATGTTCTGTCTAAGGCCGAGGCTCGCAGAGTGGCCAAGTACAAGTCGGGGCCAGACTTTAAGGAAGACTTGGAGCAGTACGGCGCAACTTGCTACAAGGTTGGCCTCGGGGTCGGCAAGGAGTGAGGGCAGCAATTGGCGACCGTTGAATACGCCAAGGAAGCCTTCGAAGTGGCTGTCCGGGAGTGTCGTCGCCGTACAAGGGACGCACGCCTGGATGGTGTTCACTTTTCAAGCTTCCGGGCAGGACGGATGCGTCCTGCTGACGAAGAGACTGGCCCCTCTGAGCAGGCTCCTTAGACTGTATCTCCTTTTCTCTTTTTTTTTTGTAACTTGGTCACAGAGGCCTCTTTCCTTTTGTACATATTTTTGAAGGAATGAAACCTACCTCCTTTGTGTATATGAATGGCTCTCTATCTTCTTCCTTTGATGTGTTCTGCTCGAATCGGGATTCGCCGGTCTTCTAGAGGCTTCCAGATACCGCGCAGGCTTTCGGGAACTGAAAGTTACCATACTAGTTTCTCTAAGTTGAAGAGCTTAGACTATGGATGGCCCGAACAACCTTCTGTGTAGACTGAAAGAACAGGAGGAAGAGAGGTCGAATGCCGAACAAGAGGCTTTTATAAATAATAAGCCTTTAGATTAGATACATGCCAGGTTCTGGGTATATCTTTGCCGCTAGGGGTGGTCAGCTTGTAAGAGCCTTTCCTAAGAACCTGTGTGACCTGATAAGGTCCTTCCCATTTCGGGGCGAGTTTTCCAGTTGCTCTTCGGGGGTCCGATGCCGAGCAACGGTGTAGTACAAGGTCTCCTTCGAAGAAGCGCCGCTCCCAAACTCGACAGTTGTAATATTGCGCTAGACGTTGTTGGTAGGAGACTAGTCTTATGCTGGCGTCACTTTGACATTCGCCGAGCATGTCTAGGTTCCCCCTCAGCGCACGGTTATTGGCTACTTCGTCGAAGTGGGTGGTTCGGATTGTGGGGAGATCTACCTCCAATGGTACAACAGCCTCTGTAGCGTAGGCCAAGTGGAAAGGAGTCTCCCCGGTTGCCACCCGAGCAGTCGTTCGATGGCACCATAGCACGTTGGGGAGCTCTTCGATCCAAGAATGTCCAGCGGCTTCAACCCTCGTGCGTATCCCATGGAGCAGTGTTCGGTTGGCATTCTCCACCAGACCGTTTGCTTGGAGTTGTGCGACTGAGGTGAAGTGGTTGTAGATGCTGAGCTCCAAGCACTTTTTCAAACCTTTGGGACGCCAAACCGGTAAAGGACGTTCTTCCAGACGAACTTCCACGTGGCTTGGTCGGTGATTGTGGCAACGGGTTCCGCCTCGATCCACTTGGTGAAGTAGTCGATGGCAACGATCAAGAATTTTTTCCTCCCTTGAGCCTCTGGGAATGGACCCATAATGTCAATTCCCCATCTGGCGAAAGGACGTGGTTCGAATAGGGTGTGCAGTTTTTCGGTTGGCTGCTTGATAAGCTGTCCGAACTTCTAGCACTCTGGGCACCTTTTTGCGTAGGACATGCAATCCTTCTGCAGCAAAGGCCACCAGAATCCTGCTCGGAGGATGCTGCATGCCAGCGTTCTTCCCCCCAAGTGGCTTCCGTACAGTCCCTCGTGGACTTCTTCGGTGGCCGGTGTTGCCTTTATAGGGTTGAGGCACCGTAGAAGAGGTGTTGAGAGGAATCATCGGTACAGTTGGCCTTCAATGATGGTGAACCCCTGGAAGTGCAGCCTGATTTTACGAGATTTGTTTTGATTGGACGGAAGCTCTCCTTGAAGCAGATAGGCGATGAGAGTGTCCATCCAGCTCGGTGCTGGCGGTTCAGTCTCAATAGCCGCGATATCTACCTCAGTGCTCAGTGCGGTGAGCTCTTCTATGAATATGGAGTGAGAGGGGACGATGTCTCCTGAGGATGCCAGCTTGGCGAGTGCATCGGCCCTCTTGTTTTGCTCACGCGGGACGTGTATGACTTCGAAGTAGAGGAGACCCTCTGTTTGGCATTTGACCTGCTGGAGGTACTATGCCATACGGGGCTCCCTGGCTTCAAAGTGTCCTTTCGCCTGGCTGGCGACCAGCTGAGAGTCACTGAAGACCGTAGCCGGAGTGCTCCGAGGTGCTTAGCCATGCGGATCCTAGACAGAAGTGCTTCGTACTCAGTCATGCTATTGGAGGCGGCGAAGCGGAACTTGAGGGCGTACTGGAACTCCAGACCCTCTGGGGAAGTAAGAACTAAGCCTGCTCCACTCCCTGTAACGCAGAAGATCCATCGACATAGAGCTCCCAAGGGGTTCATCTGCCAACGGGGGATCCTTCTCGGTAGGAAGGGTGCACTCTGCCACGAAGTTCGCTAGCACCTGAGCCTTGATGGCCGTTCTTGGACGATAACTGATGTCGAATTCTCCAAGTTCGATGGCCCATTTGATGAGTCTGCCTGAAGCCTCCGGTCGCTGAAGGATGAGCTTTAGTGGCTGGTCGGTCAGGACTGTGATCGGATGGGCCTGAAAGTATGGCCTGAGCTTCCGAGCAGCCGTTACGAGAGCCAGAGCAAGCTTTTTCGCTCGAGGATATCTCCTTTCAGCTTCTTGGAGCACCCTGCTTATGTAATAAACAAGATGTTGTGCTGCTGCCTCTTCTCTGATCAGTACCGTACTGATGGAATGTTCGGTGATAGAAAGGTACATGAACAAGGGTTCCCCGAGCACAAGTTTTGAGAGAACAGGTGGGGTAGCCAGGTATGCCTTCAGCTCGGTGAAGGCTGCTTCATAGTCCTCGGTCCACCGTACTTCCCCCCCTTGCGGTGAGGTGCCTTTAGGGACTCGCAGCAACTTGAAGAAGTTGAAGCTCCTTTCTGCTACTTGGGACATGAAGCGATTGAGTGCCGCAAGGCGTTCGGTAAGCCTCTGGACATCGTGTACGGTTTTGGGGCTGCTCATCTCTAGTATGGTCCGGATTTTCTCTGGATTCGCCTCTATTCCTCTATTAGAGACGAGGAAGCCAAGGAACTTTCCCGAGCGCACTCCGAACGCACACTTCGCGGGATTGAGCTTCATATTATACCTTCGCAGGGTTGCAAAGGTTTCTTTGAGGTCGGTGATGTGGTCGGTGCTCGGGAGCGTCTTGACCAGCATGTCATCGATGTATAACTCCATATTGCGCCCAATCTGCTGCTCGAACATCTTGTTGACCAGCCGCTGGTATGTCGCGCCAGTGTTCTTCAGACCGAATGACAACCTGGTAAAACAGTAAAGGTCGAGGTCGGTGATGAACGTTGTGGCGCCCTAGTTCGGGGGATGCATACTGATATGGTGGTAACTAGAATAAGCATCCAGGAAGCTAAGGAGCTCATGTCCGGATGTGGCATCCACCAGCTGGTCGATGCGTGGCAAGGGGAAGTTGTTCTTGGGCGTAGCCCTGTCGAGAACCTTGTAATCCACGCACACTCGCCATTGGCCTTGCGTACGAGGACTACGTTGGAGATCCATCTTGGATATTGAGCTTCCCGGAGAAGCCCAACAGCTTGGCTTTTGACGATGTGATCCTGGATCATGGTCTGCCGTTCGCGATTGACGGGTCGCCATCTTTGCTGGACTGGTGGTATTTTTAGGTCCAGACGAAGGTGATGCATCATCACCTCTGGAGGGATGCCAGGCAACTCATTGTCCGACCACGCGAACATGTTCAAATTGGCCAGCAAAAAACCTTGTAGCGTTGCTGTTCGGCTTCTGGAAGCAATGCGCCAATATAAAGGACGTGCTCGGAGTTATCGTCCACCCGCACAGGAAGCAGGTCCTTGTTAGGAGTTCCTCAGCTAGTGGAAGGTTGGTCAGCTGGTGTGGGTATAATTTCCGGGTCTGCGATGGGCTGCTTGTCTCTCAGGGAGAGGACATAGCAATGTCGATACTCGCGTTAACTTCTGAGAACCTCGCCAATGCCACACGGAGTGGGGAACTTCATCTTCTGATGAAGAGATGAGGGTACTGCCTTGATCCGGCCAATTAGACCCCTACTTAGGATGACGTTGTACCCTAGCATGCTCCGAATGACCAAGAAATCCACCATCTTGGTCGCGCTCTTTGGTGCCGTCCCAAGGGTGATTGGGAGGCGTGCACGTCCCATGGGTTGAACCGAGACCCCAGAGAAGCCGAACAGAGGCGATTCCACTGGCGTGAGCTGGTTGGTCTTCAATCCCATCATCAAGAAGCAATCGTAAGCCAACACGTCAGGGGCGCTTCCATTATCCACCAAAATTCGATGCACAGTACAGTGATTGATGGTGGCCGAAATGACTAGCGCATCAGTGTGCGGAGTTGAAACTCCTACAAGATCGTCGTCTGAGAAGGTTATGGCTTCCTCAAAACGTGTGCGTGCAGGGCTGGAGGGATAAGGGTTTGGACGAAGCGCCGGGGGCCTCTCTACCAAGTGCACCTGCCAAGCGTAGTCATGCCGACTCTGACTGCTTTCTCCGCCTGTGCCGAAACCACCTGCGATCACATTGATCTCCTGCCCATTTGGCTCATTGTTGATGGGCTGGTCGGGGGTGAGTTCTCAACGTCTTGGGCGGGCATCATTCCGGTGCACATAGCACCTTAAGTAGCCGCGCTTGATCAGGGACTCAATCTCGTCCTTGAGTTGGCGGCACTCAGATGTGTCGTGGCTGTGGTCGCGGTGAAAGTGACAATACTTGTCCTGATTGCGCTTGCAGGGATCAGAGCGCATCCTGGGTGGCAATCGAACATATTGCTCGTCTCGAATTTCGGCCAGGATCTGTTCGGGTGCCACCGTGAGGGGAGTGTATTCGGTGAAGGGTCGCAGACGACATGACAAGTACCCATTGCGCCGGCCTTTCTTCCGCTCGTGGTCGGAACCGTTGTCGGAAGGCCTCTTCTTTTCCGATTGGTCGCCCTGCTCTACTCGGCTGGCGGCCAAGCTCTCCTCGCATGCAGCATGGTGCTGGGCAGTGGAGAGGAGCTCGACGAGGGTCGATGGCTATTGTACCCCGAGCATCCTTTGAAGGAAGCCGTCATGAGTGCCCTGGATGAGGGCACTGGTGGCTAAAGGGATGTTGGGGCATGGGATGCGAAGCGCTTTTGTTTGGAACCACTTGAGGTAGTCCTAGAGTTCTTCGTCCTTCTTCTGCCGAACAGACAGAAGAGAAGCCGTAGTGCGCGGCTGCGACCTTCCGCCCAGAAAGTTGTCCCGAAAGGACTTCTTCAACTGGTGGAATGAAGAGATGGAACCTGTGGGGAGAGCTTCAAACCATGCCCATGCAGCCTCCTTCAACGTGGCCGGGAAAGCCCGACACTTAGCCACATCTGATGCTCCATGGAACACCATGTGCGACTCAAACCCATGGACGTGATCCGCTGGGTCAGTGGTGGTGTCGTATGGCGTGATGGAAGGTAGGGGTAGTTTCGGGGAGACCCGGGCCTCCAGGATCTCCGCAGTGAATGAGGAGCAGAAGTTCAGGTCATCTTCCCCCAAAACCTTGCCCTCTACCTTCTGGACCATCGCGTCCATGCGACGCTTGAGGTTGGCGATGTGGCGGAGGCATTCTGCCACTTCCTAGTCGGAGTGTGCCGAGCCCTCGCACCTGGACGCGTGGGAGTTGGCATCGACGACGGAACACGGGGGAAGCGGAATCGCCGCAGAACGGCGGGGTGAGTTGTCCTGCCGCTCCAGTGTTCGACGTGCCGACAGGACCCTCCGTGACCGCCGGGGTGACTCCGCATGCTACTCCTGCTGGGCTGATGTTGCAGGGGGTCACCGACGCGATGACTTCGCCTGTTGCTCTGGCGGTGGGGGCACTAAAAGGGCCGGCTATCTAAACAGTCGTGCCTGAAGACCCTGACAGACGCCCATAAGTTGTTGAACTTGGCCCCGAAGTTCCGCTACCTCCTGGGCAGTGGCCGGAGTGCCGGCCGCAGGTCCGTTGTCAATCACTTCGGCGGGGGGAGTGTTGTCATCGGTAGGAAGGGCTTGATCACGCGAGCCCGTGCATGACTGGCGATACCACATCGCCCTTCTACTGGGGTTCTGGTGAGAGGATCGTCTGCATGCCATGGCTTCTATCGTTCCTACAGACGGCACCAAAAATATGGACGTGTTTTCCTGTTTGGGCCTGAGCCAAACGTGCCTCCACCAAGAGAAGAGAGAGGGAAGATGGTCGCCGGTGCAGACGAAGGCCTACAAAACCAAAAGAGAATTAGGGGCGCCCAGTTGAAGAACCGGGGGGAACCATCCAATGCCAAAGTCAGATTAGACTGCAGAGAGGCTTAGAGAAGAAGGTTCACTGGTGTGTGTTTCGTGCGAGGGTGTGTGTGCGACAGAGGTTTCGTACCTTTGCATGGGGATTACCTGTGCCTTTTATAGGAGAAGGAGATGAAGAGTCAGAATGCTATCAAATCCAATGATGACTAGAGGGGGGCGTCAGTTTAGGTTCCCAGGCGAGGTGTCCGTTGAGACGCCTGTTGGGATTCTTTACGATTAATGCCTTGTCATGGGACGCATGTTGTGCCGCCTCATTAACTACCTAGGAGGAAAATAGTCACTTCGAGGGCTCTTGGCTGAAGGATACTGAACAGGGCTTCTGCTCAGTGGCCAGCTAGGCTGCTCGGTGCTCGGATACGTAGCTGTATTTGGTCGGGCTGCTTCAAAGGTCCATGCAGGCCCTGCTCGGCAAGCTGCGACTTTGGCCGAATAGGTCACAGTACCTGGAGAGCACTATGGGGACCTTAAGGCGTCTTGGTGGTCGGAATGTGTTCGGAAGCCTTGGGCTGAACCCGAGCTCACATGGCACGCTGCCTGAAGGCCATGCCAGCTTACTGGGTCATGATGGGCCGTGATGGGCCATGATAGGCCCTGTAGGCCTAGGAGGCTAGAAATAGCCACCACAGATAGTATATGTATATATGCCTATTTTGATTTGTGAAATTTTACATTCAATTTGACGTTCTTTGTTTGTATGTGTAGCTTATTAATAGTGGCGAAAATTTAAAGGAGCGCATATATATATATATATATATATTATGTGTTACTTGTAAAATTTATGATATTAAAAAAATCTTCAAATTTTAATATTTAATAGTAATTCTCTAAATATAATCTTGGAGAGGGGCAATCTTGACCCTCTGTCGCAAATCATAAGGCCCAGTGATCCAGTTCGGACCAGTAGGCGATAGCTCAGCTATCAAATAGGCCTACCCAATGAAAGGCCAATAGGACTTACCTCATAAGAAATCCAAATACCAAATCTGGGCCCACAGAGTGCCAATGAGCACCTGATGTGCTAGCCCTAAGGTGAGGGCTTTCTTTGTCGGCATTGTCGCCAAAAGGAAAGCCTCGATGATAGAGGACAGCTCTTGAGCTAAATGTCTTGGAATGTGCAATGGTAGGATGTTAGCTCGGCCTACTTCTCACCTACCTCGAGAGGCCGTTAGCTTAGTGGATTCCTGGCCACTTGATTAAGTGGATTTTTTATCTGGCCAACTCTTAACCTAGTAAAGCATAAATTCGGTGGGAAAGTGGTAGACACTTCCTACCTGATTAGTTGGTCTACATACCAATAGGAGCATGAACTCCAGAGCTCATAACATCCACCTACGTCGAGCACCTCTCTGCGCATGCACCAAAGGAGCATGGCCCATGTCACACTTACACCCCCTGAAGTCAATGCTAGGGCATGGTATGTGTATGCGAATATGACTTAAGGGCCCCCCGCTCATGGCAAGCGATATGGTCCATATATGGCCGACGGTGACCGGCTGAGTCCTATGTATGGAAAGCTCCATCATAAGCGGGTTAGAGGCCCATAGCCTTGACCATGCCACAAGTCTCGTTGCATGAGACCAATAGGGATACTTAAGGCGTATAAAGCCTACATGGAACCCTTCGATGTGAGGTAAGAAGAAGGAGGATGCTACACTACTCCAAACCCACCAACACTGTGGAAAACGATCACGAATCATTCACCCTCTTGCTTTACTCTTGTTGTGATCTAACTTAGGCATCATAGGATTTTCCCTAGGATGTTGCTCCCAGGGTTCCCCTGATCCATGGTGTCACGCCCCGATATTTAGCAGTAGAATAAATACCGGGGTGCGTGAACGATACAAATAGACGTATCACAGTTGAGTAACGCAGAGTAATAATTAAATATAACAACACATTTGAGACCATAATAATGTCATCAAAAGTACTCTTTATACCATTTCAATCCACTAGTTATAACCTTACATAAGAAGAGTCAACTAAAGGGTCCATTATTCAAATATAACTTCATGAAAATGTTCACTATTACATAAACTACTCAAACGTCTATTCCTAATACTTCATCTCCTCATATGCCGGATGCTCATCACTCTTGCCCTACCCCATCGGACTCCACGATATCCTCATCACTATCTGAAAATGGCAGGATGATAGGGTGAGCGAACTAGTTCAGTAGGATTTACATCTCAATGTGCGGGCACTAATATACATGATTATCATTTTAAATAGGCAGATATGCACATGAACATGATGACAATGCATGCAATACTAACAAGTCCAATAGCTGAATAGAACAAATATCATATCAAATAGAATACTGAATTTCATATGCAATGGACATGTAATTCAAGATTTGAATCATATCAAAAGGAATTGGCCATATTCACACAGATATCACATATTCACGTGATCAGACGTATCGTATCAAACTTATCATATCATATCAAATGAAGGCACATTCACACAAATCTTGCGTATTTGTTTGTGCTATGCCAAGCACCATAAGTCCATACTCCCGCGGTTAATAAGTACGTTGGAGCGCTCCTCCCCAGGACCAGACTGGGCCCCTATTGCACAGACATTATTCAAATGGACTGAAGTCCTAAGTTGTGCCGAACAAACATATACATATTATGGCCTCGGAATTTCAATAACAAGCTCAATGTAATAAGAACATGATCATTCATAGAGTCGAGGTATGACAAAAGCTCAAGAGATCAAATGGGCAGTATAACGACGTATCTTATGTTTCATAATTCATTAATGTCTTGATATAAGGATGACTAATGACAGATCGTACGCGGAACAAGTGCGCTCTATCTCTAGGGTACTTCATGGTACAACCAGCTCGGTCTCTATGAGGGAATCCATAAAGTACGAAGACTTACAAAGGTCTTAAGGAAAAGATCGCTAGTCTGCCAATACGGAATGACCAGTAGAGAGCTCCCAATTCCCCAAGAAGGGTGTGCCTAATCGTGCAAATGTGTAAGTGACGTGTCACGGATCTTTCCTACACATGTATGCAATTGATGAACAAATAATGGAACGTCGGAAAGCAATTAAATAAGGAATAACCCACGTGCAAATCATGATAGAAACTTAACTAAACAAGTCCATTCTAATCATGTATTCATCACATATTCATATCATATTCTTATCATGTCAATTTCATATTAAGGTAGATCACAAGAAGGAAATCAAATGAACTTAAGAGCAATCACATAATACACATTATAATCATATTTGTGTCATTACCGATTTTCAAATGGGTTGATTACTTTTAGGTCAATGTACCCTAAGTAACATGTTTATAGACTAAGAGACAAAACATGCTGACTGGCTAGCAGGAAAGAACAGCCTCGGGTCGGTCTATGAACCGCGTCCTACACAGTGAACATTTTTCAAAACATGGTGTACAGTTAAACAGACCGAACGTGAAGACAGGTAAATCGCGTCGGCCACCTAGGCGCCTTTTAAAGTGAATCACATCGGGGCATCCCGATGCGTTCATGAATAATCATTAAATGAAATATTGGGCGGGAAAACCGCCTGAATCGCGTCGGGGGATTCCCCCGTGGTTCAGACATGCACAGACTCCCACGCGACGCGAAGTCTCATGTGCGCCGTTGACTGATCAGTGCAAGAATCGCGTTGGATCTCGTGGACGCCTTTTAGTGAATCGTGTCCGCCCAGGCCGACGTGATACTAGGCACTGGAATCGCGTCGCCTGGACCAGACGCGATTCCAAGTGCAACTCGAAAACACAGTATTCATGCAGCGACTCTCTTACCACGCCTATAACTCTCTATCTAATGACATTTAGACAAAACGTTCAACATGAACGATGACGAGGACAACTAGTAGAAGAACTTTTATGTTGGGGATTGAGTCTAATCCGGTCTCGAATCACATGAAACCTTTGAAGAACTCAAACAGTCCTAAACATACGTGACTTTATTGCAACCTTCATGTTAGGCCTATAACTTGAAATATATTGACATTTAGACAAAACTCTCAACATAAAAGATGACGAGGTAGAATAACTTTCATGTTGGGGTTAGATCTAATTCCGTCTCGAATCATGTGCAAAATATGAAGACCGAAAAAAGCCCTAACTATGCGCAACTTAGGCAAAACGACTAGAACTCGACGTATACTCCATAAAAATTAGGCAAACCAAGTGCAAATGAACCTAGACATGCAGCTCTACATGATGGTATGGGTTTCATTTAATCTTGGCCCGAGAACACCTACCTTTCAATGCTAAGAATTCCTTGTAGGTTCTGGGTCGATGCAGAGCGAGGTTGAGGAAGAACTCAATTTTCCCCAGCCGTTCTCCTTCCTCCTGCACCCTACGCTTGCTGCTCACGACCCCAACTCATTGCTAAACTTACCCTAGGAGTTTGGAGGCGATTTCTTATAGTTTTAGGGTTAATCCCATGCCCCAATGGGACTAGGAAAGGGGCTGCGAATTTCTGCCTTGCACCTTCCTAAAATGGGGATTTTTCCTCCCAAATGAAGCAATTACACCATGGTAAGGTGCTAAGCATGGTTGGCCACGATTTGGCTTACTATGGTTGGCTAATAGCACTAATTTTAACCCTAATTTGCCCTTCCCAATTACCCCTTAATTACAAGTGCGAATTTTTGTGTATTTCTTGCTCCAATTTTCTTCTTGGGCCTAAAGGGATCCATTGGCTCAAATTTGAAAATGGGTCATCAATACATGATGTTGGAAGTCTCTCCAACATTTTTATTTAATTTATGGTCATTTTATTTTTCCGCGTTAACATTTTTCCGATTTAGTTTCCTAATTTAGATAATTAGTCACATTGTGATATACACTTGGCCAATTAGATTTTTCGTTGCATGAATTTCTTCATGGAACGCTTAAGAATAATGTTTGGGGTTGATTTATAATTGTTATGGAATTTTCTGATGTGTTTCTCACGTACTATAGTGGTACGTATGTTCTACCATTCCGATAATACGTAAATTATTTATTTACTATTTTCATACTTGAATTTGTTCATGGGTCGTCCAATTTCATTTATGGACTATTCCCACATATTTTTTGGAGTCAACCATAAAATTTTAATTTAGTTATGATCTCATTTTATACACATGATAATGGATTTTCCAACTTATTTTCTAATTACGATAATAAATCACAATAACTCTTAAATATATCCCAAATGACTTTTATTGACCCAAATTTCTCGATGGATCATTATAGGATATTATTTGAAGTTCATCTATGAGTTTGATTTAATTTTCTGACTCCTCTAAGTATGTGTGATAATGATTTCCGACTTATTATCTGATTACGATACTCAGTCGCAAAACGCCTTAAACTTGGATCATCTGATTTTCTTTTGCACGAATTTCTTCGTGGGTTATTAGGGAGTATTATTTAGAGTTGAACTATAGTTTTTTTGAAATTTTCTAATGGGTTTTTGCATGTACGATAATGGCACGTGCGTTTTTGCTATTTCACAAATATTGAATTTATCGTTTTCCATTTATTTCTAATTTTCTAATTACTGATTTTTCGGGGTGTTACATCCTCCCCCACTTAAAAGGATTTGGTCCCCAAATTCACATGTTTACGAGCTGGACTTATAGAAAATCTAATTGTGAATTACTCATAATATAATGATTGATTGATGATGTAAATTCAGGGTTAATAAAAAGTGAGTTATAAAGAATACCTCTCTCATACCTCCTTCCTTGGTTTGTTCTGCCATTTATTCCCCGAGCTTGATTTCTCCTTTGGGCAATCCTTAACCTTGTGGTCTTGGATACCACAACGGAAACATTTGTCCTGAAATTTCCAGCACTTCTCGGATCGATGATTTATTTTGTTGCAATGCTGGCATCTTTCTGTAGGAGCGGGAACTGGTTTCTTATTGCACTTCTTTCTCTTGTGTGATCTGTTACTATTGTTGGGCCGTTTCTCTCTGGCTATCGGTTTGGAGTTTCCTGTGGTTGTAATTTGTTCTTTCTTATTAGTTTCGCCAACTCCTTTGTCATCCATAGACCTTTCCTTTCCATTTGTATCTCCCTTAGCCATTATTAAGGCATCCTCTAACAGTTGAGCAGCTTGTCGTAGTGCTTTGGTTAATCTTTGGACTGATCTCTGTCTATCCATAGATGGTGTAGGTATATCCTCCATTGTTGTTTATTTAAGTTCCTTCAAAAATAAATTATCACCTGGTCAGTCTTCTTTACTCCTTGTTAATACCTTGTAATCTTACAATATTTAGTTACTAAATAAGATTTTGGACTTAGCCCATGTTTCTACCCAATCTCACCAGGTAGGTATAGAATTCTTGACACAAGCTGAGGTTTCTAATGACACTTATCCTATCATTCCTGATCGCCTAGGACTTAGGGGAAAGCCCAGGCTCTGATACCAACTGTCATGCCCTGATATTTAGCAGCGGAATAAATACCAGGGTGCGTGAATGATACAAATAGACGTATCATAGTTGAGTAACGCAGAGTAACAATTAAATATAACAACACATTTGAGACCATAATAATGTCATCAAAAGTACTATTTATTCCATTTCAATCCACTAGTTACAACCTTACATAAGAAGAACCAACTAAAAAGTCCATTATTCAAATATAACTTCATGAAAATGTTCACTATTACATAAACTACTCAAACATCTATTCCTAATACTTCATCTCCTCCTATGCCGGGAGCTCATCACTCTTGCCCTGCCCCATCAGACTCCACGATATCCTCATCACTACCTGAAAAGGGCAGGATGATAGGGTGAGCAAACTAGCTCAGTAGGATTTACATCTCAATGTGCGGGCACTAATATACATGATTAACATTTTAAATAGGCAGATATGCACATGAACATGATGACAATGCATGCAATACTAACATCTCCAATAGCTGAATAGAACGAATATCAAATCAAATGGAATGCTGAATTTCATATGCAATGGACAGGTAATTCAAGATTTGAATAATATCAAAAGGAGTTGGCCATATTCATACAGATATCACATATTCACGTGATCAGACGTATCGTATCAAACTTATCATATCATATTAAATGAAGGCACATTCACACAAATCTTGCGTATTTGTTTGTGCTATGCCAAGCACCATAAGTCTATACTCCCGTGGTTAATAAGTACGTTGGGGCGCTCCTCCCCAGGACCAGATCGAGACCCTATTGCACAGGCATTAGTCAAATGGACCGAAGTCCTAAGTTGTGCCGAACAAACATATACATATTATGGCCACCAAATTTCAATAACAAGCTCAATGTAATAAGAACATGATCATTCATAGAGTCAAGGTATGACAAAAGCTCAAGAGATCAAATAGATAGCATAACGACGTATCTTATGTTTCATAATTCATTAATGTCTTGATATGAGAATGACTAATGATAGATTGTATGCGGAACAAGTGCGCTCTATCTCTAGGGTACTTCATGGTACAACCAGCTCGGTCTCTATGAGGGAATCCATAGAGTACGGAGACTTACGGAGGTCTTATGGAAAAGATCACTAGTCTGCCAATACGGAATGACCGACAGAGAGCTCCCAATTTCCTAAGAAGGGTGTGCCTAATCGTGTAAATGTGTAAGTGACGTGTCACGGATCTTTCCTACACATGTATGCAATTGATGAATAAATAATGGAACGTCGGAAAGTAATTAAATAAGGAAAATCCCACGTGCAAATCATGAAAGAAACTTAACTAAACAAGTCCATTCTAATCATGTACTCATCACATATTCATATCATATTCTTATCATGTCAATTTCACATTAGGGTAGATCACAAGAAGGAAATCAAATGAACATAAGAGCAATCGCATAATACACATTAGAATCATATTTGTGTCATTACCGTTTTTTAAATGGGTTGATTGCTTTTAGGTCAATGTACCCTAAGTAACATGTTTATGGACTAAGAGACAAAACATGCTGACTAGCTAGCAGGAAAGAACAGTCTCGGGTCGGTCTATGAACCGCGTCCTACACAGTGGACGTTTTTCAAAATACGGCGTACAGTTAAACAGACTGAACGTGAAGACATGTAAATTACGTTGGCCACCTAGGCCGCCTTTTAAAGTGAATCGCGTCGGGTCATCCAGACGCATTCATGAATAATCATTAAATAAAACATTGGGTGGGAAAACCGCCTGAATCGCATCGGGGGATCCTGCCGCGGTTCAGACATGCATAGACTCCCACGTGGCGCGAAGTCTCACGCGCACCGTTGACTGGTCAGCGCAAGATTCGTGTCGGATCTCGTGGACACCTTTTAGTGAATCGTGTCGGCCTGGCACTGGAATCGCGTCGCCTGGATCGGATGCAATTCCAAGTGCAACACGAAAACACAGTATTCATGCAGCGACTCTCTTACCACGCCTATAACTCTCTATCTAATGATATTTAGACAAAACATTCAACATGAACGATGACGAGGACAACTAGTAGAAGAACGTTTATGTTGGGGATTGAGTCTAATTCGGTCTCGAATCATGTGAAACCTCTGAAGAACGTAAATAGTCCTAAACATACGTGACTTCGTTGCAACCTTCATGTCAGGCCTATAACTTGAAATATATTGACATTTAGACAAAACTCTCAACATAAAAGATAATGAGGTAGAATAACTTTAATGTTGGGGGTTAGATCTAATTCGGTCTCAAATCATGTGCAAATTATGAAGAACAGAAAAAGCCCTAACTTTGCGCAACTTAGGGAAAACGACCAGAACTCGACATATACTCCATGAAAATTATGCAAACCAAGTGCAAATGAACCTAGACATGCAGTTCTACACGATGGCATGGGTTTCATTTAATCTTGGCCCGAGAACACCTACCTTTCAATGCTAAGAATTCCTTGCAGGTTCTAGGTCGATGCAGAGCGAGGTTGAGGAAGAACTCAATTTTCCCCAGCCGTTCTCCTTCCTCTTGCCCCTAGGCTTGCTGCTCATGACCCCAACTCATTGCTAAACTTACCCTAGGAGTTTGGAGGAGATTTCTTATAGTTTTAGGGTTAATCCCATGCCCCAATGGGACTAGGAAAGGGGCTGCGAATTTCTACCTTGCACCTTCCTAAAATGGGGATTTCTCCTCCCAAATGAAGCAATTACATCATGGTAAGGTGCTAAGCATGGTTGGCCACGATTTGGCTTGCTATGGTTGGCTAATAGCACTAATTGTAACCTTAATTTGCCCTTCCCAATTACCCCTTGATTACAAGTGCGAATTTTTGTGTATTTCTTGCTCCAATTTTCTTCTTGAGCCAAAAGGGATCCATTGGCTCAATTTTGCTAATGGGTCATTAATACATGATGTTGAAAGTCTCTCCAACATGTTTATTTAATTTATGGTCATTTTATTTTTCTGTGTTAACGATTTTTCGATTTAGTTTCCTAATTTGGATAATTAGTCACATTATGAAGTACAGTTGGCCAATCCGATTTTTCATTGCACGAATTTCTTCGTGGAACATTTAAGAATAATGTTTGGGGTTGATTTATAATTTTTACTAAATTTTCTGATGTGTTTCTCACGTACGATAGTGGTATGTATGTTCTACCATTTTGATAATACAGAAATTATTTATTTACTATTTTCATACTTGAATTTGTTCATGGGTTATAAGTTATCCATTGGTCCAATTTCTTTTATGGACTATCTCCACATATTGTTTGGAGTCAACCACAAATTTTTAATTTAGTTATGATCTCATTTTATACACATGATAATGGATTTTCCAACTTATTTCCTAATTACAATAATAAGTCACAATAACCCTTAAATATACCCCAAATGACTTTTATTGCCCCAAATTTCTTGATGGATCATTAGAGGATATTATTTGAAGTCCATCTATGATTTTGATTTAATTTTCTGACTCCTCTAAGTATGTGTGATAATGATTTCCCGACTTATTCCCTGATTACGATACTTAGTCGCAAAATGCCTTAAACTTGAAGCATCTGATTTTTCTTTGCACGAATTTCTCTGTGGGTCATTAGGAAGTATTATTTAGAGTTGAACTATGGTTTTTCTGAAATTTTCTAATGGGTTTTTGCATGTACGATAATGGCACGTGCATTTTTACTATTTCACAAATATTGAATTTATCGTTTTTGATTTATTTCTAATTTTCTAATTACTGAATTTCCAGGGTGTTACACATGGTTCTTCCTTGTAGGTCCCACTCTTGTAGCTGCGAATCATCATCTAGTCTCTTGATGATCCTAGGCCATCCAACGGTCCGCTGTAGATCCAAGATCAGGCCTCTCCATTTGGCGATGTTTGTGGAAAACTGACAAAAATTTGTAGTGCTCAGGAGCAATAGCGGAAGGGCTAGTGAGAAGTGAAGGCTCTGTAGGAGGCCCTAGAGAACGAGATCCCTCACCCTCTGCGTAACGCCATAGCATGTGCATCTCCTACTTCCTACATGGCTAGCCAACCTGCACAGAATGATGTCGATCCCTTGATCTTCCTTAATGAGAAGATGAATCGGCTTATTAACCTATTGGCAACTTATGAAAGATAGCAGAGATATCTTCATCAGTCGTAGATCAGCCTCCCCATAGAAAAGACTTTCATTGTGATAGGCGAATCATTGATAGGCGCTTCTCCCTCCAAGGCAGGCATCTCGTAAGGCATGTGTAATCACAGGGATTGGCTTCCCCTCGACACGGACATGGATATCAAATATGATAGCATAGGAAAAAGGATGTGATCGCCACCTAGATGAGTTGCCTAATGATGTGAGAAGACGATGGCTAACTTAAACTAGGAAAAAAGAAAGAGAACAAGAAACTAACCTGGTGTCGCGGTCGTCATGGCCGCCGCGTCTTTAGTATCGTGTCAGTGGAAATCGACGCCTCTTTGTCACGTCACCCTAGGCCATCGCGTTCTCTGAATGCGGGAGATTTGTTGTTGTGACCTTCTTCTAGTCCTCCAGCCGGCCAGAGCACCAGAGCTCCTCGTAGACTTTGCTTGCTTGCCTGTCAATCAGAAAGAAAACACAAAGAAAAGACCCTATTAGAACATGTAAAGTGTAGTATCTATTCTAAAAGACGAAATGAGATGGGAGATCATGGTGGGAACGCACCTGGGGTGGTTTAAACCCCTGTGGGTGTGGGAAAACGTGGGTGGATGGTGGATATGCTCTATTTAAAAAGAACATAAAAATGCATGTAGAAATAGAAAAGAGGGAGAGGAAAGGGAATGAGCCCCATTAGGGTGACTTCCTGGCGTGGATGCAGCTCCGATGATGTGCAAAGAGGTCCAGGAGATTGCTAGAGTCGCCCTCTTCACGTTCCTTTCTCCATTGATGGTGAAATAAGTGAGTTGTGAGGAGTGGAATGTGAAGGGAATGAAGGGAATGAGTGGCTGCGTGGCTAAGTCTAGTTCAGAGGAAATTTTGGCAGCCCTTCGGGGTGATCATGAGGCTCTCCTCGTCCATGAGGAGGGGCCTTCCTTATATAGAGCTTGGAGTGAGAAAATTAGGTATTATCTCCTCAAAAGGGTTTAGAAATTAAAAATGGGGGATAAAGCTCTATCAAAATCGGGTGTAGAGTCCTTAGGAGAGCTTAGGAGAGTCCCTAGGGCCAAGGATCTGTCCAAGGGGTTGGGATAACCCTCTTAGACCAAGTCAAAGTGCATGGGAGGATAAATAGGGTGTGGTTACAGAGGCCAGAGATCTCGGGCATTGTCGCGTCAGATCGTAGGGTCGCGACTAGAGACGCGACGGTGCGGGGGGACGCGACAGCATTGCCCACGTGCATGGATAATGCATGGGCTGTCGCGGCGGCCCAACCTGTCGCGACTATAGTCGCGGCGCCACGATGCGTCGCGACAAGGAACCCGAATTATCTTGGATTATTCTCTCTAACCACATGATAAAAATAGGAGTTATATTCCTCTAGGGACTCTCAAATGATTGATTTCGGGATTTCAAGGTATTTTTAATGGATTAATGGGCTCAAATCAAGGCAAATGATGGGCTCAAGGTGAGTGACCAATTAGGGGCCCACTAAGGTAGCAAGAAATGTGGTTCAACCCATTAGTCATAATCGGGTGTCTACAGATTGCCCCTCCTTGGCTTCTACTTTGCAGGGGAGCGAAGCGGAAGTGGCGTGGAGATGTCATGAAGTGACGGTGGAACGGAGATGACGCGGAGTGGACTGAAAAGTGGAGGCCAAGGTGAAGAGACACCCGATGTTAACTAACAGGCAATTGGAATCCTTGTGAAAGCCCCGAGTCGGTTGTTCGAGTAGAATGCAAAGAAGAGCACAAGTCTGGACGAGGGAGAGAAAAGAGAAAAGAGGACGATCAACCCCTCGATTGAGAGGTACCCTAGCCGATTGGCCTGTGGGTTTCGCTTTGGAAGGACATGTGCGTGCCAGGCAGGTAACTCATGACTCTGTCCTGGGAGCGGTTCGCAACCAAAACGGATCAAAGGAAAAAAGAAAGTTTGGATAAAGAATCCAGACAGGGAAATTCTTGTCAATCTGACGGAAACAACTCACTCGGAGGCAAACCTTCCGATTCGGAGTGGAATTGGATTTCTTGTTTGGAATTTGAAGGATGATTGGGCACTCAACAAGAGCTCATCAATGGTCAAGAATGAGTCAGGAAAGCTCAAAGTCCTACATGATGCATGCTGGGCTAAAGTAAAAGAAATCATCAAAGTGAATGCAAAGAAAAGAAAAAAAATAGAAAATAGATCAAGGATAATATTGCTAAGCCAAATAAGAATGGGTCAAGAGACTACCTACAACCGCAGTGCAGGCCTGAATCCATCGTCCCCGAACTTAAGCAACTCAGCGGCCTATCCAACGATTAACAATGTGTACCTAGATCATCATTGTTTTTGGTAAAGGGGAACTCAAATCCCAGAACACATTGAGAACCAGCCGGTCCTTGAAATGATATAATAGATAGGATATCATATAGTAATGCTGGGAGTAGGGAAGAAATACAATACCTGACTTACCTGTGACGAAGTCTCTCTTTTTTTTTTTTAGGAAGAACAGACACAACAAGGTAATGAGCACAACAATTACAAATAATCAAGCCACATATATATACACAGCTCAGAGATGAAAACTAGCCCTCGGGTAGAGAGGCGACACTCTGGACGACCGCGACCATGTCGCATCGTAGCGCCCTGTCGCGACAAGGTCGCGTCAGATTGCGGCGTTGCGACTCTGACAGAGCCCGGAAAGACCAGAAAATCGGAGTTCACCCTTATCCTAAGACACCCAGACTAACACTAGGACTCCTAAACCTCTTCTAACCTTATGCTAACACCTAGTTTCGGGATTAGAGTGGGTTTCTAACTCTTAGGACTCTATAAATAGAGGGTTAGGGGGGCTAATCCTGCAGCTAAACCCCAGGCATCCTCTGCTCCCCAAATTCAAGCTCTTTTCCTTCTCTTGCAACCACGAAGAGGAATTATTCGGCTTTTGCAGAAGATATCCCCGCTTACTCCGGCCCAAAAGCTGCTAGAGAGACGCATGCCGATCTGAAGCAACTCTCCGCCATCCCGGGGCACATCTACACGCGCCCGGAGCTTCAAGTAAGTGGCCTTTTCTTCCTGAGATTCTGCACTTTCTGCATTGCTCTGCTTTTTCTGCTCTGTTTTGCTCTATTTTTGTTCCGTTTTGTTCTTCTCTTTTCTCCTCTTTTCCATCCGTTCTTCATGCTCTTCTTCTATCTCAGATCCTCCCCGACCAACGGCGATTCTCAAAGATGCCATGGCTGGTACCCATGCTCGAATTATTGCCGCCTACGTCTATTAGCCACTTGAAGGAGTGGGGGCTGTCCACCATCTTTGTACTAGCCAAAAACTACAACAAGTTGGTGCATGTGTGGGAGAGTGTCACAGCCATGGTGGAGCTATGGCACCCACAGACCAACTCGTTCATCTTCCTTGAATTCGAGGCGACGATCCTCCTGGAAGAGTTGGAAATCATGCTCGGCCTCCCACGCTATCAAAGGGGCGAAGAGTCGGCCCTCTCCTACACCGTAGAGCAGATCAACTCCTGGAGCATTCTGGCGTACATTACCACAAAGAAGAACGATCTCTACTCCATGACCAGTGGTATGCATGTTCACCTTCTCCCAATCGCTCAATGGATTATTTCCCAGTGTAAGCGGAAGACCACGAACTACACCGCCATCGCCAAGGCAGCCGCCATACGCATTTGCGGCGTCATACTCTTCCCGGAAGCCGACGGTGCCATCTCCTTTGGCAATCTTAGCATCATTGACTCCATCTCCGAAGGTATGAAAATTGGGCAAGCCGTCCTGGGTTTTCTATATGCTGGCCTGACCTCTGCAGCACTCGGGGGTCCTTTCTACGGATCGGTCGTCGCCCTTGAACTATGGATGGGGATGCATATCCAATTCCGGGCGGTGGAGGACCTGACCATGGAATTCAAGACAATGCTGAATCACCCACTGGCGTATGTGGGCGGACGGCTTCACATGAGCCCTCGGGCATGGTGCAAAACAACTCAAGTGAAGGGCATACATGCGTGGCGCCAATACCTCCGAAGTCTGACCGTGGCGGATTTTGACATGCGCCCACAATTCATGCACGGCCGGACAATTCACCTTCCTCAACGTACCGGGCTCGCCTTGAGGCTGCTGGGCAACGGGGTGCTAGTTTCCTACAACCCGGATCGCTGCCATCTCCAATGCGGTGCGGCTCGCACGGTGGTTCCGCTTCTATCACACTTCCCACCTATCCAAGAGAGGAAGAGGGGCGATGCACAGGACGAGCGCGACATGCGCAGCGCGGTCGTCCATTGGGAAGGATGCGCGACGAGCGCGATTCAGGCCGAGGTGGAAGAAGATGATGAAGCAATCGCGGAATACATTGAAGCTTTGAAGAAACTTCAGCCTGGGGGAGGGAACAATTGATTTGATTTGATTTGATTTGAATTGTAAGCTAGATGATAGTTAGGAAAGGATTTGAAAGTATTGTTTGATTGTTTAGAATGAATTAGAGCATGTAACAGACTTTGCATTTGAATGAAATAGAGTGACATTTTATGCAAACGGAAGGGCTCTGTTGATGACGCGACAGCCAGGGGTGTCGCCTTTATGTCGCGGCCATGCGGGGTGTCGTGACACTATCGCGGCAGCCCAGAGGGTCGCGACATGAACGCGACCGCCCGCTGCGTCGCGTCATGAACCGATCGATTCAAAAATAAACGGCCCCCCTTTCCTTCTTCCTTTCCGGTTTTCAAAAACCCAAAACCTTCAAACCTTCGAATCTTTCCCCCAATTCCCTTGCATTCCAACCTTCTTTCTAGCTCAAAACTCAACCCAAGACGACCCTTATTGCAATGGAAGGAGGAAAGGACATCGGTGAGGGCTCATCGCGAAGGAAACGCCAAGCGGAGCGTCGGAGCTCACGATGGCGGATGGAGGAGCCTCCGGTCGAAGAGGAGGTGCCCGAGGTCGCGATGGGAGAGGAGGAGGACGAGGGGATGACCCCGGTCACAAATGTGGAAGAGGAACGGAAGAGGCGAGCCAAAGCCATGAAAACGGTAAGTACCCCTCCCTTAAACCTTGAATGGTAGTAGTAGAGAGACATACGGAGCCCCTAGAGGGCGAATGTAGGGTGAGACGCCCATGAAAACGAAGATCAAACAAAGAGGGCTCCGGCCGGTTTGAATCTGAGAATGCGTCAGCATGACCCATCACGACATGGTGTCGCGGCGGGGCGGGGCGTTGCGATAGTGTCGCGACGTCTAGGGCAGACGCGACCTTATCGCAACCTATGAAGGTGACGCGATAAGGTCGCGGTGGCCCGCACCGTCGCGACAAGGTCGCAGCTGCAACAGCTGTCGCGACTTTGACCGAACACACAAATAAAACCTGAAATTGAACTTGAATGAATCTTGCAGGGTGAAATGAGGGCTCGAGTGTCATGGACACTGGTGCTGGCTGCTTTCTTAGCTTTCCCCCTTTCCAGCGAGAGAGAGTAGAGGAGATGGGATTCGGGCAGATTTTTAGGATTGAGAGGATGAGGGTGGACCCGGCCCTCACCCAGGCCCTGCGGAGCAGGTGGGACACGGAGGCGAGTGCCTTCGCGTTCCCATGGGGGCATATGATCCCTAGCTTGGAGGATGTGAGCCGGATCACAGGGCTTAGAGTCTATGGGCGGGCAGTGAGCGGCTACACCTATCCCTGCTATCACGACTTGGCCGAGCGCCTCCTAGACCTCCCAGTAGAGCGTAGGTCCTCTCTAGTGCCCAGGGTAGCCTTGCAGGAGAGTCTAGGTCTGTTTGAGGTGGTGAAGAATGCAGAGGAGAGCGAGGATGAGTACCTGGCGAGGCTAGCTAGGGTCAGCCGGAGGGAGCTTGCGAGCGATCCCAGGCCACAGGCGGACCTGGACTTGCGCCGTTTTCTCGTTCTCTTTCTTGGTAGACTCTTGTTTGCCACGAGAGGCGACGCAGTCCACTTCCACTTCCTGCCCTTGCTAGAGGACCTAGGTGAGGTAGGGGAGTATGCCTGGGGAGCAGCCTTCTTAGCGCACCAGTTCGATGGTTTGAGCGCCTCCGAGCGGCAGACGTCTACGAGCGGCTTCTACCCCTTTCTTCAGGTACACCTTCTCTTCTAACTCTCTTAGATTTAAACTTCAATTTTGCTTAAACTGCCAAGTAATTTGTCTTTTATCTCGTAGGTTTAGGCCTATCTACACCTCCCAGCCCTGAGGAGAGGGGATCTCACACGGTCGGGCCTCGTGCCCATTGCACGTCGTTGGGACTCTCGTCGAGACACTCGCCACCTAACCGACCAGTTGGAGCGCCTCCAGGAGGCAATTGACAGCTACCCCTATTTGGATGTAAGTACCCTTAATCCCCGCCTTTTGAAATTATTTGCTTAAAATGACTGATTACTTCTCTTTTGCAGGTGGTTTGACAGCCATATCTGGGGGAGGGTGATGAGGGACAGCCTTGGTTGGTGCAGGCCCGCCCCTACTTCGGTAGGTCAGTGTGGTTGCATGCACTAAACCTCGTGCTACCTCTGAACCTATTCCTGACCCAGCGTTCCTTGGGCCTCAGGCAGAGTGTCGTGGAGTTCCCTGTCCGGGACCGGTTTCGTCGGCCGGGTCGGAGCTTTTGGGGACTTCACGACACGACAGACTGGAGGGAGCGGGCGAGTGAGCAGATCAAAAACTGGGAGCGGAAAGGCAAGGGGGTCAGATCAGACGCGACCACTGACGATGCCTACCTCCAGGCGTACGCCTTGAAGTACGGAGGAAAGGTATACAAGAGCGCCCGACACCAGGTAGAACTTTCTAAACCACAGCTCAAAGAACTGGGATTTAATGATTAAAACTGATGATTTGGCAATTCCTTGCAGGTGGACGTGACTGGTGAGATCACATCGCTCCGAGCCTTGCTCCAGTCGGCGGTGCAAGATCGGGAGGTAGCCCAGAGGCAGACGACAGAGCTGGTAAGTACTGTGTTCACTTTCAGCCCCTTTGATTTAAGCAAAAATTTGAAACTGACATGCCTTTTGCGTGCAGCGGAGTGAGCTGGAGAGAGTGAGGGGTACCGGAGCAGGCGGTGCTTCCTCCTCTTGGAGCGCAGGGGGTTCTCCATCGCTCATGGAGGCTCGACTGGCAGGGGCAGTGCTGAGAGCCGAGGAGGCTCAGAGGCACTTGGAGGAGCGGGTAAGTTCATTTAAGCACTTGAGTCGTTTATTTCCAAATAATGCTGATTGATTACTTGTTGTGCAGGAGAGAGACTTGGAGTTGGCTTACGAGCAAGCCATGACGTCGCAGAGCGAGAGGGACCAGCTGCGCGTCCGGGCGGAGGCGGCTGAGTCACAGGTGGCGGAGATGACCCGGGAGCTGGCGACACTGCGGGTACAGAGGCCATCCGGAGATCAGGAGGAGGTCACCCGACTGTGTGCAGAGTTGCTAGCACAGCAGACGCTGGCGCGGAGCCTTCAGCAGATTGTGACGGATATCGGCCGTTCACGCAGCCGGAGCCGGAGCGGCGTGAGCGTCAGCAGGGCGACCGGCGCCTCCGTCGGACAGTATCTAGCGGGTTCCTCCAGCAGGCGGAGGAACGAGGAGGAGGAGCGGCACCGTCAGGGCGAGGGTAGCGCCCATGATGGCAGAGGGGGTGGCGAGATGTTGCCACCTCCAGATAGGAGAGAGGGATCCGGGGAGAGTGGTGGTGGTCAGTGAGGAGTCTTGTGAGCCACCTCCCCTTTTATCTATGTACATTTTGTTCATCCCTTAGTGCAGTTTTACTTTTATGCCAATATTCATGATGAATGAATGGTTTGTGATTGACACGAGTGAGAGGCAAGATTCAAACAAGCGAGAGAGAGAGTTCTGAGCGCGACGTCGTACTCTGCTTTTAAAATCCCTGTTCCTGCACACACTTAGAAGAACAAATTAGATCTGTTCTTAGGTTCGGCCCCTTGCACAGAACATGATGAAAGCTAACTCCGCAATTTGTCAAGGGGCCGAGCCTTATTAAATAGGCGAAAAGATTATGAAAATAATGTATGCTAAAGAAAAGCAATATGTACACACCTTTTATTTTTCTAAAAAAAACTATACATATTTTTGTGATTTTGAGGATCTTTTGAAAATTTTTAGATTTTAGATTTTTTTTTTATTTTGGGGATCTTTTGATTTTTTTGGATTTTGAAATTTTTGGTTTTGGGGATCTTTTGATTTTTTTGGATTTTTGGAATTTTTGATTTTTTGGTTTGGGGATCTTTTGATTTTTTTGGATTTTTTTTTTGAAATTTTTTTTTGGAAAATCCTTTTGATAGCAACACTTCTTAATGTTGAGCGATTAACCGTGAGCCTTACCTCTATCTCACTTTGGCGAGTAAGATTTATGTGCAACACATATACATATTAGGTCTGCTAAGCTTTCTTGCCCCTGTGACAACAATGTTCCAACACAGACCAATCGCATGGATTCTTTGGTCATTTTAGGGAGGATAGGAAGAATATAAATGAGATAAGACTTAATCTTGGAGTCGGGGTTGCCGACTTGCAACAAATAAGCTACATGTGCTATTCATCTGTTGTCCAGGGACTTTAGGGCCACAATATTTTCTCTTTTGTCTGAGGCATGCGTGCGACCGGGCTCAAGGGCGTCTCGCGGGGAACTGTACTGCCACTCTTTAACATGCCCATTCACTTTGTCATTTTGTCGCTTTATCTTTGTGCCATATGCTTTTCTTAGAACTGCCCGTCCCTCCTTGAGACTTCAAACACATGGTTTATACCGTTGCAGGTTTACAGGTTAGCCTTCCCCTTGCCCCTAGACCTCGTCCGAGTAGGGAGAGAATTGACCTTTTGTTTCCCCGAGCAAGGGCTAAGCGAGAACACTGTATGTGAAGGGACAATGACCTTAGGCTACCATGTTGAGTACGTGATTGCACATAAATATTATTTCGTCAATATGAGAGGGAGCGAGACACTTGGCAAATGGCTACTTATTAATTGGTGTTGTTATCCAAAGACTTTTGATCAGGGGTAGAATCTTTTAAGATATAATCCATTCCATGGATGAGAGAGTTCATCACCATCGGCATTAACTAACCTATATGCGTTTCCCGGGTACACTTCTTTAATGACGTACGGCCCTTCCCAGTTTGCAGACAATTTTGACCTTGGACCTCCAGGTTTTATGAAAATTCGCTTCAAAACCATGTCTCCTTCTTGAAATTTACGCTCAATCACTTTCTTTTGAAAAGACCTTGAGAGTCTATTTGATATGAAAGCACGTGATCGGCTGCAGCTAGACGCCGTTCGTCTAAGAGTTCTAGTTGTGTAAGTAACGCCTCCCGATGTTCATCGGGATTAAGTTCTTTGTCCAACTGAATTCTTAGCGAAGGGATGAGAATCTCGTGCGGACATACCGCTTCCATCCCATATGTAAGTGAGAAAGGGGTTTGCCCCGTAGGTGTGCGGATGGAGGTGCGGTAGGCCCACAGAGCCTCAATTAGCTTTTCTGGCCAATCAGCAAATTTACTAGACTCACAAGTCTTCTTTAAGATTTTCAAAAGCGTTTTGTTTGTGGCTTCGGCCTGGCCGTTGCCCTGCGGATAATAAGGAGACGAATGATGCAAAGAAATATTGAACTTCTTACAGAGATCTTGAAGGTCTTGTGATATGAACTGGGGTCCATTGTCGGTGACGAGGCTGCCAGGTACTCCAAACCGTGCAATGATGTTCTTCATGATGAACCTGCACACAGTCGAACCTTTGATTTCTGCAAATGCTTCTGCTTCGGCCCATTTGGTGAAATACTCAGTAGCAGTGAGGATGAAGGATTTTTGTTTTATCTGAGCATTAGGATCACCAAGGGGTCCAATGATATCAAAGGCCCACATGGAGAAAGGCCAAGGAGAAGATAGTGGATGCAAAGAGGAAGACGGAGCATGAATTTTATCGGCATGGATTTGGCATCTGACACACCTACGGACGTAGGCGGCACAGTCTTCTTCTAAGGTTGGCCAGTAGTAGCCCTGCCTAAGGATCTTTTTGGCTAACATCTGACCATTCACATGCCCTCCGCATTCACCGGAGTGAGATCCTTCCACTATCTTCCAAGCCTCTTCATCGGTCACGCATCTGAGGAGCATTCCATTTAGAGCGCGTCTGTAGAGAACTTCACCCACGAGGGTATACTTTAATGCCGCTCTACGGATAGCTCGCCTATCTTCTGCTTCAGCTTCTTCTGGGAAGGTACCGTCTCTGCAAAACTGCTCAATCTCATGGTACCACGGCCTCTCTTCTTCCATCAATTCCCCTAATTCAACAAGCAACAACTCCTTCGCTTCTTTCTTCTCTGCCTTCAACACTAGGGAGCTCCTAAGGTTTGAGAACCAAGGATCCTGAGTTGAGGGAGCTTCTAATCTCTGAACGGTGATAGTCTCAGCGCTACGGCTGAGAGGGAAGGAGAGAGACGAAGCTAATGATGCCAGAGCATCGGCCAGAATGTTTTGAGAGCGAGGAGTATGAATGTAGATGAGTTGACGGAATTGCTTGGCGAGGAGCGTGACCAGATCTTGATATGGCTTGAGTTTGGGGTCACGAGTGCGATAGGTAGAGAGGACTTGCCGAAGAACGAGCTGAGAGTCTCCTATGATCTTAAGGTGACGGGCACCTAAAAGGTAGGCAAGCTTAAGACCGGCTAGGAGAGCCTCATACTCGGAGATGTTGTTGGTGGCGTAGAACTGGAGTTGATAAGCCAAAGGAATGGTGATCCCTTCTGGGGTGAGCAAGACTGCACCTATGCCCCGTCCCCTAGAATTGAGAGCTCCATCGAAATGGAGTGACCAGAAGGGATCGTGAGAGACAAGTGATAGGTTTTCATCGGGAAATTCCTCCTGAACCGTATCACTATGAGGAAGAGGGAGGTGAGCAAGGTGCTCAGCAATGGCATACCCTTTTATGGCTTTCTGAACAATAAAGGAGATATCGAACTGAGAGAGGAAACTTTGCCAGCGCGCCAATCTGTCGGCGAGGACTGGCTTCTCAAGGAGGTACCTAATAGGGTCCATTCTAGAGATCAAACTCACCTTATGAGCTAGGAAGTAGTGCTTCAATTTCTGCACTACCCAAACTAGCGCTGCACAAGTTTTCTCCATTGTGGTGAGTTTGAGCTCGGAAGGATTGAATAGCCTAGATAGGTAGTAGACTGCCCTTTCTTTGCCGGATTCATCATGCTGAGCAAGGACAGCTCCTAGGGAGTCCTCAACAGTCGACAGATATAGGATTAGGGGTTTCCCAGGGATAGGCGCCTGAAGCACGGGCGGATTCATAAGGTAGCTCTTGAGCTCATCGAAGGCCTCTTGGCATTTATCATTCCATTCAAAACTGACTCCTCCTCTCAACAGTTCGTAGAAAGGACGACATCTTTGAGAGTGCTGAGATATGAATCTCCTTATGAACTGCAGCCGACCAATCAAACCTCGAAGTTCAGATATGTTCTTAGGAGGAGGCATCTCATTGATTGCCTTGGCCTTGTGTGGATCTATTTGAATCCCCCGCTTACTAACTATGAAGCCTAATAATTTTCCTGAGGAAACTCCAAATACGCACTTCTTTGGATTCATCTTCAATTGATACTCTTGTGCGCGACGGAAAACTCTGGCCAGTACGGAGGAGTGCTCTTTTCGGGTCCGCGACTTCACCACGATATCATCCACATAAACCTCAACATCAATATGTATCATGTCGTGGAAGATAGCTAACATTGCTCTTTGATAAGTGGCGCCGGCGTTCTTTAGTCCAAACGGCATGACCACATAGCAATATGTTCCCCATGGGGTGGTGAAGGAGGTCTTCTCTTGATCCTCCGGGGCTAGACGAATTTGATTATAGCCGGAGTACCCATCCATGAACGATAGAGTTTCGAACCCTGCTGTATTATCGATCAAAACATCCAAATGAGGTAGCGGGAAATCGTCCTTAGGACATGCCTTATTCAAATCCCGAAATCTATGCAGATGCGCACTCTTCCGTCTTTCTTCATCACCGGGACGATGTTTGCCACCCACAAAGGATAGAGGACTACACGGATAAACTTGGCTTTGTGTAGCTTATCAATCTCCTCTTTCATCTTTAAAGCGATGTGGGGGAGGAACCTCCTTAGCTTCTGTTTAACGGCAACTGCCCCTGGCTTCAAAATTAACCTATGCTCCACCAAATCGGGGTCAATGCCAGGCATGTCATCATAGGACCAGGCAAATGAATCCTTGAACTCCCTTAACATTTCTATGAGCTCTTCTTCTTCTTCAGGCGGGAGACCAGAAGCTATGGTTAAGAGCCTGGGGTCCTCTTGCGTTCCCACATTTACCTCTTTAGTAGGTTCGTCGACTGCTGAGGTAGGTTCATCGAATCTCCTCATACCACTAGCATACGCCTCAGCAGCATCCTCTATCTCAACACCATTCTCATCTAATGGGTCTTCTTCGGCTACGATTTCATATATCCCAAAGCCGTCGTCTAGCCCTTCCTCTATCGGCATCTCCTCTAAGTCCAGAACTACCGCTTCTTTGATGAACTCTTTGACAGCTAGAAGAGCGCCACATCTATGGACTAAGTCTAAGAGGTATCTACGGGGTACGCCACTACCCTTCTTCTTCCTAGACGAGGACGGGGACTCACTAGAAACTACCCCTGAACTTGAGCTAGATTTGATATTTACAGGAGGTTCTGGAGAAGCGTCCAGAGGTTTAATGGAAGGGAAAATAACGGGTGCGGCAGGGCCGCGAAGATCCTCCGATAGAGCTGGAGGAGGGAGCGGGCCACCCAAGCTCAGGGTGCCGGCAACAGCATTGGGGTGTAGGGGAGCAGAAGGCCCCTCACCCGAATCTCCTGGAATGGCCATGTCTGACCACCAGGTGAAGGCACGATTGGAGTGAAAGGATGACGACGATGGCCGCTGGGGAGCAGATGTGACGGGGATCGCCGTCGAGAGAGGGAGCAGGAGAGGGGTGACGGGGATCGCCATCGGAAGCAGGAGCAGGAGGGGTGACGGGGATCGCCGTCGGAAGCAGGAGCAGGAGGGGGGTGACGGGGATCGCCGTCGGAAGCAGGAGCACGAGGGAGTGACGGGGATCGCCGTCGAGATCAGGAGCACGAGGGAGTGACGGGGATCGCCGTCGAGATCAGGAGCACGAGGGAGTGACGGGGATCGCCGTCGGAAGCAGGGGGGGACACACACACACACATTTTTTTTGTTTTTTTTTTGATGAAAAAGGAACTACATTAAATTAAATGGCTTCGAAAAAAGACAAGACCGAACCGTTGAAGGAAATGGCGAGGCGGGGTGAAGGACGAATGAATGCCTCAATGGCGGCGGGCGAGATTTGGACAATGAAGGGAAGAGGCAAAGGAATGAAACTAATATTAACATCGAGTATGGATGAGACAAAGTGAGTGGGAGGCCGGGAGAACTCTGGCCAGAACTCCTGTATAAGTGGGGGTAAATGATTTGACTGGTTCTTCTCACCAGTTCCTGGCAACTGTCGCCTGGCGGTGGTTGTTGATGCTGATAATACTGCCACATCTTCTTCGCTGAATAGTTGATTGACCGCAGAAATAAGGTCTTCTAATTCTAGCATTTCTTCCTCAGCTTCTGATCTTTCAAATAACAGACTGACTGATGAGACAATATCATCTTGATCCGGATCCTCAGTATCTTCCTCAGCTCTCTTCTTCTTGTTGGGTCGCTGCTCCTCCAAAGTTTGATAGGCTGATCTTGGCGTTTCTACGGTGGTGTTATATCCGGGCTGAATGGGCCCTCTGACAAAATGCTCGTATAAAGACCAAGTGAGCGGTCCATGGTCTGATTGTGGAGGAGATGAGAAAGCGGCCCATTCTGAATATCCAAGGCCACGCTTTGTGAATTTCTTAGCGGTGGCGACAGTCTTGGTTTGCCCCTGAAGATGAGCACCCAGGCCTTTTCCTGACTGATAACCCAGCCTGAACATGATGTCCCACCCCTTGTATTCTTGCTCACATCCTTTCTGACTGCCATTATAGGAGGAGACCCAATTGGGCGGTTAGAAGAGAAAGTATAGGCCCAAGTGTAGTTAACATCAAGCACTGAGATTATGGGCTTATTGGACGGCCATACTGATGGCAGCACTCTCTCAACGGCTTCGACTGTATGCGTTGTCGTCATACTCTTTACCTTGACTATCCGCCCTTGGAAAGGGAACTTCAGACACTGATGCGCTGTAGAGGGTACTGCCCCTAATGATTCGATCCACGGGCGCCCTAGAATGGCTTTGTAGGTGTGATCAATGTTCAGCACATAGAACTCCACAGACATGACGAGAGGGCCTAATTCTGCTTGCAAAGTGATAACCCCGTGACAGGCACGTCGCGAATTGTCATATGCAGCAATAGTGGTAGGCGTGGGCTGCAATTGACGTTCCGATATGTTGCAAGCTCTAAGAGTGCTTAGTGGACATACATTAATGGAGGCTCCTGTGTCCACCAGAGCCGCATCGACTGCCACTTTATTTATGGTAAGTGTCACACACAGGGGCATTTTCCTGGCTTCGGGGGCAGCCAACTCGCCATCAGAAAAGGTAATGGTGGGTCCTCTGTTCACTATTGAGAGCACTGAGGGTAGGTTGTCCGGATTCATGTCCTCGCTGACCATGACTCTTTGCAAAAAAGTTCTGAGAGCATCTTGGTGAGTCTGCGATCTCTTAATGAGCTCCAATATGGAGATCTTGGCGGGAGTCTGATCGAGATGCTTTAGGATGTCATATTGAGTTCCCGGCGCTGGATCAATTTCTTCTGTGTCTTGTTGCTGCTGATTGTTGGTTTGCAGACCTGGCATAGGTATGGATGCGTTAGGATACATCCGATGAAACATTCGCCCGCTCCGGAGGGCAAGATTATGGTGGAGTGGAGGGGTAGGGGTGTTAAGGATAGAAGGGTCGCTAGTAGTGGCGCTGGCGTAGGGGAGAGAGGGGTGTTGTTTGGTGGAGGGATGATGGGTGATATGACGGGAGAATAGGATGGTGAGGTGATGGTGGCAATATGGGGTGTAAAGGGAGGGGGTATGGCGGATGCAGGCGCGGGAACAGTGGGCGTGACGTGAGAAATAGCCAGAAGCTGGCCCACCTCATGGTCGTCATCGAAGACCCACTGGGCTTCTGGTGGTGCATGGTGGATAACGGGGTTAACATGCGCAGGCGGAGGAGGTGGTGGAGCTGGTTGAGGGTTCGGAGCAGGTTGATGTTGTGGCATGGGGTTACGGACTATGCCTAGGTCGTTCGCCGGCTGCTGCGGCTGCTGCTGTTGCTGGTGTTGCTGGTATTGCTGGGAAAGGCTGGTATTGCTGTTGCTGTTGTTGCTGCTGTTGTTGCTGCGGCTGCTGTCGCCTCTGTTGTTGCTGCTGTTGCCTCTGGCCTTGCTGGTCTCTTAGAGTTTGGATCAACCTCTTCATTTCTGCCCAATCAATCTGATTCTGCTCATGGAGATCGTATATCATGTCCCGGAATTGGAAGCAATCGGACACATTGTGGCCCGGATGACGATGATAGACGCAGTACTTTGTTTGATCGGCCGCCATATTCCAATTCGCCTTCTCAGGAGGGAGTCTTAAGGCATTTAGAGACATGAGGGCTGCAAAGACATCAGCTAGAGATTCGGGTAATGGAGGGTACTGGGCTCTCTTGGGCCCATTGGGTTTCCTGGGGGCATAGCCATTTTGAGGCGGAGGAACCTGGGAGTATTGGCGCTGATCTTGAGGGGATTTTGTCCTGGGGAGGTGGCTGCCTATTGTTGTTGTTGTTCCAAGACTGTTGGGTTTGCTGGGTATAGGGGGACCTACCTACTGGGCCTTGGGGATTGCTAACGGCACCTACTTGTTCATTGGTCTGGATCCCCTCGGTGACTGGGCCTTGCGGCTTTTTAGCATAACGGGCCTTGGGGGTCTCGAACATGGAATGTATAGGCGAGTCCTTGAGTTGGGTTTGAATGAAACGGGCTCGACTATATAATTGGTGCATGGTAGAGATGTCGTTCATGGCCAAAATAGTTCGGTAGGTGGGCGTGGCATTGGAGATCAACAGCTTTACTTTCTCCTCCTCAGGCATTGGGCAACGGACTTTGGCGGCCAGAGAGCGCCACCGGTCAGCATAGGTGGAGAAATCCTCTTCTGGTTTCATCTTTTCAGCTACCAAATCCACAAAAGAGTATTCGGGTCCCACCCGATCTTGAAACTGCTGCAGAAACCTTTCTTGGACGATTTGGAAATCCTCGGCTTCCTCGGGAGGCAAAGAATAGAACCACTCTAAGGCTGGACCATCTAATGATTTTCTGAACAAATATGCCATGAGATGGCGGTCATACTTGTGCGGCGCCGATTCATAAACGAAGTCCTTCAGATGAACATAGGGGTCCCCTACCCCAGAGTATCGACGATATACAGGGAGCTCGGACTGGGGAGGCACCGGAGGTATTGGAAGGATGGGAGGGCAATGTCAGCTACCTTCGAGGATCAATTTGCCTCCGGAGGTCATGAAGCTCCTTCTTCATACTTGTCCATTCCGCCAAGAAATCGGAAGGAGATTGGATCTGATGCGTAGGGACAAGGGAGCGTGGCCGCTCGAAGGAGTGAGACCTCTCGCGAGGAAGCGGAGCTGGTTCGGCCGTATAATATGTAGTGGGAGGAGACCGAGGCCGAACATCTCGTGGGGGGAGGTAGCTTGGTTCTGAAAAATGAATGGCCCGAGGACGGAGAGGTGTAGGGTCTGCCCCAGACGAAGAAAGGTGAGGGGCTGAAGCGACGCGGACGGAGGACTCCGCCGGTCGGGCTGGATTTTGACCCCGGGGAGATAAAGGTTGTTTCCCCTTGGCAGCAGCTATGAACTCTCGGACTTGGTCCGGAGTGAGGTGAGGAAGGAGCTGGCTGAATTGAGAGTGAGGGTCATCATCCCCGGGAGGAGAAGGAGGACGGGATTGGATCCCAGTAATGGAGGGAGGCTGGATATGCCCCGGGAGCGTGGCCATGGAAGGTTGGGCCACTTCCTCGAGCAACCCAAGGGGTAGGGCATCGTCGGCAAGGACTCAAAATTGGTCCATGTCGAAGAGGGGATTATGATAAAGCACGAGGATCGGAGGGGACTGACTCGATCTCCCTAAACAATGACGCATACACCCCCCAACCAATTTGGGGGGGACACACCTAGACTCTAGCACGACAAGAAAGACAGAGAGGAGAAGGGGGATCAAAGCACTCAAGTTATCATGCTTACAACGCAAATTTCTTAAGATTTGAACTTGACCTTTTAAGTGAATTGATTAAAGGAATATCACTCGGTCATGCGGTCCCTGATAGGAATGAACTCAAGTGCTTCGGTATGACTAAGGGTGGTGCACACTCACTCACGAGGATGGCTCAAACTAAAGGTGCAACTGGTACAACCAGCCCGGCAAACCGCAACGTGCGTACGGCCACGGGGACTTACGGAGGTCCTCGGAAGGCGGGCCCAAGTCAGCCTACGAGTGCTCGTAGGTGAGAGGACTCACTCAACCAAGGGGGAACCTGATCAAATGGGTTTAACAGCATATGCAATGGGCCTAAATGCCCGAAATGTATGCACAAGTGATAGATGAGAAACAAACAGGGCGACCAGATGGGTCTCGGGCCGAGTCGCGGTGACCGGGTACGCCGCGACCCTATCGCAACAGCGCGAGCGGCCGCGATAATGACAGAGGCCCGAAGACACAGTGGGTCACCAACCCAACTCAAACAGACTACCCTACCAGAAGGTAAAAAGCACCAAAACCCTAAATCAATACAGCATGGATCAGGAAGCACCCAAAAACCGATTCATGGATGGAAGCATTAACAAACAGAGCATACCTGTTGACGCGACGCTCACGGCGGCGCGACCATGTCGCGTCCATACGCTACGCCGCGACTCAACCGAAAACTTACAAATAAGAACTAAAAGGAAAACCGAACCCTAACAGGATTCTAACATCCAAAACACGACAATACACGGCACATATACATGGAACAAGGATGCATGATCTTATAGAAGCAGGGTAAGGCAGGTATAAGAAGAAAAACTGACCTGCTATCGCGTCGTTGTCCAGCGACGCGACCTTATCGCGTCACCGCGATGCGTCGCGACACGAACCGGGGGGCAAAAAGCAGGAAACAAAGAACAAAAGAAGACTAATAGGGCACCAAAAGGACAAAAAAGAAAGACAATATGGCAAGCAAGCAAGTTAGATCTACGAGGGTAGCACTGAAGGTCCCACCGTGATCGCCAAAAGGTGTAATCACAGGGACTGGCTTCCCTTCGACACAGACATGGATATCAAATATGATAGCATAGGAAAAAGGATGTGATCGCCACCTAGATAAGTTGCCTAATGATGTGAGAAGACGATGGCTAACTTAAACTAGGAAAAAAGAAAGAGAACAAGAAACTGACCTGGTGTCGCGGTCGTCATGGCCGCCGCGTCTCTAGTATCGCGTCAGTGGAAATCGACGCCTCTTTGTCGCATCACCCTAGGCCGTCGCGTTCTCTGAATGCGGGAGATTTGTTGTTGTGACCTTCTTCTAGTCCTCCAGCCGGCCAGAGCACCAGAGTTCCTCGTAGACTTTGCTTGCTTGCCTGTCAATCAAAAGAAAACACAAAGAAAAGACCCTATTAGAACATGTAAAGTGTAGTATCTATTCTAAAAGACGAAATGAGATGGGAGATCATGGTGGGAACGCACCTGGGGTGGTTTAAACCCCTGTGGGTGTGGGAAAACGTGGGTGGATGGTGGATATGCTCTATTTAAAAAGAACATAAAAATGCATGTAGAAATAGAAAAGAGGGAGAGGAAAGGGAATGAGCCCCATTAGGGCGACTTCCTGGCGTGGATGCAGCTCCGATGATGTGCAAAGAGGTCCAGGAGATTGCTAGAGTCGCCCTCTTCACGTTTCTTGCTCCATTGATGGTGAAATAAGTGAGTTGTGAGGAGTGGAATGTGAAGGGAATGAAGGGCTGCGTGGCTAAGTCTAGTTCAGAGGAAATTTTGGCAGCCCTTCGGGGTGATCATGAGGCTCTCCTCGTCCATGAGGAGGGGCCTTCCTTATATAGAGCTTGGAGTGAGAAAATTAGGTATTATCTCCTCAAAAGGGTTTAGAAATTAAAAATGGGGGATAAAGCTCTATCAAAATCGGGTGTAGAGTCCTTAGGAGAGCTTAGGAGAGTCCCTAGGGCCAAGGATCCGTCCAAGGGGTTGGAATAACCCTCTTAGACCAAGTCAAAGTGCATGGGAGGATAAATAGGGTGTGGTTACGGAGGCCAGAGATCTCGGGCATTGTCGCGTCAGATCGTAGGGTCGCGACTAGAGATGCGACGGTGCGGGGGGACGCGACAGCATTGCCCACGTGCATGGATAATGCATGGGTTGTCGCGGCGGCCCAACCTGTCGCGACTATAGTCGCGGCGCCACGATGCGTCGTGACAAGGAACCCGAATTATCTTGGATTATTCTCTCTAACCACATGATAAAAATAGGAGTTATATTCCTCTAGGGACTCTCAAATGATTGATTTTGGGATTTCAAGGTATTTTTAATGGATTAATGGGCTCAAATCAAGGCAAATGATGGGCTCAAGGTGAGTGACCAATTAGGGGCCCACTAAGGTAGCAAGAAATGTGGTTCAACCCATTAGTCATAATCGGGTGTCTACAGCATGAAGTGATCAGAGGTCCTATCCCCCCTCCCCTCCATAAGGAGGAAGCTTCGTCCATCCTACAAAGGAGGAGTGCCACCTGACCGCCAATGCCACCTCTGATAGGCATTTTGATGGCTAGTGCGACCCTTCAACACCCTCACAACAACCTATAGGTGGGAAACCTACTCTGGGAGTTTTAATGGCAGTTCGTTGAGTAGTTAAAAGGATTTGGAGTTCGAGGTTGACGAGCATGTCTTTCTAAAGATTTCTCCTACTTGAGGTGTGGTTAGATTTGGTAGGCATTGTAAGCTAAGCCCTAGATTCATTGGCCCGTATGAGATTCTCAGGCGTTTGGGCAGCGTGGCATATGAGCTAGCTTTACCCACGACATTAGCTAGTGTTCATCCTGTATTCCACGTATCTATGCTCAGGAGATATGTCCGAGATCCCTCTCATGTTATTAGTCATGAGCCAGTGGAGATCCAGCCAGATCTATCTTATGTTTAGCAACCAGTAGCTATTCTTGATCAGAAGGTTCAGTATCTCCGGAACAAGAGTATTGCATCCGTAAAGGTGCTTTGGAGGAACTTCTCGCGAGAGGAGGTTGCATGGGAGCTTGAGGATGCTATGATGAAGAAGTATCCCCAATTGTTTGAGTAGTGTCGCTCTAACTTCGAGAACGGAGTTTTCTTTAAGGGGGAGAGGGTGTAAGGCCCTCAAATTTTGCTCCTTATTTAGACTGTGTCATGTAGTGATGAATTTCTTTGTGTAAATAAACATTATTGATTCTTTTTCCAGAGAATTTTACACAGTTTGAATTTGGCTAAAAAATTGTATATCCAAGAGAATAAAAAATTACCTTGCGACCCTTGTCACAGAGTTGACTTATGCTCAAAAGGTTGTATTCCAACCCTTCCACCAGAAGTACATCATCAATTGAGTTTGAAGGACTTTTACCCACT
Organism: Colocasia esculenta; assembly: GCA_014218235.1. NCBI lineage: Eukaryota > Viridiplantae > Streptophyta > Magnoliopsida > Alismatales > Araceae > Colocasia > Colocasia esculenta. The sequence goes on along the minus strand of CM024755.1, from coordinate 126,890,249 downwards.
TTACCTGAACCAACAATTCTATTTTTGTTGTTTCCTCCAAAAGTCACATGTCCAACTTTTCTTTTCAGACAATAAGCAAAGTTTATCTTTGTCCTCTGTCATATGTCTTGAACAGCCACTGTCAAGATACCACTTGTTGTTTTTAGCTGTAAGACATATCTGCAGCACATTCAAAGAAAGATCTTTGGAACCCAAGTACATTTGGGTCCCTTCAAATCACCCAATTCATGAACATATGAAAGCAGACTTTTTGGAATCCATGCTTGCATTTTTATTGTGGGTTGAATGGTATTTTTGGTTTCATTTTGTCTCTGATTCTTTTTGTTGTTTCCAAGAACTTTTGGATCACTGTTTCTTTTCATTTTCATGAAATTACCTTCAGATTTGACTCCAGTACTCTTTTGAGGGAACCATGAATAATTATGATAACTAGACCTCTTGGGATATCCTGAATGACCAGATCTAGCAAAACTGTGAGAGTGTGTCGACACTCTGTAGGGATAGTGTCGACCTATTTGAGTCCATCTGGGCATTTTTTGTGGTCTAATGAATGAAGGTGTCGACCTACCATATATATTGTATTGATGTACCCAGTCATGTGGTTGCGAAGATTTATTCCATTGAGACATTTTTGTTGATCTGAATCCAACACTTACCTTGCCCTTTTTATTGAAATTTCTAATTTTAGAATTTTTAACATTTTCTCTTTTCTCATTTCTTTGAGTTTTTCTCCCATTGAGTTGATTTCTGGATGAGGACACTTCTGAATTTGTTGAAGAAATAAATGTTATTGTCTTCAAATCTATTTCTTTTTTCTTTGAGGGATTGAAGCCCAACCCTTCTTTGTTGAAGTTCACTTTTATTCCCAACAAAGCCTCTAAATTATTTTTACCACTCACAAACCTTTCCATAACTTCTTGTCTCTTGGTTACTTCTTTCTGAAGATTTTCAATTTCTTTCTTCATTTCAGTATTTACACTTTTGATGGCATCATATTTTTCAGCAACCAGTTTCATTTCTTTGACATACTCAATCTCCTTAACTTTCAATTCACTAACATTTTCTTTTAAATAGAAATTTCTTGAACAAGCTCTTTTTCTTTCTCTTCCATTGAGGTATCATGAACAATATGATTCATTTTTCTTTTGATCACTTTGTTTTCCTTTTTGATTTCATCATATTGATCAAGTAATTCAAAATAGACATGTTCCCAATCACTGAATGAAAATTTTTTAAATGGAGATACTACCTCTTCTTCACCTCCTTCTTCTCCTCTAGCCATCAGACAAATTTTGGTATTTGTTTCATCAGCTTCTGAGCTTTCTTCTTCTTCATCATCTTCCTATTCACTCCAAGTTCAAACCATAGCCTTTGCTTGTTCTTTGTCTATTTAGGTTGAGTCTTCTTCAGAGGCTCATGACATTCTGATTTAACATGCCCTGGTTTTATGCAATTGTAGTATACAACCCTATCAGATCTTTTATTCAAATATTGTTTAGGCTTTGAAAAATTATTCACTTGTGATTTCTTTTTCAAAAATCCCTTACCTTCTTTTCTAAGAAATTTTATGAACTTCCTTGTGATAAGAGTAAATTCACCAGAGTCATTTTCTAAAGTGGATGACTCACATTCAACAATAGCTTCCTTGATGCTTGGACTTGCCTTGAGAGCGAGTGGCTTCTTTTTGTTGACATCTTCTTCTGTTCTTTTTAAGCCCAACTCATAAGTCATCAAAGAGCCAATTAGTTCATCAACATACGTTGTTGATAAATTTCTTGACTCTTCCACTACAGTGGCCTTTGTATGCCATATAGGGGTTAAAGATCTAAGAATCTTTCTAACAAGTTCCTATTGAGTATAGGTCTTTCCTAGATTCTTTAAGCCATTGGTCAACAAGGTCAATCTGCCATATATTTCTGAGATGGTTTCATCATGTTTCACTTTAAATGCTTCATACTCAGAGACTAGCATATTAACTTTTGTTTCTTTCACTTCAGACGTACCTTCATAGATGACCATTAAGCGATTCCATATCTCCTTTACACTAGCACATGAGGAGACCCTCGAAAATTTTGTAGGATGAAGTGAACATTGCATATGTTCATAGCACTCCAATTTGCATTTGACTTCTTGATTTCTTCAGGAGTCCATTTTTCTTCATCTTCTGGTAACTCATAGGGTCCATTACTGACTACCCTCCAGATTTGATGATCCTGTGCTCGCAAGAATACCTGCATGCAAGTTTTCCAATAAGCATAGTTAGTTCCATCAAAATAAGGGGGTTTGTTTACAGAATGACCTTCTGCAATATATCCTCTGGAATCAATTCCACAAAGATCTCTCTTGGTTGTTAAACCAAGAATTGGAGAGCCTAGCTCTAATACCACGTGTTGGGTATAGAATGAATATCCAGAGGGGAGGTGAATAGATATAAACCTCTTAAAAATTTAAGAACCCGAATTAGACTGTAAGATATGGAAGAGCTATTAATATCAACAAGACAGAGTAATTGAGCAAATGCACAACACACCACACAATGTACGCAGGATTTTTAAGGTGGCTTAGCTCCAGTGTGGAGACCTACATCCACCCCTCACTAAACTAATTGAGGCTTCACTTAACAACCCAAGAGTGTGAAACACTCTCACAACCGCTGATTCACAACTTCATACAACCTGCTAATTCATAGCTTCAATACATTTGATTCACAGCTTTGAGATTATACCAATCTCACAATCCTCACAGACAAAGTGTAGGATCAGTCCTTCTACTCAAACTGGAGCAGACAACCTAGCAGTTTGGTATTCAGAAGAAATAGGAAAAATCACACAAGAGAAATCGCTAAGGGCATGCAGAAATTTAGCAAACACTCTTTGTGCTGTTTCATTGGAGTTGAGATCTGATCAGATTTCTACCGAAATTCCCAATTATGTCTTCTCCAGGCTTGAATTCATCAAGCTCTTCTTCTAGCCGCAACTTAAAGATCAATCACCTTTAAATTGTATGGAATTCCAATGCTCTGCTTCAATTGATCAGCAACAAGGCTTCACGCAAGATGAAGAAACGATCCAACATCTTTTTCTTCTTGATGAGCACACTATAACGAAGCCTGTTCTTCTTAGCTCTCAAACTCTCTGCTCTATTTCTCTTCTCAACTCTCAGACTCTCTACTCTATCTCTGTGCGTGCTCTCCTCTCTAAGAGGATGTCGCTCCCCTTTCTGATCAGCATATCGAAATCTTCTTGGTGGGCCCCAATAGAATCCCCAATTCGTTGGGAGGTGCTTTGCCGCCAAAAAAGGTATCTTCCAAAACCTTGTAAAGTGTGCCTAGAATCCCAATCATTGGGCCTCGGGTCACGTGCCTGGAACAATCACACTGGCAATCTCTTTTTATAAGGCCCTTAATTTCTGTGCATTGTATGACTGTTTTGAGGTTGCATTGTTCTGCCCGAAACTCTTCTTAACGTCAACATCCCTTGACATTAAGGACTGGTTGACGGAAACACTTGTATTGTTTACTCTGTGGCCAGAAGATCTAGACGGCAACATCGATTGACGCCTATTTCTGGTTAACGACAGCTATGTGGCCGTTTACTCGTCCGACTGTGTTTGGGATTCCAGATTTGAAACTGTCCCTATTTCCCTGGGAGACTAATTAGGAAACCCCCCAACAGTTAGGACTCTTAATACCTAGGATTCCCACGACCCAATTACCTATTTAACCAAGCCATCTTGGCTAGCAGAGGACTTTGGCGCAGAAGAGGTTTTCTAGGTTTCGGGGAGAGAAAAGAGAGAACTTGTGAGGGTTAATCCGGCGATCTGAAGGCTTCACTGATGATCTTCTGTAAAGGGGAGACTCTACTAAACACTACTAGAAAAATGGGCTATACCTACACCACGACTTATAGTGGGTATAGACATCATTTATCTACGTAAAATAAAAATATATTTTATTCAATTTTTAAAAGCGTAGGTGTAAGACAAATTTGACTTACGTTATTTATTAGCAGTAGGTATACCTTTTCTCGCACTCAAAAGTGGACCCCTTTTTTTGTCCTCCCTCCAAAACCCCTTTCGTCCCCAACCAAAACCCCTTTCCTCTACCCTCCGTTCGCCCCTTCTTCTCACGAGCGTCGCTCCTTCTTCTCCTTCTATCTCCCATCGTCCTCCACGCCTGATCGGGGAAGATCGGGAAAGAAAAAGTTGTTGCTGCTGCGCTAGTAGGGGCACCACTACTGTTGCTGCTGCTACCAGAGAGGCCGATCGAAGGGAAACTTACACGCATTTGCTGCTGCTGCTAGCCTAGCGGGTTCGTGTCTCGTTTGTTCACTCAATTTTGGTCACCTTTTTGTGTGTTTGTTCTTCAGATTTTTCTGCGAGGCATCCTATGGCTTAAATAGATGGATGGATTGGTAGGTATTTAGGGTATTTTCTTATTTGATACAGGTTTTCTTTCCGAGTGTGATTGATTTCTGCCTTTTGTTTTGCGTGATCTGAATCATCTTTCTTTTCCTCTCTTTGACCTGCAAATCTCCTCTGTGTTTGTGGTGCTTGCACTGGAAGCTGTACAAGAAGATTTGGCCGCCCTCTCTCTGGTTGTTCTGGATCGCATCCCTATTGCTGCTGGCGCTGTCGTGTTGACCTGGTTCGTTCGCCCCTTCTTCTCCTCCTGTCTCCCATCGTCCTCCACGCCGCAACGCCGCCACGCCGCCACGCCGGCCAGCACGCCTCGTCGGCCAGCACGCCACGCCGGCCAGCACGCCCTACTTACGCGACGCCGCCATGCCGGCCAGCACGACCTCTTCCCCGTCTCCCATCTCTATGGTGCCACACTGGGTGCTAAAACTTAGTATCTTTTCTCCACCTAGGTAAGTTGATTTAAAGAAAAATTTGTGCAGATGGGATGCTAAAACTTACACCTCCATTTTTGAATAGGCACTATTCTGTTTATCGAGAGGTGGTAATAGAGAGGAAATGGGTGAAAACGTTACTGAAAGCCCAATAGACCAAAACTAACATCAAGAAACATGAACCAACCCAAAGAAAAGAGGGTGATGAGATGCACATGGAAATTTCAGATACAAACCAACTAGTCAATTCGAAGCAAAAATGTGATTCCTCTCCACATTACTGATAAAAATTTGTCCTGTTGCCTTAATTGCAAGATTGTCAACTGTGGTATGATCGAAAAATGGAGAGGAACCTACTATTAATTGCAAGATTTTGACTCACTGCAAACAAATGTACTTGTTTCCTCAGAAAGTGCTTATATTGCATATCAGTTTATTCCGTTCCATATTAAGTATGCTTTAGCCTTGCATATCACCCATACTAATTGTGATTGGAAGGTGATATTCACTACCCCCGACCAGATGTTATAAAAGCTATGGCTAGAGTGGTGAGGTGTTAGAATACCTGTCTATGACTCTATGTGCATCTTGGAAGGTATATCAAGCATATATGTGCAATGCTCTGGTTTGCATGTTTCTCTAGGAGAAGTATGTGGATGTCTAAGATGCTAATTTATACGCCTATGATTCTTCATCTTTAGTTTAAACATGCAATAGTCTAGCCTGCTTTAGTTTCACTGAGGCAAAAGACCCAAGGTAGTTACATCTTCTAAGTTTACATCAAACAGTGTCAAATCATTCAAAATCTACTTGCGCTCAAAATTTCCAATTACCCATTACAAGGAAAACCAATGTTTCTGATTTGTACCTGCTAACCTAGCACCATGAGTTCTTCCAACTATCACTTCTTTCCCCACTCCTCTCTCACAGATCACTGTAGAAGGACCACTGTTCACTTCTTTCATAGGGAATGCATGGTCCCCTTTGTACCTGGTTTCCAACTAAGAAAGCTCTTATCTACATGCCTTGCTAGTTGTGATCTGTTTTGATAATGGCTAGTGTCTTTTTTTTTTCTTTTTCTTGATTTCTTGTGCATGTGATACTATTTGTTATTGGAGAAGATTATGTGCTTAATATTTACATGTGCATTTGGATGAAACCAATTAACAATATCCATGTCCTAGGCCCGAGATGCATACATAGAGAAGTGCAGGTAGATAAAGAGTTGGTGTTGAGGATTTGATATTCATAATGTTTGTTTCTGATCAACTGAGTTCGCCATCTCATTGAAGCTTGTTTCTTGATTTCAACTAATCATTCCTCGCTTTAGGGATTACAATATTCATACATAAGATCATTTGTTTCTCAATTTTGTTTGCATACCTTTGAAAAGCTTTCTGCTGCATGATGAATTTAATTTTAGCATTTTAGTTGTATATGGAAGGATGAATGTTGTTTACATTTTATGGGCATCTTACTGAAGATTGAACTTTATTTTGTGGGTTCTTACATATTCTACTTGTATGTTCTTATTTTATAGAGTTATGGATTGGAGTTGGATGGATTTTCCAAGAAATGTTGTTGGTTATTATGATGGTGTAGATGCATTCATCAATTTTGCGTATAGACATTTACCATCAGATAAAGAAATTAGATGCCCCTGTATCAAATGCACGTCTAAAAAAGTGGAAAAAAAGAGACAGTCAAAGAGCACTTGTATTTGGATGGTGTTATAAAAGACAAAAAGTTTTGGAAATTTTATGGTGAAGGAGCAACAAATGATGAGTCAAGAAATGTTTGTTCTGGTTCACCTATGCATGAAATGTTGTTGATGCCTTTCAAATACGTTTGCAAAATCTTAGTGAACACAAAGAGTTTGCTTAAAACATACTGCCACTTGATAATGATTCAAAGTCTTTTTTTAACTTACTACAAGATGCTGAACAACCAGCTTATCTAGGATGCAACAAATTCAGTAAACTTTCTTTCCTAATTAGATTGATTAATATTAAGTGCATGGGTGGATGGAGTAATAAGCATTTTGACATGTTGTTGATGTTGCTGAAAGAGTTTCTTTCAGATGGAGAGTCATTACCTTCATCATTCTATGAAATAAAAAAGATGCTTAATAAGTTAGACTATGGGTATCGAAAGATTGATGCATGTCCTAATGATTGCATCTTATATTGGAAAGTGTAACACCTCATATAAGAATATGTTAAATGGATAAATCAACAAACTACCAACAACTCAGACTAGTCATTTTTCAGAGCTCGAGTAGGAAAAGAACTGTGAAGTTAAGCGTGCTCAGTTGGGAGTAGTCTTAGGATGGGTGACCTTCCTGGGAAGTCTATCAACTAGCATGGTTGTTGGGTCAGTTTGTTGGTTGAGTTGTCACAAATGGTATCAGAGGCTTGCCCAGCCAGAAGTGCAGGAACTAAGTGCCACACATGGCAAAGTGCTACGCTATGGGAGCCACCTCTTGAGGCCATAATGGCGCAAAGTGCTACATAGTGGGAGCCATCTCTTGAGCCTGTGGGGGCCACCTCTAGAATTTTGCCTGTCTGGGGTTTGATTATGTGCTATATGTGAGCAGCGACAAGAACATCGCTTATATAAAAGCGGTAGATTGTAACACCCCATATGAAAATATGTTAAATGGACTAAATAAATAAACTACCAACAACTCGGACTAGTCATTTTCAGAGCTCGAGTAGGAAAAGAACTTTGAAATTAAGCGTGCTCAGTTGAGAGTAGTCTTAGATGGGTGACCTATCTGGGAAATCTACCAACTAGCATGGTTGTTGGGTCAGTTTGCTGGTTGAGTCGTCACAGAAAGAGTATGAGAACCTTCAATGTTGTCCTAAATGTGGAGAATCTAGGTGGAAAAATAATGAGTGCACTATGAAGAGAAGAGTAGCTCGAAAAGTTCTTCTTCATTTTCCAATTATTCCAAGACTAAAGAGATTATTTATGTCATCTAAAACTTCTGTGAGTATGACATGGCATGAAAGTAACCGTCAAGAGGATGGCATGTTAAGGCATCCTGCTGATACTGTTTGTTGGAAAAATTTAGATGCCATTGATGATTTTGGGTTAAACTGTCGAAATGTACGTCTCGGATTAGAAAGTGATGGTTTTAATCCCTTTGGTACTATGAACATTAGTCACAGTACATGGCCAGTTTTGCTAGTTCCTTATAATTTGCCACCATGGGAATGCATGAAAGCACCGAATATTCTTTTATCATTACTCATTTCTGGCCCAAAAGGTCCTGTCAATGATGTTGATGTTTATCTAAAACCACTCATAGATGAGTTGCAGATTTTATGGCATGGTGTTGACACATTTGATGCAGCTAGAAACGAGATGTTTTGTATGCGTGCAGCGTTGTTATGGGCAATTAATGATTTCCAGCATATGCATATATGTCTGGTTGGAGTACTAAAGGCTGGCTAGCTTGCCCCAATTGTAACAAAAATAGTTGTTCTAAATGGCTCGATGCTAGTGGAAAATATTGTTACACAAGTCACAAAAGATGGTTATCTAGTGATCACAAATTTCGGAAAATGAACCAACAATTTGATGGACATGAAGAATGGGGTGAGAGACCCACAACATTATTTGGGCATGAAATATTACAGCAACTACAAGGCCTCTCTTTCAAGGTGGGGAAAAAGAGTATCAAGAAAAAAGGTAAAAGGAGAGAAAAAAGTGGAAAAAGTCGATCCTGAGAAATATTTAGGATGGAAAAAGCATAGCATTTTCTTCTCTCTACCATATTGGAGTTCTTTGTTGTTACATTACAATCTTGATGTTATGCATATTGAAAAAAATGTATGTGAAAGTCTCATTGGAACTCTTCTAGCAATTGAAGGGAAGAACAAAGATGGAGCTAAGGCTCGCAAGGACTTGCAAAACATGGGTATAAGGACATCTCTTCACGCACAACAGATTGGTGAAAGTAAAATCATTTTGCTAGCGGCTCAGTTCACATGTAGTAAAAAAGAGAAAGAAATTATTTTCAGCTTGTTTCAAAAAGTGAAAGTTCCAGATGGTTATGCATCCAATATTGCTAAACGATTTTCCAACAAGGGAAATAAATTGTGGGGTTTAAAAAGTCATGACTATCATGTCATAATGCAACAACTAGTTCCAGTAGCAGTACAAGAACTTTCTCACAAGCAAATATCCACTGTCATAAGTGACTTATGTCATTTCTTTGTAGATTTGTGCTCGAAGACTGCCACATCAGAAGACTTTTATGAACTTGCCAGTCAAGTTGTATTGGTTTTGTGCCGTTTGGAGATGATCTTTTCTCCTAGTTTCTTTGATATCATGATACATTTGATCATTCATTTAGCAGATGAAGCTAGAGTTGCTGGTCCAGTACATTATAGGTGGATGTACCCTATTGAGAGGTATTATAGCTTTACTAATATATTTCCTTATATTTATGTGATGCCTTTTATTATAGTTGTCAATGATACTTATTTTCTGCAGATATTTAGTGAGATTGAAATCTTATGTGCGAAATAAAGCTTGTCTAGAAGGATCAATTGCAGAGGGATATATAATTGAGGAGACACTCACATTTGCATCTAGGTACTTTTGGGATGATGTGGAGACATCATTAAATAGACCTTCTCGACAAGTAGAATGTCATCCTACTATGGTGGAGAAAGGATTTGAGATATTTGCACATACATGTCGCCCAATCGGAGCAGAGGTTAACACAAAGTTGCAACCTGAGGAGTTTTTTCAAGCACATACATATGTGTTATTTAATTGTGAGGCAATTAGACCATACATAAAGTAAGTTGCTGCATTATTAAGAATGTTATATTTATTTTAATTTGTTAATAGAAAGATGTGAATCACTTCACTACAGCTGCCATCTTGATGAGATTGTACATATGTACCCTCACTCACGTCAGATGGAAATAGAACCTAGCTGTCGATAGGCAGAACCCATCTGTCAACAGCCAGCCAGTAACTGTCGACAGCTAAAGGCCAGGTTCCAGAATTCAGTTCTGGATGGACCAGTAGCTGTCGACAACCAACCAATGGCTGTCGACAACCACTAGTCTGTGGTTCCAACATGAACCATTCCTTTTCCAATCAGAGGTGTCACACTCTTGTATTGTCCAAACAAGTTACCTTTCTCATTTTATTGGATTCTAAACTATTATACCACTGAGTTGAATCATTTAATCATCATTTATATCCATCTTTAGATTATTCTTGGATATCTTAAACTATTTTGATTCTTATACCTTCTGAATATCTTTGAGCATTAACTCCTAGAACCCTGCTTCCTATAAAAATGCTTGACTCTTGATGAGTGCTCAAGTACCATGTATGTATATCAGAAATGGAAATGGGATGACGTACTTTTGGGTCTTCGGACTCTCTCTTGATTTAATGCCAGTGCAAATGGGGCAGATCCAATCTCGGGAGGAGCACCCGAATTCGTTTAATATGTGTAGAGCGGTATGGATCTCTAGTGTAGCAACCTGGATTTTTCGAAAAATTAAAATTTAATAATATAAAAAGAAAACTAATTAAATTAATTAGAAAATCAAATAAAAAAGAATTAAATAAAACCCATTAAATGAAAATAAGTAATGGGCTTTGTTAAATGGACCCATTAGAAATTAGTGGGTCAAATAGGGATTTTTAAAGGAAGAATAATTGGAAAATACCCTAAATTCGTAACTAAATTATTACTTAAATAGAAAAGAGGTATTTAATGCATTAAAAAGTTAATTTGAGTTAGATTTGGATTCCTAAACCTACCCTAATAGGTTGGCCACGAATTTAGGTCCCAACCTAACCCAAATTAGGAGATGTCATGCCTAAAAAGGGGAGAGGGAAATAGGAAATTTGGAATAAATAGGAATTAGAGTCATAATAGGAAATAGAATGGGGAGATGCTTAAATACTCCTCTAAAACCCTCATGGCTGGCCCTAGCTCATGCCAAGGGTTTTCTGGACATGGGAAGAGGCCAAGGAGGAAAGAAATTCATGGGAAAAAGGCTGCTCAAAGCTTCTTCCTTCGTTCTTCAAGTTCTTAACCCTAGAAGACAAAACGAGTCAAAGGTAGGCATTCTCACGAGCATAAACCATGAAAATTCATCTGTAGGATGTTTCATCCATTAGGAACAAAAGCCCTTTGGTTTCATAATTTTCCATCGAGCATATCTTTTGTTCTTGATTTTTCATGTTCTGTACTCATCATGACCCCGAACCCTCTTCTTAATTCTTGATCTCTTTATATACTCAACCTCATGCCACGAGATTTTTACTGTAAGAATTGATGCATGTTAGGCATCTTTTGCCCCTAAAACCCTAATTTTGACTCATCCTATCTTACGAATTTAATTGTTGATCTCAACTATGTACTGTTTCATGTTCATCATGAATACCCGTGTTTAAAACATGGCTAAACACTATTTATTTTCAAATTACTAATTACTGTAAGTACCCATGCATGTCTAGATCATTTTGCAACTAGGTTCATGATTTTTCATTGCTTGTATAATTAGTTATGATTTTTTGAATCACCTTGTGTCAAATAGGGTAAGTTCTGGCCCGCAATCCCATGTAATGTCTTTTCCCCGTCGGACTTGGGCACAGACCCTGTGAACGTGATGGCTCGATAGGCTGCGTTCACAAGGGCCATCACGATAGTGCCCTCTGTTGCGATCTGATCGCGATAGGGCCTGTCGTCGCGATCTGCTGCCTGATCCGAAGAGCTCGTTGCGACCCTTAAACGATCCCGTCGCGATCTGTCTGCCTGAACCCATGAGCCCATCGCGACCTGTACAAGACCCCGTTGCGATCTCAGTTGACCCCATTACGACCCTCATTAGGGTATGTTGCGATATGAGTTCTTCCATAAACCCCCCCAAATTTCGATGCTCTAACTCTATATAGTGCATGTACACTTTGTTTACAGTCATATACACAGAAAATTACACTTGTCATAAACCAAATATTTATGTGTGATAAAATATATGCACATGATCTTTCTCTATCTATAATTTCTCTTAACACATGCACAAACTTGAACCATCCAATATGGCTTAATTTGGCATGAACATATTTCATAATGTATCTGGTAATTTATGTAATTAAATTTGCCATATCTTGAATATACTTGTCTATCGTTTCTCGCGTTGTTTTGGGAATACTGTTATGGACGCTCCACTGTTCTAGAATTCCTCTAGAATGTCGAGCACTTGTTTCTATATACACACTCTCTTGACTTGGACGAACTCTCCGTCGGATACTCTTTCTGCCAGACTAGTGAATCTTTGTTCAAGGCCTCCGTAAGTCTCCTCTGTCCATAGATTCTCACATGGTCGATGAGCCGGTTGTATCCTAACACCTATTACATCCTTTAGGGTTCAATATGATCCAAACGGTTATTAGAAGTTCCCTCTTATCTTGAATCACGTCGGACCTCTGGACCTATGCTTAACATGGCCAGTGGAAGAGTCGTGAATTCCACCTAACTGCCAACACCAAGTGCGCGTGTTGTGCAACTGTTACTATCGCTTGTTTACTCGACGTATTATGTGCAATGTCCACTAGCTCTCATCTATACTCTACTCGCTTATCTATTCACGTTCACTCTAGTACCTCGTCTATTCATCTAGTACTCTCATCGTTTCTTGGTACTCTATATTGGCCATTGACTGATTGTCTAAAGATAAATAATATAACCAATGCCTGGCAATATATAAAGGGCCTGATCTGGTCCTGGGATGTGTGCCAATTAAAGGAGCATGAGCGTAACTATCTGACCCATGATTTGGAGTTAGCAGCTGTGGTCCATGCACTGAAGATCTGGAGACACTGTCTTTATGGTGTCAAGTTCGAGGTGTTCACTGACCATAAGAGCTTGAAGTACCTTTTCTCTCATAAGGAGTTGAACCTACGGCAGAGAAGGTGGATTGTCATGTCCCGAGAATTACGCAGCGGATATTAATTTGGATAATTCGAGTCGATATTTCGAGACGTGAACAGTCAGAAAATAAGCCTCTAGCTAGCAAGCACTAATTGTATATCAACGCAACATCATAATAGGGCCCAAATAATGAACTCAATTGAAATTGTATTCGAACTCATATCATTGTATCAAAGGTAACTAATGCAACTCTTAAACATTGTATAACATGACTAAGACTCAATAAAAGGAAATGTACATTTATTCCTCACTACCTACTATATGAATCTAACACTCTAGACAAGCCAACTATAGATAGACTCAAGTGTTGGGACGCTCATCACTCAGACGCATTCCCATCCTCGACTTGCTCCTCTTCTTGAATTTCATAGTCACCTAGAATGGTTAAAAGTAGGGAATGAGAAAACTAGCCCAGTAGGATTTATATCTCGATGTGCGGGCAATGATATAAGTGATTAGAAATTTAGCATTAGGTAAGCATGATTGTCAAGATATGCATGTACGAATAAAAACTCATTAAAAACATGATACATGAACAAGCTAGATAGAGTGATCATGATAGAACAAGAGCTAGAATGATATAACGAGCAAGAGTATTCAATAGAATGTCATGTAACAAACACGCAGGATATCACTTTGAATTGCAATAATTGCAGGATGGCCATATCATGCAAGCAAGCAAGCACAAGCACGAGCATGATCATGTAACACTAATCAAGCACGAAGACACTAACGTACACCAAGGAAAGATCCACCTTGAAATGCACACTAGGTCATGTGTATGTGGTTATTGTATCTATCATTCAACACACAAGTACTCCCAGCGCAGATGCAACGCTAGTAATCATTATACCCCATAGTTAACAGTATATTTATGACTCTCCATCATTGGGGCTAGACTGGAGCCCTTGGACACTCTCCGTGCCCAATCAACATCTCACTATTTTTAAATGTAGATACCCACAGTCATTAATGGCCAATAAGAGTTTCAAGATGTAAGCTATTGTAATGTCATGTTCATAATGATGATGAGAACAAGTAGCTAGTAATGTGAACATGATTTTATGATACAGTCAAGAGATAATTTCGGCAGCATAACGACACAATTTATACTCCAGGAAACTTCAATGGTACAACCAACTCGGTCTCCATGAGGGAATCCTCGGAGTACGGAGAATTACGGAGGTCTTAGAGAAAAGGAAGTGCACACTGTCTCCAGGGAACTTCAATGGTACAACCAACTCGGTCTCCATGAGGGAATCCACTGAGTACGGAGAATTACAGAGGTCTTAGAGAAAATGTCACTAGTCTACCGATACGGAATGACTGGTCGAGAGTTTCCAATTCCCAAGAGAGGGCTGCCTATACGTGCAATGTGTTGTGTAGAACATGTCTCAATATCATAATACATCGGTTAAAAATATGACGGAAAGCCATTAACATGATAGCATGGGATGGAACTATGCAATTAACTAAACATAGTTTGCAATATTTTAAGACATCAATTAATCACTTTAACAAGCTAGAATAATAGATGATTCAATCAATAGTTTGCAAGAGTAGATCATAGCATTAATGAACAATTAGAATAGTCTTTATACTGTTATGTCTTTATCATGGGTTACTGGCCTTTAGGTCCTTAGACAGACTACACAATGCATCTTAAGAACATATCATGCAAGAAAAACATTAAACACGGTAAAAACAGGTCTCGGGTAGGCCTTTAAATCTGCGTCGGACACAGTCGATGCATTTAATATCGCTGGTACAGTCGGAACAAGACTAACATGTAAATATGCAAATAACGACGGCCTATGTCATCGCCTTCATGCATGAATCGCGATGGTTTACCCTGTCACGTTCATGAAACGTGCTTAAAATAATAATATAAAAATCGCTTGAAATCCTTGAGCGGGAAAATCGGCCAAATTACGACGGGGGTCCATGTCGCGTTTCGTGCAGGCGCTGAAAACCATGCAGCACACAGTTTGAGGCGCTAGAGCCATACGAGTGCACTCTAAATAGTGACATATGGCATGGTCGTGATTCACATGAATGTGTCGGACTGATGCGTCACGTTCATGCAGGCCAAAACACGACGCCTAGTCACGTCACGTTTTGGGTTCTTGCCCGAAAACACAGAAAATAGGCAGTCGATCCATGCAACACTTATAACTTCTAATCTAGGGCTCTTGGGACAAAAGTGTCAACATGAAACTTGTTGGGAACATGGAATTGAAGAGAACTATGATTTTGGAATCATTAAAATTGGCCTCAGAATGTGTGAGAAATTGCCATGAACGTGAAAAGCTGTTAACAAGCGCGACTTTGGCAAAACGCTTATAACACAAGATGTACTCAATGAAAATCAATGAAATCACTTGGACACGAAAGTAGACTCGATGTGCTACACATTGATATAAGATTTATTTATATTTGGCCCGAGATCACCTACCGTTTGCATTGAAGAAGTCACATTTTTCCAAAACATGCTCGTTCAGACCACTTGGAGGAGAACGCTTACTGCACCCGATCTACTAGATGAAAAATAGGCAAACTAGTGGGGTTAGGATCTAGACTCGACCCTCTTTCTAGGGGTATAAGTCTTGCATGGTTTGGTGAAGGATTTGCCTACCTTAGGTCTACTTCAAGAAGAGCACTCTGCCCAGGTTGATGCAGAACGCAGCAGGGAAGAAGGCTCCAAGTTGGGGCAATTTCCTCCACTTCTTGTTCTCAAGAATAGCCTCCCACGACCCCAACAATGTGTAAATTCATCCCCTAGGGTTTCATGGCATGTATATATACATCTTGGGTGTTTTAGAAGTCCCATTGGGTGAAGGAAAGGCAAGGTGTGGTTTTGGCCTTCCACCTTCCTTAATTTGATGATTTCTCACCCTAATAGAGTGTGCGAGGCTTTAGGAAACCTCCCACCATGGTTAGACACAAAATTGGGTTGGCAAGAAAGCCTAATTGCCTTGGGTCTTGCTCTAATTACCTCCTTCTATTTTCAACTCAATTAGGGTTACGAATTTCTATGTATTTTTCTTGCTTCACTTTATTCTTGGGCCAAAAGTGATCCATTGGCCCAATTTTCGACAATGGGTCATCAATACATGATGTTGCAAGTCTCTCCAGCATGTTTATTTAATTTATGATCATGCTATATTTCCGAGTTAACGGTTTTCCGACTTTGTTTCCTAATTTGGATAATCAGTCACATTGTGACGTACACTTGGTCAATCGGATTTTTCATTGCATGAATTTCTTCGTGGAACATTTAAGGATAATGTTTGAGGTTGATTTATAATTTTTACGGAATTTTCCAATGTGTGCTCTCACGTATGTTAATGGTACGTAAGTTCTACCATTTTGATATTACGAAAATTATTTATTTCTATTTATTTAAAATTTTAAATTACTGAATTTTTCGGGGTGCTACATGGATTGAATTTCTGAAAGACTATGACTTCGAGCTTCAGTACCATCCAGAAAAGGCGAATGTTGTAGCACCTCGGAAATTTTAATTACATAAAAATTCAAATAAATAGAAATAAATAATTTCCATAATATCAGAGTATTTAAACATACGTACCACTATTGTACGTACAAGAACACATCAGACAATTCCGTAAATATTATAAATCAACCACACACATTATTCCTAAGTGTTCCACGAAGACATTCGAGCGACAAAAAATCCGATTAACCAAGTGTACATCACATGGTGACCGATTACCCAAATAAGGAAACAAGTCGGAAAACTGTTAACACGGAAATACGACGCAACCAAAAATTAAATAAAAATGTTGGGGAGACTTCCAACATTATATATTAATAATTCAATATCATAATTCAGACAATGGACAACATTTGGCCCAAAAATCAAATGAAGCAAGAAAATGCATGGAAATTCATAGCTTAAATAAGCTGAAATTAGAAAGAGGCAATTAGAGTTGAATTGGGATAATAACATGCATTCTTCGCAACCCAAATTCATGCCTAGCCATCCTTTGGGATTGCTTGATGGCCAAGGCACTCTAATGGAGGAAGAAATCCTCAAATTAGGAAAGTAACAAGCCAAAACTGCAACCATAGTTTCCTTGTCATAATAGGACTCCTAAACACCATGGTTGCTTAAATACTCTCCATTAAACCCTAGGGATGAGTTTTAAAACTTGTTGGGGTCGTGTGGAGGAGTGTTGGGCAGCTGTGGATCGACCATAAGGAGGACATCTTCTTCCCCTGTTCGTCTACTACGATCTGCGCAAATCGTCCCCTTGAAGTCGAGAAAAGGTAGGTCAAACCTAAATCCCATCATGCAAGGCTTATACCCCTGAAAAGAGGGTCAAGTCTACATTCTAACCCAAGTGGAATGCCCAATTTCCATGTAGTATACACGGAGTATTAGGCGTTCTTCAAACAGTGGTCTGAACAAGGGATTTCTAAAGAATGAGATTTCATCAACACAGAAGGTAGGTTTTCTCAGGCCAAACCTTAACATATCTTATACCAATGTGTAGATCATCAAGTAACTTTCGTTTCCCACCGATTTCATTGAATTCCAATGAGTACATGTAGAGTTATAGGCATTTTTCCAAAGTCGCGCATGTCTGAGACTTTTTACGTTCGTGTCAAATTATCATGCACCTTGAGGTCATTTAAAATAATTTAAAAATCATAGTTCGCACCTATGCCATTTTCCCAACAACTTTTATGTTGAGACTTTTGTCCGAAAAGCCCTAGTTTAGGAGTTATAAGCGTTGCATGAATCGCACCCTATGTTTTGGACGTTTTCGGTCTGCTCCTTGAAACGCGTCTGGTCCTGAGGACGCGTTTCTAGCCTCTAGTGTCGTGACGCTGCTGGGCGACGCGACCATCTGAAAGGCGTCCGTAGACCCCAACGCGATTAAGGCGTTGACCTGTCAATGGACTACGTGTGTCTTCGCGCTCGCCTGGGAGTCAGTACCACTCTCAATCGCGGCAGCCGGCCACGACGCGTTTCATGCCTTTTTCCCGCCCAAGCTTTATTAAATGAATTTCCTTGAATGCGTCCGTGTCCCCCGACGTGTTTCAAGCATGAAGGCGGCCACCAGTATGGACGCGATTTTGACTTTTCCCCGTTTCGTTGGTTTTCACTGTACACTGTGTTTTAAAGTGCGTCCACTGTGTTGGACGAATATTTACAATCTTACCCGAGGTCTGTTTAACATGGTAGCTAGTGTGTATTTTGCATGTCTTGGGTCTGATCATTATATGATGTCTGCTTAATGGCTTAAAAGTATTTAACCCATTTAAAAGTTATAATTACGTGAATATTATTCTAATTGCTTTCTTAATGACGTGATCATTCATGAAACTTGTGATTCGCTCTTGTTACTGTTCTAGCTTGATTAAAATGATGATTATTATCTTAAAATCTTGCAAACCCATGTGTAGTTAAATGCATTGTTCATTGCATGCCATCATGTTAAGTGCTTTCCGCGAGTTTGAAACCGATGGATTGAGGATTGAGATGCGTACATCACTACACACTTGCACATCTAGGCAGCCCTTTCTTGGGGATTTGGAAGCTCTCTATCAGTCATTCCGAATCGATAAGACTAGCGACCTTTTCTCTAAGACCTCTGTAAATCTCCGCTCTTCGTGGATTCCCATATGGAGGCCGAGTTGGTTGTACCACTGGAGATAGCGTGCACTTCTTCTCTCATCTTGTTCTCATGAGTGTGATTTACAATCTAGACTAAAGCCATTAATGTAAAGATTGAATTAAAGTATAAATCATACCGTTATGTTGCCAAATTTATCTCTTGACCATTATTCTCATGAAATCATGTTCAATTTACTTATTACTCATTCTCATCATCATCATGAACATGACATTACATATGCTTACTTATTGAAACTCTCATTGGCCATTATTAATGACTGTGGGTATCTACATTTAAAATTTAAGTGAGATGCTGATCGGGCACGGCGAGTGTCCAAGGGCTCCAGTCTAGCCCCAATGACAGAGAGTCATAAATATACTGTTAACCATGGGGTATAATGATTACTGGCGTTGCATCTGCACTGGGAGTCATGCGTGTCGTCTTGAATGATAGATACTATAACCACATACACGTGTCCTAGTGTACATTCTTGATGGATCTTTTCTTGGTGTACATTAGTGTCTACGTGCCTAATTAGTGTTACAAGATCGTGCTCGTGTGTTCTTGCTTGTTTACGTGATATGGCCATCCTGTATTTAATGCAATTAGTGATATCTTGCGTTCTTGAAAGCTATTGACATCAAGTGAAATCTTGCGTGCTTGTACAAAGTGATATGTTGCTAGTTCTATCTTGTTATATCCTTCTAGATCTTGTTCTATCATGATCACTCTATCTAGCTTGTTCATGTATCATGTTTTAATGAGTTTTATTCGTACATGCATACCATGACATTCATCGTGCTTACCTAGTTCTAGATTGTTAATCACCTATATCATTGCCCGCACATTGAGATATAAATCCTACTGGGCTAGTTTGCTCATCCTCTACCTTTACCCAATCTAGGTGACTATGATGTTCAAGAGGAAGAGAAAGTCGAGGATGGGAATGCATCCGAGTGATGAATGTTCCAAATATGAGTCTATCTATAGTTAGTTTATTTTGAGTGTTAGATTCATGTAGTAGGAAGTGAGGAATAAATGTACTTTTCTTTTTATTGAGTCTTAGTCCTATAATAGTTTCCATTTGGAATACAATGAGTTGAGAATTGAATACAAGATTAGTTGAGTTCAATATTTGGGCTCTATGATGATGTATGTTGTTATACATTTAGTGCATGCTAGCTAGAGGCTTATTTACCGACTGTTCACGTCTCGGGATATCGACTCGAAACAATAGATGATGACAAATGTCGGGACGTGACAAAAGTCGTGGCAGATGCGCTCAGCAAGAAGAGGTCCCTACTTCAGCAAGATTGGAAGATGTTATAGGATGCGGCATGTGCTATGACCGAGCTAGAGCCATAGTTGTGTCAGGATTTCGTGGCACAGTTGTCTATCCGATCCACGATGTTGGACGAGGTGATTGAGCAGTAGGGAGCTGATCCTAGACTTCAGGAGATGGTGGGCAAGGAAGGCATTGCTCGTGATGAGGACGGTGTCATTAAATTTCAGCACCGAGTATGTGTACCGGATGTAGTGGATGTTCGTGAGCGAGTACTTGCAGAAGCTCATAGGTCACAGTTCTCTCATCATCCAGGCAACACCAAGATGTACCAGGATTTAAAGAGATCCTTCTGGTGGTCAGGCATGAAGAAGGATATGGCAGAGTTTGTATCCAGGTGTTTGGTGTGTCAGTAGGTTAATGTCACGTCCCGACGCGGAATATCGGAACGCAAGGCAGTTGCAAGAAAAGGGTATAGAGCGAGTACTAGACATCAAACCATTACACAATGAATAATACTAAAGCGAATTCATTTCATTAATATCTTTCCAATGTCTAGTTACAACCACTAATATCAGAGCCAATCTATGGGGCCCGATTACATTGGAATAAAGCAAAAGACTAAACTTCAAACCTAACTACTACAACGCTAAACATAGCAATAGGACACTAGGGTACTCATGACATCACTCCAGGTCGTTCCCGTCCTCTTGAGTGTATGGTTCATCCTCGGTCTCACCTGAGAACACAACGACGAATAACGCAGGGTGAGCGAACATCGCCCAGTAGGACTTAAATCTCAAGCTCAAGCAGGCTTTAAGTAATTAATGCATTAAAGGCAGAGTAACTAATGATAGAACGGGAGAGAGAGAGTCAAGTAAAAAAAAATATAGCAGGACAGTACGTGAACGAAATAGCAAGACTTTTCAAATATGGACTTTTCAAAAATATCACAAGTGTTGGGAATAGCACAATAATAGCAAGATAGCACAAGGTCAAGTATAGCAAGATGGCCATATTACAGATAGCACAACGAGTATAGCATAGCACAATGAGTATAGTATAGCACTTTGTTGCCAATGGATAATGAGAGAACATAGCACTTTTGATTGTCATTTAGATAGTCAAGATAGATAGCACTTGAGTGTAATGCCAAACACTCTAATTATTTAACTCCCATGGGCACTAGCACTTTCGGGCGCACATCCCAGGACCAGATCGAGCCCTTTATATATTGCCAGGCATTAGTTATATTGTTTATCTTTAGACAATCAGTCAATGGCCAATATAGAGTACCAAGAAGTAGATGAGAGCACTAGATGAATAGACGAGATAGTAGAGTGAACGTGAATAGATGAGCGAGTAGAGTATAGATGCGAGTTAGTGGACCTTCCACATCAAACGTTGAGTAACGAGCGATAGTAACCGTTGCACAACACACGCACATGGTGTTGGCAGTGAGGCGGAACTCACGACCTTACCACTGGCCATGTTAAGCATAGGTCCAGAGGTCTGACGTGATTCAAGACGAGAGTGAATTTCTAATAGCCGTTTGGACCATATTGATCCTTAATGGGTGTAACAGGTGTTAGGGTACAACCGGCTCATCGACCATGTGGGAATCCATGGACAGAGGAGACTTACGGAGGCCTTGAACAAAGACTTACTAGTTAGGCAGAAGGAGTATCCGACGGAGAGTTCGTCCAAGTTAAGAGAGAGTGTATATAGAAACAAGTGCTCGACGTTCAAGAGGAGTTCTAGAACAGTGGAGCGTCAATATCGGTATTCCCAAAACATCGCGAGAAACGATAGACAAGTATAGGGTAATTTAATTACATAAATTACCAAATGTATTATGAAATAGTTTCATGCCAAATTATGCCATAATTGGATGGTTCAAAGTGTGTGTAAGTGTCATGAAAGTTTAGATAGAAAAGATCATGTGCATGTATTTTAATCATACATAAATATTTAATTTATAACAAGAGTTATTTTCGAGATGTATGACTATTAAACAAGAGTACAACACTGTAGGTAATCAGGCATTTGCTAAGACAGGGGGTTTTATGCAAAAAGAACCCAGATCGCGACGTACCCTGATGAGGGTCATGACGGGGTCAACTGAGATCGCGACGGGTGCTTGTACGGGTCGCGACAGGCTTAGTCAGGTCGGGCAGCAGATCGCGACGATAGGCCCTGACGCGATTAGATCACGACAGAGGGTGCTGTCACGACAACCCTTGTGAATGCGGCCTATCGGGCCGTCGCGTTCACAGGGTCTGCGCCAGGGTCTGACAGGGAAAGGACATTACATTGGATTGCGGGCCAGAAGTTACCCTATTTAACATAGGGTGGTTCAGAAAATCACAACTAATTGTATAGTCAATGAAAAATCATGAAACCAGTTGCAAAACGACCTAGACATGCATGGGTTCTTACAATAAATAGGAATTAGAAAACATCCAGGGTTTAGACATGTTGTAAACACGGGTATTCATGATGAACATGAAACAGTACATAGTTGAGATCAACGATTAAATTCGCAAGATAGGATGAATCAAATTTAGGGCTTTTAGGGGCAAAAGATGCCTAACATGTATCAGTTCCTACAGTAAAAATCTCGTGGCATGGGGTTGAGTATACAAGAAGATCAAGAATTAAGAAGAGGGTTCGGGGTCATGTAAGTTGCAGAACATGAAAAATCAAGAACGAAAGATATGCTCGATGGAAAATTATGAAACCAAGGGCTTTTGTTCCTGATAGACGATACATCCTACAGAAAAAGTTTCATGGTTTATGCTTGTGAGAATGCCTACCTTTGATCATTTTCCTCTTCTAGGGTTAAGACTTGAAGAACTCGGGGAAGAACTTGAGAGATCCTTCCTCTCCATGAATTCTACTCCTCTTGGCCTCTCCTCCTGGTCCAGGAACCTCTTGGCACGGGCTAGGGCCGGCCATGAGGGTTTAAGAGAAAAATTTAAGCTTCTCCCTATTCCTTTTCCTAGTTTAAGCCTAACTCCTATTAAATTCTGAATTTCCTATTTTCCTCTCCTCTTTTTAAGCAAGATCTCCTATTTGGGTTGGGAGAGAGAGAATTTCGTGGCCAATCAATTGGGGTAGGTTTAGGAATCCAATCCTAATTCAAACTAGCTATTTAATGCATTAAATATAGCTATTCTATTTTAGTAATATTTTAGTTACGAATTTTGGGTATTTCTCGATTATTCCCCTTCTTAAAATCTCTATTTTAGCCCACTCATTTCTAATGGGTCAATATAGCAAAGCCCATTACTCCTTTTCTTTTAATGGGTTTAATTTAATTCTCTCTTATTTGATTTCCTAGTTGATTTAATACATCTTCCTTTTATTTGATTTTCTAATTAAATAATATGAATATTTATTTTTTTTTCTAGAAATTTAGGGTTGCTACATCCTCCCCCTCTTAAAAAGAATTTGGTCCCCAAATTCATGTGATCACTCAGGAGAGAATGTCTTACCGAAAAGAGCGGGGTAGTTCCGTCTGATGATTCCTTCCGGTTCCCAGGTTGCCTCTTCCACTCCATGATTATTCCATAGGACTTTAATCACATGGATGGGACAGTTCCTGAGTTGTTGTATCTTCCATTCCAGTATCTTGACTGGCTTCTCTTCGTACGTCACATCTTTGTTCAATATCAACTTCTCGTGGCGAATGATGTGCGTGGGGTCGTACACATATTTCCTAAGCATGGAAACATGGAACACTTTGTGTACACATGACAAATCTGGTGGCAACGCCAGCCGGTATGCAACTTCACCAACCCTTTCGAGTACTTCAAAAGGACCGATGAATCTAGGGCTGAGCTTTCCCTTTACACCAAATCTTTGGATGCCACGAGTAGGAGACACTTTTAGGAACACATGATCACCCACTTGAAATTCCAGATCTCGCCTTCTTTTGTCGGCGTAGCTCTTCTATCTGGATTGGGCAATCTTGAGCCGGTCTCTGATTACCTGAATGTCCTTCGTTGTCCATTGCACCATGTCTAGGCCTAGCCATTGTTGTTCCCCATGCTCATTCCAGCATGCAGGGGATCTGCAATTCCTTCTGTAGAGTGCTTCGAACGGTTCCATCTTGATACTCGCCTGGTAACTGTTGTTATAGGCGAACTCAATAAGAGGTAGGTGCTCATTCCAATAACCTTGAAAATCTATAGTGCAAGCTCTCAACATGTCTTCCACTATTTGGTTGGTTCTTTCAGTTTGCCCATCGGTTTGTGGATGGAATGCGGTACTAAAGTTGAGTTTAGTACCCAGTGCACCTTGCAGTCCTTTCCAAAAATGAGATGTGAATCTCGGATCTCGATCCGAAACAATAGATGATGGAATGCCATGTAGTCTTACAATCTCCTTGACGTATAAGACAGCTAGTACCTCTACTGACCATTTACTCTTTATAGGCAGAAAGTGGGCGGATTTGGTTAGTCGGTCCACAATGACCCATATGGCGTCGAGTCCACCACGAGTCTTGGGTAAACCCATGATGAAGTCCATGCCGATACTTTCCCATTTCCACTCCGGAATATCTAGCGGTCTGAGTACACCAGCAGGGCGCAGGTGTTCCGCTTTTACTTGTTGGAAAGTAAGGCAGTGAGCGGCATATTCAGCTACCTCTCTTTTCATGTTCGGCCACCAAAACGTTCTTTTCATATCTTGATAAATTTTGGTATCTCCTGGATGAATAGTATACCTTGTCTTGTGAGCTTCATCCATTAGTCTTCTCTTTAGTTCTTCATTGTCGGGAACACATGTCCTTCCTTGAAAGACAAGCCTTCTGTCTTCAGTCATTGCAAAGTCCCGTTTTTCAGTTAGAATTTCTTTGACGCGAACTAAGAATGGATCATCGTCTTGTTGAGCTTTGATCTCCTCTAGCAGATCAGATTGAATCTTGATATTAGCAACCAAGACTCGATCATCTCTATATTCTATATTCAAGTCTAACCTTGCGAATTGTTCTAGTAGTTGTATCTCGCCAAGGACTGGACTTGAGACAAATGCCATTGGCTTCCTACTAAGAGCATCAGCCACAACATTTCCCTTGCCTGGGTGGTATTGGATGTGGAAGTCGAAATCTTTCAAGTATTCCAACCATCTCCTTTGTCTCATGTTGAGTTCCTTCTGAGAGAATAAATACTTCAGACTTTCATGGTTTGTGTGACGACCCTCATATACCGGTACGGTTATACCAACCCACGTCGGCATAGTGAACGATGTCACAGCGGGACATTTACCCAACACTTACATACGATTGAGATATACACAAATATAAATACAGAGTAGCGGAAGTAAAAGAACCATGTCTTTCATTCATCTCATCATCCACATTTAACATATATGATTCGTGTAACAATTTAAAGATCTAAAGTCCACATAATCCACATAAAAGAAGTGCTAAAATAAAATACATAGTTTGTCCATGATTACATGATAATTCTAATACACTACCTTACAATACATACTATGAAATCACAAAATGTCACAAGTGAACTCCAAAGAGCTAGTCTCCACGCTCGGAGTCGCTCTCCACTGCCTCCTCTAACGGTGTAGCATCACCAACTAAACCTGTACGCCGAAGCAAGTAATGAGTCTAAAAGACTCAGCAAATAACACCACACATATCATACATGCATATATCATAGCAGGTTTTCATCCCAAGTCACAAGACAAAACATGTAGCATGCTTGACATCAATAAGAGACAACCTATCATGGTAATTCTACCAAATTAAACACATGGTTCATGATTTCAGATTTTCCAAAATAAAACGTCCTATCACATGCTTTCTACTTATTCCATCACATAAAGGTTTTACCTCCGATTAAGCAAAACATGAGAGCAACCAAACATGGTGTGCTTACATACATGAAAGGAGACCTTCCTATCATGATTTCTACACATTCTTGCACATGCACATTGTCGTTTTATACAATTTTAGCTTGCTGTTTTGACATGAATTAGAAACTCACAACCAATCACATGAGAGCTACAATCTCAATTAACTATGTCATGGTGGCACTTAAACATGGAAACGTTTACACATAAGCAAGAAATGCTACTAGCATGGGTTCTACGCATTTGTACACATGTAAAACATTTTCATTACTACAATTAGGTTGCTGTTATGACACGAGTTTAACATTAACATATCATGGATCACCATTTCATCATCTAACACATTAGTTTCACATGTTTGCACAATTTCCTCATTCACATAGTTCACTTTTTTTTTTTCACATTGCACATTTACACATGTTCACATTACACGACTTACACATGTACACATTCACATTTTTTTTTTCACACTTTAGTGCCGTGATACATAGTCCAAACCACCATTAGAAAGACACATACACATCACGTACACATAGACGCCACCTAGGCAATACAGTGACGACTCTTGGACTGCGCAGACCGGGAGAACAAGTCTCCACCTTAACCAGTGGTACTTGTCCACCTCTAGGATTTCATCCTAATGCCCTTAGGATCTTAACACATTGAACCTTCCCATGGGGACTTTTCCATGGTACGGTTCCACGGCCCTCTATGGAAGCAGTATCACACTTGGCACAGTCTTACACATTACGCATACCGATTTTAGTACACATTTACACAAGACATCCTCATACCTTTTCATTCTCTCTCTCACACATATGGCTCTATTTTTCCTAGCATGATGCCACTGATAATAGGGATTAATATTCACTAACTTGCATTAATCAGGTTGGAAAAACACATCATTAAGTCATATTCATGATATCATGCATTTATCACAATTTTCACATGAAATTTTCATAACACACTTTGCAGTCATCAGAATAGCATGAAAATTTAACCACATACTCATTTCAAGTTTATACTCTTACATGAAATTTTCCAGATTTTTTAGAGTTAACATATATTTTCATAAATTGAAACATTCAGCCTCATATTATCCATAATTCAATTCCACACCGAACACAACATGAATAGCAGATTCAACAGACCTCAACCCTGAACCCAACATATACCTTATCACAGGAATTTCCCCCGGATTTATTACACAACACACAATTTAATGGAAATTTCACAAACCCTACATATGTTTTCTATTTTCAGAACAGAAATTTACAGTAAATCATACGAGCATGGAGAAATTTCAGAAATTGCAGGGCACAGACTGACCCCTACACACATAGTTCATAAAATTTAGGGCACCCAAATTCCTCACGAGTTGCACAAACAGAAACTAACATGATCTAGGATTTTTATCATACATGCATTTTTCATAAATGACACCCTTCATACCAATTTCAGAAATTGTAAGGACCTCACCACACATACCACCATTCATAATACATATCATAGTACGGTTACCATATATCCTCATGCGAGAACCTCGAAAAATTATCATATAGAAGGAGAGAACAGCTCACTGTTCTGTCCTGACGATCTTAACGGCATAGTCTGGCCGTTAATGGAGCTTAACGGCAACATCGTTGGCCGTTAATGAAGATCTTGACGGCAAGGATCTTGCCGTCAAGTTCAGGTCTGTGCAGAAATACAGACCCGAGCTCCAAATACAAGAAGAATGGGGGATCCAGGACTCGATCTAAAATCTGTAAAAATAACAAAACCCTACTAGACATCTACATGGACGAAATGTGAGGGTTACTTGCCTTTAAACAAGTCTCCAAAGGGATCAAGATGGTGGTGAAGCTCTCCTTGGGCAGTCCCAAGAAGCCTCCACAAATGCTCTCCTCCGGGTTCTAGGTTGGTGTAGAAGTTAAACCGCGGTTGGGGAAGTCTTCCCCGATGTTCTAGTTACCCTCCTGATGCAGTAGGTCGCCGAATGAAGCCTTGAATCGCCGGATTGAAGCCTCCAAAGTTCAGTCTTTATGTAGTTCCGAGCTAGGGTTTTCTCTATCTCTTGAAAGAGGTCAAGAGGGGTTGTTTGGTGTAGAAGGGGGTGTGGTTTATAGCAGAGGGGTTTGGGGAACCCGGAGAGGTGATGTGAAAGCCTGCTAGCCGTTGGGGACATCTCCCCAATGGATGGGCTTGCTTGCCCCCGGAGTTTCGGGGTCTGCAACGCATGCAGGTCAGAGATCTTAACGTCCACATCCATGGACGTTGGCTTAAGTATTGGCGTCCATCGAGGTGGACGCTGACTCAGCATGGACGTCCATCCATGTGGACGCCAATTGGGTCCTTCGGCCAGAACTCAAAACATGCAGAAACCATGCTTAACTTATACCTATGTACATGCCATACATATGTATTATTATGTACACACTACCACCATGCAATTCATACATTATTTACAACTAATTATACACATGCACACATAAGTATAACTAGTTAATACATACGTAGATATGTACATCTATGCATACACAAACATGAATTATTTACACGAAATAAAATAATGCAGCAAAATTCGAGGGCCTTACACCCTCTCCCCCTTAAAGAAACTTCGTCCTCGAAGTTTAAACAAAACTACTCAAACAAACGGGGATACTTCTTCTTCATCGCATCCTCAAGCTCCCAAGTAGCCTCCTCTCGCGAGAAGTTCCGCCATAGAACTTTCACCGACGCAATACCCTTGTTCCGGAGATGCTGAACCTTCCGGTCAAGAATAGCTACTGGTTGCTCCACATACGACAAATCTGGCTGAATCTCCACTGGCTCATGACTGATCACATGAGATGGATCTCGGACATACTTCCTGAGCATAGAAACGTGGAAAACAGGATGAACACTAGCTAAAGCTGGGGGTAAAGCTAGCTCATATGCCACGCTGCCCAATCGTCTGAGAATCTCATACGGGCCAATGAATCTAGGGCTCAACTTACTATGCCTGCCAAATCTGACGACACCACGAGTAGGTGATATCTTCAAGAAGACATGTTCACCCACCTCGAACTCCAAATCCTTCCTTCTGTTGTCGGCGTAGCTCTTCTGCCTATCCTGCGCCGCAACAAGCCTCTTCCTGATAAGCTGGACCTTATCCGAAGTCTCCTGAACTAACTCCGGACCGATCAGCTGCCTATCACCGGTCTCCTCCCAACATAAAGGAGATCTGCAAGGCCTACCATACAACGCCTCAAATGGAGCCATACCAATACTCGCATGAAAGCTGTTGTTGTATGCGAACTCCACTAGAGGTAAATGACGCTCCCAATCATCCTTCCAATCCAGTACACACGCTCTCAACATATCCTCGAGCGTCTGGATAGTCCTCTCGGACTGTCCATCAGTCTGGGGATGAAACGCCGAACTGAGCTTCAGCTCCGAACCTAACGCATGCTGAAGACCCTTCCACAACCTCGAAGTAAATCTCGGATCTCGATCCGAAATGATCGACTTCGGCACACCATGCAATCTAACCACACTACTAACATACAATCTAGCTAAGCTCTCAACCGACTGCTTCTTCTTCATAGGTAAGAAATGCGCAGTCTTCGAGAATCTATCTACAACTACCCAAATCGAGTCATTGCCCCTTCTAGATCGAGGCAAACCCGAAACAAAGTCCATAGTGACAGCTTCCCACTTCCACACTGGGATCTCCATCCTTTGCATAAGGCCGGATGGTCGCTGTCGCTCGGCCTTCACTTGCTGGCATACTAAACACCGGGACACATAATCCGCTACATCCCTCTTCATGCCAGACCACCAAAAGGACCTCTTCAAATCCTGGTACATTTTCGTGTTACCCGGATGAATAGAGAATCTCGACCTGTGAGCCTCCGCTAACACATGCTCACGGACATCTACCAAATCAGGGACACAAACACGGTGATGGAATCTAATCACACCGTCCTCATCACGAGCAATGCCTGCCTTGCCCACTAACTCTAAGAGTCTAGGGTCGGCTTTCTGTTGCTCGATCACCTCATCCAAAACCGAGGACCTAAGAGATAACTGAGCTACAAAAGCCTGGCATAGCGATGGCTCTAACTCAGTCAAAGCGCAAGCCGCATCCTCCAACATCTTCCAGTCCTGCTGGAGAGATGGCCTCTTTCTACTCAGAGCATCCGCTACGACATTCGCCTTCCCAGGGTGATACTGAAGGTCGAAGTCATAGTCCTTCAAGAACTCAATCCATCTTCTCTGCCTCAGGTTTAATTCCTTTTGGGAGAAAAGATACTTCAAGCTCTTGTGGTCGGTAAACACCTCAAATCTGACACCATAAAGATAGTGCCTCCAGATCTTTAGTGCATGAACCACTGCTACGAGCTCCAAATCATGAGTCGGATAGTTCTTCTCATGCTCCTTCAACTGACGAGAAGCATAAGCCACTACCCTTCCTTGCTGCATTAGCACACAGCCTAAGCCAATCCGAGACGCATCCGTGTAGATAGCAAAACCCTCTACACCGCTCGGCAAGACTAACACCGGAGCTGACGTGAGCTTAGTCTTCAACAATCTCACACTTCTCGGACCAGACAAACTTCACTCCCTTTCTGGTGAGCTGAGTCAATGGGGCGGCGATGGATGAAAATCCCTCAATGAATCGCCGATAGTAACCAGCCAAACCCAGAAAACTACGAATCTCCGAAGGGGTCTTGGGAGTCTCCCAATCCATAACTGCCTGGACCTTTGCTGGATCAACTGCAACACCAGCACCGGAGATAACATGCCCGAGGAAATGAACCTCGCGCAACCAGAAATCGCACTTGCTGAACTTAGCATACAGCTTGTGCTCACGGAGGACCTCTAATACTACCCTCAAATGCTGACGGTGTGTGGCCTCATCCGAAGAGTAGACCAGCACATCATCAATAAACACCACAACAAAGCTATCTAGATACGGCCTAAACACCCTGTTCATGAGATCCATGAACGCTGCAGGGGCGTTGGTCAATCCGAAAGGAAGAACCAAAAACTCATAATGTCCATAACGGGATCTGAATGCCGTCTTGGACACATCCTCACTCCGAATCCTCAACTGATGATAACCAGATCGCAAATCAATCTTAGAAAAGACTGATGCATCTTGCAACTGGTCAAACAAATCATCAATACGAGGTAAGGGATACCTGTTCTTCACAGTCACTTGGTTCAGCTTTCTGTAGTCAATGCATAACCTAAGTGACCCGTCTTTCTTCTTGACGAATAATACAGGTGCGCCCCAAGGGGAAACACTAGGGCGAATAAATCCCTTATCTAGCAACTCTTGCAACTGCCTCCTCAACTCGGCTAACTCCGCAGGTGCCATCCGATATGGAGCCTTCGAGATAGGAGAGGTGCCCGGAAGCAACTCTATGGTGAACTCTATCTCTCTATCCGGTGGCAATCCAGACAAATCATCAGGAAAGACGTCTGGAAAATCCTGCACTACCTCAATCTCTGCAAGAGTAGGTGACTCATCAGCCTCTGGTACTAATACCACGCTGGCAAGAAAAGCGTCACAACCCTTGTTTACCATGCGCATCGCCTTCATGGCAGAGATGACTAACTTTCCCGCCAAGTTCCTTGGCAAGGGATGAGAGAACTCGTCCTCACCAGGAATGCGGAAAACAATCCTCTTCCCACGACAATCTACTAACGCATAGTGCTCCTCTAGCCAATCCAGACCAAGAATAGCATCAAAGTCCTTCATCTTTAGCAAGAAGAAACACCCTTCTAGGATTCTATCCTCAATGCACACAGGTAACGACGGAATGCACTTCCTAGTCGATACCGTACCCGCAGGGGTGTGCACAGACAAAGGGACCTCTAAATCCTCAGACTCTATGCCTGACTCTAGGGCTAACTGCCTAGCGAACCGCTCGGAAATGAACGAGTGAGTAGCACCCGTATCAAACAAAACCCGAGCGTGCACACCTAGAAGTAAAACCGTACCTTCGGTGACATGCTCCGCCTGCTCGGCGTCCTCGCGCGCTAAAGCAAACACTCGAGCTGGGGCTCGAGGCCTTCCTGGTCTTCCTGTAGCTGGCGCTGCTGCCGCTACCGCTGCTGGGGCTGGCGCTCCGCGCTGGACTCCCTGCTGAAGTCTCGGACAATCCTTGATCTTGTGGTCGCTACTTCCGCACTTCAAGCACTTTCCCGTAATCATCCAACACTCGGAACCACCATGTGTCTTCCCACAGTGGGGACACTCTTTCTTCACACCAGGGGAACGTACAGAGGGTACCTGAGCATTGCCGACTGCTACTGATCGCTGCTGTGTCTGGTACACCGCTTTCTTCTTGTCCTGCCGCTGGAACGTAGCTGCAGGCCTCTTCTGCGAAGCCTTCTTCTCTTCAAGGTATTGCTCCATCTCACCCTCCTGTCTGCAAGCAGCACTAAGTGCCTCGTCCAAGGTGCGATGATCGAACGCCACTAGCCTCGTCCTCAGTGATGGCTTGAGTCCCATCACGAACTTCTTTGCTTTCCTGCGCTCATCTGTCACGATATGAGGTGCATACTTAGATAGTTCTGCAAACCTTGCCTCATACTCTAGCACGGTCATGGAGCCCTGAGTCAAAGAGAGGAACTCCTGCTCCATCCGATCTTGAATATGCTCGGGGACGAACTTGGCCCGAAAGAGCCTCACGAACTCGTCCCAAGCAACATCAACCGCGCCGTCTTCAAACCGTGTACGTAGTAATGAAGCCCACCATACATCAGCTCTTTCCTGCAGTACACCGTTCATAAGCACCATCTAAACAAATCTAACTTAATAGAACATACAAACATACAAACTAACACATACCTGAAGCATATAGGTGGCTAAAGTAACCTTATCCTCATCCGCGCACCTAATAGCTCGGAAGATCTTTTCAATCTCCCTCATCCAACTCTCAGCTAGTAATGGATCGCTCTCCCCCTTAAAAGAGGGTGGCAGCATCCTCTTGAATCTTTCCATGATGGAAGGTCCACCATGGTCCTGAGCTGGAACTTGAGCCTGCTACATCCAACAACAATAATACACATTCAACATAACATCATACAATTAAATAAAACAGACTACACTTGAATTAATTATGCTAACCTGAGCCTCCAACTGGGCTTGGAGTGCAGCCTGAGTGTGAGCCTGCGTCTGCATGGCTTGCACAAGACCTTGCATGAACACTCCATAATCCACAGGCGGCGGTGGGGGAAGTACAGGACCCTGCGGTGCCGGGGCCTGCTGCTCCGCCCGCTCCTCACGTCTCGGCTCGTCCTCACGGGCCGGCGCTCCGCCACGCCTACCTCTCGAAGCCATGGCTGCGATAAATTTCAGCCACCATTAGAGCTACGTTAATTTATTTCCTAACTATTTTCTTATCTATTTTTCCATTCATTATTAATCAATTCTACACATGTGGACAGTCTATAAAGATCTAGCATGTAATGAAGATGATGATGCATGTATATTTATGTATAATCTCAATCGGTCGCTCTGATACCAAATCTCTGTGACGACCCTCATTATACCGGTACGGTTATACCAACCCACGTCGGCATAGTGAACGATGTCACAGCGGGACATTTACCCAACACTTACATACGATTGAGATATACACAAATATAAATACAGAGTAGCGGAAGTAAAAGAACCATGTCTTTCATTCATCTCATCATCCACATTTAACATACATGATTCATGTAACAATTTAAAGATCTAAAGTCCACATAATCCACATAAAAGAAGTGCTAAAATAAAATACATAGTTTGTCCATGATTACATGATAATTCTAATACACTGCCTTACAATACATACTATGAAATCACAAAATGTCACAAGTGAACTCCAAAGAGCTAGTCTCCACGCTCGGAGTCGCTCTCCACTGCCTCCTCTAACGGTGTAGCGTCACCAACTAAACCTGTACGCCGAAGCAAGTAATGAGTCTAAAAGACTCAGCAAATAACACCACACATATCATACATGCATATATCATAGCAGGTTTTCATCCCAAGTCACAAGACAAAACATGTAGCATGCTTGACATCAATAAGAGACAACCTATCATGGTAATTCTACCAAATTAAACACATGGTTCATGATTTCAGATTTTCCAAAATAAAACGTCCTATCACATGCTTTCTACTTATTCCATCACATAAAGGTTTTACCTCCAATTAAGCAAAACATGAGAGCAACCAAACATGGTGTGCTTACATACATGAAAGGAGACCTTCCTATCATGATTTCTACACATTCTTGCACATGCACATTGTCGTTTTATACACTTTTAGCTTGCTGTTTTGACATGAATTAGAAACTCACAACCAATCACATGAGAGCTACAATCTCAATTAACTATGTCATGGTGGCGCTTAAACATGGAAACGTTTACACATAAGCAAGAAATGCTACTAGCATGGGTTCTACGCATTTGTACACATGTAAAACATTTTCA
This sequence comes from Colocasia esculenta, assembly GCA_014218235.1. Classification (NCBI taxonomy): domain Eukaryota; kingdom Viridiplantae; phylum Streptophyta; class Magnoliopsida; order Alismatales; family Araceae; genus Colocasia; species Colocasia esculenta. The sequence continues at coordinate 126,856,148 of CM024755.1, read as the reverse complement.
TAACTACAATTAGGTTGCTGTTATGACACGAGTTTAACATTAACATATCATGGATCACCATTTCATCATCTAACACATTAGTTTCACATGTTTGCACAATTTCCTCATTCACATAGTTCACTTTTTACACATTGCACATTTACACATGTTCACATTACACGACTTACACATGTACACATTCACATTTTTTTCACACTTTAGTGCCGTGATACATAGTCCAAACCACCATTAGAAGGACACATACACATCACATACACATAGACGCCACCTAGGCAATACAGTGACGACTCTTGGACTGCGCAGACCGGGAGAACAAGTCTCCACCCTAACCAGTGGTACTTGTCCACCTCCAGGATTTCATCCTAATGCCCTTAGGATCTTAACACATTGAACCTTCCCATGGGGACTTTTCCATGGTACGGTTCCACGGCCCTCTATGGAAGCAGTATCACACTTGGCACAGTCTTACACATTACACATACCGATTTTAGTACACATTTACACAAGACATCCTCATACCTTTTCATTCTCTCTCTCACACATGGCTCTATTTTTCCTAGCATGATGCTACTGATAACAGGGATTAACATTCACTAACTTGCATTAATCAGGTTGGAAAAACACATCATTAAGTCATATTCATGATAACATGCATTTATCACATTTTTCACATGAAATTTTCATAACACACTTTGCAGTCATCAGAATAGCATGAAAATTTAACCACATACTCATTTCAGGTTTATACTCTTACATGAAATTTTCCAGATTTTTCAGAGTTAACATATATTTTCAGAAATTGAAACATTCAGCCTCATATTATCCATAATTCAATTCCACACCGAACACAACATGAATAGCAGATTCAACAGACCTCAACCCTGAACCCAACATATACCTTATCACAGGAATTTCCCCCGGATTTATTACACAACACACAATTTACTGGAAATTTCACAAACCCTACATATGTTTTCTATTTTCAGAACAGAAATTTACAGTAAATCATACGAGCATGGAGAAATTTCAGAAATTGCAGGGCACAGACTGACCCCTACACACATGTTCATAAAATTTAGGGCACCCAAATTCCTCACGAGTTGCACAAACAGAAACTAACATGATCTAGGATTTTTATCATACATGCATTTTTCATAAATGACACCCTTCATACCAATTTCAGAAATTGTAAGGACCTCACCACACATACCACCATTCATAATACATATCATAGTACGGTTACCATATATCCTCATGCGAGAACCTCGAAAAATTATCATATAGAAGGAGAGAACAGCTCACTGTTCTGTCCTGACGATCTTAACGGCATAGTCTGGCCGTTAATGGAGCTTAACGGCAACATCGTTGGCCGTTAATGAAGATCTTGACGGCAAGGGATCTTGCCGTCAAGTTCAGGTCTGTGCAGAAATACAGACCCGAGCTCCAAATACAAGAAGAATGGGGGATCCAGGACTCGATTAAAATCTGTAAAAATAACAAAACCCTACTAGACATCTACATGGACGAAATGTGAGGGTTACTTGCCTTTAAACAAGTCTCCAAAGGGATTAAGATGGTGGTGAAGCTCTCCTTGGGCAGTCCCAAGAAGCCTCCACAAATGCTCTCCTCCGGGTTCTAGGTTGGTGTAGAAGCTAAACCGCGGTTGGGGAAGTCTTCCCCGATGTTCCAGCTACCCTCCTGATGCAGTAGGTCGCCGGATGAAGCCTTGAATCGCCGGATTGAAGCCTCCAAAGTTCAGTCTTTATGCAGTTCCGAGCTAGGGTTTTCTCTATCTCTTGAAAGAGGTCAAGAGGGGTTGTCTGGTGTAGAAGGGGGTGTGGTTTATAGCAGAGGGGTTTGGGGAACCCCGGAGAGGTGATGTGAAAGCCTGCTAGCCGTTGGGGACATCTCCCCAATGGCTGGGCTTGCTTGCCCCCGGAGTTTCGGGGTCTGCAACGCATGCAGGTCAGAGATCTTAACGTCCACATCCATGGACGTTGGCTTAAGTATTGGCGTCCATCGAGGTGGACGCTGACTCAGCATGGACGTCCATCCATGTGGACGCCAATTGGGTCCTTCGGCCAGAACTCAAAACATGCAGAAACCATGCTTAACTTATACCTATGTACATGCCATACATATGTATTATTATGTACACACTACCACCATGCAATTCATACATTATTTACAACTAATTATACACATGCACACATAAGTATAACTAGTTAATACATACGTAGATATGTACATCTATGCATGCACAAACATGAATTATTTACACGAAATAAAATAATGCAGCAAAATTCGAGGGCCTTACAGTCTGAGTAGACAGTGAATTGCTCACCATATAGATAGTGTCTCCAAATCTTCAAGGCGAAGACCACGGCAGCCAGCTCGAGATCATGTACAGGGTAGTTGACTTCATGTGTCTTCAGTTGTCTTGAAGAATAGGCTATGACCTTCTCCTTTTGCATGAGTACACAACCTAGCCCGATTCCTGAGGCATCGGTGTAGACAGAGAAACCTTCTCCCTCTATTGGCAGAGCGAGAACAAGTGCTGAGGTAAGATAGTCCTTGAGGGTTTGGAAACTTTTCTCACACTCTTTACTCCAGGAGTATGAATTATCCTTTCGTGTCAGACGCATGAGAGGAACAACGATCCTTGAGAAGTCCTTGATGAATCACCTGTAATAGCCAGCCAGTCCTAGGAAACTTCTAATTTCGGTGACATTGGTTGGTCTCTCCCAGTTGAGTACAACTTCGACTTTGGAGGGATCAACAAAGATGCCGTCCTTTGAGATGACATGGCCCAAGAAGGATACTTCTTCGAGCCAGAATTCACACTTGCTAAGCTTTGCGTACAGCTTGTTGTCTCGCAAAACTTGTAGTGCTGCCTTTAGGTGTTCTTCATGCTCTTCCATGGTCTTGGAGTATATGAGGATGTCGTCGATAAAGACGACCATGAACTTGTCAAGGTAGGGCCAATATATGTTGTTCATAAGTTGCATAAAGGCTGTAGGAGCATTGGTTAGACCAAAAGGCATAACGACGAATTCATAATGTCCATACCTGCTCCTGAAAGCCGTTTTGAAAATATCGTCATCCTTGATCCTCATTTGGTGATAGCCAGATCGAAGATCGATCTTGGAGAAATATTGTGCTCCATAAATTTGGTCGAATAGTTCATCGACCCTAGGCAATGGGTATTTGTTCTTGATGGTAAGCTGGTTGAGTTGTCGATAGTCGATGCACAGCCTCATCGATCCATCTTTCTTCTTTACGAATAGCACAGGTGCTCCCCATGGGGAAGTACTTGGTCTGATGAACCCCTTTTCTAGTAGCTCCATCAGTTGCACCTTCAATTCCTTCAGCTCGGCAGGTGACATCCGGTATGGTTGACGCGATATCGGTGCGGCTCTAGGAATCAACTCAATGGCGAAGTTGACATCTCGTTCAGGGGGAATCCTTGGCAGGTCTTCGGGGAATACATCTGGGTAGTCCTGTGCTATATGTATGTCTTCTATCTTGGAACCCTTCTTTTCCACTACTACGACTGCTAGGAAAGCAATACAGCCTTTCCTCATCATGTTGTGGGCTTTTATGGCAGAGACTAGAGACATCCGTCTCTTATGTCTAATCCTGGAGAATGCCAGTTTAGGAAAGTCACTAAACGTAACCTTCCCTTTCTTACAGTCGACACTTGCCCCATATGCGGACAACCAGTCGGCTCCCAAAATTACATCATAGCCTTCCATGGACATACACACCAGGTCGGCTTTTAGGTTATGGTCTCTGATCATTACATCGACAGAGGGAAAGTATTTGTTCAATTTCTCCTTTTCCCCTAGTGGCGTTGTGATAGAGAACTCACAACCCATGGATATAGGTTTAGCAGTCACAGTATCAGCAAAGTTTTGAGATATAAATGAATGAGTGGCTCCAGTATTAAATAAAACGAATGCTGATAATGAGAAAACTTGAAGGGTACCTTCTACCACGCCACCCTCCATTGCAGGTTCCTCATCATGTAGGGCTTGCAGTCGGCCTTGTTTCTTAGGCGCATTAGGATGCCTTTCATTCTCTTTCAATAGCGGGCACTCAGGGATACGGTGCTCGCAACTTCCGCAGCGCAGACATGCACCGGCTTTCCTCCAGCATTCATCAGCCATGTGACCAGGCTTGTCACAGTGTTTGCAGTGGCTCTTTGTTGGAGTGTTGGGTACAAAAACCTTGGGTTTCCTTTCTTGGATAGATCCCTCCATGATGTTGAAGGGACGCTTCTTGTCGTTGGTATTCTTAGCAGATGACTGTCTCGAGGTCACTTCCTTCTTGACGAACTTCCCTTTGATACGATCGGTGAAGTCCGTAGCATCTTCTAGCAGCTGAGCCCTCTTCACCATCTCGGCGTAGGTCGGGATGTCGAAAGGTGCAAGTTGAGTGATGTAGAGGGGCTTAAGGCCGTTTAGAAAGTGCTTAGCCTTCATCCTTTCAGTGTTCACCAGATGTACAGCATAGCGTGCCAGTCTAGAGAACTGGGCTTCATATTCGGCCACAATCAAGCTCTGCTGTTTAAGAGCAGCGAATTCCGCAGCCTTCCTTTATTGAACACACTCGGAGAAGTATTTGGAGTTGAATTCTTCTTTAAACTCATTCCAGGTGAATGGCCCATTCTCTCTAGTAGCTTCCACTGACTCCCACCAGGCGCGGGCGTCCTTCTCCAGTTGGAACGTGGCAAGTAGCAGCTTGTCCCCCGCTGCACATTGCATGACACTGAAAATTCTTTCCGTCTCTTGGAGCCAGTGCTCAGCTTCATTCGGATCCGTGGATCCGCTAAACCTAGGTGGGTTCAGACTTCTGAAGTTGCGATGCAGTCGCCTGCACCACGATTGCCACCTCCTTGAGTGGCTTGCACAATGGCGCGTGTCAGTTCTTGGATGGTTTGTTGCATGCCCCTCATTTGAGCACGCTTGGCAGTCATCTTGATTGCTTAGTTCCTACAAAAATAACTTACTATTATGATACTGATGTGAAATTTAATTTGTGCGTGTGTGAGTTTATTTTTGCTAGTTACCCTTGGCTCTAACCACAACTCACATGGGTAGGATAATTGACTCTAGTCGAGGCAGGTTAACCTAGATCATCCTGTACTAAGAATAACCTAGGCTCTGATACCACAAAACTGTCACGCCCCGACGCGGAATATCGGAACGTGAGGCAGTTGCAAGAAAAGGGTATAGAGCGAGTACTAGACATCAAACCATTACACAATGAATAATACTAAAGCGAATTCATTTCATTAATATCTTTCCAATGTCTAGTTACAACCACTAATATCAGAGCCAATCTATGGGGCCTGATTACATTGGAATAAAGCAAAAGACTAAACTTCAAACCTAACTAATACAACGCTAAACATAGAAATAAGACACTAGGGTACTCATGACATCACTCCAGGTTGTTCCCGTCCTCTTGAGTGTATGGTTCATCCTCGGTCTCACCTGAGAACACAATGACGAATAACGCAGGGTGAGCGAACATCGTCCCAGTAGGACTTAAATCTCAGGCTCAAGCAGGCTTTAAGTAATTAATGCATTAAAGGCAGAGTAACTAATGATAGAATGGGAGAGAGAGAGTCAAGTAAAAAAAAATATAGCAGGACAGTACGTGAACGAAATAGCAAGACTTTCCAAATATGGACTTTCCAAAAATAGCACAAGTGTTGGGAATAGCACAATAATAGCAAGATAGCACAAGGTCAAGTATAGCAAGATGACCATAGTACAGATAGCACAACCAGTACAACATAGCACAATGAGTATAGCATAGCACTTTGTTGCCAATGGACAACGAGAGAACATAGCACTTTTGATTGTCATTTAGATAGTCAAGATAGATAGCACTTGAGTGTAATGCCAAACACTCTGATCATTTAACTCCCATGGGCACTAGCACTTTCGGGCGCACATTCCAGGACCAGATCGGGCCCTTTATATATTGCCAGGCATTAGTTATATTGTTTATCTTTAGACAATCAGTCAATGGCCAATATAGAGTACCAAGAAGTAGATGAGAGCACTAGATGAATAGACGAGATAGTAGAGTGAATGTGAATAGATGAGCGAGTAGAGTATAGATGAGAGTTAGTGGACCTTGCATATGAAACGTCGAGTAACGAGTGATAGTAACCGTTGCACAACACGCGCACATGGTGTTGGCAGTCAGGTGGAACTCACGACCTTACCACTGGCCATGTTAAGCACAGGTCCGGCGTGATTCAAGATGAGAGTGAATTTCTAATAGCCTTTTGGACCATATTGATCCCTAGTGGGTGTACCAGGTGTTAGGGTACAACCAGCTCGTCGACCATGTGGGAATCCATGGACAGAGGAGACTTACGGAGGCCTTGAACAAAGACTTACTAGCCCGGCAGAAGGAGTATCCGGAGGAGAGTTCGTCCAAGTCAAGAGAGAGTGTATATAGAAACAAGTGCTCGACGTTCTAGAGGAGTTCTAGAACAGTGGAGCGTCGATATCTGTATTCCCAAAACATCGCGAGAAACGATAGACAAGTATAGGGTAATTTAATTACATAAATTACCAGATGTATTATGAAATAGTTTCATACCAAATTATGCCATAATTGGATTATTCAAAGTGTGTGTAAGTGTCATGAAAGTTTAGATAGAAAAGATCATGTGCATGTATTTTAATCATACATAAATATTTAATTTATAACAAGAGTTATTTTCGGGATGTATGACTGTTAAACAAGAGTACAACACTGTAGGTAATCATGCATTTGCTGAGACAAGGGGTTTTATGCAAAAAGAACCCAGATCGCGACGTACCCTGATGAGGGTCGCGACGGGGTCAACTGAGATCGCGACGGGTGCTTGTACGGGTCGCAACAGACTTAGTCAGGTCGGGCAGCAGATCGCGACGACAGGCCCTGTTGCGATCAGATCGCGATAGAGGGCGTTGTCGCGATGACCCTTATGAATGCGGCCTATCAGGCCATCGCGTTCACAAGGTCTGCACCCGGGTCCGATAGGGAAAGGACACTACATTGGATTGCGGGCCAGAACTTACCCTATTTAACACAGGGTGGTTCAGAAAATCACAACTAATTGTATAGTCAATGAAAAATCATGAAACCAGTTGCAAAATGACCTAGACATGCATGGGTACTTAAAATAAATAGGAATTGGAAAACATCCAGGGTTTAGACATGTTGTAAACACGGGTATTCATGATGAACATGAAACAATACATAGTTGAGATCAACGATTAAATTCGCAAGATAGGATGAATCAAATTTTGGGCTTTTAGGGGCAAAAGATGTTTAACATGCATTAGTTCCTACAGTAAAAATCTCGTGGCATGGGGTTGAGTATACAAGAAGATCAAGAATTATGAAGAGGGTTCGGGGTCATGTAAGTTGTAGAACATGAAAAATCAAGAACGAAAGATATGCTTGATGGAAAATTATGAAACCAAAGGAATTTTGTTCCTGATAAACGAGACATCCTACAGAAAAAGTTTCATGGTTTATGCTTATGAGAATGCCTACCTTTGATCGTTTTCCTCTTCTAGGGTTAAGACTTGAAGAACTCGGGGAAGAACTTGAGAGATCCTTCCTCTCCATGAATTCTCCTCCTCTTGGCTTCTCCTCCTGGTCCAGAAACCTCTTGGCACGAGCTAGGGCCGGCCATGAGGGTTTAAGAGAAGTATTTAAGTGTCTCCCTATATTCCGTTTCCTAGTTTAAGCCTAACTCCTATTAAATTCTGAATTTCCTATTTTCCTCTCCCCTTTTTAAGCAAGAGATCTCCTATTTGGGTTGGAAGAGGGGGAATTTCGTGGCCAATCAATTGGGGTAGGTTTAGGAATCCAATCCTAATTCAAACTAGCTATTTAATGTATTAAATATCTCTTTTATATTTTAGTAATATTTTAGTTACGAATTTTGGGTATTTCTCTGTTATTCCCCTTCTTAAAATCTCTATTTTAGCCCACTCATTTCTAATGGGTCAATATAGCAAAGCCCATTACTCCTTTTCTTTTAATGAGTTTTATTTAATTCTCTCTTATTTGATTTCCTAGTTGATTTAATACATCTTCCTTTTATTTGATTTTCTAATTAAATAATATATATATTTTTTCATAAATTTAGGGTTGCTACAGTTAAGGCCGAGTGTCATAGACCATCAGGCCTTATGCAGAAGATGGAGATACCTGTGTGGAAGTGGGAAGCAATCACCATGGATTTTGTGATGGGTTTGCCCCGGTCAGCTAAGGGCATTAACTCGATTTGGGTGGTTGTGGACTGTTTCTCCAAGACTGCTCACTTCTTGCCCATGAGGAAGAAACAGTCTGTGGAGAGCTTGCCGAGGCTGTTGATAATTAATAAATTTTTAGCGTTAAATTTCATACATTTAGTTAAGTTTAGACATCAGTTGTCTATAAATAATGTGCATTTTGACTTTAATTTTTATTTTATTGATGTATAAATTTTTGAGTATTTTAGTTAAATTTTTAGGTAAAACACATAATTAGATTTTCATTTAATAAAGTCATTACTTTGTAAATAGTTTGACTAAGAAAAATAATTTCTCTTTCTACAAAATAAATTGTACATAAATAATTCTCATAAACATCTTCTAATATTTGCAAATATTAAATAGATTAGATTTTAAATTTTAATAACCCTCATGCCTCTCATCTAACCTAAATGGGCCACGTATACTATTAAATCCCTTATTTACCCTTACCCTTTCGTTTCTTCCCTACCAGGTGGACGAAGGCAGAAGCTGTTGGAAGCAGCTGGAAGCAAGGTGGTTTGGGGCGATTTGGGGTGTTCTGGAGGCGACCGGGAGCTGGAACGCAGGGCTGAGGGCTGAGGTTTGTGCTGTGTAGAGATTTGAAGGGCATGCGCAGTGGATGGCAAAGCGAAGGAAGATGGCGGTGTGCAGCAGATGCAGGACCAGATCTGGATGGTTATGCAGATGGAGCTAGGCGCGGTGGATGGAGATGGGTGTACTGCGCATGCGAAGGGCGGAAGAAGCTGCAGAGGGCGGTGCAGGGCCTGGTGCACTGGGCGGTTTGGTGCTGCAGAGCAGCTGAGTTGGCGCTGAGGCATGGCGATGGAGGCGGGAAGCGAACCTGCTGAGGTGGACGAAAGTGTGAGCTGGCGATCCTGGTGCTGCTACGGATGGCAATCCTAGTGTGATACAGAGCCCTGAGGCCTATAAAAGGACCACAACGTCCTCTTCACCGGGGGTTCGAATTTTTTTTTAGGATTTCTAGTTTTATTTCTTCTGTCAGCAGAGCTATGAGAGTTTGGGGGGTTCGAGGAGTTAGACTCGAGTTCGTTTTTTTTGGAATTTCCAGTTTTATGTTCTTCGAGAGCCAGTTCGATTTGTGTGGAATTGTAACTTCTTTCTGTAGCTTTCCTTTTAGCAGAGCAAGCATTAGTTCGAGTTTTTAGGAATTTTGTTTTACTTTTTTGCTTTTCTTCCACAGTTCGGAGGGCTGGGCCAATCCCTTCCATTGTTCTTCCATAGTTCTTAAAGCTTCGCCAGTAGAGATTTAGTAATTAGTCTTATGCCATTTTACTTTCATGTACTTTTCTTTTCCTGTGAGAGCAATGGAGTGTTCTTGATGGTTGTGAGTTCAATTTTTGTGAAATTTTAATTTGTTTTCTGTTCTTTCTTCTATTTTGATTGCAGAGGAGGGAGACGGCTTCGCCAGTTCGACAATTTTTGGGGTTTTTAGTTGTTACTGTTCTTCTGTGTGCAGATGATGGCTGGTTTGATTTTTCTGAGTTTTTAGTGCTTTCCTATTTCTTCCGGAGATCAGTTCTGTGGAGGTTTGCTTCTATTGTTGAGGGGAGATCGGCTTTGCCTTCCCCTCTTCCGTGGAGATTTGTGAGATGGTTGGGGGGCTGAGAGAGATTAATTGACGTCTGTGAGCTTTTTGTTTTCCATTTTCTCTTGTGCATAGATGATTCAATCCAGTACATTAGTTTAATTCTCTCTATATATTTTTTCTGTGTTTAGATAGTTCAATCCAATGCCATTTGTGTTTTCTGAATTCTTTCATTCAGAAGAGCATGTAAGGGTTGGTTAGTTTGATTAATGTGGGATTTTAGCTTCTTCCTATTCTTCCGGAGATCAGAGGGTTTTGGGGTCCAGGTTTATGGCTTTGTTCTTGCTTGACAGCATCTATTTTTCATTTCTTTGCGTTGGGGAGAAGGGTCTATAGCAACCCAGGGAATCCATCTTTGGCTTGTTCTAGGTACCCGAGAGATTGGAACATTTCTTCTGAATTTTACTTCTGATGTTTAGAATCGGAGTTTGGCATCTGGGAGTTCGGCTACTGTGGGAGCTGTGTGGTTGGTGTGGAGAGATCGATTCAGTGGTGTTGTTTGTCTTTAATTTTCATTTCCTCTGTACTTAGAACAAATAGATCTAGTGTGTTGCAAATTCCAATTCTGTTGTGTTTAGAATTCGATCCATTGCATTTGTTTAATCCCTCTGTTCTTGTTTTAATGGTTGAGCATTGATAGATAATTCGACATTGATAAGGGGATCAGATCCAGAGTTTTGGCGTTACAGTTTAATGTCTTTTATAGTTTCTTAATCTAGAGTTTATTACATCATGTTCCCATTTTGTTCTTCATCTTATAGTTCGTAGTGTTTTTTTTAGATTGGTGTTGTTCATAGAAGTGATTCTATTACAATGTTATTTTGGTAAAAAGTGTTTTTAAATCAAAGTAGTTTAAGTCAGATTCTATTCAGCTTCCCTGTGGAAATGACCTGTTCTCACCACTATGCTAGTTCATCTTTGCAATTTTTAGTTTGTGAGATAGTTTAGAGAAATTGAGCATGTTGGTTTGTGCACGGAACTCTCGACAACGGAAGTGCATAGTCAAGAATGCGCGTGCTTCATCTTGGCGCCGTTGCTGGGGAGGCATTAGAGTTTGATTTAATTCTGCTTTCATTTGATTCCATTTGCTTTGGGCTTTCATTGACTTGTTATTGGGCTTTTCATTTCAGGATTTGCACAAAGGAGGAACTTAGAGATTGGGCTTGACATTTGAAGCCCATTGGAGGAGATCTTGCTGATTTGCTTCTACAATTGTTTTTAATTCAGAAATTTAGATAGAAAGAGTGTGAGTGAAGCTTGTAGTGAGGATTTCATGTACTCTATGTGCATGTATAGAGATTTCTTTCCCGTTGGCATGTAATAATTGGCCTTTTGTGGTTTGACATTAGTTTATAGTATCATTTTATATTTTCTTAGTTAATTTTCATTTCATTTAGTTCAAAAAATTAAATAAAAATTTAAAAAATTTAAAATCTAAAAAATCTTCCAAATCGTTCTTTCATGTTAGCTGTTTGTTTGTAATTAAAAATTTCATCTTCTTAAGATTAGAAACACTTGTTTTAGGGCATTCATCATTTTAATTTGACTTCCACTTCTTTTCTTGCATTGAAGAGTGCGGGGGAAAGGTAAGACTTCCATCGCTCGTTTCATGCATTAGACTTAGCATTAGACAACTGCTTGTTTGAACTTGTTTGTTGCACTTCACATTTGTAAAAGGGACTGCTTAAGGGCATCACCCTTTAGAAATCATAAAGATAAGGTGAGGGATTTCATCACCCTTTCCTTTGCCCAAAAATCACAAAAAAATTCACATTCTTGCATTTGCCCAAACTTTTAATAAAAACCAGTACACGTGGCCCTAGGGTTCATAATTAGATTTATCCTTTCTTAATTTCAAAAACTTCTCTTTAAGTCTGGTGTCTAGGATTAGAGGTTAAAAAGCTTACGCTTAAGTGAGCTAGAGGTTATTTAATTGGGTCCTTGCAAAAGCAAGGAGGGCCTCCCTCTACTCCACCTCTTACCTGGCCGGTACAAGAAGAGTTAGGATTGAACTTAAGCAAGCATAAATCCGATTTTGAGAAAAATAACATAGGTCCAAGGAACATTTAGTGTTTAGGTTAATTTGTTTTAAAAGTGTTTGCTTGTTTGTGTTTGTTCATAAAAATTCAAAAATCAATAAAAATTCAAAAATAATAAAATCATAAATAGAAGGCTTTTCATTTGTGCATGCTTGGTAGACGCTCCCAGAACTTAGATTTGGCTCAACCTATAGACGAGATTGAAAGATTCTTTCATAGGATGGCCAACCAAAACCAGAACCAAGTTGCTAGAAATGTAGAGGTGGTCGCACCTAGACAAATGAAGGAGTATTTTATTCCTTCTGACTACCAACCTGCTACATGCATTAGGCCGGAAATTCCTGTAAATCACTTTGAAATTAAGCCAGGAACCATTCAGATGTTGCCATCCTTCTATGGCAATCCCAATGAAGATCCCTACAAACATATAGATGAGTTCTTAGATATTTGTTCCACTGTAAGGATCCAAAATTTCACTAAAAATGCCTTAAGACTGACCCTATTTCCATTCTTTTTGAAAGATAAGGCCAAACATTGGTTAGGAACCATAGGGAGAACCATCACAACATGGCCAGAAATGTAGCAAGAATTTTTAAAGAAGTTTTACCCCATTGGCCGGACCAACACCATGAGAAGGGCAATAACTGGATTCTCCCAACACTCGGGAGAGTTAATGCATGAATCATGGGAGAGATTAAATGAGTTGCTTAGAAAATGCCCCCATCATGGTCTGTCGAGGTGGCAAATTGTTCAAGCCTTTTATGAAGGATTAACAAAATCGAATAGGCAAATGGTTGATGCCTCGTGTGGAGGAGCATTAATGACTAAGAGTGAGGATGAGGCATATAATCTTTTCGAAACATTGAGTGAGAATTCTATCAATCATGCCTCACTCCACTCTTATGAGAGAGCACTAGGACCTATAAAGAAGGCAGGGTTGTATGAACTAAGGGAGAGAGGAGAATCAGATTCTAGGGTAGAAGACCTGTTAGCTAGATTTGATCAGAGATTGGAGCAGAAGTTGGAACAGAAATTCGATCAATTGCTATCTCTAACTGGGCAAGCCACACCCAAATTTTCTCAACCACCTGAAACTTGTGCTATGTGTGCTAGCCCAGCTCATCCTACCAATGCTTGTCCCACTACTGCCCAATTGCCTCCTTTCATTCAAGAACAAGTTCAAGCTGCCCAAGGTTTCTCCAAACCCTCCTATGATCTATATTCTAACACATACAATCCTGGTTGGAGAAATCACCCAAATATTTCTTGGAAAAATCAATCTGAACAAGTTTCTCAACCTGCCTTTAAGCAATCCATGTACGGTCAATCCTATCCCAATCAGAATTCAGGATTTGGCCAATCTTCTTACTCTAAACCTTCACAAGTCCAAGAAAATCAAAATTCAAATCAATTTGCTCACACAAATTTCCACCAACCTTCATATCAACCACCACCTCCTCAGCCCAATTGGGACGATAAAATGAATCAACTCCAAAACATGATGGCGACTCTATGTCAAACTGTGCAAGAACAACAAAATCAATATCAAACTCAAAATCAAAATTTTCAACAAAATTTGACAAGGATAGAGTCCCAGATTGCTGATGTATGTCATAGGAGGGAATTAGGGCAGCTTCCAAGTCAAGCTGTAGCAAACCCAAGGAACAACCCTCCCATATTTTATCAGAACCAGCAATACCATCAAGCTCAAGGGTATAGACCACCTGTTAGACCAAATGCCCTTCCACCACAAAACCAACAACAAGCTTTTGTCCAGAACATTCCAGCACCACAAAACCAGACTCAACTGATTCAACAGGACCATCCTCCTGCCCAAGCTAGGGGCCCCCAAGTGGAAAATGTGAAAACTGTGTCAACATTAAGAAGTGGAAAAATTAGAATGAATCCTCACCCACACATGTCAACATTGCATGAGGAGAAAGAAAATGAAATTGAAACTAAAATTGAAGAAGAGAGTGAAGAAAATGTTGAAAAATAAAAATTCAAAGGAAAAGAGAAAATAACTGAAGAGCCTCTAGACACAATCAACATGAATGAAGACCCAAGCTGTTGCATTCCAAGAGTCCCTTTTCCTGATGCATTAAAGCCAAAATCCAAAAACAAACCAACTGGTAATGAAGAACTCTTGAAACTCTTTAAACAAGTTCACATCAACATTCCTCTCCTTGATGCCATTAAGCATGTGCCTGCTTATGCCAAATTCTTAAAAGAAATGTGAACTCCAAAACATGAAATGAGAAATAAAACTGAAACAATCATTCTTCCAGAAACTGTGAGTGTCGTTATCTTGAACCAACTCCCTAAAAAGCTTAAAGATCCAGGCACTCCACTAATTTCTTGCACCATCGGTGGAGTCACTTTTGAGAGAAGCCTTGTGGATTTGGGAGCCAGTGTCAATCTTCTACCTTCTGCTATTTTCGAGAAATTCAAATTAGGAGAATTGAAACCCACTTCTGTTGTCCTTCAACTAGCCGATCGTTCTGTCACCACTCCTAAAGGCTTAGTTGAGGACGTTATTGTAAAAATCAATGATTGTTACTTTCCCGCCGATTTCATCATTCTGGACATGAACACTCCTCAAGATTTAACTCAGTCTACCATCATCCTTGGTAGAACTTTTTTGGCTACAGCTAGAGCTAACATTAATTGTGCTACCGGGATGATGGATATATCATTTGGGGATGAGCGGGTTAGTATCAATATTTTTAAGGCAGCTGGGCACCATGATCAAGGGGAGAGTTGTCTAGTGGTATACTCCTTGGAAGAATCTTGTGTGAAAAAGCAGTAGACCAACCCTGTGCTCTAGGATTTAAGGGAGAGAATAAGACAAAACAAAAGCCAAAGATCTATAAAGCCAAAGTCAAAGCATTCCATGATAAACACATTCATATAAACATTTTTCAAGTGCATGATAAGGTCTAGCTATTCAATTCTAGGCTTCGTATGTTTTTGGGAAAATTGAAGTCCCGATGGGATGGTCCTTGCACTGTTGTCAAAGCTTATGACAATGGTGCTATCATTATCTTGATCCAAAAATTGGACAATCATTCACTGTTAATGGGCAGAGGTTAAAGCATTTCTTTGAAAGCCAATCTTTCTTGAAATTTGATTCTACCAAGCTAGCTGAGCCAAATGGAGCCTAATTGCGTCCGGCTGAAGACGATAAACTTAGCGCTCTTGGGAGGCAACCCATGTGTACAGATTTCCTGTATCAGGTAATTTTCTGTCTTACTTTCTTTTCCTGTAAATAAGTAGGGGGGAGAGGTAGAATAAAGCATGCATTCATAGTCTCCATCCTATCTAATGCTTCATTTTCTTTCTTAGCTTGCACATATGCAAATAAAAATTTCACAATGTTTCATCTTTGAATAAAAATTACGTGGCATTGCGCAACCCTGACTGTGTGTCTGATCTTTAACCATTAAATTTTTATAGTTGTCACATTCCCTTACAAGTATCCATGTTATGTAGCCTCTAGTAAAGGATTACATGTACTTCTTGTCTACCTTATGTAAGGATTTATGGCAAGAGGTTTTCATACACACACTACACAACCACTTAGACTAGCTGAACCCGAATGTAGCAAATCTGTTAAAGCTAGTAAGAAAGAGAGGCGATTGGTTTTCTCCCCACCCCTTAAGTGAATTGTGAAGGAAGTGAAGACATGTGATCAAGGAACCTAACTGTCCATCCTTCTTTTAAGAGGAAAAGAAAAGAAAAGCAAAAGCAAAAGAAAATATATCCATGAAAAATGCCCCAGATCTGAGTAAAGTTGGACTCGATACTCTTGAAAAGTGATGGGTTGTGCAGCATTGTGGATGAAAAAGAAATAAAGAAATTCTGAGTGCACAAAGTGCAAATAAAGGGGCAGAGTCCCCAACTCATAGAAATAATCCTCAAGGAAGATGGGCAGAATGGAACTGAGAGAAACAACCCAATCTGACTGAGCAATGATCTTATTCCATAATTCTTTTCTTCTCCCTCGAATTAATCTAATCTCAAATACTAGCCGAGGTAGAGGAGCGCCAAGAGGGCTGATGTGAACTCTTAAGTGAGCTACTATTTGTGCACTAATTTTTTGTCATAAGCCCTTACAATTAGGAAAGACATATCTCCACATTAATCATTTACATGATGACTATTTAACATAAGACATTACATCTTCTAGTCCTACATTTGGAGTAATTTTTATTGTAAGGGACTAGCAATGTTCAAGTAGGGGGAGTGATAATTACTAAATTTTTAGCGTTAAATTTCATACATTTAGTTAAGTTTAGACATCAGTTGTCTATAAATAACGTACATTTTGATTTTAATTTTTATTCTATTCATGTATAAATTTTCGAGTATTTTAGTTAAATTTTTAGGTAAAACACATAATTAGATTTTCATTTAATAAAGTCATTACTTTGTGAATAGTTTGACTAAGAAAAATATTTTCTCTTTCTACAAAATAAATTGTACATAAATAATTCTCATAAACATCTTCTAATATTTGCAAATAATAAATAGATTAGATTTTAAATTTTAATAACCCTCATGCCTCTCATCTAACCTAAATGGGCCACACATACTATTAAATCCCTTATTTACACTTACCCTTTCGTTTCTTCCCTACCAGGTGGACGAAGGTAGAAGCTACTGGAAGCAGCTGGAAGCAAGGTCGTTTGGGGCGATTTGGGGTGTTCTGGAGGCGGCCGGGAGCTGGTACGCAGGGCTGAGGGCTGCGGTTTGTGCTGTGCAGAGCTTTGAAGGGCATGCACAACGGATGACAGGGCGATGGAAGATGGCGGTGTGCAGCAGATGCAGGGCCAGATCTGGATGGGTATGCAGATGGAGCTGGGCGTGGCGGATGGAGATTGGTGTGCTGCGCATGTGAAGGGCCAAAGAAGCTGCAGAGGGTAGTGCAGGGCCTGGTGCACTGGGCGGTTTAGTGCTGCAGAGCAACTGAGTTGGCGTTGAGGCATGGCGATGGAGGCGGGAAGCGAACCTGTTGAGGTGGCCGGAAGTGTGAGTTGGCGATCCTGGTGCTTGCTGCAGATGGCAATCCTGGTGTGATGCAGAGCCCTGAGGCCTATAAAAGGACCCCAATGTCCTCTTCACCAGGGGTTCAAATTTTTTTTAGGATTTCTAGTTTTATTTCTTCTGTCAGTAGAGCTATGAGAGTTTGGGGGGTTTGAGGAGTTAGACTCGAGTTCATTTTTTTTGGAATTTCCAGTTTTCTGTTCTTCGAGAGCCAGTTCGATTTATGTGGAATTGTAACTTCTTTCTGTAGCTTTCCTTTCAGAAGAGCAAGCATTAGTTCGAGTTTTTAGGAATTTTGTTTTACTTTTCTGCTTTTCTTCACAGTTCGGAGGGCTTGGCCAGTCCCTTCCATTGTTCTTCCATAGTTCTTAAAGCTTCGCCAGTAGAGATTTAGGAATTAGTCTTATGTCATTTTACTTTCATGTACTTTTCTTTTCCTGTGAGAGCAGCGGAGTGTTCTTGATGGTTGTGAGTTCGATTTTTGTGGAATTTTAATTTGTTTTCTGTTCTTTCTTCTATTTCAATTGCAGAGGAGGGAGACGGCTTCTCCAGTTCGACAATTTTTGGGGTTTTTAGTTGTTACTGTTCTTCTGTGTACGGATGATGGCTGGTTTGATTTTTTTGAGTTTTTAGTGCTTTCCTATTTCTTCCGGAGATCAGTTCTGTAGAGGTTTGCTTCTGTTGTTGAGGGGATCGGCTTTGTCTTCCCCTCTTCCGTGGAGAGTTGTGAGATGGTTGGGGGGCTGAGAGAGATTAATTGACGTCTGTGAGCTTTTTGTTTTCCATTTTCTCCTGTGCATAGATGATTCAATCCAGTACATTAGTTTAATTCTCTATATATTTTTTTTCTGTGTTTAGATAGTTCAATCCAATGCCATTTGTGTTTTCTGAATTCTTTCATTCAGCAGAGCATGTAAGGGTTGGTTAGTTTGATTAATGTGGGATTTTAACTTCTTCCTGTTCTTCCGGAGATCAGAGGGTTTTGGGGTCCAGGTTTGTGGCTTTGTTCTTGCTTGACAGCAACTATTTTTTATTTCTTTGAGTTGGGGAGAAGGGTCCAGAGCAACCCAAGGATTCCATCTTTGGCTTGTTCTAGGTACCCGAGAGATTGGAACATTTCTTCTGAATTTTACTTCTGATGTTTGGAATCGGAGTTCATATTCTGGGAGTTCGGCTACTGTAGGAGCTGTGAGCTTGGTGTGGAGAGATCGATTCAGTGGTGTTGTTTGTCTTTAATTTTCATTTCCTCTGTACTTAGAACAGATGGATCTAGTGTGTTGCAAATTCCAATTTTGTTGTGTTTATAATTTGATCCATTGCATTTGTTTAATCCCTCTGTTCTTGCTTTAATGGTTGAGCATTGATAGATAATTCGACATTGATAAGGGGATCAGATCCAGAGTTTTGGTGTTACAGTTTAATGTCTTTTATGGTTTCTTAATCTAGAGTTTATTACATCATGTTCCCATTTTGTTCTTCATCTTATAGTTCGTAGTGTTTTTTTTAGATTGGTAGCGTTGTGAGATTGCATGGAGTGTCGAAGTCTATTATCTCTGACAGAGACCGACAGTTTACATCGAGGCTGTGGCAGGGTCTTCAGGAGGCTTTGGGTTCTCAGTTGAAACTCAGTTCGGCATTTCATCCTCAGACAAATGGACAGTCCGAGAGGATGATTCAGACACTCAAGGATATGTTGAGAGCGTGCATGCTTGATTGGAAGGGCGACTGGGAACGTCACCTACCTCTTGTGGAGTTTTCCTACAACAACAGTTTTCATGCAAGTATAGGCATGGCTCCATTCGAGGCTTTATATGGTCGGCCCTGTAGGTCTTCTTTATGTTGGGAGGAGACTAGTGATCGGAAGTTGGTTGGACCTGAGTTCGTGCAAGAAACTTCGGATAAGATTCAGCTCATCAGGCAGAGGTTGGTTGCAGTGTAGGATAGACAGAAGAGCTACGCCAAAAACAGAAGGAAGGACTTAGAGTTCGAGGTTGGCAAGCATGTTTTCCTCAAAGTTTCACCCACACGAGGCGTGGTCAGGTTTGGCAGGAATAGCAAGTTGAGTCCGAGATTCATTGGCCCATTTGAGATTCTCAGGCGGATGGGCAGTGTGGCGTATGAGCTAGTTTTACCTCAGCGCCAGCAAGTGAGCACCCTATCTTCCACGTGACTATGCTCAAGAGATATGTGCGAGATCTGTCACATGCTATTACCCACGATCTAGTGGAGCTTCAGCCAGATTTGTCTTATGTAGAGCGACCAGTAGCCATCCTAGATCATAAGGTTCAACACCTCAAGAACAAGACTATTGCATCCGTGAAGGTGTTGTGGAGAAACTTCTCACGGGAGGAGGCTACATGGGAGCTTGAGGAGGCTATGAAGAAGTAGTATCTCCATCTATTCGGTTAGTACTTTTGCTCTAACTTCGGGGATGAAGTTTTCTTTTAGGGGGAGAGGGTGTAAGGCCCTCAATTTCTATGCATTATATGACTGTATTAAGGTTGTATTGTTCTTCCCGAAACTCTTCTTAACGTCAACATCCCTTGACGTTAAGGTCTGGTTGACGACAACACTTGTGTTGTTTACTCTGTGGCCAGAGGATCTAGACGGCAACATCGATTGACGCCTATTTCTGGTTAATGACATCTATGTGGCCGTTTACTCCTCCGGCTGTGTTTGAGATTCCAAATATAAAAATGTCCCTATTTCTTCGGGAGACTGATTAGGAAACCCCCAAATGGTTAGGACTCTTAATACCTAGAATTCCCACGACCCAATTGCCTATTTAACCAAGCCATCTCGGCTAGGAGAGGACTTTGGCTCAGAAGAGATTTTCTAGGTTTTAGGGAGAGAAAAGAGAGAACTTGTGAGGGTTGATCCGACGATCTAAAGGCTTCACCGGCGATCTTCTGCAAAGGGGAGACTCTACTAAAGGTGGAGAAGCTCTCCTAATGCCGGGGGAATCGTTTGCAAAAGCGTGACTTTTTGGCCAAGGAATGATTCCACGCATAAAAATAATTCCAAAAAATGTTACAAAAATTATGATGGACTCTTCACATCATACTTTTACCATCCGTCAAAAAGATTTGGCCAAGGAATGACTTTTTGGCCAAGAATAAATTTAGGTCAAGAAATTAACCTGAAATTCAAAATTTCTAACTAATGGACCATAAAAGAGTTAATACATACCCATTACACATTTAACGAACCCCAAACCAAGTCCAACTCATGGGTACAACTCAGAGGAGGGTTTCCCATTATGTTCCATCACCAATTGGGAGAGAAATCTCCAAATGATGAAAGGAGTTTCCAAAACTCGTATCCAGAATCTTCTTGTCCCATTAGGACTTCTAAAGACCCATCATAAATGAAGCCCCTCTCTCCCATGGGACGTTCCCTAGGTTGTTGAGGACGTGCTTGGAGTTTTTGGAAGCTAGGATTCGCAAGAGGAAGGCTGGGCAAGAAACAACTTCATGCTCATCTCCACCTACGACCTGCAAGCTAGACCTTTCAAGTTCATCATCAAAGGATAGTGAAACCCCGACCAAACCATGCAAGCCATATACCCTTGGAAAGCTCTTTGAGTCTAGTTTCTTATGATACTATTTTTCTCAATTCCTATTCAGTAGTTCGTGAGTATTAGGTGTTCTTCTCCAACAGGTCGAACTAGGGTTTTCTGGGAGGATGACTTTTCTTTCAATGCAAAGGTAGGTAGTCTCTGGGCCAAACCTTAATTAAGCTTGTAGATCATTTCATGCTATTTTACCTAATTTTATCTTTTTGTTTCATCAGATTAAATCCAACATCATCATAGTGTGATTTCTATCATGTAAAACCCTAATCTTAACATGAATAATGTTCCCCATTGAGTCTAGTTTTTGTAGACACTTTGTTTGCAAATTTTTATAGAGTATATTGAGAGTTTGACTATTTTGAACTTGACTGTGTTAGATC
This sequence comes from Colocasia esculenta, assembly GCA_014218235.1. Lineage (NCBI taxonomy): Eukaryota > Viridiplantae > Streptophyta > Magnoliopsida > Alismatales > Araceae > Colocasia > Colocasia esculenta. The sequence goes on along the minus strand of CM024755.1, from coordinate 126,835,185 downwards.
TGCATAGACAGTCACACACATCTTATTACCCTATCAAAAGACTATTGCCTTCTAATTCCTCATTACTGTAGGTGGCTTAGGAAGTCCCCTAACCAACAAAAGTGGTTTCATCTAATTTGGATCAGTCTACAGTTTGTTTTGATTTTTGAAAGACCCTTGTGCCAAACCCAATCCAAGTAGGAGTCAGATTTAGGCTAAATAAGTCACTATACACCAATGTTATGGTTGCGACGGGTCGATTGGTCGCAACCTGAACATGACAACATTACTGTCATAACTTGAAACAAGATTGTGACAATTTCCTAGTCATTTTCTGAGGGCGACACCAAGTGTGTCGCAATCATCTTCAAAAGGAAACATGCACTGTGTCGCCTTCTGCCTATATCCACTTAACTAGACATAACTTTTCCTATAGACCTTGGATTGACGAGCCGTTTTCTTTACTGGATTCCTCATTTAAAGCGCTTCAAGATGGTATATTCATGTGTGAGACTTGAATAATAAATCAATAAGTTATGACCTGAGGAAGTGAAGGGATGGGACTACATTTGCCTTCTATGGGGCATATGTCATGGTTTCCGTTGTTTTGCATCGTTTCGTTGCATGTGTGAGTTTGATCTATTCTAGGAAGGTTCTAGAAGATTTATCATGCATTAATAAACCCATAAATAAGTTGTAAGATATTTTGACATGATTCTATTTGATCTTAAGTGATTGATCATGTAAGGCCCTCGAATTTCCGTCGCATTATTTGTATTTGTGTATGTATGTTTGTGCTTGTGTATGTATATACATACTTACGTACGTATTAATTAGTACAATTACGTGTGCATATGTTTATACTAGATGTAAATAATGCATGTATTGAATGGTGATAGTATGAATACACTACCATATACATATTGCATGTATACATGCATGGCATGCATAGTTTTCTGCGTGTTTTAGAGTTCTGGCCGAAGGCCAGATTGGTGTCAACCCCTAGCCGTTGAGGTGGTGTCAACGTCCAGACATGGACGCCAACACTAATCCTGGCGTCTAACGATATGGACGCCTATTTCTCTGACCTGCATGTATTGCAGAGCCAGAAATTCCGTAAACAAGGGAGCTCACCCATTGGGGAGCTGTCCCCAACGGCTCTGAGAGCCATCTTGTCACCTTGTGAGTGGGAGAGAGGCCTCTCCCATATGTTGAACCCGGATCTGCCTCCCCCAGCCCTCTCTTCACCCTTTGCAAGAGAGAAACAAGAGGAAAAACCGTAGTTCTGGACTGTGAGGAAACCCCCTCTTTGCAGCCCAAAAAATCTGAACCTCTGAAGCTGGATCCGGCCATCTGCCTCGACAAGAAGCTAGCTGGATTGAAGGAGAAGACCTCCCCGACGTTCCCTTGCTGTGGAGATCATCCAGGAGCCCGGAGGGAGGAGATCTTGGAGGACGTTCTGCACCTTCTTGGGACTGCCCAAGGAGGACTTCACCAGCACTTTTGATCCATTGAAGCAATTTCCTAGAGGCAAGTAACCTAACCATAACGTCCCCGTATGTGTCTAGGTCGATTCTACAATTTTTTATGAATTTTCCCTCGTGTCCTAGACCCCCAAATTCACCCCAACTTGAGAGCTCGGGTCTGTGTTTCTGCACAGACCTGCATCGACGGCAAGGTCACTGGACGCTGAGATTATGCTTGGCGTCCATCGACCATGCCGCTAACACTGAGTTAGCGGCCAGAGACCGCAGCCAAGTTCATCTAGACAGAACAGTGACCTGTTCTGCCCTTCCTATACAACTATTTTCGGTATGGTTTCCGTGATGAGGATATATGGTAACCCTATACACTATGTATACTGTTAAATGTGGTGTGTGGATGAGTGTGATGTGTGGTGGTGAATGTTAGAAATTACTCTCCCATGAAATTTCAAGTATGATTGTTGATAATCTTGCCAATCCATGTTTTATGATTAGGACTAGTTTGAATGCCCGAAGTTTTGTCAGATCATGAAGATTAGTGGATCAATATACGTATACTCAATTTTGATAAATTGTCCATGCTTGCATAAATTGCTAATAAATTCGGTTCGATAAATAAAAAGGCATGCAAGAAAGATTTGTGGTAATCAATCTATGGTTGTATGATTTAGGGAAATTCTGTATTCTCAGATCATGCATATAACAGTAGTCTCTGTTTAGACAGTCAGTGGCAAAAATGCATGATGGTGTTAAACTCCATATCAACTTAAATTATGAATGGCATGCTAAATAGGTGTTTTATTTACTGTAAATTCCATTTAGCTCAGCAAAATCTGAAAAATTGAATGTATGATCTTGAACCCGAAAATAGCATGTGGTTAAAATTTCAGGTCATTTGGACCAGTGTATAAGGAGTTATGTACTTTCCATGTGAAATGTAAAAATCTATGTATGTTATTGTAAGGTGGTTAGATATTGTTTAAACACAACCTGATTGGTGAATTTACTGTGTGTTAAACTCCTGAAATCTGTAGTGTCCTGATAGGAAAACAGAGAATGTGCATGTGAGTGAGAAAGTAAATGAATTGAGAGTGACATGTGTCAAACTATGTGTAAAATCGATAAAAATGTGTAAATGTGTAAATGTGCCAAGTGTGACATTGCTTCCACAGAGGGCAGTGGAACCGTATCAGGGAAAAGTCCCCCTGAGAAGGTTCAATGTGTAAGTGACCCTAAGGGCATTAGGGGGAAATCCTGGAGGTGGACAAGTATCACTGGTTAGGGTGGAGACTTGTTCTCCCGGTCTGCGCAGTCCAAGAGTCGCCATTGAAATGCCTAGATGGTGTCTATGTGTAATGTGATGTGTATATGTCCTTCTTTGGTGGTTTGGACTATGTGTCACGACACCTAAAATGTGAATGTGTAATGTGTAATGTGTATGTGTTCATGTGTTAATGTGTAAGTGAACCATGTGAAATGTGTATGTGTAATGTGTAACCATGTGAATTGGAAACTTGTGTAAAGAAAATGTGAAACTAAAAATGTGAGAATATGACATTGAAATTCATGTGAGACAAGTCTGAAACCATGTGAAATCAGTAATTTCATGTTGTTATCATCATGTTATATGTGCGAAGATGTCTAGAATTCATGTTAGGGATAATTGATGAGCACTTGTACAAAATAGCATGATTGGTTGTTCACATGGTATGTTTTAAACAACATTGTAGCTCTCATGTGTAGGTTTACAGCCATTAAACCATGTGAAACCAGCAACTTAAAGCAGTGAAAATGTCTATGTATGTACATAAGAACATGTAAAACTCATGCTAGTTGTGTTTTCCTTCATATATGCACAATGTTCATGTTGGTAGCTCTCATGTCTTGGTTCTTTAAAGGCAAAATTTCACGAGTAATTGAATAGAGAGCATGTGATAGGTAAGTTTTATTCTTAGAAATCTGAAAGCATGATCCATGTATTAATTTGTAAAACTTTCATGATAGGTTGAAACTTTCAAATGACTAGCATGCCATGTGTTGAAAATTTTGAATGTGCATGTAGAAACCGCTATGACTTATACGTGTATGTTATGAGTAGTGTTGCTTGCTGAGTCTTTAGACTCGCTCCTTGCTTCGGCGTACAGGTGTAGTTGGTGACGTGGCACCGTTGGAGGAGACAGTGGAGACGGACTCCGAGTGCGGAGAATAGTCTTTGGAGTTCTTTGCGACTTGTGCATTTCATAGTATGTAATTTGAACGTTGTACTAGAGTTATCATGAAAAGAATGTATAAGTGTGGACATTATGTATTTAAATTTCAGCAATTTAAATTATGTGAACTTTTAGCTCTTAATGTTAATTGCGAATTTCATGTATGTTTAATGTGGATGATGAATAAATGAGGACAGTTGTATTTTACTTCTGCTACTCTATTGTATATTCGCGTGTATCTCAGCTGTTTGTATCGTTTGGGTAAATGTCCCACTGTGAGGACTCTCGCTATACCGACGTGGGTTGGTATAACCTTACCGGTATAATGAGGGCCATCACAGAGATTGGTATCAGAGAAACCAGTTGAGATTGCACATGAATATACCTAAGTCATCATCCCCATTGCATGCTAAGTATGTCCACATGTGTAGAAAACACTAATAAGAAGTGAAAGATAGTTAAGAAAATGGTTAGAAAACTTAGTAACCTAACTCTAATGGTGGCTGAAATTTTATTACAGCCATGGCTTCGAGAGGTAGGAGTGGTAGAGCGTCGGCCCGTGAGGACGAGCCGCGACGTGATGAGCAGGCGGAGAAACAGGCCCCGGCACCGCGAGGCCCTGTACTTCCCCCACCGCCGCTTGTGGATTACGGAGTATTCATGCAAGGTCTGGGACAAGCCATGCATACGTAGGCTCATACCCAGGCAGCACTCCAGGCACAGTTGGAGGCCTAGGTAGAATAATGAAACAACTAGTAGTTGCTATTTAAATTGCATGATATTGTGTTTATTGTGTATTGCCTATTGTTTAATGTAGCAGGCTCAGGCACCAGCCCAGGACCATGGTGGACCTCCCATCATGGAGCGATTCAAGAGGATGACCCCACCCTCTTTTAAGGGGAGAGTGATCCATTAATGGCAGAAAGTTGGTTAAGGGAGACAGAGAAAATCTTCCGAGCCATCAGGTGCCCTGATGAGGATAAGGTGACATTAGCCACCTACATGCTACAGGTAGACTTTTAATTTTGTATGTTTGTATGTTCTGCTTAATTTAGAATTTGTTAGTTGGTGCTTATGAAGGTGTATTGTAGGAGAGAGCGGATGTATGGTGGTCCTCCCTACTACGTACACGCTTTGAGGACGGAGCAGTAGATGTGACGTGGGATGCGTTCGTGAGACTCTTTCGAGTCAAGTTCGTCCCAGAGCATATCCAGAACAAAATGGAGCAGGAATTTCTCTCCCTGACGCAAGGCTCCATGACTGTGCTGGAATACGAGGCAAGGTTTTCTGAACTTTCTAAGTATGCACCGCATATCGTAGAGGATGAGCGCAGGAAGACGAAGAAATTCGTGATGGGACTCAAGCCATCACTGCGGACGAGACTCGTGGCGTTTGACCACCGCACGTGGACGAGGCCCTCAGTGCTGCCTGCAGGCAGGAGGGAGAAATGGAGCAATATCTGGAGGAAAAGAAGGCTTCGCAGAAGAGGCGGCAGCGACATTCCAGCGGCAGGATAAGAAGAAAACGGTGTACCAGACACCGCAGCGATCCATGACAGTCAGCAACTCTCAGGTACCTTCTGTACGTTCCCCTGGTGTGAAGAAAGAGTGTCCCCATTGCGGGAAGTCACATGGTGGTTCCGAGTGTTGGTTGGTAGCGGGTAGATGCTTGAAGTGAGGGAGCAGCGACCACAAGATCAAGGATTGCCCAAGACTTCAGCAGGGAGCTCAGCGTGGAGGGCCAACCCCAGCAGTAGCGGCAGCCGCGCCAGCTACAGGAAGACCAGGAAGGCCTCGAGCCCCAGCTCGAGTGTTTGCTTTGGCACGCGAGGACGCCGAGCAGGCGGAGCATGTCACCGAAGGTACGGTTTTGCTTTTCGGTGTGCACGCTCGGGTTTTGTTTGATACGGGTGCTACTCACTCGTTCATTTTCGAGCGGTTCGCTAGGCAGTTAGCCCTAGAGTCAGGCGTAGAGTCTGAGAAGTTAGAGGTCCCTTTGTCTGTGCACACCCCTGCGGGTACGGTATCGACTAGGAAGTACATTCCGTCGTTACCTGTGTGCATTGAGGATAGAATCCTAGATGGGTGTTTCTTCTTGCTAAAGATGAAGGACTATGATGTTATTCTTGGTTTGGATTGGCTAGAGGAGCACTATGCGTTAGTGGATTGTCGTCGGAAGAGGATTATTTTCCGCATTCCTGGTGAGGACGAGTTCTCTCATCCCTTGCCAAAGAACTTAGCAGGAAAGTTAGTCATCTCCGCCATGAAGGCGATGTGCATGGTGAACAAGGGTTATGACGCATTTCTTGCCAGCGTTATGCTAGTACCCGATGCTGATTCGTCACTGACTCTTGCAGAGATCGATGTGGTGCAGGATTTTCCAGATGTCTTTCCCAATGACTTGTCTAGATTGCCACCGGATAGGGAGATAGAGTTCACTATAGAGTTGCTTCCAGGCACCTCTCCTATCTCGAAGGCCCTATATTCGATGGCCCCTGCAGAGTTAGCCGAGTTGAGGAAGCAATTGCAAGAATTGCTGGATAAGGGATTCATTCGCCCTAGTGTTTCCCCTTGGGGCGCACCTGTATTGTTCGTCAAGAAGAAAGACGGGTCACTTAGGTTGTGTATTGACTATAGGAAGTTGAACCAAGTGACTGTGAAGAACAGGTACCCCTTACCTCAGATTGATGATCTGTTTGACCAGTTGCAGGATGCATAAGTCTTTTCTAAGATTGACTTGCGATCTGGTTATCATCAGCTACGGATTAGGAGTGAGGATGTGTCCAAGACGACATTTAGATCCCGTTATGGACATTATGAGTTCTTGGTTCTTCCTTTCGGATTGACCAACGCCCCTGCAGCGTTCATGGATCTCATGAACCGGGTGTTTAGGCCGTATTTAGATAGCTTTGTCGTAGTGTTTATTGATGACGTGTTGGTCTATTCTCCGGATGAGGCCACGCACCGTCAGCATTTGAGGTTAGTCTTAGAGGTTCTCCGTGAGCACAAGTTATGCGAAGTTCAGCAAGTGCGAGTTCTGGTTGCGCGAGGTTCACTTTCTCGGGCATGTGATCTCCGGCGCTGGTGTAGCTGTTGATCCAGCAAAGGTCCAAGCAGTTATGGATTGGGAGATTCCCCAGACATCTTCAGAGATTCGTAGTTTCATTGGGTTAGCTGGTTATTATCGGCGATTCATTGAGGGTTTCTCATCCATCGCCGCCCCTTTGACAAAGCTGACCAGGAAGGGTGAGAAGTTCGTATGGTCTGAGGCATGTGAGCGTAGCTTTCAGCTATTGAAGGCTAAGCTTACTTCTGCTCCGGTATTGGTATTGCCTAGTGGTCCAGAAGGTCTTGCCATTTATACGGATGCATCTCAGATTGGTTTAGGCTGTGTGCTCATGCAGCAAGATAGGGTAGTAGCTCATGCTTCTCGTCAGTTGAAGGAGCATGAGAGGAACTATCCGACTCATGATTTGGAGCTCGCAGCTGTGGTTCATGCACTAAAGATCTGGAGGCACTATCTTTATGGTGTCAGATTTGAGGTGTTTACCGACCACAAGAGCTTGAAGTATCTTTTCTCCCAAAAGGAATTAAACCTGAGGCAGAGAGATGGATTGAGTTCTTGAAGGACTATGACTTCGACCTTCAGTATCATCCTGGAAAGACGAACGTCGTAGCGGATGCTCTTAGTCGAAAGAGGTCTTTGCTCCAGCAGGATTGGAAGATGTTGGAGGATGCAGCATGCTCTATGACTGAGTTAGAGCCATCGCTGTGTCAGGCTTTTGTAGCTCAGCTATCCCTTAGATCCTCAGTCTTGGATGAGGTGATTGAGCAGCAGAAAGCCGACCATAGATTGTTAGAGTTAGTGGGTAAGGCGGGCATTGCTCGTGATGAGGACGGTGTGATTAGATTTCAGCACCGTGTCTGTGTCCCTAATGTAGTAGATGTCCGTGAGCATGTGTTAGCGGAGGCTCATAGATCGCGATTCTCTATTCATCCGGGTAACACTAAGATGTATCAAGACCTGAAGAGATCATTTTGGTGGTCCGGCATGAAGAAGGATGTTGCGGATTATGTGTCTAGATGTCTAGTATATCAGCAAGTGAAAGCCGAGCGGCAGCGACCATCCGGCCTTATGTAGAGGATGGATATCCCAGTGTGGAAGTGGGAAGCTGTCACTATGGACTTCGTTTCGGGTTTGCCTCGATCTAGAAGGGGCAATGACTCGATTTAGGTTGTTGTAGATAGATTCTCGAAGACTGCTCATTTCTTGCCCATGAAGACGAAGCAGTCGGTAGAGAGTTTAGCTAGATTGTATGTTAGTGGTATCATTAGATTGCATGGTGTGCCGAAGTCGATCATTTCGGATCGAGATCCGAGATTTACTTCGAGATTGTGGAAGGGTCTTCAGGATGCGTTAGGTTCGGAGCTTAAGCTCAGTTCGGCGTTTCATCCCCAGACCGATGGACAGTCCGAGAGGACTATCCAGACGCTCGAGGATATGTTGAGAGCGTGTGTCTTGGATTGGAAGGATGATTGGGAGCGTCATTTACCTCTTGTGGAGTTCGCATACAACAACAGCTTTCATGCTAGTATTGGTATGGCTCCATTCGAGGCGTTGTATGGTAGGCCCTGCAGATCTCCTTTATGTTGGGAGGAGACTGGTGATAGGCAGTTGATCGGACCGGAGTTAGTTCAGGAAACTTCGGATAAGATCCAGCTTATCAGGAAGAGGCTTGTTGCGGCACAGGATAGGCAGAAGAGTTATGCCGACAACAGGAGAAAGGATTTGGAGTTCGAGGTTGGCGATCATGTCTTCTTGAAGATATCGCCTACTCGTGGTGTCGTTAGATTTGGCAGGCATAACAAGCTAAGCCCTAGATTCATTGGCTCATATGAGATTCTCAGACGTTTGGGCAGCGTGGCATATGAGCTAGCATTACCCCCAGCTTTGGCTAGCATTCACCCTGTATTCCACGTATCTATGCTCAGGAAGTATGTCCGAGATCCGTCTCATGTGATTAGTCATGAGCCAGTGGAGATCTAGCCAGACCTTTCGTATGTCGAGCAACCAGTAGTCATTCTTGACCGGAAGGTTCAGCGTCTCCGGAACAAGAGAATTGCGTCGGTGAAGGTCCTATGGCGGAACTTCTCACGAGAGGAGGCTACTTGGGAGCTTGAGGATGCGATGAAGAAGAAGTATCCCCTTTTGTTTGAGTAGTGTCGTTCTAACTTCGAGGATGAAGTTTCTTTAAGGGGGAGAGGGTGTAAGGCCCTCGAATTTTCGTAACATTATTTGTATTTGTGTATGTATGTTTGTGCTTGTGTATGTATATACATACTTACGTACGTATTAATTAGTACAATTACGTGTGCATATGTTTATACTAGATGTAAATAATGCATGTATTGAATGGTGATAGTATGAATACACTACCATATACATATTGCATGTATACATGCATGGCATGCATAGTTTTCTGCGTGTTTTAGAGTTCTGGCCGAAGGCCAGATTGGCGTCAACCCCTAGCCGTTGAGGTGGTGTCAGCGTCCAGACATGGACGCCAACACTAATCCTGGCGTCTAACGATATGGACGCCTATTTCTCTGACCTGCATGCGTTGCAGAGCCAGAAATTTCGGAAACAAGGGAGCTCACCCATTGGGGAGCAGTCCCCAACGGCTCTGAGAGCCATCTTGTCACCTTGTGAGTGGGAGAGAGGCCTCTCCCATATGTTGAACCCGGATCTGCCTCCCCCAGCCATCTCTTCACCCTTTGCAAGAGAGAAACAAGAGGAAAAACCCTAGTTCTGGACTGTGAGGAAACCCCCTCTTTGCAGCCCAAAAAATCTGAACCTCTGAAGCTGGATCTGGCCATCTTCCTCGACAAGAAGCTAGCTGGACTGAAGGAGAAGACCTCCCCGACGTTCCCTTGCTGTGGAGATCATCCAGGAGCCCGGAGGGAGGAGATCTTGGAGGACGTTCTGCACCTTCTTGGGACTGCCCAAGGAGGGCTTCACCAGCACTTTTGATCCATTGAAGCAATTTCCTAGAGGCAAATAACCTAACCATAACATCCCCGTATGTGTCTAGGTCGATTCTACAATTTTTATGAATTTTCCCTCGTGTCCTAGACCCCCAAATTCACCCCAACTTGAGAGCTCGGGTCTGTGTTTCTGCACAGACCTGCATCGACGGCAGGGTCACTGGGCGCTGAGATTATGCTTGGCGTCCATCGACCATGCTGCTAACACTGAGTTAGCGGCCAGAGACCGCCGCCAAGTTCATCTGGACAGAACAGTGACCTGTTCTGCCCTTCCTATACAACTATTTTCGGTATGGTTTCTGTGATGAGGATATATGGTAACCCTATACACTATGTATACTGTTAAATGTGGTGTGTGGATGAGTGTGATGTGTGGTGGTGAATGTTAGAAATTACTCTCCCATGGAATTTTAAGCATGATTGTTGATAATCTTGCCAATCCATGTTTTATGATTAGGACTAGTCTGAATGCCCGAAGTTTTGTCAGATCATGAAGATTAGTGGATCAGTATACGTATACTCAATTTTGATAAATTGTCCATGCTTGCATAAATTGCTAATAAATTCGGTTCGGTAAATAAAAAGGCATGCAAGAAAGATTTGTGGTGATCAATCTATGGTTGTATGTTTTAGGGAAATTCTGTATTCTCAGATCATGCATATAACAGTAGTCTCTGTTTAGACAGTCAGTGGCAAAAATGCATGATGGTGTTAAACTCCATATCAACTTAAATTATGAATGGCATGCTAAATATGTGTTTTATTTACTGTAAATTCTATTTAGCTCAGAAAAATCTGAAAAATTGAATGTATGATCTTGAACCCGAAAATAGCTTGTGGTTAAAATTTCAGGTCATTTGGACCAGTGTATAAGGAGTTATGTACTTTCCATGTGAAATGTAAAAATCTATATATGTTATCGTAAGGTGGTTAGATATTGTTTAAACACAACCTGATTGGTGAATTTACTGTGTGTTAAACTCCTGAAATCTGTAGTGTCCTGATAGGAAAACAGAGAATGTGCATGTGAGTGAGAAAGTAAATGAATTGAGAGTGACATGTGTCAAACTATGTGTAAAATCGATAAAAATGTGTAAATGTGCCAAGTGTGACATTGCTTCCACAGAGGGCAGTGGAACCGTATCAGGGAAAAGTCCCCCTGAGAAGGTTCAATGTGTAAGTGACCCTAAGGGCATTAGGGGGAAATCCTGGAGGTGGACAAGTACCACTGGTTAGGGTGGAGACTTGTTCTCCCGGTCTGCGCAGTCCAAGAGTCGCCATTGAAATGCCTAGATGGCATCTATGTGTAATGTGATGTGTATATGTCCTTCTTTGGTGGTTTGGACTATGTGTCACGGCACCTAAAATGTGAATGTGTAATGTGTATGTATTCATGTGTTAATGTGTAAGTGAACCATGTGAAATGTGTATGTGTAAAGTGTAACCATGTGAATTGGAAACTTGTGTAAATAAAATGTGAAACTAAAAATGTGAGAATATGACATTGAAATCCATGTGAGACAAGTCTGAAACCATGTGAAATCAGTAATTTCATGTTGTTATCATCATGTTTATATGTGCGAAGATGTCTAGAATTCATGTTAGGGATAATTGATGAGCACTCGTACAAAATAGCATGATTGGTTGTTCACATGGTATGTTTTAAACAACATTGTAGCTCTCATGTGTAGGTTTACAGCCATTAAACCATGTGAAACCAGCAACTTAAAGCAGGTGAAAATGTCTATGTATGTACGTAAGAACATGTAAAACTCATGCTAGTTGTGTTTTCCTTCCATATATGCACAATGTTCATGTTGGTAGCTCTCATGTCTTGGTTCTTTAAAGGTAAAATTTCACGAGTAAATTGAATAGAGAGCATGTGATAGGTAAGTTTTATTCTTAGAAATCTGAAAGCATGATCCATGTATTAATTTGTAAAACTTTCATGATAGGTTGAAACTTTCAAATGACTAGCATGCCATGTGTTGAAAATTTTGAATGTGCATGTAGAAACCGCTATGACTTATACGTGTATGTTATGAGTAGTGTTGCTTGCTGAGTCTTTAGACTCACTCCTTGCTTCGGCGTACAGGTGTAGTTGGTGACGTGGCACCGTTGGAGGAGACAGTGGAGACGGACTCCGAGCGCGGAGATTAGTCTTTGGAGTTCTTTGCGACTTGTGCATTTCATAGTATGTAATTTGAACGTTGTACTAGAGTTATCATGAGAAGAATGTATAAGTGTGGACATTATGTATTTAAATTTCAGCAATTTAAATTATGTGAACTTTTAGCTCTTAATGTTAATTGCGAATTTCATGTATGTTTAATGTGGATGATGAATAAATGAGGACAGTTGTCTTTTACTTCTGCTACTCTGTTGTATATTCGCGTGTATCTCAGCTGTTTGTATCATTTGGGTAAATGTCCCACTGTGAGGACTCTCGCTATACCGACGTGGGTTGGTATAACCGTACCGGTATAATGAGGGCCGTCACAGATCATGCTCTCTACTTGCCGATTGTTCTCTCTTTCTTACCTTGTTATCAAACTTGCTAAAATAAGCACATGACAACTTGATAAAATTGGTCATACATGATTTTATTCTTGATTTAACACACTTGTTACTTGCCTAATGTGAGGTTTCCATAATCGGATTTAAGAAAGTACTCATACACGCACACGAGCGATTCTCATGTGCGATACACGCATACACTCTTGCAGGATAGGAAACCCCTTTCTTGGCTTGTGGTGACCTCTCCGTCGGATATTCTTTTTGCCAGACTAGTGACCCCTTGATCAAGGCCTCTATAAGTATCCTCTGACCATAGATTCCCACGTGGCCGACAAGCAGATTGTACCACGAAGTACCCAGAAGTTAGTGTGTAATTCTCTCTCTCATCTTGACTTTCTCGGAGTGATCAAGTATAACACATGAAACCAAGTTATTAATTAAAGATAGAATCTATGTAAATGTGCCATTATGCTGTCGGATTGAACTCTTAACTCGATATTCCTAAAGTGCCCTTGAACTCTATATCATTATTGACATGGCATTCTCGATAATCATTACTATTGACATGATAGTCTTGAACTTTCTAGAACAGTCTATCCTTATTGACACACATTACCTTCTTGTGATACGTTCTTGAAGTACATCAATGATAATTGGAGTCGTGGACTCAATACTCGTTCTCGTCACCCATGAGTCGATGGGCTCATTAGGACATATGCCAGTATTGCACAATACGAACCTCACTGAGGGCTCGTATCTAGTTCTGGAGATTCTATAAAAGTCCTGTTAACTATGGGTGTGATTGTCGGATTCTCCCTCGACAATGTCCTGTTTACCACAAGGTGTTGATTGTCCAGTTTTTCCAAATATGTTCGCTACCCCAGGAGTTGATTGTTAGGCTGATCCCCTAACAAAGTCGTGTGCCTACCATGGTGTGGAATCATGATTGGTGCTTGGCATGGCATGTACTTGTTACATGTGATACACTTGCTTGACTTGACTTGTTACCTACTACTGTGTGCTGGTCCTTAACCCGAGTGGCTGAAGGACATATTTGCATGAGGCACCAGTAGACCATGCATGATATTCTTGTGGAGTGCCCATAGTGGGTTACTCAAAATGCTTGCTAGTGAAATGTCTCTCGTGCTTGTATTTCCCAGTGCTATCTTGCTATCTTGAAAGGTACTCTATTGACCTTCCTACGTGTAACGAACTCTCTTGTACAACCCTGATTATTCTTTGTTCAGTACTACTGACCTTTTTGCTCTATTGATCATGTTACTTTCTAGCACAATAATCTCTTATACTTGATCATCTTGCTCAGATGATATCACAAATTGATTGAACATCTCTTGATTGCATTGCTAGTTATATTTTTCTTACCGACTCTTACTTGCATAGTTTAGTTCATGGAATATAGCTTGAAATTGTAAATTACTTATATTTTCCTATGAAGATGTAAATCCTACTTGGCAAGTGCTCTCATACCTGCTCTCTTAACATTTCAAGTAGTGAAGGTAAAGCTAAATGATGGGACTTGTGCGCCGAGCGTGAGTATACTTAGACAGTCATTCCTATTTTTGTTTAGTATATGAGAGAATGGTCATTATTTTAATTTTCTCCTTTTTTTGAGAGATAGATAGATTGGTGAGCAAGGAGTGTTTCATTGGACATTAGAGGTTGTTGTAGGATCGAATATGCAGGTTGGATAGATCTAGAGGAATGGGGGGGGGGTTCAATAGATCTAACACCAATCATAGCGGAAGCTTAAGCAATTTAAAATTTTCTACAGATTATTAATCAATTCAATGAAAAACGACACTGATCTGATATGCTTATATGATAAAATTGTAGACTAGTGTATGAGAAAATTGATAAGTAGCGTGTGAGCGAAATCTCTATGCATGCATCTAGTGCAAAAAAGAAATCAAACCACTACATAGGAGATTTTTAGGTGGTTCGGAAATCACACCAGTGATTCCTACATCCACCCCTCACATAGTGAGGCCACACTACACAAAACCTGAGTACAACACACACACTTGACCTCGACAGCACTATAGGATCGAATAGGTGGATGAATCAGATCTAGAAGGGGGGGTTGAATAGATCTGACACCAATTACTGCGGAAGCTTAAGCAATTCAAAATTACTTCGAATCAGAGATCAATTTAGACAAACAATTTACTGATCTGAAGTGTGGGTGTGTGTAGATGATGTGTGAAGCAATTAAACACTTAGTGTGAAAGCGAAATCCTGTGCAAGCATCTAGCGCAAACAAAGCAGATCAAACCAATGCACAAAGGATTTTTAGGTGGTTCAGAAATCACACCAGTGATTCCTACATCCACCCCTCATACAGTGAGGCTTCACTACTCAAAAGAGTACAACTCACACCGGAGCACGATGACTCCAAACACCCTTGAGCTCGACGGCTCAAACACACAACCTGGAGCACAACGACTCCAAAAACTGAGCACAATGGCTCAAACCACAACAGGAGCACAACGACGCCAAATTGAGCACGACGGCTCAAACCACAAAAAGGCTAGAACAAACACAAAAAAAAAATCAGATCCTCTAGCACTGATCTGATTCACAGACTTAATCGTATATAGAAATCTGCACAGAACTTCATGCACAGATCTCACAGACAAAAGTGAGAAGAACAATCCAAGAAATGGGTAAAATAGATGTAGATTGGATGTTCTTAGGTGAAGATGTCTTATAGAGGCTCGAATTGAAGAGACTTGAAAGAATTCGATGAAGATCCCCATCAATTTGCGATGCTCTACTCCAATGGCATCTGAATTGCCAGAAATTCTTCTGCTGCTGCTGCTCTTCAGTGGGATTTGCTCCCTTTCTCAGCACATCACACTTCTCTCCAGAGATTGGCCTTGATTACCATGCCCTTCCACTTGAAAGGATGGTCTGCAGCTTCTGGAGATGGAGCAAGATCTGGAAAGACCCCTTTTGCCGCCAAAAACCTTTTCTGGGAGTTGTATGGGCTGGCTTGTCTTTGGGGTACGAGGATCATGGGTATTTATAGCCCCATATGTCCATGAGGTGCCTTGGGGTGCATGGGCACGAAAATCTAGGTCAAATCCCTTGATTCCTAAGCAGCCACGTGTCAAGAACAATTCCCGTTTTTGAGCTTTAGTCGAAGTGTGTTGACACACAGGCAGACTGTAACGACACCACTGGCTACTGCTTCAGAACTGGCTTCTGGGAGGGACAGTGAGTGTCAACACCACTTCAGACTGTGTCGACACCACTGGCAAACTGTGTCGACACACAGGCAGACTATGTCAACACCACTGGCTACTTTCTTTAGCCTGATCACTGGATGTAGTGGCTGTGTCGACACACTCTCCAGTAGTGTCGACACGACTGACAACTTTTCTTCTTCACTACTTCCTGGATACAATGCATGTGTCGACACACACTGCACTTGTGTCGACACCACTGTGACAAAGTTATGTAAACTTGAAAATATGAAGTGTGAACCATTAACATAAGTCATTATCATCAATATATGAAATATTAACATGTCATTTAGTCATCATTTTAATATGTACAAAATGTCATCATTAAAATCAAATTACGAGTGATGTCAATTAGTCATGATTAAAGTCATCATTAAAAGATTTCAAATACACACTCAACACAACATTCTCCCCCTTTTTTATGATGACAAAATAAATGCAATTTTCTTCCATGTCTGCAATTTCTTCCTCTTAAGCCTTTGCAATTTCTCCCCCTTTTTGACAACATCAAAAAGATATTCATGAAAGAGAACAAAAAATGGTAGGAGATCAAGAAATGTAGTTGTAGAAATGAAGGTTCAAGAATGATCAAAATAAGTGAGGCAAAGTGATATTGACATATGAGAGAAGTTATTGTGTGTTTGGTATTGTGCAATAAAGCTTAATCATAAAGACACACTCAACACAAGGTATAGCAAGATATAATGATTTGAATGTAGTTAAAATAATGATGCAAATGTGAAGTAAAGTGACCTATATGAGTGAGCAGAAGTATTTAACAAGGATGTTAGGAGCTTTAATTTTAACACAATGTAGAATAATAGGTCTAAACTCAGTATACATGAACTTTATTAAGGTCTTAAGCTTTTCCATCCTGTCAATTTGATTTTCTTTCATTTTTAACTGGGTAAGAATACAAGAATAAATTAGTTAAATCTCACTTTTCAGTGTAAAAGATCACATTGATCAGATGCAAGACCTCCTGATTACTTAGTGGTTTAACTTTCATTATCTTATACAGAGTTGAAAATTTTGATTTCCACTTTTTGACACGAAACAAATCACTTTTTAAGTGAAATGGCCTGGTTACTCAGTGGTTCAATAATTTGCATTGCTCTGTTTGTATTTTTCTAGATTGTTGATCATTTTCTTTTGATGTTTTGTAGGAATATGTTTGCTTTGACCAGACAAGTCATGACTACGAATTTAGAAAAATTATTCTTAATATGTGGTAAAAATGAAGCTTAAACATGCACATGTTAAATAGTAAAGCCACTCATGTGCCTACAAGTGTTTTGCAAGTCATTTTAAAGACATTCAATATTAAGATTGCTTAACCTTGAAATGATAATGATTCTTTTAAATTAAACTAAATGCACAATAAGTTTAGTTTCAATGTCTTAATTCTCTCATAAGAAAATAGCACAATGACTCAAAAATTCTGATAATTTTGAGGTTCAAGATAGACAAGTAAGGTCAAGGAATATGACAATGACTCCCCCTTTCATGTATCTCCCCCTCACAAGGTGAACATGAAGATTATTGAAGAAATAGAAATGGAATGAAGTGAAAATAGAATGAGCAAGAATGTTTTAGTGAAAGACAAGACTCTTGATATTTGGCAGAGACATATACTCACGCATAGTGAAAGTGTCCAGATAAACTTGACTTGTCTTTCTTCAAATCACCATTTGATATACCAAGAATGCCAATGCAATGTGAGAGTGAGGAATTTATTTGCAAGAACATGAAGACTTTTATTAAGCAGCTTTGCAAGAACATTTGTCAACAAACTGAATGGGAGTTGTTGATAAATCAGATATGAAAGAATATTTCTCTAGCATTTCACTCAAAGATTCTTTTGACTCACTCCCCCATAAGATATGCATGATATGAAATGATCATTCAATCAATTCAGATATGTTCATTCCAAGTAGTTTGCACAGAAAGAGTATGAACATGATCAAGCATATATCAACAGGCAATTTATTGAAGGAGAAAAGTTTTTCAAAAACTCAAAATATTTTCAAAGACTTAAAATAAAATTTTTGAGATTTTCATTTTTCTTGATGACCTTTATACAAGAAAAGACTATTGATACTTAGAGGAGAATTTTTCTCACGCATGATGAGAGTTTCCAGACAAGCCTAACTTGTCCTTTCACATTTCACCATTTGACATACCACATAGTCACTGCAAAAAGGTCAATTATTCTTTAGTTTTAGCATGAAATTCATTGCATTTTCAAGAATATTTTTGCATTTTTTTCTTCAAATTTACTCCCCCTTAATATGTGCATGGAATGAAAAAGCTAGCAAGCAATTCACACATGATTATGCACACAATTAGCTTTAAGCATAACATGACTTCGGGTACTTGGAGGAGTATTTTACTCACACATAATGATAGCTTCCAAACAAGCATAACTTGTTTTTCCACATGACATCATTTGATATACCAAAAAGTCAAAGTAGTTGATATGCACAGAGAATCATGGGCACAGTTAAGCAAGCATGATAATACAAACATGATTCCAATTGTTATGACACAAAGTTATTATTGGGAGTAACATCAAAACACATTCTTCATTGTTCATATAAGACTCTAAGAATTTTCTTTAACTTAAGTAGTTTAATCTGAAAATGATATGAGGTTTTACCTGAACAGTCTTCATTTGGATTTTACCTGTGGTTTCCAATTTTTCTTGCCTTGCATAGCCATTGTATTGATTTCAGATGGAAAAGATATGGCTACAAGGCTCATCAACTTGCTGATCAAGCTGGCCTTAGGACCCATACCTACTTGGGTCCTGCAATGGAGCAAGAGTTAGATTGCAGAAATGAACCTTTTTGAATCCAAGATAATTTTCTTTTTAGTATAGATGCACTTTTGTCATTGATGGAACTATGAGCAATAGCAGGGAATCTCTCAGAAGTATTTATCTAGTGAGATTTTCATTTTTCTTTTATTCTCTCTACTTACTTTCCTTGTAGCCTTAGTCATGAAGCCTTCATCTTGAAATTGACTACAAGGATCCTTGCACCCAGCATTCAAGCAGCACATTTCAGAACCCAAACTTGTTTGGGTCCTAAGGATCTTCCATGAATCTGCAACAACGATTTTTGAATCCAAAATGATTTAATATTGGGTGCATTTTTCTGAAGACTAGAAACACTAGAATCTTGGTTTCTAATCTTAGAGTTATTGGTATAGAATGCACCACTGACATACTGAATATTTTGTTTTCTATTTTTTAGATTTTTATCATTGAGATTTTTAACATGGAATTTAGAAGAGATCTTTTGTGCAACAGTTCCATTTTCATGTACATGAAATTTCTGAGTGTTTTCAGCATGAACATGATCTTTCTTAAGTACATTAACATGAAACATGGGAGCATGCACAAGATTATCAATTCTATGCCAACATTCCCTAGAAGTATGCCCAAATTTATGACATGTGAAGCACTGGACTGATTTGGCATATTTATGAAAATGTTGATCTCTATTCCAGCAAAATTTGGCTAAATGACCAGGTTTATTACAGCTAAAGCAAATTAGATCATTTCTTACATGGTACTTACCTTGGCATATATGCATTTTCTGGAATCTCCTTTTCTTGTGAGGAAGCTTACCATGAGGAGAAGGAGGTACCTTTTGGTAGCTCTTGACATGATGTGGAGTTTAAGATTGCGTTGGAGCTGTCCTGACTTGTGAAGAAGGTAAAGGAATCTTGTACAATGGTTTTTGTTTTTCTATTTTCATTTTTGGTTTCTCACAGAAACATGATTCTTCTTCTTAGTAGCATTTTTGCCATTTTTCTCATTTTATTTTTGAATATTTTTCTGAACATGAACTTTCACTAATTTTTCATTAGAGATATCAGAGTTCTTATTCACAGCAGCTTTAACAAATATTATTTTGTATTTCTTTTCATTTTTATTATTTTTCACAGAAGTAAGGCTTGTGTTTGTAGTATTCTTCAATTCATTTTGAAGCTTCTGTTTTTCAGCTTTTAATGCAACAACTTCTTTTTCTGAAATTTGAAGTTTGTTTAGCATGACATCTAAACCATTTTCATCTTGTTCTTTTCATTTTCAAATTGAGCAATTTGTTTTTCCAAATCAGAAATTTTATTACTTAAATTGCTACAGCCATTGTCCAATAGTTTGTCATGCAACAAGCATTTAATTTTCCTTTTCAAATGACTATTTTCTTCAACCAATTGATTGTATTTTTCCTTTATTTGATGATCATGAGCCATGTTGGAAATCTGTTTGTTTAATTGATCATTGTCAAATTTGAAGTTCTTATTAAGATCAATCAATTTTTCATTTTCATCTTTCAAATCAAGATTTTTAGATTCCAACTGATCATGATTTTCTTTTAAGTTGGACAACTTGTTTTCACAAATTTTTATTTTATCTTTCAGACTTTCTTTTTCAGAATTCAATTTCTAAACTTCTTTTTTCAAATTCTCATTTTCTTCTGAAAGATCTTTATCATTGATCTGGAGCAATTCAAGTGTATTTTTCAAATTTTCACTATCTTTATGGTAATGTTTTAAAGTCTTTTTCAAATCTTTATTTTTAGTGTCCAGCTTTGCATTAAGATTTTTTATCTTCTCACAGAATTCAATCAATTCAACATAAGACATGCCTTCATCTACATCAGAATCAGAATTAGAATACATAAATGGGTCTGGAATTGATTTATCTGACCTTGTAGACCCATTTGATCTCTTGTGTTCTGAAGAGGATGAAAAATGCTCTGAGCTCATGGAATGTGCTGTTAGAGCCAAAGTCTTTTAAATTGTTGATTTTCTGGATTCATTGAAGCTCTTCTTTGCCATTAAGTACTTGTGAATTTCTTTTGCCCCTTTTCTTTGTGAATCCTCTGAAAAATCCGATGAAAATGAGCTTGGGGATTTCTCTGAAATTATAACAGGAAATTCATGCAGATTAAAGTAATTTGCCATTATACCAAAACTCAAAAGACTATTAGATCTAATCACAATGAATCAATGTAATAAGGAATTAGATCTAACAGTTAAAGTGGTTAACCCGCTCTGATACCAATTGTAGGATCGAATAGGTGGATGAATTAGATCTAGAAGGGGGGTTGAATAGATCTGACACTGATTACTGCGGAAGCTTAAGCAATTCAAAATTACTTCGAATCATAGATCAATTTAGACAAACAATTTACTGATCTGAAGTGTGGGTGTGTGTAGATGATGTGTGAAGTAATTAAACACTTAGTGTGAAAGCGAAATCCTATGCAAGCATCTAGCGCAAACAAGCAGATCAAACCAATGCACAACGGATTTTTAGGTGGTTCGAAAATCACACCAGTGATTCCTACATCCACCCCTTACACAGTGATGCTCCACTACTCAAAAGAGTATAACTCACACCGAAGCATGATGACTCCAAACACCCTTGAGCTCGATGGCTCAAACACACAACTTGGAGCACAACGACTCCAAAATTGAGCACAACGGCTCAAACCACAAAAGGAGCACAACGACTCCAAATTGAGCACGCCGGCTCAAACCACAAAAGGCTAGAACAAACACAAAAAAAAAAATCAGATCCTCTAGCAATGATCTGATTCACAGACTCAATCGTATGTAGAAATTTGCATAGAACTTCATGCACAGATCTCACAGGCGAAAGTGAGAAGAACAATCCAACAAATGGGTAAAATAGATGTAGAATGGATGTTCTTAGGTGAAGAGGTCTTGCAGAGGCTCGAATTGAAGAGACTTGAAAGAATTCGATGAAGATCCCCTTCAATTTGTGATGCTCTACTCCAATGGCATCTGAATTGCCAGAAATTCTTCTTCTGTTGCTGTTCTTCAGTTGGATCTGCTCCCTTTCTCAGCACATCACACTTTTATCCAGAGATTGGCCTTTGATGATCAGTTTATCCCCATGTAATTTAAAGTAATTACATATTTATTTTGGTGATTAACAAAACTATAATAAAATTTATTCTAACATATTTTCTATGAGATTTGAGCACAGGAAATGAAACAAGGAATAACAAGCTAAATGGGTAAGTAGTATTTACTCTATAGCAATGTAAGTTCAAAGTATGAAATTTTCTAAGTACACATCGACTCTCTAGTTGTTATAACGATTTCCTTAGAATTATAACGATTTCCTCATTCACATCGATTTTGGCTCTATAACGATTTCATAAGTCATTGCTATTCTATTGCAGTCTATCTGATAACGATTCGCTAAGAGATCGCAACGATTTGCCTCTCATAACGATTCACTAAGAGATCGCAACAATTTGCCTCTCATAACGATTCGCTAAGAGATCGCAACGATTTGCCTTTCATAATGATTCGCTAAGAGATCACATCGACTTGATTCACAACGATTTCGTTATCGCAACGATTTCTTAAGTGAGAACAACGATTTGCTCTCACAATGATTTGGTTATCGCAACGATTTCTTAAGTGAGAACAACGATTTGCTCTTACAACGATTTGGTTATCGCAACGATTTCTTAAGTGAGAACAACGATTTGCTCTCACAACAATTTGGTTATCGCAACATTTTCTTAAGTGAGAACAACGATTGCTCTCACAACGATTTGGTAATCGCATCGATTTCTTAAGTGAGAACAACGATTTGCTCTCACAACGATTTCTTAAGTGAGAACAACGATTTGCACTCACAACGATTTTGGCTTCACAACGACTCATTAAGTCTCATAACGATTTGATCCTTGTAACAATTCGATAAGTTACACAACGACTCTGTCACTGTAACGATTCATTTAGTTACATAACGACTTGGTCACCGTAACGATTCGATACAGCAAACAACAATTTGCTCACATCGTTTTGTCTCTGACAACTTGCTCATAACGATTTACTGATAATATCATAACGATTTGTCTCTACAACGATTTGGTTATTAATGCATAACGATTTGTATGTGCATCGGTTTGCTTATGAGTGCACAACGATTTACATGAATATCAACTCATTTGCATAACGATTTCATAAGTCATGCATGTAATGATTTCATGGAATATAACGATTTGATATTTGAACTCAATTCTAAGTTCGTTGAAAAGTCAAAGTTTTCACGTAGATATTTTTGACATCCATGCATTTATTATGACTGAACGTATCACTGCAATGCATGCAAACGATATCTTCTATTTCCGTACTTATTCTGTAAATAATTTTTTAGAAGAACAGAATGGAACTTCTATTTCTATATAAAATCAATCTAACGTTGACTAACAACAAGAGACAGCCTCGCTGTCTATTGTTTTAGCCTTTAATGCGTGCAGGTCTCTGACAGCGCATCTCAATACAACGTTGGACAACATGGAAGATAACGGATATCAGAAAAGATCCTCTCTCTCTCTCTCTCTCTTGTTGCGTGCATGGAAAGCTAAAGACTGCTCTACAGTGGCATGCAGTCTAACGTAAACAAAAGCTTAGAGACAACGGGCACTTCAACGTTTAAATTTCAAATAGAAGATATATAAAGAAGACTAAAGCTCCAGAAGAAGACACCTTTGATAGAGAATACCAACGACAATTCTTTACAAGCTTTTCTGCAAGCATCTAGAAGAGCCAAGCCTCACTCCTTTGAGTGTTTAGCTCTTAGCTCTCTACATTCATTGTGTTAGTCTTGAAAGCTTCTGTAAACTGAGAGTGTTCCTCACTGTAGAACTTTCCCTCTCAGGCTTAGCCCCAGATCTAGCATTGCATAAGCTTGATCTAGGGGCTTGATCTCATTTCCACATTCTTGTGTTCCCTTCGTGTTGAAGGAAGACCTGGGGGTTCCAGGGTGTGTGTTTCCTTCGAGTAGAAGGAAGACCTGGTGGTATCCAGGGTGTTGTAATTCCTATTCGGGTTGTGAAGAGAAGACCAACTGCGGCTGGGTGTGTAAGGGTCCATAAGGGGGACTGTACCCTTGGGTAGTGAAAGCCTGAGTTGTTGCTCAGGGACTGGACGTAGGACTCCTAAGGAGAGGGGATCTGACCCAGGATAAATCCTTGTGTAGTGTGAATTCCTTTGTGTGTTTGCTGTTTATCTTTACTAACACTAACATCTATCGATCGAAGTGTGTTTTTGTGTGACTATTTTGTGAACAGATTTTAGGTTCTCAATATTTTTAAGAATACCATTCATCCCCCCTCTGGGCTTGCTAGCTGGGCAACAAGTGGTATCAGAGCTAGTCTCTTCGATAAAGAAGAAGATCCAATGATTTAAAGAGAAAAGATCAAATGGCAGCCCAAGGTCACTCCGAAGGCCAGTCAGTTAACAAGCCACCGCTGTTCGATGGAGAAGATTACACCTATTGGAAAATAAGAATGGAGTATTTCCTACAAGGTCTCGACTATCAAATATGGTTAATAGTTGAAGAAGGTGATCTTTTGGTTACTAATGAAAGAGATAAGTGGACTGAAGGCGACAAGAAAAAGATCTCCCTAAACTGCAAAGCCAAGAGCATTCTATGTTGTGCTCTTAGCAAGAAGGAATTCAACAGAATTTCCACTTGCAAATCTGCCATGGAAATGTGGGAAAAGCTTAGGATCACATACGAAGGCACCGACAAAGTCAAGGAAACCAAGATAGACATACTGGTGACACAATATGCAAGGTTTCAGATGCAGCCAGGAGAGTCAATAACTCAAATGTTTAGCAGATTTACAGACATCACAAATGGGTTAGCCAGTCTTGGAAAGACTTACGAAATGGGAGACATGGTAAGAAAAATTCTGAGATCTCTACCATCTTCTTGGACTCCCAAATTAACAGCTATAGAAGAAGACAATGACCTGAAGAGGATGTCATTGGAGAAACTCGTCGGATCCCTTATGGCCCATGAAATCAACATGGAGAGACTGGGAGAGTCTTCGAGCAGAAAGAAACACTCAAATGCTCTCAAAGCTGAAGAAGACTTGTCAAGGGAGTTTTCAAACAACAATGAAAGCAATGAAGACGACGAAGACGAAGAAGCGATGTTATCAAGAAGGCTACAAAGAATACTAGCAAAGAAGAAAAAGTATCAGTCCAGTAGAAGATATTTCAAGAAAAACAAAGACTCTAAGAAGACAGAAGGAAAGGATCAAAAGAGAGCTGAGCCTACATGCTATGAGTGTAAGAAGCCTAGACATATGAGAGCAGAATGTCCGAAGCTGAAGAAAAGTGAATTCAGAAAGAAGGAAAGTTCAAGAAAACCAAGAAGATTCAAGAAGAAAGCTATGGCAGTGGCTTGGGACAACAGTAGTGACTCAGACAGCGAGTCAAGCTCAAGCAATGAAGAAGAAGAAGAAGCCAACTTGGCACTCATGGCCAACACTGAAGAAAAGGTAACATCATACTCATCTTTCTCTTCCTGTAATGATTCAGATTCAGATGATTTGGAAGAAGCTTTTAATGAACTTTATAGTAAATATAGAGAAGTATCTAAATTACTAAAAGCTAGTAAGAAAAATGTTACTTGCCTTGAAAATACCAATTCAGATTTAAAATCAGAAAACGAGCAAATGGAGGAACAAATCACTGAACTTAAAAGAAGAAATGATCTGTTATGCGAAGATCTGAAAGATAAAAATAAACAAATAATAAAATTAGAAAAACAAGAAACCTTAGACGAATTGAAAAAGGAAATTAAAACACTAACAGAAGAAAATGAAAAACTATCTAATACACTAGAAAAATTCACCAACGGGAAAAATTCCTTAATATTAAAAGGTGCTAGACGGTCAGGAAAAGGAAAACAAGGATTAGACTATACACCCCCAGATAATGAAGACACAATAGTAAACCCTAAAACGTATCCAACTCCTAAATTTGTAACTGAACAAGATACTTCATATAAATCAAACTTTAAGTATGTTCCATATGAAAAGGTAACTAAAACAACAGGGTAGGTCACAGTAAAGTAACTTGTCCAACCAAACACAAAAAATGGATAATTAAAAGAAAAATTGATGACACTAACCAACCAGGACCCAAAAGAACTTCGGTACCTAAAGCTTGATGTTTTCATTTCAGGGAAACCTTCGAGCATCCAAATGGTATTTAGATAGTGGATGCTCAAGGCATATGTCAGGTAATAGAAAGCTGTTCTCTCACCTCGAAGCTGAAGAAGGCATAGTGACATATGGAGACAATGGAAAAGGAACAGTGATAGGATGCAGATCTGTTGGCAATAAAGAGAAAATGTTTATTGAAGATGTAATATGCGTAAAAGGTCTGAAGCACAACCTAATCAGCATAAGCCAGCTATGTGAGAGAGGACAATAAATTAGATTCCAAGAGTCTAAGTGCAGCATCATAAAGGACAGAGCAGTGATTTTCGAAGCTAACAGAGAAAAGAATCTGTACGTGCTTTACCTAGAAGAATTAAAGGATCAGGATATCTATTTAGCAACAAGTAAGGAGCAGTCAACTGAGCTGTGGCACAGAAGATTGGGCCACTGCAGTTTGGATGGCATGAGAAAGCTGATCAAGAGAAGCCCGGTGGAAGGTCTACTAAAGGTCAGCACAAGAATGGACGGTGTCTGTGGACCATGTGCAAAAGGAAAGTACACCAAGTCATCTTTCAAGTCAAAGATTGTGGTAACAACCTCTAAGCCCTTAGAACTCCTTCATATGGATTTATTTGGGCCAATGAGGACCACAAGTCTTGGAGGAAGGAATTTTGGATTCGTTATTGTAGATGATTATTCAAGATTCACATGGGTGTCCTTTCTAGAACACAAAGATGATACATTTGAAAGTTTCGTAAGTTTTAGTAAAAAGGTACAGAAAGACAAGAAGTACAGTATTATTGGAATCCGATCAGATCATGGAGGAGAGTTCTAGAATGAAAATTTTTCCAAATTCTGTGATGACAAAGGAATAGAGCACAATTTCTCAGCACCAAGGACACCACAGCAAAATGGAGTTGCTGACAGGAAGAATAGAACCCTACTGGATATGGCAAGAACAATGTTGTCAGAATATGATCTGCCAAGGTACTTTTGGGCTGAAGCAGTTAACACAGCTTGTTACATTATCAACAGAGTGATGATTAGGCCTATCTTGAAGAAGACAACATATGAA
Source organism: Colocasia esculenta (assembly GCA_014218235.1). Classification (NCBI taxonomy): domain Eukaryota; kingdom Viridiplantae; phylum Streptophyta; class Magnoliopsida; order Alismatales; family Araceae; genus Colocasia; species Colocasia esculenta. Next base: position 126,808,591 of record CM024755.1, on the reverse strand, counting down.
CTGTACAAGGGAAGGAAGCCGAAGATCAGTCACTTCAGAACATTCGGATGTCCATGTTTCATCCATAACAATGGCAAAAGAGATCTTGGTAAGTTAGATGCAAAATCAGATGAAGGTATCTTCATGGTGTATGCTTCTAAACCTAAAGGCTATAGAGTATTTAATAAGTGTACTTTGTTAATTGAACAATCAGTGCATGTTATTTTTGATGAAACTAATCCTTGAGAAAGGAAGAAGATAGTGATATTGATGATACGAATGAATTGTCCAAGAAATTAAAGAACACATCCATCGAGGACAAGGAAGATCAACCTCTAGAAGACCTGCAACAAAAGGACATTTCACATGAAAATCTTCCAAAGGAATGGAGATATAAGAAAGATCACCCACCAGAAAACAACATTGGTGATCCATCTGTAGGGGTAAGGACAAGAGGTAAGGTAATTCCATGTGATTATTTAGTGTTCGTCTCACAAATAAAGCCTAGGACAGTCAATGAAGCTCTCACTGATGAATCTTGGATTTTAGCCATGCAAGATGAACTGAATCAGTTCAAGAGAAACCATGTTTGGTCACTTGTTACTAGACCATCAGATCATCCAGCGATTGGCACCAAATGGGTGTTCAGAAATAAATTGGATGAAGCTGGTGTGATCATAAGAAACAAGGCCAGATTGGTAGCTCAAGGCTATTCCCAAGAAGAAGGCATAGATTTTGATAAAACCTATGCACCTGTAGCTAGACTTGAGGCTATTAGGATTCTACTTGCATATGCATCCGCATTAGACTTGAAATTATTTCAAATAGATGTGAAATCAGCTCTTCTAAATGGTTTTATTAAGGAGGAAGTTTATGTAGAACAACCTCCAAGTTTTGATGACATTGATTTTCTGAATCATGTATTTAAGTTGCACAAAGCATTATATGGATTAAAACAAGCACCAAGAGCATGGTATGAACGTGTAAGTACATTTCTATTAAACCATGGTTTCATTAGAGGTCCAGTAGATAGTACATTATTTGTTAAGTCTAAAGTCAAACATATTCTGCTTGTTCAAATATATGTTGATGATATAATATTTCGTTCTACTGATGAATCCCTTTGCAAGTATTTTGAAAAGCTCATGCAGGGAGAATTCGAGATGAGCATGATGGGGGAGCTCAACTACTTCCCTGGATTGCAAATCAAACAAGGAAAGGAAGGAACTCACATCTGTCAAACCAAGTACACCAAGGAGTTGCTAAAGAAATTTGGATTCGAAAATAGCAAGCCACTATCAATGCCTATGAGCACATCAACAAGAATGGACAGTGATAAGGATGGTAAGAAAGTAGACCAAAAGATCTACAGAGATAGGATAGGTTCACTACTATATTTAACTGCCAGTAGACCTGACATACTGTTTAGTGTATGCATGTGTGCTAGGTATCAGGCACACCCCAAAGAATCTCATTTAATTAATGTCAAATGAATTTTTAGATATTTAGCAAAAACTCATGACTTAGGTTTATGGTATCCAAAATCATGTGAAATTAATTTAGTAGGATACTCTGATGCTGACTACGCTGGATGCAAAATAGATAGAAAAAGCACTAGTGGCTGTTGTCAATTTCTTGCAGGATGTCTGATCTCGTGGTCCTCAAAGAAACAAAATTTAGTGGCATTATCTACAGCAGAAGCTAAGTACGTAGCTGCTAGAAGTTGCTGTACACAACTCCTATAGATTAAGCAACAACTTGAGGATTATGGACTCCAGATCAAGACAATTCCTTTATTATGTGACAACACCAGTGCAATAAATCTAACCAAGAATCCAATACAGCATTCTAGGACTAAGCACATTGAGGTTAGATATCATTTTATTCGTGATCATGTAGCTGGTAACATAGATATTTCTTTCATTGATACTAATAATCAGTTAGCAGATATCTTCACAAAGGCCTTACCTGGAGAGAGATTTACTTCTCTTAGAAGGGAATTAGACATGTGTAAATTGTGAAAGAATTATCTGTATAAATCTGAAATATAAATTTTCAGAATATCAATTATTTTTCCCTCCTTGAATTTAAGCAAAATTCCAAATGTTACCTGCTTGTTTAAATATCCTTGATGGTTCGTAATTTTTAAAAGAATTTATTTCCATCGAACTGGTCATTTTGTCGTGTTTTGCCATCATGTCGCCTCTAATTTTGAAAGGTCTCTTTATTCATATATATCGAAATCTGTGTGGCAACGATTCACCTCCCACCTTCATCTTTCTCTTTCTTCTTGTCTGAGGCGATACCCTATCGACTCCGGTATCGACTCTCTGAGATTTCAAAGCATCCAACTCCTTCCTGCCGGAAATTTCTTGAGGGTTCTTGTTCCAATCCTCTTTCCAGTCCTCCACAAACTCTTCCCATCCAAAACCATGGCCTCTTCTAGTGTATCCAGTAGCGTAGGAGGCTATGGAGCTGAATTTCTCACTGCCGAGCAGTAGGAAAGGTTTGCGACCGTGAAGACTAAGCTGTGCGGTCATAAAGCAGTGGATGTGGCAGATTTATGGAAAAATGGAATGGGCAGCATCGTCGCAGCTATGGACAGATTGGGGTGGACGAAGATAGCTACCTTCTCAGAAGTAAGTTATCCTGACCTAGTAAAGGCGTTTATGTATATCTGAAGACAGAAGAAGATGGGACCTTGACTTCCATGGTCAAGGGAACTCAGATTAGGGTCACACGAGAGTTACTGGGATCAATCTTCGGTGTGACTACTTCTGGTCACAGTGGAGTTCACACTGTGGATATCCAGGCAAAAGGATTAGGGATTGTTGGTCCTGAATACAAATTGAAGGACGAGAAGCTAGATATCAACCAGTTGAATGCATTTAATCATCTTTTGCACTTCATAGTCTGTCAAATTTTGGTTCCAAGAAGCACCACTTTTTTAACATGCACCAAAGCAGACTCAGATTTAATGTTCTGGGCCATCCAGAATCAGGAAATCAATTTGGCCGAAATTATTATGGAAAGGATGAAATTTGCAAGTGCACAGGTATGGGATAAGAAGAGTAAGCTGAATGTGTCTCTACCCTATGGCCATCTCTTAACTAAGGTATTTCAACATTATGGCATCTGTGTGGTAGGAGATGTTTCTGAGAAGATGGGGTAGGCTATCCGCAGCAGGAACTTAAGGAAAAGTGGATTTTCAGTTGTAAATGGTGTATGGTCAAAGACCTCTGTGGCTGAGGGTGAGACCATTATTGGCAAAGCCCAAGAAGTCCAGGAAGAGGTAGGAGAAGCAGCTGTGGCAGCAGTAGTCCAAATGGTTCAAGAGGAATCAGCAGCAACAGCAGCAGTACCAACAGAGGAAGCTAGAGCAGCAGTTCCAAGTATTCCAGAACAGCAGGAACAAATTCCATTAGTTCAGGAGGAGCCAGAAGTAGCAGCAACAGATGTTCAGGTCAATGCAGCAGCCAGCAGAATTGAGGATCTCTTGCCTGAGTAGATTGAGCCAGTTGGGCAATGTTCAGAAGTTGTTCCTCCTCCTTCCCGAGTAGCCTCAGTACTCAGGGATGTACTGGACTCCATCCATAGCACTCTAGAGGAGCCCGTAATTAGTAATGATTGAGTAGCAGAAGCTGTGGCATCAGGCCACACTGCAGAAAAAGGTGATGGAGGAAGCTCCCAGTCAGGGGGAGCAAGCAGTTGCTCATGAAAAAGTAACAGTGGAAGATGCTCCTATTGAGGGGGAGCAATCTATTGATGAGGAGGCAGCTCCTCAGGGGGAGCACACTGAAAGTGTCCCTATGAATAATGAAGAGCATGTTGAATTCGAGGAGCCCATTGCAAGGGCACATAGAAAAAGGAAAAGAGTAGCTCATAGGAAGCCCAAGGAGAAGCAACTGAAGATTCAGTTGAAGCCCATTATTAAAAGGCTGAATGAGCAAGGCAAGACTCTCACATCTCTGCAGTCTGATATTCAGTCTATCATTATCAGCCAGACCTCAGCAGCAAACGAGATTGGAGCTTTGTCCACTGAAGTACATAACTTGAGAGATGATTTTAGAATGTTCAAGCAATTATGCAGATGGATGAAAGGTGAGTTTGACAGTGTCAAGAAGCTTATCTCTTCGAGGGAGCAATCCACCTCTGCCCCTCCAGCTCACTCACCTGCTGAACTGGTTAGTTGTTCTAGGCCATCAGGGCCAAGGCCAGTAGAGGAAAATGCAGGGCCATCAGGGCCAAGGCCAGCAGAAGAAAATGCAGGGCCATCAGGGCCAATTGTAGTTGAACCAGCAGGGCCATCCAGGCCATCTGAAGATGTATCAAGGCCATCAGGGCCCTCTGAGGTTGTGGCAGGGCCACCAGGGCCAATGATATCCGAGGGTGTGTCTCCAAGAGTAGAAGAGCCTGCAGCTGCTCCCGAAGCCCATGAGTCTTCATCTCTTGCAACACCATCCCCTCCTTCACCACCCTCCTCATCCACTGCACCTCCAGCACCCATTGCCTTCAAACAACCTATGCCTCGCACCATCTCTTCCCCAACTCCTTTTCCATCTCAATCCAGCTCATCTCCTACTCTCTCTCAAATCATTTCTCCACCTTCACCTGTCTGTGAAGATCCTCCAGTTTCCTCATCAACTGGAGCATCACCCTCCTCTGGCCCCTCTTCAGCCAGATCAACCATCAATTTTTCTCCAAGTTCTTTCCTTCATCCTCCTACTCCACCTTCCTCTATCACATTCATTCCTGAAAATCCACAACTTGCCAGTGCTTTTATAAACAACTGTGAGGATGAGTTGGAGCGCACCACACTCATCTCAATTCTGGCAGTTGCCACCCATGTTCACAGGACTGATTCCTCTAGTCCTGTTCTCAAAAAGAGAAAGCTCTCCTCCACCCTAGCTCTTCCTTCCGAACCTAAATTTCCTCCTCTTTGGTAATCCTTCACTATTGAAAATCGAAGGAGACCAATTTGTTGTGAATATCTCCAAAAGTGCATTCTTTCCACCACTTTTGGCATTCCCTTTCTCAACCTTACTGATCACCTTAACATTGTCCTTCCTTATTGCCATATTCCCAAAGCCGACCAATAAAAAATCTTCCAAATGGCTGAGTGTAAGACTGAGGATCAGTGGGCTAAAGGGCACAAGGCTCTCTACAACAAATATCTTCTTGCCAAGTCAGATAGCACTCCTCCCCGAGATCACCCACTCACCCTCTCTGAGTGGTTTGTGTTTCACCATCAAGCTCTCTGGGCCCCCTTCATTCTCAAAGAAATAAGGATCGCCAGGTACTTCAAGCTGTATAATGATTTTCGATATCTCAACAAGCTACCTGAAGTACAGTTTGGCCAATTCCATGGAGCTATTGCCACTCTTCGAGCTGAAAATATGGTAAATTGCTCCTTCACAGTGGACTTCACAACCCTGAAATTGCCTGACAAAGTTTTTCTTCCCAGGATACACTCCTTGGTTTTGGATTCCTCTGCTGGCTTTCATGCCTTTGAGTGATTTGCTCGAGTAATGGGAAGAATATCAGCTCAGCAGGGTCACCTCCCCTCCTTTCAAAGGTTCATTTTTAGAGAATTTCATCTGGCCACATCTCTTCTGAAGTTCTTCCTCCACTCATTTATGAATGTGAAAGGCTTTCTCCCACAGAGTGGGAAAAGCATTACAATCAATCTGCTCTTTAGCTGGAATCATTAAATTCTTCACTGGTCAGGTCAGGCAAGCCACCTCTCTCTGCTGAAGCCTTCCTAGATTTGAATTCCATCAATCCCATTCAGGAACTGTTTGTGCAATGGGTCGAAAGGTACAAGCTATTTTTGGCCTTGAAGAAAGATCTTCTGCAGCATCAGATTCACTACCTTGTCAACATCAACCAATTTCTTCGGTTTGCCAGCTTTGGATCCTTCCTCTTCTTCAAGCAATCTCTTGGCAGAGAAGAATATGCTGATTTTCTAGAAGATCAATGCCAACTTCACATCAAGAGGATGCTTCCAGACATGGGGCCATCCTACTCTATTGCTTCAGGGGTTTTCCAAATCTATTTTGAGGAGTAGAAAAGCAAGGCCTTGCGTACTATTCAGCGGCATGCCTCTCTTCTTCCTCCTGCCTTCTACCTTTCTATAACCTCCCAAGATACATAGACAAGCTCTTTGCTCTTCTCTCTATTTTATCTCCCTTCTTTGTATCACTCTTATATCTTTTTGCTTAATGACAAAAAGGGGGAGAAATATAGTACTTTTGAAATATATTTCTTATATTTCTGCAATTTTGTTTAGATTCATTTCAGATCATCTATGCTTATTGTTAAGTTTTGTCATCACTAAAAGGGGGAGATTGATGATCAGTTTATCCCCATGTAATTTAAAGTAATTACATATTTATTTTGGTGATTAACAAAACTATAATAAAGTTTATTCTAACATATTTTCTGTGAGATATGAGCACAAGAAATGAAATAACGAATAACAAGCTAAATGGGTAAGTAGTATTTACTCTATAGCAATGTAAGTTCAAATCATGAAATTTTCTAAGTACACATCGACTCTCTAGTTGTTATAATGATTTCCTTAGAATCATAACGATTTCCTCATTCACATCGATTTTGGCTCTATAACGATTTCATAAGTCATTTCTATTCTATTGCAGTCTATCTTATAACGATTCGCTAAGAAATCGCAATGATTTGCCTCTCATAACGATTCGCTAAGAGATCGCAACGATTTGCCTCTCATAACGATTCGCTAAGAGATCACAACGATTTGCCTCTCAAAATGATTCGCTAAGAGATCGCAACGGTTTGCCTCTCATAACGATTCACTAAGACATCACATTGACTTGATTTACAACGATTTGGTTATCACAACAATTTCTTAAGTGAGAACAACGATTTGCTCTCACAACGATTTGGTTATCACAATGATTTCTTAAGTGAGAACAACGATTTGCTCTCACAACGATTTGGTTATTGCAACGATTTCTTAAGTGAGAACAACGATTTGCTCTCATAATGATTTGGTTATCGCAACGATTTCTTAAGTGAGAACAACGATTTACTCTCACAACGATTTGGTTATCGCAACATTTTCTTAAGTGAGAACAACGATTCGCTCTCATAACGATTTGGTTATCGCATCGATTTCTTAAGTGAGAACAACGATTTGCACTCACAACGATTTCGACTTCACAACGACTCATTAAGTCTCATAACGATTTGATCCTTGTAACGATTCGATAAGTTATACAACGACTCTATCACTGTAATGATTCATTTAGTTACATAACGACTTGGTCGCCGTAATGATTCGATACAGCAAACAACGATTTGCTCACATCGTTTTGTCTCTGACAACTTGCTCATAACGATTTGCTGATAATATCATAACGATTTGTCTCTACAACGATTTGGTTATTAATGCATAACGATTTGTATGTGCATCGGTTTGCTTATGAGTGCATAACGATTTACATGAATATCAACTCATTTGCATAACGATTTCATAAGTCATGCATGTAACGATTTCATGGAATATAACGATTTGATATTTGAACTCATTTCTGAGTTCGTTGAAAAGTTAAAGTTTTCGCGTAGATATTTCTGACATCCATGCACTTATTATGACTGAACGTATCACTGCAGTGCATGCAAATGATATCTTCTATTTCCGTACTTATTCTGTAAACATATTTTTAGAAGAACAGAATGGAACTTCTATTTCTATATAAAATCAATCTAACGTTGACTGACAACAAGAGACAGCCTGGCTGTCTATTGTTTTAGCCTTTAATGCGTGCAGGTCTCTGACAGCGCATCTCAATACAACATTGGACAATATGGAAGATAACAGATATCAGGAAAGATCCTCTCTCTCTCTCTCTTGTTGCGTGCATGGAAAGCTAAAAACTACTCTACAGTGGCATGCAGTCTAACGTAAACAAAAGCTTAGAGACAACGGGCACATCAACGTTCAAATTTCAAATAGAAGATATATAAAAAAGACTGAAGCTTCAGAAGAAGACACCTTTGATAGAGAATACCAACGACAATTCTTTACAAGCTTTTCTGCGAGCATCTAGAAGAGCCAAGCTTCACTCCTTTGATTGTTTAGCTCTTAGCTCTCTGCATTCATTGTGTTAGTCTTGAGAGCTTCTGTAAACTGAGAGTGTTCCTCACTGTAGAACTTTTCCTCTTAGGCTTAGCTTCAGATCTAGCATTATATAAGCTTGATCTAGGGGCTTGATCTCATTTCCACATTCTTGTGTTCCCTTCGTGTTGAAGGAAGACCTGGGGGTTCCAGGGTGTGTGTTTCCTTCGAGTAGAAGGAAGACCTGGTGGTATCCAGGGTGTTGTAATTCCTCTTCGGGTTGTGAAGAGAAGACCAGCTACGGCTGGGTGTGTAAGGGTCCATAAGGGGGACTGTACCCTTGGGTAGTAAAAGCCTGAGTTGTTGCTGAGGGACTGGACGTAGGACTCCTAAGGAGAGGGGATCTGAACTAGGATAAATCTTTATGTAGTGTGATTTCCTTTATGTGTTTGCTGTTTATCTTTACTAACACTAACATCTATCGAAGTGTGTTTTTGTGTGACTGTTTTGTAAATAGATTTTAGGTTCTCAATATTTTTAAGAATCCCATTCACCCCCCTCTGGGCTTGCTACCACGCCCTTCCTCTTGAAAGGATGGTCTGCAGCTTCTGGAGATGGAGCAAGATCTGGAAAGACCCCTTTTGCCGCCAAAAACCTTTTCTGGGAGTTGTATGGGCTGACTTGCCTTTGGGGTACGAGGATCATGGGTATTTATAGCCACATATGTCCATGCGGTGCCTTGGGGTGCAGGGGCACGAAAATCTAGGTCAAATCCCTTGATTCCTAAGCAGCCACGTGTCAAGAACAATTCCCATTTTTGAGCTTTAGTAAAAGTGTGTCGACACACAGGCAGACTGTGTCGACACCACTGGCTACTGCTTCAAAACTAGCTTCTGGGAGGGATAGTGAGTGTCGACACCACTTCAGACTGTGTCGACACCACTGGCAAACTGTGTCGACACACAGGCAGACTGTGTCAACACCACTGGCTACTTTTCTTTAGCCTGTTCACTGGATACAGTGGCTGTGTCGACACACTCTTCAGTAGTGTCGACACGACTGACAACTTTTCTTCTTCACTACTTCCTAGATACAATGCATGTGTCGACACACACTGAACTTGTGTCGACACCACTGTGACAAAGTTATGTAAACCTGAAAATATGTAGTGTGAACCATTAACATAAGTCATTATCATCAATATATGAAATATTAACATGTCATTTAGTCATCATTTTAATATGTACAAAATGTCATCATCAAAATCAAATTATGAGTGATGTCAATTAGTCATGATTAAAGTCATCATTAAAAGGTTTCAAATACACACTCAACACAATAGGCTCCAACACACACACGTTAGATCAAGATCACAAAAGATCAGATCCTCTAACTTTGATCTGATGCACACACCACACACACTATGATCTCTACAAAACACTTGTATAGATCACAAGGCACACACTCATATAGAATCCACGTACTGATCTCAATTCAGTACACACACACAGAGAGATATGAAATGAATTCCAAATAAGTGAGAATGAAGGAAGAAATAGCTCTCCAACTATTGATCTGATCATCAAGATTACAGATCCACATTGTTTCTTCCTTGATACTGCTGCTGCTTCTCTTCTTCCTGGATTTGATGTTGTTCCTCTTCTTCTTCTTCTTCTTCTTCTTCTTCTTCTTCTTCTTCTGAATCAGATGATCTCACATTCTCTTATGCAATTTCACACTCAGAGCTTCATCACATATCTGTTATGCTAGGTGATACGCGCGCTTTTGATTGTGCAATTCCGTTGTCTAGAGTTCCTTGCACATAGCAACAAGCTCACCTCCTCTAAACTGTCTCACAGATTTAAAATCAAAAAGGAACTAGCACAATGGTGAGAACAGGTCATTTCCACAGGGAGACTGAATAAAGCTTGAATTAAAACTACTTTGACTTGAAATCTCTATTCTATCGACAATGCATTAAAATGAATGTATGAACAACACCGATCAAATCCCTCACCTTCTTGACAGATCAAACTTAATGAAAGAACAAGTGGAATTTAAATGAGAAGAAATTTGATATCACTGTACCCTCACAGCTCGAGGGATGAATATTTAGTAATCGTAACTCTCAAAGATCGAACAGAAACTTGAGAAATAGAAATTTATTGTGACACTAATCAACTAAACACCAACAAATCTTTAATTATCAATGCGTTAAAATTGAACTAAGAACTCTTGATGACACATCGAATTAAACACTCTTTTCACTGAAAATAATATGAGAGGTTCAAATCACTGTACCCTCAACTTGAGGGATGAAAAATAGAGAAGACAGTACGATGCCATAAACTTCAAAACAACAAGTACAAACACAGTCATCTCCTTCACCATCTATTATGCTTAAGTAAGAGAACAATAGAAGAAATCTAAAACCTCAATGCCAAACTCCTTATCTGTCCGGACCGAAGAAGAATAACACCAATGAAGTAGAAAGCTCACAGAAGAAAGAACATAAAGAAGAAGTATCAGATTCTCTCTCTCAGAAGCTTTCTGCTACTCCCAGACGCTGAACAATTCTGAAACTATCCAAATTAACCAAGGAAAGGAAATCCTGATTGCTGTGTACCTTCTCTAATGTAGACAGCATTGGGGTTCTTCATATGCTCCAAATGACAGCCGCCACCAAACAGCAATCGTTCTTCTCACAACACAGAAGAAGAAAACACAGTGAAATAAAAGGGAAACTAATTCCATTGGGTCGGTTCCTTCCAGGGGCCTCACGATCTCCTCTCACACAGCAGCCAAAAGGAAAGCAAGAACAGATGATCTCAGATATTTTTTTTACAGAACCAAATGAACAAAGAAAAACTCAGATGAACTGAGATAATCGCCTCGGGATGGAGTTCTTCAACACAGAGAACATGGAAATTAAATGCATAAGCGAATTTTCATCTAGCACTGGTGAAGAGTAAAACAATAAGAACAAGAATTTCTAAAAGAAATCCGAACCTCACTCCTCTAAACTATAGAAGAACAGGAAAATACAGAATGAAAGGGAAATTAAAATTCTCAGAAATTCCTAATGGCCGAACCAGCCTCAAGAACACTCCCTCTCTGCTCTGCTCAAACAGGGAAATTACAGGGAAAATAAGAGATGAAAAAAATCCAAGAACTTGAACCCCCAGCCCTCCCTGCTCTGCGAAGTCTGGAAGAACAGAGAAAAAAACAGGGAATAGTAAACTAAAATTTCTAAAAATTCTAACCAACCAAAGCTCACAGCAGACCCCCTCGGAGGACCTTTGGGGTCCCTTTATATAGGCACCCTTGCTTTTTGTGAGCTCCTGCTCCCGCCTCCTGGATCACCAACGCGCGGATCGCCACCTCAGCAGCTTCGGCCGCACCACCTCAGCAGCTCCTGGTCCGCAGCACAGTTGCTCTGCACCGCCCTGCCCAGTCAGCTTCAGCGCACAGCCAGCAGCACACGGCCTCCATCGCCAGCCGTACACCCAGACGCCCAGCCAGCGCTCAGCAGATCTGCCTTGGGCAGCTCAGCAGGCCGCCCAGCCCAGGATCGCCATCGCCAGGCCACCTCAGCACCGCCACGCCTCCTTCCCGCCCAAATCGCCAGCGCCAGCCCACCATCATCCTGGCCTGGCCGCACCCACACCAGCAGCACGCCCATCCGCCTTGTGCCTCCAGATCCGGTTCACCTGGGCGCTGGCCGCCCAGGCCCTGCACCGCCCATCGCCTGCCCAGATCTGGCCGCAGCCAGCGGCTAGCCGCCCCAGCTTCATGCGCGCCTGCACCTCCTCAGGCGCTTGCCATCTGCACAGGAGGCCCAACCCAGCCGCTTCTTCAGCAGCATGCGCCAGCCCTAAAACCGCCAGCCTTCAAACCAGAGCTCCACCATCCAGCAGCTTCCACACCGCCTCCAAGATGAAAATAGCACAAGTTAAAAATATGCGTGGCCTATTCTATTTAAATGAGAAAAAGGTAAAATGGATCCATGGGATGAAAAAAATGGATGTTGGTGCAATGGGCCCATGAGGAGGAGGTATGTGGCATGCTAGAATTGGGTATGGTGGGGTATTTGTGAAAAATTTTATTTATTTATTTATTGGGATTGGGTGGGGTTTGTTTTATCCATTTAAACTGATTTATTTACATATGAATATTTACAAGGATTTTTAGAAAATATTTACGAAAATGATAAGAAGACCAATTATTTATGTACAATGTACCTGAAAAAGAAAACACTTTTATTAGTCAAACTATTCAAAAAAAAATCATTGACTTTATTTTATTAAAATCTAACTAGTGTATTCTAATTATTTAACTAATATGTTCGAAAACTTATTAATGGATGAAAATGAGAATTAAAATCAAACTGCACATTATTTACAGACAGAAGACGTCTAGAATCAACTATATGTATGAGATTTAACACTGAAAATTGTGTAGTTATCACTAGGAATAGAGCATCGCAATCTCCTTGAGCTCTGGCTGCAGATCCTCATCTTGGAATTATGTGTGTTCGTTAGTTGTCTTGGAAAAGGGGCAACAATCACCTTTTATAGGTGTGTCTTTATTCTTATATGGTGTGGGAGTCCATGTGTACAAGGAAAAATGTGCCCTAATTAAATGCACATGCCACTCATGTGTTTGTTATGACTCATCATGGTTGTCGACAAACGACAATCATCTGTCAACAGATACTGAAGCAAATCCTATATCCAGAACTGAATTCTTTAATGCTTAGCTGGGTTGTCGACAGATGCATCCTGATTGTTGACAGCTACTGCTGATCTTGGTTTTTCCAGAAGCTTTCTGTTGAAGACTTTCACTGGTTGTCGACAGGCGATATCTGCTTGTCAACAACTACTGTTGGATTCTGTCCATTCAATAGCGATTTTCTCAAGATCTATCCTTATCATCTTGGGGATGCTTTTAATCAATGTTTGTCATGGCCCTGCACACAAAGATTATCAGAATTAATGAACCATTATGCAAGGTTTTTTTTTTTAGCAAGCGGTCCTCAGAGGCCTATCTAGGAGAGTGCACCCTCCCCCAGAGGGGGAGAATGGACCCACTCCACCAGAAGGAAACTATGGGCCAAGATACAAATGAACATTATAAGGAAGAGTACAAAGTGAGGAGCGACTACCCATTAGATCAGTCTAATGTTCATAAGACCTGATCTATCAATTAAAAGAGGTCCTTTACAAGCATAAGGTAATCTATGAAAGCCCCAAAAAACCTCATTACACCTAGAAGAGATCGCATGATTAGCAAGCCGGTTAGCCACTTGATTTGTTTCCCTGAAGACATGGGAGAGAATAGTAGACTTTCCCTGTAACAGATCCCTAGAGGGATGCCACCAGTGCTGAATGTGCCAATTGGAACACTTCCCTTGCTGAATTGTGTGAACAAGGGTAGACGAATCAGAGTATATAGCAGATAGGCTAACTCCCAGGAAGTGTGCCAGGCGAAGTCCATCGCACAATGCCCTTGTTTCAGCAATGATGCTGTTCCCAACACCATAGAAATTGGCAAAGGCAAGGAGAATCTTTCCATGCTTATCGCGGATGCACCCACCACCGCCACAGATGCCAGGGTTCCCTTTGGAAGCCCCATCAACATTTAAGCAAAAGTCCACAAGTGGAGGGATCCAGCGAACCAGTTTCATCCTCTTAGCTACAGTGTGATAAGTAAAACCATAGGAGAGAAGGAGCTGATAAGTATCCAGAGATTGGTCAGTTTTGAACGTCATATTCCCAAGAGCAAAACCAATGTGAAGTTTGATACTCCGAATGATATCTGCAGGCCGTCTGTATTGCTGATCAAATCTAGCCGCACAACAATTTTTCCATAGCTCCCAGAGCATGAGAATAAGATAGTATATGGAGATAAACCCAAGTGGAGTCTGAACATTAGTATTATGAATAAAACTCCAAATCCTAGTAGTAATTTGAGGGTGAAGGTGAATGTTGTTAGTGACCAAGGGAAGGAACCATCTCCACATATGAACTGCAATGTCGCTGCCAATAAAAACATGGTTGAGATCTTCACACTGAGGGGAAACACAATAATTACACTTGGAAACCAGAGGAATTCCACTCTCGGAGATTCTTCCATCCACTGCCACGGCTCTGTTAAGAAGTTTCCAGCAAAAGAGAGAAGCCCTAGGATGGAATGAGTGGTGCCAAATCTTGAGGATAGGAGGCCGGAGAATTCCATTCTGTCTAATCAGATCATAGGTAGATCTAGTAGAAAACTCCCCAGAAGAGGAAGCAGCCCATATACACTTATCCTCTTCCTGAGTTAATGATAAACCATGAAGGGCCTGAGGAGGAATTAAGGACCATATGGGATGAGACAGATCCATGGACACTTCTTGCAACGAAATACCCATTGCCATGTCGACACACTCATGGTATGTGTCGACACAACTGTGTGTACATTACATTTTTGTTTACTAGATGCAGTACATGTTTCAACACCTTGAAGAGCATGTGTCGACACACCAAGGCAGTGAATTTACAAATGTGTTTGATTTATCATTGTAACGACCCCGAGAACCCGACCCTTGGCCCAAGCCGAGGACCTGATTTTTGTGGTCGCCACCCATGGATCCGGGGACCCGGAAGGGCTTTAACACAAGTCTAATAGAATATGTAAAGGAATTAAACATAAACTACTAACTAGAAGCACACACGTGAAAGCGGAAAGAAGAGTGGGACCGCGACGTATCGCCCTAAGTACAGTCCCAACGCACATACTAGTACAAGCAAGCAAAAGGGAAGGACAAGTCCCATAGGGGCATACCCCAAGGGTGATGTACAACTGAAGGGGGAAACCACTGCTAGCTGCGGGGATGACGACTACCGCCCCGCCTCCTCCGCCCGACGTGCGCCTTGCCGCTCCTGAGAAGTCTCACCCTGAAAAAGGAGGGATGAGCTTCACAACAGAAGCTCAGTAGGGACTACCAATTTCCTACTGACTCTAACAGGCAGAAGAATATATGTAAACAAATTATATAACAGCAGTTATATCTTCTACTCTACAAAGGAAAGTGCGGAAGTAAAGCTACTAACTAGCGACAGTATGAAAAGACACCACGGTCGGAAACTCCGTACGACTACACGTCGTGACCAACACATGGCTGGAAACACAGACAGAGTGAACCCTGCCTTGACAAGAGACACTAGCTATGGAAAACACTACCACTAGTCAACCGGTCAGATGCGTCCACTGATGTCTTATCCTCGACCCAGGTCCAAAGCCTCCACGTCTCGTCAGAGTGGGGCAAGAACACAAGTAACACCACAGTAATCACCGTAGTCTGGCCAGACTACGGTCCCATACCTGGCCTCTCTAAGTGGTTCCAGGGCCACAAAGAGCGAGGCAGTGAGAAAAGGATTGACTGGCCTACGCCGGGAAGAACTCCAAACAACCTCGGCGTCCCAGAACAACCAAGAGAGCTCTGCAGATGACTCAACACCACTGTCCTAACCACCGTTTTCCCGTCTGTTCCAGAGTCCGCAACTCAAACATTCCCGCCACCCAGAGTACTCCCTCAACAGATGTGCAGGGACGGGGGTCCCAGGCAACGGTAACAACCTCTCTCACAGGACAAGCCCTCAAGTGTCGAGCACCAGGCGAACGACTATTGTAGGACCGTACTAGGAAACTATCACTAGTGCCATGGGTACAACAAGAACTGGAAATGGCGAAGACTCCACAGAAAATGGAACTTTGCAAGACTTACCTATCTCTGATGTTGTCGCAATGCCACAGGCCGTCGCGACCATGTTGCGACGCCCCAGGGTGTCACGACGACGCCTCAGGGTGTCATGACCATGTCGCGACACGGCAAGGTGTCGTGACCATATTGCAAAGGCCATGCCGGTTGCGACATGATTGCGACCCCTATACCGGTCGCAACCTCAGTCTAGAGGGGTCCTGGGACAACCCTCTTGAGGACCACCTCAAAAATCGTACGAACACATCCACTGGGGGAGGGGAGCATGGGAAAACACCATAAAAGCTTCTAATCGAGGCAAACCACCCTCAAACCCCATAAATCATGCATGAAAAAGAAATCTACGCTCGAAGGGAATCTCACTCACCACGAGCATGGATCTCACACCCCATAATCCCCAAAACCACGGAGAAATGACCATCTCAAGGGGGAAGGGAGCATACTTAGAACGAGAGGAGACAAGGGTGCCTACCTCCATGAGTAGAGCTGACCCGTTGGAGCCTTCACATCAGAATAGCCACCTCCTCCTCGCTCTAAGCTCCACGAGCACACTGCCTACACGAACGGGGCGTCACCTCCCACCACGAGCACCACAAACATGCCAAGAATCGCCGGAGAAGAGAGGGCTCAATGGAGGAAGAAGAAGGAAGAAGAAGAAGAAGGAAAGGGGAGAAGGGGGAAAAGGGGCGCCGACCTCGGTTTTGAACCGATGGACCCAGAGACGTGACGGGTCGGGCCAGCACGATAGCGACCATGTCGCGACCGCCCACCCCGACATGATGACAAAAGCAGTCAAACCTCGAAGACCGAGAAAACTAGAACGCGACGGCCTACCAGGTCGTGTCAATGCTGTACGCACCTGACACCTGACAAGGCCGTTCTGACAGAAAGGATAGCAGTCAGATCGATCAGAAAAGCAGTCGAGTCGCCTTCAGACGGTGTGACAAGAACGCGACGCCTACCCCCGTCGTGACCAGAATGCGACGGCTAGGTGTGTCGCAACCCAAAGCCTGTTGCGACAGGCTACCCTGGCGTGACTATGTTGCGACCAGGGGGTCCGTCGCGACCCTGAGGATAGGGCCAAAGGCCCAAAATGGCCGGGTCTTACAATCATGTTATCAACAGGTCAAGTCAAAGCATGGTTTTCAAACATTATTAAATGATCAAAACATGCACATCAAGTAACAAGACATTTGCATCCAAAGTTATGTGTCGACACCTTCAAGACGTGTCGACACAAACACATCCAGTAACAAGACATTTGTTCTTCATTTATGCAAGTTATCAAGATGACCAGTCAGTCTATGAATTGCATGATTATTTAAGACATGTTCAACATAAAATCATTCATGTTCATAAACCAAACACTGAAGTTATGTGCTCAACAAGATTAACAAAGGTTATGTCATCATCAAAACAAATCAAAACAATGAATATGTTTATTCACATAACCATAACTCAACATTCCCCCCTTTTTGATGATGTCAAAACTCACATTCATATTTCTCCCCCTTTTTGACAACATCAAAAAGATGGAGATGAAATATAAATGGCAATAAGGTACAATGGTCATGTACATCATCATACAGGCAATATGGATTGTTTTCATTCATAAGATTTTCAATCATTACATTTGATGCATAAAAAACATACATATGCATTCCAGAACCTTATAAAATGTAACTGAGGTTCTACTACCCAACCTATTCCTCTCAAACTAGTAGCAAACAAAAAATCTCTCCCTTGACATTTTAAGGATTGTCATCCCGAGGAGGATTAGGACGACGGGGACCTTGAGCACCATAAGATGACAAGGTGGTGAAATTATCATCTTGAGGATTTGGAGGATTGTAGAAGTTTTGCAGACTCTGATAATCATCGTTAAGCTTCATTATTCCATAATCCATGCCATCCAGATGTTTCTCAAGTTGAGTCTGTCTCTCTTCAATTGATTGTAATCTTGTATCCATATGCAGCTTCAACTGATCAAAGTTTTTAGAGAGTTGGAGTTGCAGTTGATCAAATTTCTCATCAAAGTAATTCTTCAATGCATCAGACATTGGGGCTAGAGAAACTTCATGAACATTTGGATGAGATTCTTGAGGAATATCAATGTGGTCTTCATTTTCATCATCATCATCATTATCTAGATCAGTTACTTCTTCTGTGTCTTCTTGTTCTGCTAGATCTTGCCCTTCTTCTGCTTGACCTTACAAAGTCTTGCTGACTCTTTCGTTGATCATTCTATAACCCATTCTGTGTGCAAAGATGATATCATATGCACTTCTACTCATGAGGGTGATGAGCTCATTAGGAGTAAGTGATACTCACACATATTTAAGCACTGATATGATAGGGCAAGCATATGGGATGGATCTTTTCGAATCACAGTAACACTGTCCAATGAAATCGACCATTAAAATTGGAAGATTAATCTTTTCTTGCTGAAGAATGTGGTAGAACAGTGTCATGTGAGTTTCATTGACTAGCTCTCTGCTACCATCCTTTGGAAAAATGATCGTTGTGAACATATGATGGGTCATTCTCTTCAAAGGTGGAAAAATGTTTGCATTAAAATGTTTGCATTCAATCTAGCAATCCTTTTGAACTCATCAAATGGTTGATTGATCATCAATGTGTAGGTCTATAACACCCCATATAAGAATATGTTAAATGGACTAAATCAGTAGACTGTAAACAACTTGAACCATTTATACAAGGTTATTTAAGTGTTGCAATTCAACCTCATGTCGACACACTCATGGTATGTGTCGACACACTCATTCATTTCATTGAGAACAATTCACTGGAAATTAATCATGTGTCGACACACTCATGGTATGTGTCGACACAACTGTATGTACATTACATTTCAGTTTACTAGATGCAATACATGTGTCGACACCTTAAAGATCATGTGTCAACACACCAAGGCAGTGAATTTACAAATGTGTTTGATTTAGCATAGTATCAACATGTCAAGTCAAAGCATGGTTTTCAAACATTATTAAATTATCAAAACATGCACATCCAATAACAAGACATTTGCATTCGAAGTTATGTGTCGACACCTTCAAGACATGTGTCGACACAAACACATCTAGTAACAAGACATTTGTTCTTCATTTATGCAAGTTATCAATATGACCAGTCAGTCTATGAATTGCATGATTATTTAAGACATGTTCAACATGAAAGCATCTATGTTCATTAACCAAACATTGAAGTTACGTGCTCAACAAGATTAACAAATGTTATGTCATCATCAAAACAATGATTATGCTTATTCATCTACAAACGACTCGACATCGCTATCCACACCACCATTTTACCCTATGCTACCAGGGCCTGTAGACCCAAGCATGCCTGTAGCTTGGAGTACTCCCTCAAGGGGCTCAAAGGGATGGGGTCCCAAGAAAATGTGAACAACCTCTCAACGGGACAAGCCCTCTAGTGCCATGTGACGACCCAACCAACAAACTGGCCCAACAATCGTGCCAGTTGGTAGACTTCCCAGGAAGGTCACCCATCCTGGGACTACTCCCAACTGAGCACGCTTAACTTCAGAGTTCTTTTCCTGCTCGAGCTCTGAAAATGACTAGTTCGGATTGTTGGTAGTCAACTGATTTAGTCCATTTAACATATTCTTTTATGGGGTGTTACAATCTACCCCTCTTATATAAGCGAGGTCTTCGTCGCTGCTCACATATAGCACACAATCAAACCCCAGGCAGGCAAGATTCTAGAGGTGGCCCCCACAGGCTCAAGAGGTGGTTCCCACTATGTAGCACTTTGCGCCATTGTGGCCTCAAGAGGTGGCTCCCATAGCGTAGCACTTTGCCCTGTGTGGCACTTAGTTCCTGCACTTCCGGCTGGGCAAGGCTCTGATACGATTAATGACGACCCAACCAGCAAACTGGCCCAACAATCGTGCCAGTTGGTAGACTTCCCAAGAAGGTCACCCATCCTGGGACTACTCCCAACTGAGCACGCTTAACTTCAGAGTTCTTTTCCTGCTCGAGCTCTGAAAATGACTAGTCTGGATTGTTGGTAGTCAACTGATTTAGTCCATTTAACATACTCTTATATGGGGTGTTACACATGCACCCACTTGAATTGATGTATGTATAATTATACACACGTATAAAACATAGTTATATACATTATGCAAGAAATAGATAATTATAACATGCATAATATTACTTTAAGTATTATGAGCCTAAGATTTTGGTATACACATTATACATTAATTTAGCTAATTGCCTATTCTCACGTAAAAATATCATATATATATATATACATGTATATGTTCATGAGAAGTATAAAAATAGTAATATGCACAATTGAATACACATGCTATACACACAACAAGTAAATACACATACACGATATAAAAGAATGAAAATTTCAGGGTATCACATTATTCACTTAAACATGGTTCACAACAAAACACTCGTACCTAACAGTTCTAAAACCTAAAAATGGTAATCATATCATCATGGAAAATTTCTAGATCCCTAACATGGAACCAAATTATTTATTTAGAATTAAACAGGGACAATTCATGCATAACAACACACCATAACATGAATTATAATAAATAAAACCCATGCAGATAATTTCGTTTGAACCTCATGATATGACCTACTGAGCATGATTGACCAACCATAAAATTTACAGCATATTCAGACAACCACAAGTCTGAAATTCACAGCACATAGATCAATTCACATTTCTGAAAAACCTGAAGAACTTGGCAGCAAGGGGGTTGCCGCCAACAGGGTTAACGGCACACGATGTTGCCGCCAACTCAAGATCTTGACGGCAACAAGCTTGCCATCAAGTTCCTGTCTGTAGAAAACATAGACTGAACGCAAGAAAAATGAAGAATTGGGGGTTCCAGGAATCGAATTAAATTCCGTAAAAATCCTGAGACCTAGGAGACATGTGTAGGGATGTAATCCCTAGATTACTTGCCTATGAAAAATTGTCTAATGGTTTAATTAGGTCGAAGAAGCTCTCCTCGGCCAAGCCAAGAAGATGCAAAAAAACTCCTCCCAGATCCGATCTTCACACCTGCATAGGGGATTCTCCAGAGTCGAGGAAGCTTTAGCAATCCAAGGTGCACCTCGCAGTCGATGAAGATCTTCGGAAGAAGCACAGAATCGTCGGATCAAGCCTTGCAAACGCATTGGTTTTCTCACAAGAAGCCCTAGTTTTCCTTTTTGCCAAAAGGACCTAATCTCGCCGCAACTAGGTGTTTTTATATGGCTAAAGGGTTAGGGTACGCATTAGATTGGTTTCCTACTGTTAGAGCTAGGTTTCCTAATCCGGAACCGCAAGAAACGTAGCCGTTTCCAGATCTGAAATCGCAACAAAACTGGGAAATAAATGGCCACTTTGCTGCCGCTTATAGGAATTCGGCATCCATCGATCTGGATGTCGACACTGAGTCAACGGCACACTGGTTGCCGTCAACCCGCCCTCAACGTCAAGGGATATTGACGTCAACTGGCATTTCGGAAAGAACACAGAAAATTAAATAAACATGTATTCACATATTATGTACATACATTATACATCATATTATTTAAATACAATATGCACAAACTTACATAAAGACAATATGTACATAAATAAACATGTATATACATATACACATAAGTAAATAAATAATTATAGAATACACAAAATCAAATAAGCATATCATGACAAATTTTGAATAAAATGAACAAAGTTTGAGGGCCTTACAATCCATCTCATCAGGCATAGATTGACTGCAGTGCACGATAGGCAGAAGAGCTATGTCGACAACAGAAGGAAGGACTTGGAGTTTGAGGTTGGCGAGCATGTTTTCCTCAAGGTATCACCTATGCGAGGCATGGTTAGGTTTGGCAAGCATGGCAAGCTGAGTTCGAGGTTTATTGGCCCGTTTGAGATTCTCAAGCGGATGGGTAGTGTGGCGTATGAGCTAGCATTACCCCCAGCGCTAGCAAGTGCACCCTGTATTCCACGTGTCTATGCTCAGAAGAAACGTGCGAGATCCATCACGTGTTATCAGCCACAAGCTAGTGGAACTTCAACCAAATTTGTCATATGTGGAGCGACCAGTGGCCATCTTGGATTGCAAGGTCTAGCACCTCAGGAACAAGGCTATAGCTTCTGTGAAGGTGTTGTGGAGGAACTTCTCACGAGAGGAGGCTACATAGGAGCTCGAGGACTCCATGAAGAAGCAGTATCCATATCTGTTTGGCTAGTACCTTTGCTCTAACTTCGGGGAAAATGTTTTCTTTTAGGGGGAGAGGGTGTAAGGCCTTAGTTTTCTGTGCATTTTATGACTTGCTGTTATGTTTTAAATTACTAGTCGAATTCCTTCTTAACGTCAACATCCTTTGACGTTAATAGCTGGCTGACAGCATGCTATGTGCCATTTACCATCTGACCTGATGATCTTGGCGTCAAAATCGATTGACATCTACTTCATGTAGACGGCAGCAAATTGGACGTCAACTTCTCCGGCTACATTTGGGTTTCTTTTCCTTGAAACCGTCCTGATTTCTCTGGGAAATAAACTTGGAAACCCCACATTGGCTAGGATTTCACTTTCCTAGGATACCTACAACCCAAACTCCTATAAAACTAGGTCAGCTTTGCAAAGAGAGGAGTTTGCTCAGCTAGAGGAGGTAGATCCGACAAACTAGAGGTTGTACCGGCATTTTCTGCAAGAGGGAGGTTCTTCTAAACGTGGAGAAGCTCTTTTGTTGCTGGAAGGTCATCCGCTTGGTCATGGAGGTCGAATCAAACCGTGAAGGCTACCTCTTTGGTTTGGCCGAGGAGGTCCTCATCTGTAGCAACCCAGAAAATTCAGTATTTAAAAATTTGAAATAATAATTTCTATAAAAACGGAATAATAGAAACATACATACCATTATCGTATGTGCAAGAACACATTTAAAAATTTCATAAAAATTATAAATCAACAACAAATACTATCCCTAAGTTTTCCACGAAAACATTCGTGCAACGAAAAATCCAATTGGCCAAACGTACGTCACAACGTGGCTAATTATCCAAATTTGGAAACTAAGTCGAAAAACCGTTAACACGGAAAAATAACGTGCCCATAAATTAAACGAACATGTTGGAGAGACTTTCAACATCATGAAATGATTACCCATTATCGGAATTGGACCAATGGACCTTTCACGGCCCATGAATAAATGCAAGTAAGAAAAATATAATAAATTCTAAAATTTCTAATATTTCCCTATTTAAAATGGAGAATTCTCCTAAGTTGAATACCATTGAGAATGGGCTTTGTTAAATGGACCATATAAAATTTATTAGGCCAAAATAGGGATTTTTAAAAGAAGAATAATAGGAAAATACTCTAAATTCGCAACTTAATTATTACCTAAATAGAAAAGGGGTATTAAACTATTAAAATAAGTAGTTTGTGCTGGAATTAGATTCCTAAACCTACCCTAATAGGTTGGCCACGAATTTGGATCCCAACCTAACCCAAATTGGACATGGAAAGCTTGAAAGGAGGTTAGGAAAGAGAAAATTCAGAATTTAATAGGAGTTAGAGTCCTATTAGAAAATAACAACCCAACAAGCATAAATACTCTACAATCTCTCCATGGCCGACCCTAACACGTTGCTGGGGCTTGCTGGACATGGAGGAGAGGCCAAGGAGGAGGAGAATTCGTGGGGAGAAGGCTTCATCAAGCTTCATCCCAAGTTCTTCAAGTTCTAGCCCTAGAAGAGGAAATCGAGTCAAGGTAGGTATTCTCACGAGCAAACCTAAATCAATTTCGTCTGTAGGTTGATCTAAACCTCAGGAATCAAAGCCCTCTTGTCTCATATTTTTCCATCGAGCAAATCTTTTGTTCTTAATTTTTGAAGTTCTGTAAACTCCATGACCCCGAGCCCCCTTCTTAATTCTTGAACTCCATGTATACTGAACCAAATGCTACGAAATTTTATTAGGGATACTGATGCATGTTAGGTTTCTTTTACCTCTAAAAGTCCTAATTTTCATTCATTCTATCTTGCGAATTAATTCGTTGATCTCATCTGTGTGCTGTCCTATGTTCTTCATGAATACATATAACCAAAGCATGTCAAAACCCTGTTTGTTTTCCAATCCCTATTTGTTGTAAGTACCCATGCATGTCTAGGTCAATTCGCAACTGGTTTCATGATTTTTCATCGCTTGTACAATTAGTTATGATTTTCTGAATCACCCTGTGCCAAATAGGGTAAGTCTGGCCCGTAATCCAAAACATTGTTCTTCCCCTGTCGAACTCGGGCGCAGACCCTGTGAACATGACGGCCCGATAGGCCGCGTTCAGTGGGCCATCACAATAGTGCCTTCCGTCATGATCTGATCATGACAGGGCCTGTCTTCGTAATCTGCTGCCTGATCTATTGAGCCCGTTGTGACCCTCAAGCAACCTTGTCGCGATCTGCCTACCCGAACTGACAAGGCAGTCATGATCTGTACAAGGCCCTGTCGCATTCTGCCTGAACCCCATCGCGACCCTTACAAGGGTCCGTCGCGTTCTGGCTTTTTGCATGAAAATCCACCTTTTGCAAGTCTTATTGTTATATAGTCACCCTATGTCCTATTAACTGTCTTGTACACAGGAAGATGAAGTTGCAATTATTGAATATATTTTAATTAATTCAAGTTAATCACATGATCTATCTTGCCCATGATTTTCTCTTACACTTGCACTCACTTTGAACCATCCAATATGGCTTAACTTGGCATGAAAATTGTCACATGTACATCTAGCAATTTATTTCAATTATGTATATTAATTGCCCTATTTTAAATGAACTTGTCTATGTTTTATCGCGATGTTTTGGGAATACCGTTATGGACGCTCCACTGTTCTAGAAATCCTCTAGAATGTCAGGCACTTGTTTCTTTATACACTTTCTCTTGACTTGGACAAACTCTCCGTCGGATACTCCTTCTGCTGGACTAGTGAGTCTTTGTTCAAGGCCTCCGTAAGTTCCTCTGTCCATGGGTTTCCACATGGTCGATGATCTGGTTGTACCCTAACACCTATGATACACTCTAGGGATCAGTAAGATCCGTACGGCCTTAGATTGTTCTCTCTCTTATCTTGAATCATGCCGGACCTCTGGACCTGTGCGTAACATGGCCAGCGGAAAGGTAGTGAATTCCACCTGACTGCCAACGCCGTATGCGCGTGTTGAGCAACTGTTACTATCGCTCGTTACTCTACGTTTCATGTGCAATGACCATAAGATCTCATCTATACTTTACTCACTCGTCTATTCATGTTCATTATACTATCTCGTCTATCTCGTACTCTCTTGGTACTATTGAGCTGTTGTGGCTTCTACTATTTTGTACTGTTCATGACTGTCTAGCGCTAAAAAGGGTCTTGTAACTCTCCTGACTTGAATGCAAACTATTCAGGGCATGGAGAGTGTCCGAGGGGCTCCAATTTAGTCTTGGGGCAGAGAGCCATCCGAAAATACCTGTAGGGGCTATAGATGGTGTCTGCATTGCAACGGTTCTGACAGTCTGTTCTGAATTAGCTAGACATCTGACTATTACACTATTACTGTTAGTCTGTTGAATCAGACATACTGCACTATTACTGTACTACCACTATCCTGTTATTGAGCGACTACTATCGTACTCTCTACTTGCTATACTTGATACTATATCTTGAGTTGTTGCGTTCTAACGTGACATAATCGTGTTCAAAGTGCTATACTCTCCCATTGTCTATTGACAATAAAAGTGCTATATTTTCTCTCGGCTATCTACGGATAACCAAAGTGCCATTACTATTTGATTGACGAAAGTTGATCAAAAGTGCTATACTATTTCGATTGATAAGAAAATCAATCAAAGTGTAATTTACTCTTTACATGACCATCTACTATCTCTTTCCTTGTTATACATGTTGCTTGCTATTTCTTGACCATGACGATACTTGCTATTGTTGTTATCGTTTCTATTGCATAACTTGACTTTAATCATCGTACTATACTTGATTCATCTGCTATCTAAACCATGTTACTTGTGCTATGACTTTCTCGACTTTACATGACTCTCTCTCTATCACTAGTTACTCTGCCATTTAAAGCATTAATCATTTAAAGCCTGCTTGACTATTGAGATTTAAGTCCTACTGGGTGTTATCACTCACCCTTCGTTATTTGTTATTGTGTCTCAGGTAAGTCAAACAATGACGTTATACGCACCAATGGGACGGGACTAGAGTGATGAGTGACTTGGAGTCAACTGACGAAGTTACCCTAGCACAATTGGAGTCTAGTAGTTATTTCTTTACATTTCTTTTCAATGTAATGATGTCATTGAGCCCTATATATTGGCTCCGAATTAGTGGTTGTAATGGTCTTATTGATTTTATAATGAAATCAATAGTTTATTTCAATTATTGTTCATTAGATGCTCTGATGTTTGCGTCTGTATGCGCAATTTACGTTACCATACTCGTTGTTCACGTTTCCCTCTGATTTATTCCGCTGCTAAATTGGAGGGGCGTGACAGTTGGTATCAGAGCCTAGGATGTCCTTATTAGGATATTTTAAGTCTAGGGATGTTGTAGGTGAACTGCCATGACTATGTCTAAGTCAACCACCATACCTATGTGAGAGATTGGGTAAAGCTTGACTAGGAGCTTAACTATATGTATAAGTACCCTAAGTTTTAGAAGAAATTAATAAATTATTATTACTCACAGGAGACTAGAGGAGATGGCTGGCGATCATGCACAAATGCGAGAATTACAACAGACCGTACAGGGGTTAACTCAAGCCCTTAACAACATGATTCAAGTAGGAGCAAGAAATGGGGCAGGAGACTTATATAGGAACTTTCAACGAATAAATCCCCCTAGTTTTAATGGAACTCCGGATCCCAATAAAGCTGAAAATTGGGTGAAGGCGATGGAACGGATCTTTAGAGTTATGCAATGCTCAGAGCAGGAGAAAGTCCTTCTGGCAACCTTCCAGTTGGACCACGATGCTAGAGCTTGGTGGGAAGCTGCCAGTTGACAATTACCCAACATCAACATAGAGTGGGATAAATTTTTAGAACTCTTCAACACCAAATATTTTTTCGAGAGGATTCGTGAGAAGAAGGCAAATGAATTCGCCAATTTGAAACAACGAATGATGTCGATAGCAGAATATGAAGCACAATTTGAAAGACTGGCACAGTATGCACCACATTTGGTGAGTACGGAGAAGATGAAGACCAAGAGATTTTTAGAAGGGTTCAGACCTGTGTTCTGGGAAAAGTTGGCTCCACTAGACATCGAAGTATATTCAGTCATGGTATTGAGGGCTCAATTAGTAGAGGACACCATGGAACTTCTTGAAAAGATCCATAAGAAGAAGGTGTTGAAAAGGGAACGTGCTACCCATTCCAATGATAATAAAGGAAGAAATACTGTAGATAGAAAGAGAATGAAAGGGGAAATGAAGATGAAGGAATTCTGTAAATTTTGTAAAAAAACAGGGCATCAAATTGATAACTGTTGGAAGAAATTAGGCAGGTGCTTGCGTTGTGGAAGTCAACAACATCAAGTCATCAACTGTCCAATAAAGAAGAACCAAAACTCCACGCCAAAGATGATTTCAAGCCCTTGTGGATATAAAACATGCCAATGAAGGTGGACAAGGTATCATCACTAAACCCTTCGTTAAGTTCATATTATTTTCACGATAGCAAAGCCCTAAGTGGGGGAGATGATGGATTGAAATATTTAGAATAAATTGGTAGTTGTATCATATCATATGAATTTGGGGACAAAATTCTTTTTATGTGGGGGAGGATGTAACAACCAGAAAATTCAGTATTTAAAAATTTAAAATAATAAATTTCTATGAAAACAGAATAATAGAAACATACATACCATTATCGTATGTGCAAGAACGTATCTAAAAATTTCGTAAAAATTATAAATCAACCCCAAATACTATTCCTAAGTGTTCCACGAAGAAATTCATGCAATAAAAAATCCGATTGGCCAAGCGTACGTCACAACGTGACTAATTATCCAAAATTGGAAACTAAGTCGAAAAAACGTTAACACGGAAAAACAACACGCCCATAAATTAAACGAATATGTCGGAGAGACTTCCAACATCATGAAATGATTATCCATTATCGGAATTGGACCAATGGACCTTTCATGGCCCATGAATAAATTCAAGTAAGAAAAATATAATAAATTCCAAAATTTCTAATATTTCCCTATTTAAAATGGAGAATTCTCCTAAGTTGAATACAATTGAGAATGGGCTTTGTTAAATGGACCATATAAAATTTATTGGGCCAAAATAGGGATTTTTAAAAGAAGAATAATAGAAAAATACTCTAAATTCGCAACTTAATTATTACCTAAATAGAAAAGGGGTATTAAAGTATTAATAGTTTGTGCTGGAATTAGATTCCTAAACCTACCCTAATAGATTGGCCACAAATTTGGATCCCAGCCTAACTCAAATTGGACATGGAAACCTTGGAAGGAGGTTGGGAAAGAGGAAATTCAGAATTTAATAGGAGTTAGAGTTCTATTAGGAAATAACAACCCAACAAGCATAAATACTCTCCAATCTCTCCATGGCCGACCCTAACATGTTGCTGGGCTTGCTGGACCTGGAGGAGAGGCCAAGGAGGAGGAGAATTCGTGGGGAGAAGGCTTCATCAAGCTTCATCCCGAGTTCTTCAAGTTCTAGCCCTAGAAGAAGAAATCGAGTCAAGGTAGGTATTCTCACGAGTAAAACTAAATCAATTTTGTCTGTAGGTTGATCTAAACCTCAGGAATCGAAGCCCTCTTGTCTCACATTTTTCCATCGAGCAAATCTTTTTTTCTTAATTTTTGACGTTCTTTAAACTCCATGACCCCGAGCCCCCTTCTTAATTCTTGAACTCCATGTATACTGAACCACATGCTACAAAATTTTTATTAGGGATACTGATGCATATTAGGTTTCTTTTGCCTCTAAAAGCCCTAATTTTCATTCATCATATCTTGTGAATTAATTTTTTGATCTCATCTGTGTGTTGTTCCATGTTCTTCATGAATGGATATGACCAAAGCATGTTGAAACCTTGTTTGTTTTCCAATCCCTATTTACTGTCATGTCTAGATCAATTTGCAAATGGTTTCATGATTTTTCAACACTTTTACAATTAGTTATGATTTTCTGAATCACCCTGTGCCAAATAGGGTAAGTCTGGCCCGCAATCCAATACACTGTTCTTTCCCTGTCGGACTCGGGCGCAGACCCTGTGAACACGACTGCCCGATAGGCCGCATTCACTGGGCCATTGCAACAGCGCCTTCCGTTGCGATCTGATCGCGACAGGGCCTGTCGTCGCGATCTGCTGCCCGATCTGTTGAGCCTGTCGCGACCCTCAAGCGACCCTATCGCGATCTGCCTGCCCGAACTGACAAGGCCGTCGCGATCTGTACAAGGCCCTATCGAGTTCTGCCTGAACCCCATCATGACCCTTACAAGGGTGCGTCACGTTCTGGCTTTTTGCATGAAAACCCACCTTTTTGCAAGTCTTATTGTTATACAGTCACCCCATGTCCTATTAACTGTCTTGTACACATGAAGACGAAGTTGTAATTATTGAATATATTTTAATTAATTCAAGTTAATCACATGATCTATCTTGCCCATGATTTTCTCTTACACTTGCACTCAATTTGAACTATCCAATATGGCTTAACTTGGCATGAAAATTGTCACATGTACATCTAGCAATTTATTTCAATTATGTATATTAATTGCCCTATTTTAGAAGAACTTGTCTATGTTTTCTCGCGATGTTTTGGGAATACCGTTATCGATGCTCCACTATTCTAGAAATCCTCTAGAATGTCGGGCACTTGTTTCTATATACACTTTCTCTTGACTTGGACGAACTCTCCGTCGGATACTCCTTCTGCCGGACTAGTGAGTCTTTGTTCAAGGCCTCTGTAAGTCTCCTTTGTCCATGGGTTCCCACATGGTCGACAAGCTAGTTGTACCCTAACACCTAT
Organism: Colocasia esculenta; assembly: GCA_014218235.1. Lineage (NCBI taxonomy): Eukaryota > Viridiplantae > Streptophyta > Magnoliopsida > Alismatales > Araceae > Colocasia > Colocasia esculenta. The sequence continues at coordinate 126,778,677 of CM024755.1, read as the reverse complement.
GATACACTCTAGGGAACAGTAAGATCCGTACGGCCTTAGATTGTTCTCTCTCTTATCTTGAATCATGCCGGACCTTTGGACCTGTGCGTAACATGGCCAGCGGAAAGGTAGTGAATTCCACCTGACAGCCAACGCCGTACGCGCGTGTTGAGCAACTGTTACTATCGCTCGTTACTCGACGTTTCATGTGCAATGACCATAAGATCTCATCTATACTTTACTCACTCGTCTATTCATGTTCATTATACTATCTCGTACTCTCTTGGTACCCTTGAGCTGTTGTGGCTTCTATTGTTTTGTACTGTTCATGACTATCTAGCGCTAAAAAGGGTCTTGTGACTCTACTGACTTGAATGCATACTGTTCAGGGCACAGAGAGCGTCTGAGGGGCTCCAATCTAGTCCTGGGGCAGAGAGCCACCCAAAAATACCTACAGGGGCTATAGACAGTGTCTACATTTCACCGGTTCTGACTGACTGTTCTGAATTAGCTAGGCATCTGACTGTTACACTGTTACTGTTAGTCTGTTAATCAGACATACTGCATTGTTACTGTACTGCCACTGTCCTGTTATTGAGTGACTACTATCGTACTCTCTACTTGCTCTACTTGATACTTGCTATCTTGAGTTGTTACGTTCTAACGTGACATAATCGTGTTCAAAGTGCTATACTCTCTCGTTGTCTATTGACAATAAAAGTGCTATATTTTCTCTCGGCTATCTACGGATAACCAAAGTGCCATTACTATTTCGATTGACGGAAGTTGATCAAAAGTGCTATACTATTTCGATTGGTAAGAAAATCAATCAAAGTGCAATTTACTCTTTACATGACCATCTACTATCTCTTTCCTTGTTATACATGTCGCTTGCTATTTCTTGACCATGACGTTACTTGCTATTGTTGTTATCGTTTCTATTGTGTGACTTGACTTTAATCATCATACTATACTTGATTCATCTGTTATCTGAACCATGTTACTTGTGCTATTACTTTCTCGACTTTACATGACTCTCTCTCTATCACTAGTTACTCTGCCATTTAAAGCATTAATCATTTAAAGCTTGCTTGACTATTGAGATTTAAGTCCTACTAGGCGTTATCGCTCACCCTTCGTTATTTGTTATTGTGTCTCAAGTATGTCAGACAATGACATTACACGCACCAATGGGATGGGACCAGAGTGATGAGTGACCTAGAGTCAAATGACGAAGCTACCCTAGCACAATGGAGTCTAGTAGTTATTGCTTTAGATTTCCTTTCAATGTAATGATGTCATTGAGCCCTATATATTGGCTCCAATTAGTGGTTGTAATGGTCTTAGTGATTTTATAATGAAATCAAGAGTTTAATTCAATTATTATTCATTAGATGCTCTGAAGCTCTCAAGACTCAAAGCTCTTTTCTCTCTCTTCTCTCTAGGCGTCAAAGCTTAGGTTCGTCCAGCATCTCCCCCCTTCTCCTAAGAAGGCTAAGGAGCTTCATATATAGGCTGTGGGCGGAGCTAGGGAGGATAGGATGCTCAAGTGTGAGGAAACACACTTGTACATATGGCAATCCAAGTAGAAAGGCTTGGCCAATAGGAGGGGGCCACATAGGACTTTTATTGGGTCAAGGGGGTGCCACGGTGGCCCATTTGCCCATTGGGAACGACCCCATGCGTTGCATGGCCGAGGTAGGGGTGCAAGTGGGCAACATTCTTGGACAGTTCTGTAGAACAGATAAACTCAGGTTGGCATCAATCGATGATGTCGTCAACCTCATGCAGACAATAATCTATGTTGCCGTCAACCTGAGTAAACGTCAAGGGTGTGTGCCATCAACCTGGGGTAAACGGCATTCGATGTTGATGTTAACATGGGATCCAAGTCAAGTCAACAAGGAGTCAAACAAGTCTTAATGGGCCATGGACCATGCGGGGATGGGCCAAATCTCACGTTTACAAATGCCCCTCCGAGACATCCGATCTTGCAAGGCAATGGATCGGACTGAATGTTTGGTGTCTCGATATACAAAGGACGCAGAGATTTGATAAAAGGGCCATTCTTAAGGATAAGAATTCTAGCAAGCCACACGAATGAGTTAGGGTAGAAACAAGTAATGAATCGTCTGAGAGACAAGTGTGTGGAAAGGGGGGGTGATCTACCTGTGTAATTACAACTGCAACCCAATGGTCAGGTTCCCGGCATTGCCAAGTACGCCTTTGACTGGTTTTTGGTGTTGTCTGAGTCAAAGGAGTCATAACATGATGGTTGAATTAGGGAAATCTCACAACCAAAGTCTGTTGGGACCCGCTGATAAAATCAGGACGTTTGGCCAATCAGGGGGTTGTGAAGATAGAAAGGATTGATTGTGCTCTCAATGGATCATCATAGATTCTAACTGGAATCATTGTTTGGAAGGCTGGAAATGCAGAGTTAAGCTCATGACTGGCGAAAGGTTTACATGAACTCAATAAGATTGGTTGACTGAAATGATAACTTTGTGATGTGCCCGGTGGGACTGTTTGTGGTCGTTTGGAGAATGGGCAACAAAAGCTCGATATCAGCTTTGATATTCAGGAAGGCAGTGCTGATTTGGTTGGCCAATTGAGCTGGGTGCCATAGTGATTGAGGATAATCTCCATTTTTTTTTGAATTAGTAAGAGAATGTTAGCAGAAAAATCCTAAATGCATGTTGGTGTGAGTTTTCAATCTAAAATGCAAGTTAGAACCAGAGGAATCTTCTAAGACCAAACAAATAACTGAGAGATCGCAAACCCGACACAGTTTTTGGTAAACGGGAACTCTAGGTTCACGGTCGCCAAGTTATTTACCTCTAGTGACTAAACCTATGTTAGACATACTTGTACAACACTCAAGGTCGCATTAGTGTTTCCGGATTTGAAGCATCACCCTATGCTTAAATGTCCTACAAAAGAGCTTGAAACACTAGGTGAGAAATAATGGCCATATAAATGAAGAAGGTTTGAAAATTCACCACGGTTGACATCAAGATCGACTGTCGTCAACTCACGGTTGACGTCAACATAGTGTGTTGTCTACCAATGTAAATGTCCACATTTGTTGCTGTCAAGAGTTCACTGACATAAAACGATGTTGACGTTAACCTGTCAGTGGATAAAACTGTAAAATTGCAATTGGGAGGCTATTAGGACTCTTCTATCTTCAATCTCCATCCTCCCTTCCTCATCTCTGAACCAGACACTTCTTGGACGACCTGCAGCAAGTCTCCATGGCCTCCTCATCGACGGGAACGTCAACGAGCATGAACCCGGGTGTGTTAAGCGAGGTTCCGGGGCATTTGAGCACCCGACTAGACAATGGAGAGGTATATAGCATCTGTTCTTGCCTCCCTTCTTGCTGAAAATACCCCAAACTTCCCTCTCATGGTGCTTCCTGGATTTGCAAGATGTGCCCACCTTTCCAAGTCAGGGCAAGTACAAGCCCTCTCTTGGTTAATCACCTGGTAAACGCGTTAAAAATTGACATGAGGAGCTACATAGGGGCGTGGAACCTAAGCTTCATGGTCGTTTTGGCCAAGAATATGAAAGACATGTGGTGGGGATTGGATGCTCTGGGAGCACTCGTGGAGCGATGGCATTCGCACAAGCACACATTCGTGTTCTAGGGATTTGAGGCAACTGTGCTGTTGGAGGAAGTGGAATTGTTCCTGGGCTGGAAACTGTCGCCTTCCGGATCTGATTGCGACCATCCACTTGTCGCTTTCTCAAGTCATCGCGACGCCTTCCTTGTCACTTTCTGAATGCGACAGTACCTACGTCGCGTTCTGGTCGCCTGAACAGACAGCCATGTCGCAACCCGTACAGGACCCTGTCGCGTTTGCCTAGCCCCTATCGCAATGCTCATTGACCTATGTCGCCTTCTCAGTTTTTTTGATAAAAACCCATGAAAATATTTTATCTATGATTTAAAAACCCCCGTAAAACCCTACTTAAAAATGGTGCTATATTGAATGATTTAAAATACATGTTCACGACTTATTTCTATCTATGATTTCTCTTGCACTTGCACACACTTGAACCATCCATATATGGCTGAAATCTTGCAGAAAATATCTCATAATGTATCTGGTAATTTATTGTAATAAAGTATATTAATTGCCCTATTTTAAAGGACTTGTATTCGTTTCCTTGCGTTGTTTATATACCGATATCGACGCTCCACTGTTCTAGAATTCCTCTAGAACGTCGAGCACCATATTTTTTATATACACCTTTACTTGGCTTGTGGTGAACTCTCCTTCGGATATTCCTTTCACCGGACTAGTGAACTCTTGCACAATCCTCCGTAAGTCTCCTCTGATCATGGATTCCCACATGGTCGACGAGCCGATTGTACCCTAATACCTATGATACCCTTTAGGGATCTATATGATCCAAACGGCTATTAGAGATTCACTCTCTCTTAAATCACGCCGGACCTCTGAACCTGTGCATAACAAGGCAGTGGTAGGGTTGTGAGTTCCACCTGACTGCCACACCATGCGCGTGTTTGCAACTGTTACTAGCTCGCCTGATTACTCGACGTATTACGTGCAATGTCCACTAGCTCTCATCTATACTTTACTTCGCTCACCTATTCCGTTCACTCTACTAGCTCATCTATTCATCTTGTGCTCTTATCTATTTCTTGGTACTCTATACTGGCCATTGACTGATTGTCTAAAGATAAACATATAACCAATGCCTGGCAATATATAAAGGGCCCGATCTGGTCCTGGGATGTGCGCCCGAAAGTGCTAGTGCCCATGGAAGTTAATGATCAGAGTGTTTGGCATTACACTCAAGTGCTATCTATCTCGACTATCTATATGAAATCACAAACACAAAACATTCTATACTCTCTCGATGTCTAGAATGACAACAAGTGCTATACTCGTCGTGCTATTACTATACTTGTGCTAGTTGTGCTATGGCCATCCTGCTGTTCGTGTTATACTCGATACTTGTGCTACTTTGGAAACTATACTCGCTCTCGTGCTATTGTACCATCTTGCTATATTTGACTCTCTTGTACCTGCTATCTCTAAGACACTCTGCCATTAAATGCGTTAATTATTTAAAGTCTGCTTGAGCTGAGATTTAAGTCCTACTGGGCGTTATCGGTCCCCCTACGTTATTTGATGTTGTGTTCTCAGGTGAGACCGAGATGACACGTACACTCACGAGGAAGGGATGACCAAGTGAAGCCAGGAGTACCCTTGAGTCATTATGTTTATCTTAGAGTTGTAGTTAGTTATTTCCTTCTGTTGCAAGGTTTGGGCCCTTAGAATGGCTCTGATATTAGTGGTTGTAACTAGACATTTGAAAATTATTAATGAGAAAGATTTGCTTAGTATTATGCAGGTGCAATGGTTTTTGTCTAGTATACGCTCTATACTACCTTGTCTTGCAACTGCCTTCGCGCTCCGATATTCGCGTTGGGGCTTGACAGAAACACTGCCTGGAGTATGAGGCTATGATCCCTCTTTTCTCATAGGAAGAGATTCTAGCATACATTGTGTATGACAAAAGGAGGTGTTGAGAATGACGAAGAAGAATGGGATGTTTCTTCTGGACTGACTGGCCTAGTGGTTGATCCAGCATGTGAAGGAGATAGGCAGTGAGAGGGCGACTCGAGGACTAACACTTTGCTTCACCGATGTGTTCTTGCTCCCTACCAGCGATGACTTCCTTTTGTATGAGCAAGTGGGAATCCTATCTCTGTTGTGGCATGGGTAGTCAGTTTCCCCTACAATGCTGGCACACCTCTACAGCTCCCCCACTACAATGAGGCTAGGCGAAAGCACATGCGGTAGCTTGTTTCTACTTCAGGTATGGATGGAGGCTCATCTGAATTTTGATTTTGTTGAGAAACAACCTACCCCCTCCAGAATCTTCCTTCGGAGTTCAGTGTACTGCAGCAGGGCATGGTATGAGCTAGAAGATGAGATTAAGTGTGTGACAGCACACCTAAAGAGCAGAGATGCCTAGCGTGACTACCTTGGCTACTTCCCAGTGGAGGACTTCATAGTGAGACCACTGTTTATGAGGACCTTGAGTTCAGAGTTTGCACCAGAGAGGACAAGAGGATAGGGACTTGTGGCTGACTAGCCCTGATCAGATGGTGTGTACCAGCCACACCGATGCCAGCATCAACAAGGAATACCGTGGGGGATCACAGCTTCATCTTACTGCATTACCATGATCATCCAAGGCAAGGAAGCTGATGAAGAAGGCCAGGAAGACATGGGTGAAGTACACCGTTAGCTAGAAGGTGGGACAAGCGGTGCAGAAGAATTGGAAGGATGTTCTGGCCTATGAGGAGTATATTGACACTATTCATCCCCTCTCATGTGATTTCTTTATGGCTCGTAGAGCAAGATGATGTACTCTTCTCATTTCAATAAGTGTAACACAAAAACTTCAGTGAATAAATAGTGATTAGCCTTAAGCCTCATGTGTTATATGCTTTGAATTGTGCTCTTTTTGTGTTCTGTGAGGCTTTCTATGAGTGAAGGGTTGACGTCCACATCGATGGATGTCAAGAACAGGTAAACGTCAACCTTGTAGCCGTTAACCCCCAGAGAACAACTTTAACATCCACATCGATGGACGTTAACATCAAAGTAGACGTCCACTATCAGGCCATCACTGGTGGTACAGTGGTCTGACAAGGTGCCTCAAAGCAAGACCTAAATGGTCACCCCTTGACGTCAACCCAAACTCATGGCCCACTTCATTGACGTCCTTCAAAACACAGCTTTTTGCACCTAAGGCCTTCTCCAGTGCCTCTTCACCTCATTTCTGTTCACCGGAGCAAGCTTTCGTCTTCTTCACACTCTTACTTGCTTTCCTCTTGCTCTCAACCCTTCTCAACCTACCAAGCTTGATTTCTTCTTCTTCCTCTTTTCTTACACTTGGACTATGCTTCTTGAACCAAGGATGACGAGAGGGAAAAGACAAGCCCTCCGAGACCGCCCTCGCCAGATGGAGGAAGAGGAGGAGGTGACGACAGGGGGCTCGACGGGGGAGGAGAACCTAGCGGAGGAGGAAGCCAACCCGGCCACGCAGGCCGGTAGTAGTGCGCCAGAGGGGGAGGAATCAGCCAGTGACCACGAAGGGGAGGAGGGAGAGGAAGAAGCGAAGGCACCCCGAAGGGTCCCACATCGGTCAAAGGTGAGTAAATAGACCACAACCCTTCCCTCTGTGTGTGATTGTAAAAGTGTAAAAGAGGGAAACAAGGGAGATGCCATTGGGTTCGTCAGGAACTTGACGTCAATGAAGTTGACGTCGAGTTCCTGTAAACGTTGAAGTCATCGCTGTCAAGGTGAACTTAACGGCAAGGATGTGGACATCTACTAACGAACTTAATGGCCACAACCCTATCGTCAACCCAAAGTAAATGGCCACCCTATTGATGTTAAGTTTTTGTAAACGTCAGAAATCTTGCCGTCAACTTATTCTAAATGGCAATTGATCTTGATGTCAACTTTGGTGTGTTTTGTGCAGGGAAAGGACAGAATGAGGAACTGAGTGACGTGGGACCTATGCTGGGCATGGTACAGGGTGTTGCCAAAGGCCCAGTAGACTCGGGTCACATAGATGGGGTTTGGGCACCTCCTGGAAGTGCACCCCTTTCATGTAGATGTCCCCTACCTAGAGGCACTGAGGGACGAGGATTGCAAGGCATGCATCATGCCTTGGGGACACATGATACCCACATTGGAGGATGTGGCATATCTGACGGGACTGCCTATTCAGGGAGATCCAGTGGTTGGACAGGAGAGGAGAGACTACCATGATGAGGTAGTGGAGTTGTTAGGATCGGAGATTGTGGCCGGGCGGAGGAGGCCAATTCGGAGCATCCTATTACGAGCTCTGTTAGATGCAGTAGGCTTGAGAGGGGGGAGGAGGGGGATTTAGAGACCTTAGAGGAGTTCGGCATCGGAGTGCGGGTGTCGATCTAGTTGGAGGGCGGAGTGAGGAGCAGTCCATATGGATTTTTGTGATGTACGTTTTCGGACGGCTCCTCTTCATGACACAGTCATCCCAGATGAGCTACAAGTTCATGTTGTTGTTGAGGGACCTGGAGCAGGCAGGTCTGCCTGCGTGGGGCACCATAGTGCTAGGACACCTCTTCTCTCTTCTTCCTAGTAGCTCGCGGCGGTCTCAGAGCACCAGAGGCTTCACCCCCTTTCTTCAAGTATGCAACTTTCATTAATGCTCATCATTGATTTAAATTGTGTCTGCCTGACATGTTTCTTGCATCTTATAGATTTGGGGCTACAACTACTTCCCCTTGGGACACGGGGTACAGACAGAGGGGAGCCAGGCCATGGTACCCCTCATGGCCCGGTGGGAGGTGACGCCCGAACGGATCGGCGCGTGGATGACATGCGGGTGTGACTTGACCTCTTCCCCCATGATCAGGTAAAATCCTTAACTTACACTCTTCTGCTCTTATTTGGTATTTGACTTGATTGACTGACTAGTGTTCTTTCTTCCTTGGGGGTGTGGACCCCTTACTAGGGGGAAGCAGATGCTTCTCACCTGGCTGTGGCGGTAAGTCATCCTCTCTTTGACCGCCACGTGCTACTACTGCTCTACCTAGGGACTACGAGCCCCTCTTCCAAGAGCTGGTAGTGCGTACTCTGGGTTGGCACCCGTCGGCCTTAGAGGTACCCTCTTTAGTGAGAGAGGGACACTCTCGCCAACGCTTCTTTGCGGAGGACAGAGACTGGGGCGAGGAGCATGGCAACACCGTCACCTACTAGAGGGGTGGAGGGGAGCAGGTTCTGCAGCGCACCAACCTCTAGGACAGCACGGCATACCTAGCAGACTACCGGGTACTCTATGTTGGGCGACTTCGGCTGGATCAGCGCGTGGTGAGTGACCTCTCCTACCATTGACTTTGGCTACTTGATTAACTGAATCTGACATGTAAGTGTGAATGACAGATGCCCGAGTCCGAGGTGGTGAGGCTGCTAGAGGGGTGGCTATCGGAGCAGGCGGTGGAGGTGGAGAGGCTCCGTGCCGAGACGTGATCCCTGGTAAGTTACAACTCACCCTTGTGAATGACAATCATTATGATTTGTGGACTAACCAATCTATATGATTGTAAAGGGAGGAGCTAGCGAGGGTGAGGGCGAGCTGAGACATGAGAGTGAGCTCGTCCACACAGCCTCCCAGCTAGGATCTGGCGGTCTGGCTATGAGAGGCCTTAGATCGGGTGGAGGCAAGGATTCATGAGCTGGAGGAGGAGGTAAGACCATTTTTGCACATGTGTTGATTTAAACTGATGCATTTCCTCATTTATATGCAGCGGCAAAGAGTTAGGGTGACCTTCCAGGCACAAATGGAGAGCCTGAGATTGGACTTGACGAGGACGAAGGGTCGCCTGCTCGAGACAAGGGAGAGGGAGGGCCAGGCGGAGAGGGCTCGAGCCCAGACTGTCGCGGATTTGGAGTTCTTCAAGAACTGAGTGCGGAAGAAGCGCTGAGAGCAGCAGCAACTGGCCCACCGAGACGCCGAGAGAGACCAGGTCGATCTTTGTGTCACTAGATGATCTCCTGTCCCTGGGAGACCCATCTGTGGGATGAGGAGGACCATGGCCAGAGGCGTCGATGGTGACGAGACCGCCTCCTCTAGACCAGCACCGTGAGAGGGAGGAGGAGGAGGTGAGTAGCTCACATAGGTAGAGGCCTAGCGAGGGAGAGAGGAGTAAGGAGCGAGGCTCTAGATGTACCACCAGGGGGATGCCCCTGTCATGATATGTACAGAACTTTAGCCATTAATAGACTTTTGTGCTTTTGTCCATCCAATGTGTTTTTGAATGGTTTGCCAAAATTTGTTACTACATCCACAACACTTAAAGGAAAAAAGGTAGTGTAGATCTGTCTTTAGCCCCTTGCCTAAAAGATATACTTTTCTTGAGATCTAGTCAAGGGGCTAAATCTAATCAAAGGTAAGAACAAAATAAAACATCGAAGGGAAAATGTACTGTAGACACCCGATTATGACTAATGGGTTGAACCACATTTCTTGTTATCTTAGTGGGCCCCTAATTGGTCACTACTCACCTTGAGCCCATCATTTGCCTTGTTTGAGCCCATTAAGCCATTAAAATGCCTTGAAATCCTGCAATTTATCACTTGAGAGAGTCCTTGGAGCTTTAACTCTCATCTTATCATGTGGTTAGGATGATATTCAAGATAATTCGGATTTATTGTCACGACGCTCGTGGCGCCCGCGACTCTAATCGCGACGGTTTTTGGCTGCCGCGACAGCCCATGCTGTTACATGCACGTGGACAATGCTGTCGCGTCCCCCCGCACCGTCGGTTTCTAGTCACGACCCTACGATAGTCGCGACCATGACCGAACCCCTCGGCCTCCATAACTACCCCTATTTATCCTCCTATGAACTTGACTTAATCCTAAGGATTATCTCCACCCTTTGGGGCGAGTTTCTGGCCCTAAGAACTCTCCTAGTTCCCTAAGGACTCTCCATTCGATTTTATAGAGCTTTATCTCCCATTTTGATTTTAAAACCATTTTAAGGAGATACTGTAGCACCCCGAAAATTTTAATTACATAAAAATTCAATAAATAGAAATAAATAATTTCCATAATATCAGAGTTTTAAACATACGTACCATTATCGTATGTGCTAAACCATCGGAAAATTTCATAAAAATTATAAATCAACCCTAAAGATTATTACTAAATGTTTCACAAAGAAATTTGTGCCAATAAAAATCAGATCATCCAAGTTTAAAGTGTTTCGCGACTTATTATCATATCCATGAATAAGTCGTAACATCATTATCACACGTATGTGGATGAGTCAAAAAATTAAATAAAAATCATATATGGACTTTCAAATAATATCTCTAATGACCCATCAAGAAATTTGTTCAATAAAAATCATTTGGGCTAGGTTTAGAGTTATTGCGACTGATTATCTAATAAGGAAACAAGTCGGAAACCGTTAACACGGAAATACGACGCAATAAAAATTAAATAAAAGTGTGGGGAGACTTCCAACATAATATTGATGACCCATTATCATATTGGGCCAATGGTCAACATTTGGCCCAAAAATCAAGTAAAGCTAGAAAATACATAGAAATTCGTAACTATAAATAATCTGAATTAAAAAGAGCAATTAGAGTTGAATTGGGATGCAATCATGTATTCATGGCAACCCAATTCGTGCCTAACTATGAGGGGAGGTTTCCTAATGCCTCACACACACTCCAGGGAGGAGGAAATCATCAAAATAGGAACCAAACATGCCAATCCCGAAATCCTCTTTTCCTAGTTATAATAGGACTCCTAAACACCAGGTTACTTAACTACTCTTCACCCAAAACCTAGGAACGAATTTAGAACTTGCTAGGGTCGTGTGGAGGAGCTCTTGGTGGCTGAGGAGCTGTGGAACGACCCCACAAGAAGCCGTTCTTCTTCCCCTTCTCATCTGCTGCGACCTGCACAACCACTCTCTTGAAGTCGACCAAAGGTAGGTTTTCTCGGGCCAAATCTTACATATCCTATACCAATGTGTAGAGCATCAAGTTAACTTCATTTCCCACTGTTTTCATTGAATTTCATTTAGTAGATTTTGAATTATAAGCGTTTTGCCAAAGTCACGCACTGTTAGAGCTTTTCCCGTTCATCTTATTATTCACACGATTTGAGACCGAATTAGACTAATCATCAACATAACAGTTATTCTACCTGTAGTCATGATCATCTTTCATGTTCAATGTTTTGTCTAAAACTCTTTAGTTAGAGTGTTATGAACCCCGTCAGAGAGTCATGCATAATACTGTGTTTTCGGTTTGCAGTTAGCCTTAGGTTCTTTTTGTTTTGCTTGAGATTTAAGACCGAAGTAGGTCAAGCCTCAACCATGAAAGTTCTTGTATTAGTCGATATGGTCATCTTTCATGTTAAATGTTTTGCTAAAGATCATTATTTAGAGAGTTATAAACTTCGTAATAGAGTCATGCATGATACTGCGTTTTCTGGTTGCATTTAACTTTCACTTACTCATGTTTTTCACAAGGTTCAAGACCGAATAGGTTAAAACCCCAACATAAAAGTTCTTATACTAGTTGTCCTTGTCATCTTTTATGTTAGACGTTTTATCCAAATGTTAGTAGATCTCATGTTACAAGTCTAACATGTAAGTCGCCATGAAGTCATGCATGTTTAGGGCTTTCCCACATTCTTCCTTTATTGCATGCAATTAGAGATGGATTCAGACCCAGCCCACAACACAAAAGTTCTTCCAAGGATGTCCTCGACATTTTCTATTTGAAAAGTTTAGTCTAAAGGTCAGCATATAGAGAGATATAGGCGTTTCATGAATATCGACCCTGTGTCAAAACATGGTAAGTCTGACCAGACATGTCAGATCCCGGTCGGACTCAGGCGGGATCCTGTGAACGCGACGGCTCGATGTGTCACCTTCGAGGTCTCGTCGTGACAGCCCACATGTCGCGACCTGATTGCGACAGACTGTTGTCGCGTCATGCTGCCTGAATCGGACCGCCCCAGTCGCTTTCTTCACAACCCCCTGTCGCCTTCTAGCCATCCCTTCGCGCCCTTGTCCTATCGCAATCTAACACCTTGTCGCCTTCCCATATGGCTATGTCGCGATCTCAGATTTTTACCTGAAACCACGTGTTTTCTTGCAAAGTTTTCCGCGTATACCAAGGTCTGTTTAAACATGTTAATTACTATGTAAGTTGCATGTTTTGGGTCTGATCATTACAGGATTGTTATTTAATGGCTTAAAATTTGATTACCCATTTAAAAGCTTTATTACATGAATGTTATTCTAAGTGCTCCTTAAATGTTAATGTTAAATGTTTTGCTTAAAGATCATTATTTAGAGAGTTATAAACTTCGTAATAGAGTCATGCATGATACTGCGTTTTCTGGTTGCATTAACTTTCACTTACTCATGTTTTTCACAAGGTTCAAGACCGAATTAGGTTAAAACCCCAACAGAAAAGTTCTATACTAGTTGTCCTGTCATCTTTTATGTTAGACGTTTATCCAAATGTTAGTGATCTCATGTTACAAGTCTAACATGTAAGTCGCCATGAAGTCATGCATGTTAGGGCTTTCCCACATTCTTCCTTTATTGCATGCAATTAGAGATGGATTCAGACCAGCCCACAACACAAAAGTTCTTCCAAGAGATGTCTCGACATTTTCTATGTTGAAAGTTTAGTCTAAAGGTCAGCATATAGAGAGATATAGGCGTTTCATGAATATCGCCCCTGTGTCAAAACATGGTAAGTCTGAACCAGAGCGTCAGACCGGTCGGACTCAGGCGCGGATCCTGTGAACGCGACGGCTCGATGTGTCACCTTCGAGGTCTCGTCGTGACAGCCCGACATGTCGCGACCTGATTGCGACAAGACTGTTGTCGCGATCATGCTGCCTGAATCGGAACGCCCCAGTCGCGTTCTTCACAACCCCTGCGCCTTCTAGCCATCCCTTCGCGCCCTTGTCCTATCGCAATCTAACACCTTGTCGCCTTCCTCATATGGCTATGTCGCGATCTCAGGATTTTTACCTGAAACCACGTGTTTTCTTGCAAAGTTTTCGCGTATACCCAAGGTCTGTTTAAACATGTTAATTACTATGTAAGTTGCATGTTGGGTCTGATCATTACAGGATTGTTATTTAATGGCTTAAAAATGATTACCCATTTAAAAGCTTTAATTACATGAATGTTATTCTAAGTGCTCCTTAAATGTTATGATCCATTCATGTTTCTTGTGATTTAATCTTCCTACTGTTCTTCCACGTTTAAATGATAATGGTTATCATAAAATCTTGCAATCCATGATTAGTTAAAGTGCATAGTTTTATTCCATGTTATATTGTCAAGTGTTTCCTGCGAGTTTGAGACCGATGGTTCGTGAATTGAGACATGCGTACCGCACTACACACCAGCACTATTAGGCAGCAGCCTTTTCTTGGGAAATTGGAAACTCTCTACCGGTCACGAATCAGTAGACTAGCGACCTTTCACAAGGCCTCCGTAAATCTCTCTGACCATGGATTCCACATGGCGACGAGTGGTTGTACATGAAGTTCCCTGGAGATAGCGTGCACTTCCTTTCTCTTCTTGATCTCGTGAGTATGACTTACAAAACTAGACTAAAGCCATTAATGTAAAGATTGAACGAAAGTATAAATTGTACCGTTATGCTGCCGAATTTATCTCCTGACCATTGTTCTCATGAAATCATGTTCAATTTAATTATTACTTCTTATCATCATCATGAACATGACATTACACATGCTACGTTTTGAAACTCTCATTGGCCATTATTAATGACTGTGGGTATCTACATTTAAAAATTTACATGAGATGCTGACAGGGCACGGCGTGTGTCCAAGGGCTCCAATCTAGCCCCAATGACGGCGAGTCATAGATTACTGTTAACCATGGGGTATAATGATTACTGGCGTTGCATCTGCGCTGGGAGTACTTCTTGCTGTGAATGATAGATACATAACCACATACACGTGTCCTGGTGTACATTCGTGATGGATCTTTTGGTGTACATTGGTGTCTACGTGCCTGATTAGTGTTACTTGATCGTGCTTGTGAAATCTTGCTTGCTGCTTGCTTGATATGGCCATCCGGCATTTAATGCAATTAATGATATCTTGCATTTCTGACATCAATGAAATCTTGCGTGCTTGTGCAAAGTGATCTGCTAGTTCTATCTCGTTCACCAATCTTGTTCTATCGTAATCACTCTCTCTAGCTGTTTTATATATATCATGTTTTAACGAGTTTATTCGTACTTGATATCATTCATCGTACTTGCCTAGTCTAAAATGTTAATCAACTTATATCATTGCCCGCACATTGAGATATAAATCCTACTGGGCTAGTTTGCTCATTCCCTACTTTTACCCCATCTAGGTGACTATGAAGTTCAAGAGGAAGAGCAAGTCGAGGATGGAATGCGTCCGAGTGATGAGCGTTCCAACTATGAGTCTAGTTATAGTAATTTGCTTTGAGAGTTAGAACATGTAGCAGGAAGTGAGAAGTATTATGTACTTTCCTTTCATTGAGTCTTAGTCCTGTAATAGTTTCTATTTGAAATACAATGAGCTGAGATTTGATTACAATTTATATTGAGTTCAACATATGGGCCCTATTGTGATGTTGTGTTGATATACATTTAGTGCGCGCTAGCTAGAGGCTTATTGCCGACTGTCCACGTCTCGGATACCGACTCGAATCTCGATTAATATCCGCTGCGTAATTCTCGGGACGTGACAGATAATGTCACTTATTCTCATCCCAAGCTCTATATAAAACAAGGCCCCTCAAGGACGAGGAGAGCCTCATTACCACCCCGAAGGGCTACCGAAATTCCTCTCACCCATACTTAGCATCGCAGCCACTCACTTTTGCCATTTTCCCTTTACATTCCACTCCACAAAGCTACTCCTTCTCCATTAATGGAGCACATAACGTGAAGAGGGCGACCCCAACAATCTCCTAGAGCCCCAGGTGCATTCCCACCATGATTCTCCACTTTCTTTCATCTTTAGAATAGATACTATGCTTAACAGATTCTAATAGGGTGTTTTCTTTGTGATTTTCTTGGTTGGCAGGCAAACAAGTGAAATCCACGAGAAGCTCTGGTTCTCTAGCCTGTTGGCTGATTAGAAGAAGGTCCATACCCAATATCTCCCGCATTCAGAGAATGCGAATGGAGGAGGGTGACGCGACCTGAGACCGTCTGTGTACTAACGTGACATCAGTCTATCACGCACCCATGGCGACCCGCGACACCAAGTTCCGTTTTTTTTTGTTCTCTTTCTTTCCTTTTCCTAGTCTAAGTCAGCCATTATCTCATTTTTATTCTTAGGCGACTTGCTAGGTGGTGATCACATCCATGTTTTCATGCTACTAGTTTTAGTATCTATGTCTGTGTCAAGGGAGTCCAATCCCTGTGATTACACCTTTTGTGGCGATCACGGTGGGACCTTCACTGCCCCCCTTGTGATTTTGACTGTTTGCTTGCCATGTTTTCCCTTTTGTTTGTCACTTTAGTGCCCTGTTAGTCTTTTGTTTCTTTTTTTCCTGCATATTTTTCCTGCTCTGTTAGTGTCGCGACAGATCGCGGTGACGCGACATGTTCGCGTCGCAACGGGGAGAACGCGTTCTCAGGTCAGTGCTTGTTATTCCCCATGCCCTCTCTATCCAATGCCATTAGATCATGCATCCTTGTTCCATTGCCTATATCATGTATCCTCATGTTCTGTCTGTTAGAATCCTGTCAAGGTTCGGATTTTCCTTTCTTTTCATTTGTAAGTTTTCGGTTCCTATCGCGGCAGCCAGAGAGGACGCGAACAAGTCACGGCTTGGCCACACCTCGCGTTATCAGGTTTGGTTTGTATGTTATTGTTTTTATCCATGTATCAGTTTCTGTGTGCTTCCTGACCCATGTTGTACCGATTTAGTGTCTCTTGGTGTTTCTTATTTTGGTAGGATAGTCTGTTTTAGTTGGGCCGGTGACTCACTGTGTTTTCGGGTCTCTATTATTATCGCGGCAGCCCGTGCTGTCGCGATAGGGTCGCGATGTACCCGGCAGTCGCGACTCTGCCCGAGGACTTGTTTTGTCACCCTGTTTGCTCCTTATCTTCATTCTTGCATACATTTTGGGCTTCTTAGTCCCTTGCATGCGCCACTCATCCCATTTGTTTAGGTTCCCCCTTGGATGAGTGAGTCCTCTCACCTACGAGCACTCGTAGGCTGACTCGGGCCCACCTTCCGAGGACCTCCGTAAGTCCCTGTGGCCGTACGCACGTTGCGGTTCGCCGGGCTGGTTGTACCAGTTGTACCCCTTAGTTTGAGCCATCCCTTCGCTTGTGAGCATACCATCCCCTAGTTTCACCGGAGTACTCGGGTCCATACCCATTAAGGTCCACTTGACCGAGTGACACCCCCCTTGATTAACTCATTTAAAGGTCAAGTTCAAACCTTAAGAAATTTGCGTTTTAAACATGACGACTTGAGTGCTCTTCCCTCCTCTCTCAGTCCTTCTTGGTGTGTTTGAGTCGGTTTTGTCCTGTTCCCCCTATTAGTCTTGGGGGGCATATGCGTCATTTGTTAGGAAGATCGAATCAGTCCCCCCTCTCTTTCTTGTATCTTATCATAATCCCCTCTTCGACATGGACCAATTCCGCATCCTTGCCGACGATGCTCTTCCCCCCGGTTGCTTGAGGAGGTGGCCCAACCCTCTATGGCCACACTCCCGGGGCATGTTCAGCACCACCCGTCACCGGGATTTCGATCCCTCCTACTTCTTCTCCTCCCGGGGGTGATGACCCCCATTCACAGTTCAGTCAGCTTCTTCCCCACCTTACTCCGGACCAAAACGAGAGTTCAGAAAATCCCTGCTACCAAGGGGAACCAACCTTTATCTCCCCGGGGTCAAAGCCCAGTCCGACCCGCAGATTCCTCCTCCCACGTCGCTTTAGCACCCCACCTTCCTCCGTCTGGGGCGGATCCTACACCCCTCCACCCTCGAACTATCATTTTTTCAGAACCAAGCTACCTTCCCCCACGAGATGTTCGGCCTCGATCCCCTCCAACCACATATTATAACGGCCGAACCAGCTCTCCTCCCTTGCGAAAGGTCACACTCATTCGAGCAGCCTCGCTCCCTGGTTTCTCGCATCAAGTCCAGTCTCCCTCTGACTTCTTTGCGGAGTGGACGAGCATGAAAAGGAGCTTCATGACCTCCGGAGACAAATCGACCCGTGGAAGGTAGCTGACATTGCCCTCCCATCCTTCCAGTACCTCCGAGTGCCACCCCAAGTCAGAGCTCCCTGTTTATCGGTGATATTCTGGGGTAGGGGACCCTTATGTTCATCTGAAGGATTTCGTCTATGAATCAGCACCCCCCAAGTATGACCGCCGCCGTCATGGCATACTTGTTCAGGAAGTCTCTGGATGGTCCGGATTTGAATGGTTTTATTCCCTACCCCCCGAGGAAGCGAGGATTTCAGAATTGTCTAAGAAAGATTTCTGCAGCAATTCCAGGATCGGGTAGGACCCGAATATTCTTTTGTGGCCTGGTGGCTGAGAAAATGAAGCCCGAAGAGGAGTTCTCCACTTATGCGGACCGTGGCGTTCACTGGCCGCCAAGGTCCGTTGCCCGATGCCTGAGGGGAAAAGTGAAATTGTTGATTTCCAATGCCACCTCCAACCTACCGAGATTTTTGGCCATGAACGACATTTCTACCATGCACCAGCTATATAGCCGAGCCTGTTTCATCCAGACCCAACTTAAGGACTCGCCTATACATTCCATGTTTGAGACCCCTAAAGCCCGTTATGCCAAGAAGCCGCAAGGCCCAGTCACCGAGGGGATCCAAACCAATGAACAAGTAGGTGCAGTTAGCAACCCCCAAGGCCCAGTAGGTAGTCCCCCTATAACCAACAAGCCCAACATCCATGGAACACAACAACAATAGACATCCACCCCCCCAAGACAAAATCCTCCCAAGATCAGCGCCAATACTCCCCTGTCCCTCCACCTCAAAATGGCTACGCCCCCAGGAAGCCCAATGGCCCAGAGAGCCAATACCCTCCATTGCCCGAGTCTCTAGCTGATGTCTTTGCAGCCCTCATGTCCCTAAATGCCCTAAGACTCCCTCCTGAGAAGGCAAATTGGAATATGGCGGCCGATCAAACAAAGTACTGCTCTCTTCTACGTCATCACTGTCATCCGGGCCACAATGTGTCCGATTGCTTCCAATTCCGGACATGATATATGATCTCCATGAGCAGACCCAGATTGATTGGGCAGATTGAAAAGATTAATCCAAACTCTGAGGGACCAACAGGTCAGAGGCAACAACACAACAGCAAAGGCGACAGCAGCCGCAGCAGCAACAACAACAACACAACAACAGTACCAACCCCCTTCCAGCAGCAATATCAGCAGCAACAGCAACACAGCAGCCGCAGCCGGCAAATGACCTGGGCATAATCCGTAACCCCATGCCACAACATCAGCCTGCTCCAAACCCCCAACCAGCTCCGCCACCCTCCTCCACCCGCACATGTTAACCCCGTCATCCACCATCCACCACTAGAAGCCCATGGGCCTTCGATGACGAACATGAGTAGGCAGCTTATGGTCATTTCCCACGTTACACCCACTACCCCCCGTGCCCACATCCACCATACCTCCCTCCTTCACACCCCACATTGCCACCATCACCTCACCATCCTATTCCCCTGTCACGTCACCCATTATCCCTCCCCAGCAACATCCCTTCCTCCCCCACGCCCAGCACCATTACTGGCCAACCCTTATATCCTTGACACCCCTACCCCTCCACTCCACCACAATCTTGCCCTCCGGAGCGGGCGAATGTTCCATTCGATGTACCCTAACACATCCGTGCCTATGCCAGGTCAACCAAGGCAACAGACTAGTAATCAGCAGCAGCAAGATATAGAAGAGATTGATCCAGTCCCGGAGACCCAATATGACATCTTGAAACATCTGGATCAGACCCCCGCCAAGATTTCCATATTAGAGCTAATTAAGAGGTCGCAGACTCACCAGGATGCCCTAAGGACCTTTTTGCAATGAGTCATGGTCAGCAAAGATATGAATCCGGACAACCTGCCCTCCGTGCTTTCTATTGTGAACAAAGGACCAACAATCACTTTCACCGATGGCGAGTTAGCTGCTCCTGAAGCCAGGAAAATGCCCTTGTGTGTAACACTCACAATAAATAAGGTAGCCATTGATGTAGCATTGGTGGATATAGGAGCTTCGATCAATGTATGTCCACTAAGCACATTAAGAGCCTGCAACATCTCAGAGCTCCAGTTGCAACCTACTCCCACCACTATAGCTGCATATGACAATTGGTCATCACATTGCAGGCAGAACTGGGGCCACTTGTTATGTCGGTCGAATTCTATGTATTGAACATTGATCATACCTACAAGGCCATCTTAGGGCACCCATGGATTGAATCATTAGGGGCAGTGCCATCTACAGCACACCAGTGTCTGAAATTCCCCTTCCAAGGGCAGATTGTCAAGGTGAAGAGTGTAACGACAACCCACACTGTGGAAGCTGTTGAAAAAGTTCTGCCCTCAGTCTGGCCATCCAACAAACCCGTCATTTCTATACTTGACGTGAATTATCCGTGGGCCTATACCTTCTCCTCCAATCGCCCAATTGTATCCCCATCAGTGGCAGCAGTTAAGAAGGATGGGTCAGTAAATGCAAAAGGATGAGATATCATGTTTAGGATCGGGTACCAGATCGGGAAAGGGTTAGGTACTCACCTCCAAGGTAGGATCAAAGCGGTCACTGGCACAAGAAAGTCTACAAAACATGGCCTAGGATATACAATATGGGCAGCATTATCATCTACCTCGCAGTCAGATCAGGGGCTCCTTACTTGGACACTTTATGATCACTTTTTCAGGGGGGCTGTATAGTCAGGATATAACACTATGGTGAAAGAAGTTCCAAGTTTGGCATATCAAGTCCTGGAAGCTCAGCATCCTGGCAAGAAGAAGAGGGCCGAGACAGACCCAGAAGCACAAGACCTCAATGACCTAATTTCAGCAGTCAGCTTATTATTTAAAGAATGTGAAGTAGAGGCAGAGGAGCCAGAATTGGAAGATCTCATTTCAGCTGCCAGCCGCCTGTTTGTCGAGGAGGACGTGTCTCAAACAGCAGTGTCAGCATCAACAACCACCACCAAGCGACAGTTGCTTGGATTCGGTGAGGAAATCGAAATTATTAGTTCAGCCAAATCAACAAGGGAACTCTGGCCAGGGTTATCCCTATCTTTCAGTCACTTTGTTTCATCCGTCTTTGTCCATAATTTCAATTCCATTCCCTTATCTCCTCCCCTCATTCTCCAATTCTCCCCCGACGTTGTAGAAGCGTTAGTCCGCCCTTCAACCTTCTTCACCATCCTCTTTAATGGCTCAGTTCTGTCCTTCTCCTGAAGCCTCCCGAGTTAGTTTAATGTTTCCTTCAAAAAAAAAAGAAAAAAAAAGAAAAAAAGAAAAAAATGTGTGTCTTCCATCTCCCGACGGCGATCCCCGTCACCTCCCTCCTGCTCCTACCCCCGACGGCGATCTCCGTCACCTCCCTCCTGCTCCTGCCCCCGACGGCGATCCCCATCACCTCCCTCCTGCTCCTGCTCCCGACGGTGATCCCCATCACCTCCCTCCTGCTCCTGCCCCCGACAGCGATCCCCGTCACCTCCCTCCTGCTCCTGCTCCCAACGGCGATCCCCGTCACCTCCCTCCTCCTCCTACTCCCGATGGCGATCCTCGTCACCTCCCTCCTGCTCCTGCCCCCGACGGCGATCCCCGTCACCTCCCTCCTTCTCCTGCTCCCGACGACGATCCCCATCACCTCCCTCCTCCTCCTGCTCCCGACGGCAATCCCCGTCACCTCCCTCCTGCTCCTGCTCCGACGGTGATCCCCGTCACCTCCCTCCTACTCCTGCTCCCGAAAGCGATCCCTGTCACCTGCCTACTTTCTCCTACTCCCGACGGTGATCCTCGTCGCCTCCTTGCTTTCTCCTGCTCTCGACGGCGATCCCCGTCACATCTGCTCCCCGGCGTTGATCGTCGTCCTTCTTTCGCTCAATTCACGCCTGCACCTGGTGGCCAGACATGGCCATTTTGGGCGATTCGGGTGAGGGGCCTTCTGCTCCCCTACACCCCGATGCTGTTGCCGGCACCCTGAGCTCGGGTGGCCCGCTTCCTCCTCCAGCCCCATCGGAGGACCTTCGCGGCCCTGCCTCACCCTTTGTTTTCCGTTCCAATAAACCTCTGGACGCTTCTCCAGAGCCTCCTATAAATATCAAATCCAGCTTAAAATCAGGGGTAGGTTCTAGCAAGTCCCCGTCCCCATCTAAGAAAAAGAAGGGTAGTGGCATACCCCGTAGATATCTCTTAGACTTAGTTCAAAGGTGTGGCGCTCTTCTAGCTGTCGAAGAGTTCGTCCAAGAAGCAGTGGTTCTGAACTTAGAGGAGATACATATAGAGGAGGGCTAGACGATGGCTTTGGGATATGAAAATCGTAGCCGAAGGAGACCCATTAGATGAGAACGATTGTGAGATAGAGGATGCTGCTGAGGCGTATGCTAGTGGTATGAGGAAGTTGATGAACCTACCTCAGCAGTCGATGAACCCACTAAAGAGGTAAACGTGGGAACAGAAAAGGACCCCAGGTTCTTAACCATAGCCTCTAATCTCCCTCCCGAAGAAGAAGAAGTGCTCATAGAAATGTTGAGGGAGTTCAAGGATTCGTTTGCCTGGTCCTACGATGACATGCCCGGCATTGACTCCAATCTGGTAAACATAGGTTGATCTAAGTCAGGGCAGTTGCCGTCAAACAAAGCTAAGGATATTCCTCCCCCACATTGCTTTGAAGATGAAAGAGGAGATTGATAAGCTACACAAAGCTAAGTTCATCTGTGTTGTGACGGCCCTCATTAAACCGGTACGGTTATACCAACCCACGTCGGTATAGCGAGAGTCCTCACAGTGGGACATTTACCCAAACGATACATACAGTTGAGATACACGCGAATATACAACATAGTAGCGGAAGTAAAAGACAACTGTCTCCATTCATTCATCATCCACATTTAACATACATGAAGTTTGCAATTAACAATAAGGAACTAAAAGTTCACATAATTTAAATTGCTGAAATAGAAATACATAATGTCCACACTTATACATTCTTTTCATGATACTCTAATACAATGTTCAAATTACATACTATGAAATACACAAGTCACAAAGAACTCCAAAGTCTAATCTCCATGCTCGGAGTCCGTCTCCACTGTCTCCTCCAACGGTGCCACGTCACCACTACACCTGTACGCCGAAGCAAGGAGTGAGTCCAAAGACTCAGCAAGCAACACTACTCATAACATACACGTATAAGTCATAGGGTTTCTACATGCACATTCAAAATTTACAGCACATGGCATGCTAATCATTTGAAGGTTTCAACCTATCATGAAAGTTTAATTTGATACATGGATCATGCTTTCAGATTTCTAAGAATAAAACTTTAACTATCACATGCCCTCTATTCAATTTATTCATGAAATTTTGTCTTTAAAGGACCAAGGCATGAGAGCTACCAACATGAACATTGTGCATATATGAAAGGAAACACAACTAGCATGAGTTTTACGTGTTCTTAAGCATATACATAGACATTTTCACATGCTTTAAGTTGCTGGTTTCACATGGTTTAATGGCTATAAACCTATACATGAGAACTACCGTGTTGCTTAAAACATATCATGTGAACAACCAATCATGTTATTTTGTATTCGTACTCATCAATTATCCCTAACATGGATTCTAGACATTTTTGCACATATAAACATGATGATAACAATATAAGATTTCTGATTTCACATGGTTTCAGATTTGTCTCACATGGATTTCACTATCATATCCTCACATTTAGAATTTCACATTTTCTTTACACAAGTTTCCTCTTTCACATGGTTACACTTTGCACATACACATTCACATTTTCACTTACACATTTACACATGAACACTGCACATTACACATTTCACATTACACATTTTAGGTGCCGTGACACATAGTCCAAACCACCAAAGAAGGACATATACACATCACATTACACATAGACGCCATCTAGGCATTCCAATGGCGACTCTTGGACTGCGCAGACCGGGAGAACAAGTCTCCACCCTAACCAGTGGTACTTGTCCACCTCCAGGATTTCCCCCTAATGCCCTTAGGTCACTTACACACTGAACTTTCTCAGGGGACTTTTCCCTGATACAGCTCCACTGCCCTCTACAAGCAGTGTCACATTGGCACAGTTACACATTTACACATTTTACCAATTTTACACATGGTTTTACACATATCACTATTTCATCTCATTCACTTTCTCACTCACATGCATATCTCTGTTTTTCCTGACATGGCACTACAGATTTCAGGAGTTAACACACAGTAAACTTCACCAATCAAGTTGGGTTTAAGCAATATCTAATCACATTACGATATCATACATAGATTACTATATTTCACATGGAAAATACATAACTTCATATATACTGGTCCAAATGACCTAAAATTTTAACCACATGCTATTTTCGGGTTCAAGGTCATACATTCAATTTTTCAGATTTTTCTGAGCTAAATAGAATTTACAGAAAATCAAATACCTATTTCGCATGCCATTCACAATTTAGGTCGATATGGACTTATATACACAAGTCAAATTCTAGCAAGCTACTGTCTGAACAGAGACTACTGTTATATGCATGATTTGAGAATACAGAATTATCCTAAATCATACATCTATAGATCGATCACCACAAATCATTCTTGCATGCCGTTTTATTTACCGAACTGAGTTTATTAGCAATTTATACAAGCATGGACAATTTATCAAAAACTGAGTACATGTACACTGATCCACTAATCTTCATGATCTAATGAAACTGAGGCATTCAGACTAATCCTAATCATAAAGCATAAATTTGGCAAGATCATCAACAAGTCATGCTTACAAATTCATGGAATACAATCTTCTAACATCCATCACCACACATCACACTCATCCACACACCACATTTAACAATATACATAGTGTATAGGGTTACCATATATCCTCATCACGGAAACCATACCGAAAATAGTGTATAGGAAGGGCAGAACAGGTCACTGTTCTGTCCAGAGGAACTTGGCGGCGGTCTCTGGCCGCTGACTCAAGGTCAGCGGCATGGTCGATGGACGCCAAGCATGATATCAGCGTCCATTGACCTTGCCGTCAATGCAGGTCTGTGCAGAAACACAGACCCGAGCTCTCAAGTTTGGGTGAATGGGAGGGTCTAGGACTCGAGGGAAAATTCATAAAAATAGTAGAAACGACCTAGACACATACGGGGACATTATGGTTAGGTCACTTGCCTTTTAAAAATTGCTCCAAAGGGTCTAGGGTGTTGGTGAAGCCCTCCTTGGGAGTCCCAAGAAGGTGCAGAAACGCCTCCTAGATCTTCTTCCTCCGGGCTCCTGGATGATCTCCACAGCAAAGGGATGTCGGGGAAGTCTCCTCCTTTGCTCCAGCTATCCTCTTGTCGTGGAAGATGGCCGGATCTAGCTCCAGGAAGTCTGATCTTTGGGTGCAAAAGGGTGGGTTTTCTCACAGCTCAGAACTAGGGTTTTTTCTCCTGGTTTCTCTCTTGCAAAGGTGAAGAGAGGAGTGGGAGAGGCAGATCCGGGTTCAGACATAAGGGGAGGCCTCTCTCCCACTCACAAGGTGACATGACAGCTCTCAGAGCCGTTGGGACAGCCCCCCAATGGCTGAGCTTTCTTGTTTCAGAGTTTCTGGCTCTGCTGCGCATGCAGGCCGGAGAAATAGGCGTCCATATCGCTCGACGCCAGGATTAGTGTTGGCGTCCATGTCTGGACGCTGACACCACCTCAACGGCTAGGGGTTGACGCCAAGATGGCCTTCGGCCAGAAGTCTAAAATATGCAGAAAACCATGCATACCATGCATATATACATGCAATATGTATAAGGTAGTGTATCCATACTATCACCATTCAATACATGCATTATCTACATCTAATATAAACATATGCACACGTAATTATACTAATCAATATGTACGTAAATATGTATATACATACACAAGCACAAATATACACACACAAATACAAATAATGCGACAGAAATTCGAGGGCCTTACACCCTCTCCCCCTTAAAGAAACTTCGTCCTCGAAGTTAGAACGACACTACTCAAACAAAAGGGGATACTTCTTCTTCATCGCATCCTCAAGCTCCCAAGTAGCCTCCTCGCGTGAGAAGTTCCGCCATAGGACTTTCACCGACGCAATACTCTTGTTCCGGAGATGTTGAACCTTCCGGTCAAGAATGGCTACCGGTTGCTCGACATACGAAAGATCTGGCTGGATCTCCACTGGCTCATGACTAATCACATGAGACGGATCTCGGACATACTTCCTGAGCATAGATACGTGGAATACAGGGTGAACGCTAGCCAAAGCTGGGGGTAAAGCTAGCTCATACGCCACGCTGCCCAAACGTCTGAGAATCTCATATGGGCCAATGAACCTAGGGCTCAACTTGCTATGCCTGCCAAATCTGACAACACCTCGAGTAGGCGATATCTTCAAGAAGACATGATCGCCAACTTCGAACTCCAAATCCTTTCTCCTGTTGTCGGCATAACTCTTCTGCCTATCCTGTGCCGCAACAAGCCTTTTCCTGATAAGCTGGATCTTATCCGAAGTTTCCTGAACTAACTCCGGTCCGATCAACTGCCTATCACCAGTCTCCTCCCAACATAAAGGAGATCTGCAGGGCCTACCATACAACGCCTCGAATGGAGCCATACCAATACTAGCATGAAAGCTGTTGTTGTATGCGAACTCCACAAGAGGTAAATGACGCTCCCAATCATCCTTCCAATCCAGAACACACGCTCTCAACATATCCTCGAGCGTCTGGATAGTCCTCTCGGATGTCCATCGGTCTGGGGATGAAACGCCGAACTGAGCTTCAGCTCCGAACCTAATGCATCCTGAAGACCATTCTACAATCTCGAAGTAAATCTCGGATCTCGATCCAAAATGATCGACTTCGGCACACCATGCAATCTAATAATACCGCTAACATACAATCTAGCTAAACTCTCTACTGACTGCTTCTTCTTCATAGGCAAGAAATGAGCAGTCTTCGAGAATCTATCTACAACTACCCAAATCGAGTCATTGCCCCTTCTAGATCGAGGCAAACCCGATACGAAATCCATAGTGACAGCTTCCCACTTCCATACGGGGATATCCATCCTCTGCATAAGGCCGGATGGTCGCTGCCGCTCGGCTTTCACTTGCTGACATACTAGACATCTAGACACATAATCCGAACATCCTTCTTCATGCCGGACCACCAAAATGATCTCTTCAGGTCTTGATACATCTTAGTGTTACCCGGATGAATAGAGAATCGCGACCTATGAGCCTCCGCTAACACATGCTCACGGACATCTACTACATCAGGGACACAAACACGGTGCTGAAATCTAATCACACCGTCCTCATCACGAGCAATGCCCGCCTTACCCACTAACTCTAACAATCTAGGGTCGGCTTTCTGCTGCTCAATCACCTCATCCAAGACTGAGGATCTAAGGGATAGCTGAGCTACAAAAGCCTGACACAGCGATGCTCTAACTCGGTCATAGAGCACGCTGCATCCTCCAACATCTTCCAATCCTGCTGGAGCGAAGACCTCTTCCTACTAAGAGCATCTGCTACGACGTTCGCCTTTCCAGGATGATACTGAAGGTCGAAGTCATAGTCCTTCAAGAACTCAATCCATCTTCTCTGCCTCAGGTTTAATTCCTTTTGGGAGAAAAGATACTTCAAGCTCTTGTGGTCGGTAAACACCTCAAATCTGACACCATAAAGATAGTGCCTCCAGATCTTTAGTGCATGAACCACTGCTGCGAGCTCCAAATCATGAGTCGGATAGTTCCTCTCATGCTCCTTCAACTGACGAGAAGCATAAGCCACTACCCTCTCTCGCTGCATGAGTACACAGCCTAACCCAATCTGAGATGCATCCGTATAAATGGCAAAACCTTCTGGACCACTAGGCAATACCAATACCGGAGCAGAAGTAAGCTTAGCCTTCAATAGCTGAAAGCTACGCTCACATGCCTCAGACCATACGAACTTTTCACCTTTCCTGGTCAGCTTTGTCAAAGGGGCGGCGATGGATGAGAAACCCTCAATGAATCGCCGATAATAACCAGCTAACCCAATGAAACTATGAATCTCCGAAGGAGTCTGGGGAATCTCCCAAGCCATAACTACCTGGACCTTTGCTGGATCGACTGCAACACCAGCGCCGGAGATGACGTGCCCGAGAAAGTGAACCTCGCGCAACCAGAACTCGCACTTGCTGAACTTCGCATACAGCTTGTGCTCACGGAGAACCTCTAAGACTAACCTCAAATGCTGACGGTGCGTGGCCTCATCCGGAGAATAGACCAACATGTCATCAATGAACACAACAACAAAGCTATCTAAATACGGACTGAACACCCGGTTCATGAGATCCATGAACGCTGCAGGGGCGTTGGTCAATCCGAAAGGAAGGACCAAAAACTCATAATGTCCATAACGAGATCTAAATTCCGTCTTGGACACATCCTCACTCCTAATCCGCAGCTGATGATAACCAGATCGCAAGTCAATCTTAGAAAAGACTGATGCATCCTGCAACTGGTCAAACAGATCATCAATCCGAGGTAAGGGGTACCTGTTCTTCACAGTCAATTGGTTTAGCTTTCTATAATCAATGCACAACCGAAGTGACCCGTCTTTCTTCTTGACGAACAATACAGGTGCGCCCCAAGGGGAAACACTAGGGCGGATAAATCCCTTATCAAGCAATTCTTGCAATTGCTTCCTCAACTCGGCTAACTCTGCAGGGGCCATCCGATATGGGGCCTTCGAGATAGGAGAGGTGCCTGGAAGCAACTCTATAGTGAACTCTATCTCCCTATCCGGTGGCAATCCAGACAAGTCATCGGGAAAGACATCTGGAAATCCTGCACCACATCGATCTCTGCAAGAGTCAGTGACGAACCAGCATCGGGTACTAGCATAACGCTGGCAAGAAATGCGTCACAACCCTTGTTCACCATGCGCATCGCCTTCATGGCAGAGATAACTAACTTTCCCGCTAAGTTCTTTGGCAAGGGATGAGAGAACTCGTCCTCACCAGGAATGCGGAAAACAATCTTCTTCCGACGACAATCCACTAACGCATAGTGCTCCTCTAGCCAATCCAGACCAAGAATAGCATCATAGTCCTTCATCTTTAGCAAGAAGAAACACCCATCTAGGATTCTATCCTCAATGCACACAGGTAACGACGGAATGCACTTCCTAGTCGATACCGTACCCGCAGGGGTGTGCACAGACAAAGGGACCTCTAACTCCTCAGACTCTATGCCTGACTCTAGGGCTAACTGCCTAGCGAACCGCTCGAAAATGAACGAGTGAGTAGCACCCGTATCAAACAAACCCCGAGCGTGCACACCGAAAAGCAAAACTGTACCTTCGGTGACATGCTCCGCCTGCTCGGCGTCCTCACGAGCTAACGCAAACACTCGAGCTGGGGCTCGAGGCCTTCCTGGTCTTCCTGTAGCTGGCGCGGCTGCCGCTACTGCTGGTACTGGCGCTCCACGCTGAGCTCCTGCTGAAGTCTTGGGCAATCCTTGATCTTGTGGTCGCTGCTCCCACACTTCAAGCATCTACCCGCTACTAACCAACACTCGGAACCACCATGGGTCTTCCCACAATGGGGACACTCTCTCTTCACACCGGGGAACGTACAGAAGGTACCTGAGAGTTGCTGACTGCCATGTTTCTGCGGTGTCTGGTACACCGCTTTCCTCTTATCTGCCGCTGGAATGTCGCTGCCGGCCTCTTCTGCGAAGCCTTCTTCTCCTCCAGATATTGCTCCATTTCTCCCTCCTGCCTGCAGGCAGCACTGAGGGCCTCGTCTAGCATGCGGTGGTCAAACGCCACGAGTCTCGTCCGCAGTGATGGCTTGAGTCCCATCACGAACTTCTTCGTCTTCCTGCGCTCATCCTCTATGATATGCGGTGCATACTTAGAAAGTTTAGAAAACCTTGCCTCATATTCCAGCACGGTCATGAAGCCTTGCGTCAGGAAGAGAAATTCCTGCTCCATTTTGTCCTGGATATGCTCTGGGACGAACTTGGCTCGAAAGAGCCTCACGAACGCGTCCCACGTCACGTCTACTGCTCCGTCCTAAAAGTGTGTATGCAGTAGGGAGGACCACCATACATCCGCTCTCTCCTGCAATACACCTTCATAAGTACCAACTAACAATTCTAACTTAAGCAGAACACACAAACATACAAAATTAAAAGTCTACCTGTAGCATGTAGGTGGCTAATGTCACCTTATCCTCATCAGGGCACCTGATGGCTCAGAAGATTTTCTCTGTCTCCCTTAACCAGCTTTCTGCCATTAGTGGATCACTCTCCCCCTTAAAAGAGGGTGGGGTCATCCTCTTGAATCGCTCCATGATGGAAGGTCCACCATGGTCCTGAGCTGGTGCCTGAGCCTGCTACATTAAACAATAACAATACACAATAAACACAATATCATGCAATTTAAATAGCAAACTTTTTTTTCATTATTCTACCTGGGCCTCCAACTGTGCCTGGAGTGCTGCCTGGGTATGAGCCTGCGTCTGCATGGCTTGTACCAGACCTTGCATAAATACTCCGTAATCCACAGGCGGCGGTGGGGGAAGTACTGGGCCTCGCGGTGCTGGGGCCTGTTGCTCCGCCTGCTCGTCACGTCGCGGCTCGTCCTCATGGGCCGACGCTCCACCACGCCTACCTCTCGAAGCCATGGCTGTAATAAAATTTCAGCCACCATTAGAGTTAGGTTACTAAGTTTTCTAACCATTTTCTTATCTATCCTTCACTTCTTATTAAAGTTTTCTACACATGTGGACATACTTAGCATGCAATGGGGATGATGACTTAGGTACATTCATGTGCAATCTCAACCGGTTGCTCTGATACCAATCTCTGTGACGGCCCTCATTATACCGGTACGGTTATACCAACCCACGTCGGTATAGCGAGAGTCCTCACAGTGGGACATTTACCCAAACGATACATACAGCTGAGATACACGTGAATATACAACAGAGTAGCGGAAGTAAAAGACAATTGTCTCCATTCATTCATCATCCACATTTAACATACATGAAGTTTGCAATTAACAATAAGGAACTAAAAGTTCACATAATTTAAATTGCTGAAATAGAAATACATAATGTCCACACTTATACATTCTTTTCATGATACTCTAATACAATGTTCAAATTACATACTATGAAACACACAAGTCACAAAGAACTCCAAAGTCTAATCTCCGCGCTCGGAGTCCGTCTCCACTGTCTCCTCCAACGGTGCCACGTCACCAACTACACCTGTACGCCGAAGCAAGGAGTGAGTCCAAAGACTCAGCAAGCAACACTACTCATAACATACACGTATAAGTCATAGGGGTTTCTACATGCACATTCAAAATTTACAACACATGGCATGCTAATCATTTGAAGGTTTCAACCTATCATGAAAGTTTTACAATTTGATACATGGATCATGCTTTCAGATTTCTAAGAATAAAACTTTACCTATCACATGCTCTCTATTCAATTTACTCATGAAATTTTGTCTTTAAAGGACCAAGACATGAGAGCTACCAACATGAACACTGTGCATATATGAAAGGAAACACAACTAGCATGAGTTTTACGTGTTCTTAAGCATATACATAGACATTTTCACATGCTTTAAGTTGCTGGTTTCACATGGTTTAATGGCTGTAAACCTATACATGAGAACTACCGTGTTGCTTAAAACATATCATGTGAACAACCAATCATGTTATTTTGTACCCGTACTCATCAATTATCCCTAACATGGATTCTAGATATTTTTGGACATATGAACATGATGATAACAATATAAGATTTCTGATTTCACATGGTTTCAGATTTGTCTCACATGGATTTCACTATCATATCCTCACATTTAGAATTTCACATTTTCTTTACACAAGTTTCCTCTTTCACATGGTTACACTTTGCACATACACATTCACATTATTCACTTACAGATTTACACATGAACACATGCACGTTACACATTTCACATTACACATTTTAGGTGCCGTGACACATAGTCCAAACCACCAAAGAAGGACATATACACATCACATTACACATAGACGCCATCTAGGCATTCCAATGGCGACTCTTGGGCTGCGCAGACCGGGAGAACAAGTCTCCACCCTAACCAGTGGTACTTGTCCACCTCCAGGATTTCCCCCTAATGCCCTTAGGGTCACTTACACACTGAACTTTCTCAGGGGGACTTTTCCCTGATACAGCTCCACTGCCCTCTACGGAAGCAGTGTCACATAGGCACAGTTACACATTTTACCGATTTTACACATGGTTTTACACATATCACTATTCATCTCATTCACTTTCTCACTCACATGCATATCTCTGTTTTTCCTGACATGGCACTACAGATTTCAGGAGTTAACACACAGTAAACTTCACCAATCAAGTTGGGTTTAAGCAATATCTAATCACATTACGATATCATACATAGATTACTATATTTCACATGGAAAATACATAACTTCTTATATACTGGTCCAAATGACCTGAAATTTTAACCACATGCTATTTTCGGGTTCAAGTCATACATTCAATTTTTCAGATTTTTATGAGCTATATAGAATTTACAGAAAATCAAATACCTATTTCGCATGCCATTCACAATTTAGGTCGATATGGACTTATATACACAAGTCAAATTCTAGCAAGCTACTGTCTGAACAGAGACTACTGTTATATGCATGATTTGAGAATACAGAATTATCCTAAATCATACATCTATAGATCGATCACCACAAATCATTCTTGCATGCCGTTTTATTTACCGAACCGAGTTTATTTTCAATTTATACAAGCATGGACAATTTATCAAAAACTGAGTACATGTACACTGATCCACTAATCGTCATGATCTAATGAAACTGAGGCATTCAGACTAATCCTAATCATAAAGCATAAATTTGGCAAGATCATCAACAAGTCATGCTTACAAATTCATGGAATACAATCTTCTAACATCCATCACCACACATCACACTCATCCACACACCACATTTAACAATATACATAGTGTATAGGGTTACCATATATCCTCATCACGGAAACCATACCAAAAATAGTGTATAGGAAGGGCAGAACAGGTCACTGTTCTGTCCAGAGGAACTTGGCGGCGGTCTCTGGCCGCTGACTCAGGGTCAGCGGCATGGTCGATGGACGCCAAGCATGATATCAGCGTCCATTGACCTTGTCGTCAATGCAGGTCTGTGCAGAATCACAGACCCGAGCTCTCAAGTTTGGGTGAATGGGAGAGTCTAGGACTCGAGGGAAAATTCATAAAAATAGTAGAAACGACCTAGACACATACGGGGACATTATGGTTAGGTCACTTGCCTTTTAAAAATTGCTCCAAAGGGTCTAGGGTGTTGGTGAAGCCCTCCTTGGGCAGTCCCAAGAAGGTGCAGAAACACCTCCTAGATCTTCTTCCTCCGGGCTCGTGGATGATGTCCACAACAAAGGAATGTCGGGGAAGTCTCCTCCTTTGCTCCAGCTATCCTCTTGTCGTGGAAGATGGCCGGATCTAGCTCCAGGAAGTCTGATCTTTGGGTGCAAAAGGGTGGGTTTTCTCACAGCTCATAACTAGGGTTTTTCTCCTGGTTTCTCTCTTGCAAAGGTGAAGAGAGGAGTGGGGAGAGGCAGATCCGGGTTCAGACATAAGGGGAGGCCTCTCTCCTACTCACAAGGTGACATGATAGCTCTCAGAGCCGTTGGGGACAGCCCCCCAATGGCTGAGCTTTCTTTTTTCAGAGTTTCTGGCTCTGCTGCGCATGCAGGCCAGAGAAATAGGCGTCCATATCGCTCGACGCCAGGATTAGTGTTGGCGTCCATGTCTGGACGCTGACACCACCTCAACGGCTAGGGGTTGACGCCAAGATGGCCTTCGGCCAGAAGTCTAAGATATGCAGAAAACCATGCATACCATGCATATATACATGCAATATGTATAAGGTAGTGTATCCGTACTATCACCATTCAATACATGCATTATCTACATCTAATATAAACATATGCACACGTAATTATACTAATCAATACGTACGTAAATATGTATATACATACACAAGCACAAATATACACACACAAATACAAATAATGCGACAGAAATTCGAGGGCCTTACACGTGTAGTCCTCTATCCTTTGTGGGTGGCCAGCATTGTCCTCGGTGATGAAGAAGGATGGAAGAGTGCGTATCTGCATAGACTTCCGGGACTTGAATAAGGCATGTCCTAAAGATGATTTCCCCTTACCTCACTTGGACGTTCTGATTGATAATACAGCAGGGTTCGAAACTCTATCATTCATGGATGGGTATTCCGGCTATAATCAAATTCGTCTAGCCCCGGAGGATCAAGAGAAGACCTCCTTCACCACCCCATGGGGAACATATTGCTATGTGGTCATGCCGTTTGGACTGAAGAATGTCGGTGCCACTTATCAAAGAGCAATGTTAGCTATCTTCCACGACATGATACATACTGATGTTGAGGTTTACGTGGATGATATCGTGGTGAAGTCACGGACCCGAAGAGAGCATTCCTCCGTGCTGCCAAAGTTTTCCGTCGCGCGCAAGAATATCAATTGAAGATGAATCCAAAGAAGTGCGTGTTTGGAGTTTCCTCAGGAAAATTGCTAGGCTTCATAGTTAGTAAACGGGGGATTCAAATAGACCCACACAAGGCCAAGACAATCAATGAGATGCCTCCTCCCAAGAACATATATGAGCTTCGAGGTTTGATTGGTCGGCTTCAGTTCATAAGGAGATTCATATCTCAGCACTCTCAAAGATGTCGTCCCTTCTATAACTGTTGAGAGGAGGAGTCAATTTTGAATGGAACGATAAGTGCCAAGAGGCCTTCGATGAGCTCAAGAGTTATCTTATGAATCCGCCAGTGCTTCAGGCACCTATCCCTGGGAAACCCTTAATCCTATATCTGTCAACAATTGAGGACTCCTTAGGAGCTGTCCTTGCTCAGCATGACGAATCCGGCAAAGAAAGGGCAGTCTACTACCTGTCTAGGCTCTTCAATCCTTCCGAGCTCAAACTCACCACAATGGAGAAAACCTGTGCAGTGCTAGTTTGGGTAGTGCAGAAATTGAAGCACTACTTCCTAGCTCATAAGGTGAGTTTGATTTCTAGAATAGACCCTATCAGGTATCTCCTTGAAAAGCCAGTCCTCGCCGACGGATTGGCACGCTGGCGAAGTTTCCTCTCTCAGTTTGATATCTCCTTTATTGTTCAGAAAGCCATAAAGGGGTATGCCATTGCTGAGCACCTTTCTCACCTCCCTCTTCCTCATAGTGATACAGTTCAAGAGGAATTCCCCGATGAAAACCTATCACTTGTCTCTCATGATCCCTTCTGGTCACTCCACTTCGACGGAGCTCTCAATTCTAGGGGACGGGGCATAGGTGCTGTCTTGCTCACCCCAGAAGGGATCACCATTCCTTTGGCTTATCAACTCCAGTTCTACGCCACCAACAATATCTCTGAGTATGAGGCTCTCCTAGCCAATCTTAAGCTTGCCTACCTCTTAGGCGCGCGTCACCTCAAGATCATAGGAGATTCTCAGCTCGTTCTTCGGCAAGTCCTTTCTACCTATCGCACTCGTGACCCCAAGCTCAAGCCCTATCAAGATCTGGTCATGCTCCTGTCCAAGCAATTCTGTCAACTTATCTACATTCATACTCCTCGCTCTCAAAACATTCTGGCTGATGCTCTGGCATTGTTAGCTTCATCTCTCTCCTTCCCTCTCAGCCGTAATGCTGAGACTATCACTGTTCAGAGGTTAGAAGCTCCCTCAACTCAGGATCCTTGGTTCTTAAACCTTAGGAGCTCTCTAGTTCTGAAGGCAGAGAAGAAAGAAGCAAAGGAGTTATTGCTTATTGAATTAGGAGAATTGATAGAAGAAGAGAGGCCGTGGTACCATGAGATTGAACAATTTTGTAGAGACGGTACCCTCCCAGAAGAAGCTGAAGCAGAAGATAGGCGAGCTATCCATAGAGCAGCACTAAAGTGTACCCTCATTGGTGAAGTTCTTTACAGACGCGCTCTAAATGGAATGCTCCTTAGATGTGTGGCAGATGAAGAGGATTGGAAAATAGTGGAAGGATCCCACTCCGGTGAATGCGGAGGGCATGTGAATGGTCAGATGTTAGCCAAGAAGATCCTTAGGCAGGGCTACTACTGGCCAACCTTAGAAGAGGACTGTGCCGCCTATGTTCGTAGGTGTGTCAAATGCCAAATCCATGCCGATAAAATCCATGCTCCCTCTTCCTCTTTGCATCCTCTATCTTCTCCTTGGCCTTTCTCCATGTAAGCCTTTGATATCATCGGGCCCCTTGGTGATCCTAATGCTCAGATAAAACAAAAATCCTTCATCCTCACTGCTACTGAGTATTTCACCAAGTGGGCCGAAGCAGAAGCATTTGCAGAAATCAAAGGTTCGACTGTGTGTAGATTCATCATGAAGAACATCATTGCGCGGTTTGGAGTACCAAGCAGCCTCGTCACCGACAATGGACCCCAGTTCATATCCCAAGAGCTTCAAGGCCTATGTAAGAGATTCAATATTTCCTTGCATCATTCGTCTCCTTATTATCCACAGGGCAACGGCCAGGCCGAAGCCACAAACAAAACACTTTTGAAAATTCTAAAGAAAACTTGTGAGTCTAATAAATTCGCTGATTGGCCAGAAAAGCTAATTGAGGCTTTGTGGGCCTACCGCACCTCCGTCCGCATGCCCACGGGGCAAACTCCTTTCTCACTTACATATGGAATGGAAGTGGTATGTCCACACGAGATCCTCATCCCTTCGCTAAGAATTCAGTTGGACAAGGAACTTAATCCCGATGAACATTTGGAGGCGTTACTTACACAATTAGAACTCTTAGACGAACGGCGTCTAGCTGCAGCCGATCATGTGCTTTCATATCAAAATAGACTCTCAAGATCTTTTCAAAAGAAGGTTATTGAGCATAAATTTCAAGAAGGAGACATGGTTTTGAAGCGAATTTTCATAAAACTTGGAGGTCGAAGGTCCAAATTGTCAGCAAACTGGGAAGGGCCGTGCGTCGTTAAAGAAGTGTACCCGGGAACGCGTATAGGCTGGTTAATGCCGATGGCGATGAACTCTCTCACCCATGGAATGGATTATATCTTAAAAGATTCTACCCCTGATAAACAATCTTTTGATAACGACACCAATTGAACAGGTAGCCATTTTCCAAGTGTCTCACTCCCTCTCCTACTAGAGGAATAACATTTATGCTCAACCACACACACCACACGGTGACCTAAGGTCGATTCCCCTTTGTATATGATGTTCCCACTTAGCCCTGGTTCAGGGAAGCAAAGGTCAATTCTCTCCCTACTCGGACAAGGTCTAGGGGCAAGGGGGAGGCTAGCCTGTAGACATGCAATAGTGTAAACCATGTGTTTGAAGTCTCAAAAAGGGACGGGCAGTTCTAAGAGAAAAAAATATATAGCACAAAAATAAAAGGATGAAATGATGAAATGTAGGGGCATGTTAATGAGTGGCAGTACAGTTCCCCGCGGGACGTCCTTGAGCCTGGTCGCACGCATGCCCCAATAAAAGAAGAGAATATTGTGGCCCTAAAGTCCCTGGACAACAGATGAATCTCACATGTGACATACTCGTTGCAAGTCTTGCAAGCCAGTAACCCCGACCCCGAGATTAAGTCTTATCACATTTTATATTCTTCCTATCCTCCCTAAATGAGCGAAGAGTCCCTACGCTTGGTCTGTGTTGGAACATTAATATCCAAGGGGGCAAGAAATCTTAGCGAACCAAAGACAAATGCACGTTGCGCATAAACCTTATTCGCCAAAATGAGATGCAGGCAAGGCTCAGGGCTAATCACTCAAGATCAAGAAGTGTTGTTA
Source organism: Colocasia esculenta (assembly GCA_014218235.1). Taxonomy (NCBI): domain Eukaryota; kingdom Viridiplantae; phylum Streptophyta; class Magnoliopsida; order Alismatales; family Araceae; genus Colocasia; species Colocasia esculenta. The sequence continues at coordinate 126,740,868 of CM024755.1, read as the reverse complement.
TCAAGAGAAAATTCAAAAAAAAAAATCAAAAGATCCTCAAAATCTAAAAAAAAAAAAAAAATTTCAAAAATCTAACAAAAATCAAAAGATCCTTAAAACCCAAAAAAATCAAAATTTCAAAAATCCAAAAAAATCAAAAGATCCCCAAAACCTAAAAAAATCAAAAAAAAAAAAAAACATTTTTTTTTTCAGAAATCTTTCAAAAAATCAAAAAAAAAATGTGTGTACATATCGCTTTCCTTTAGCATGCATCATTTTCATTTTTTTTGTTTTCTTTTCGCCTATTTAATAAAAGGCTCAGCCCCTTGACAATTATGGAGTTAAGAGTTCTATCATTTTATCGCAAGGGGCTGAGCCTAAGAACAAATCTAAATTGTTCTTCTAAGTGTGTGCAGGAACAGGCGTTTCAAAAGCAAGTACAACGTCGCACTCAGAACTCCCTATCTCTCTCTCGCTTGTTTAAAACTCGCCTCACACTCGTGTCAATCACAAACCATTCATTTATCACAAATATTGACATGAAAGTAAAAGCTGCACTTAGCTATGAACAATATGTACATAGATAAGGGGGAGGTGGCTCACAAGTCTCCTCACTGTCCACCGCCACTCTTCCCGGATCCCTCCTGCCTATCCGGAGGTGGTAGCATCTCGCCACCACCTCTGCCATCCTGGGCACTACCCTCACCCTGGCGGCACCTCTCCTCCTCCTCGTTCCTCCGCCGGCTGGAGGAACCTGCTAAGTACTGTCCGACAGAGGCGCCAGTCGCCCCGCTCCGGCTCTGACTACGTGAACGGCCTATGTCCGTCACGATCTGCTGAAGGCTCCGCGCCAGCGTCTGCTGTGCCAACAGCTCCGCGTGCAGTCGGGTGACCTCCTCCTGGTCTCCGAGCGGCCTCTGCACCCGTAGCGTCGCCAGCTCCCTCGTCACCTCCGCTACCTGTGCCTCAGCTGCCTCCGCCCGGATGCGCAGCTGGTCCCTCTCGCTCCGGGTAGCCTGGGCCTCCCCCCGGAACCGGTCCCTCTCACCCTGCAACTCCATAGCGTGCTCCGTAGTAAGCTGCAAGTCTCTCTCCTGCACAGCAAGCAATCAATCAGTATCAATTGAAAATGATCAACTCAAATCTTCAAATATACTTACCCGCTCCTCCATGTGTCGCTGAGCCTCCTCAGCTCTCAGCACCGCCCCCGCCAGCCGGGCCTCCAGAAGCGATGGAGAGCCCCCTGCACTCCAGGAGGAGGAAGCACCGCCTGCTCCGGTGCCCCTCACTCTCTCCAACTCACTCCGCTGCGCACAAAAGGTATGTCAGTTTCCAAAATCTGCTTGAGTTAAATTAAAGGCTGAAATTGGACAAGGTACTCACCAGCTCCGCTGCCTGCCTCTGTGCTGCCTCCCGATCCTGCATCGCCGAATGCAATAGTGCTCGGAGCGATGCGATCTCACCAACTACATCCACCTGCAATGCATTTTCAAATCATCAGCTCAATCCGTAAATCCAAATTCATTGATCCGTGGTTTAGGAGTTTTACCTGGTGTCGGGCGCTCTTGTATACCTTTCCTCCATACTTCAAGGCATACGCCTGGAGGTAGGATTCGTCGGTGGTCGCGTCTGACTTGACTGCCTTGCCCTTGCACTCCCAGTTCTCGATCTGCTCTCGCGCTCGCTCACGCCAGTTAGTCGTGTCGTGAAGCCCCCGGAAGCTCCGACCTGGTCGGCGGAAGCGGTCTCGGACGGGGAACTCCACTACACTCTGCCTGAGGCCTAGTGAGCGCTGGGTCAGGAATAGGTTCATAGGTAGCACAAGGTTTAGCGCATGCAACCACACCGACCTACCGAAGTAGGGGCAGGCCTGCGCTAACCAAGGCTGTCCCTCATCACCCTCCCCTAGGTATGGCTGCCAAACCACCTGCAAAAAAGGGGCAAATCTGATCAGTCATTAGGCAATTGAATCAAGCAGATAATTTATGCAAAGGAAAAGATTAAGGGTACTTACATCTAGGTAAGGGTAGCTGTCAATGGCCTCCTGCAAGCGCTCCAGCTGGTCAGCAAGGTGGCGAGTGTCTCGGCGAGAGTCCCAACGGCGTGCAATGGGCACGAGGCCCGGCCGTGTGAGATCCCCTCTCCCCAGAGCTGGGAGGTGTAGATAGGCCCAAACCTGCAAGATGAAAGACAAGTCAGATGGCAGTTTAAGCAAATGCAGTTTAATTCCAGAAGGGTTAGAGGAGAAGGTGTACCTGAAGGAAGGGGTAGAAACCGCTCGTAGATGTCTGCCGCTCCGAGGCGCTCAAGCCGTCGAATTGGTGCGCTAGAAAGGCTGCTCCCCAAGCATACCCCCCTACCTCACCTAGGTCCTCCATCAAGGGCAGGAAGCGACAGTGGACTGCGTCGCCTCTCGTGGCAAACAAAAGTCTACCCAGAAAGAGAACGAGAAAGCGGCGCAAGTCCAAGTCTGCCTGCTGCCCAGGCTCACTCGCCAACTCTCTCCGGCTGACCCTGGATAGCCTCTCGAGGTACTCATCCTCACTCTCCCCGGCATTCTTCCCTGCCTCATACAAACCCAGACTCTCCTGTAATGCTACCCTAGGCACTAGGGAGGACCTACGCTCTACCGGGAGGTCTAGGAGTTGCTCGGATAACTCATGATAGCAGGGATAGGTATAGCCGCTCACCGGTCACCCATAAACCCTGAGCTCTGTGATCCGGCTCACATCCTCCAGACTGGGGATCATGTGCTCCCATGGGAATGCAAAGGCAGTCGCCTCTGTATCCCATCTGCTCCGCAGAGCCTGGGTAAGGGCCGGATCCACCCTCATCCTCCCCATCCTAAGGATCTCTCCGAGTCCCATCTCCTCTACCCGCTCTCGCTGAAAGGGGGGGAACGCTAGGAAGACAGCCAGTACTAGTGTCCAAGACACTCGGGCCCTCATCTCACCCTGCAAGATACATTCAAGTTCAGTTAAAGCCTATTTTGTGTGTTTGGACGGAGTCGCGGCAGCTATGGCGGCCGCGACCTTGTCGTGTCGGTGCAGGGCACCACGACCTTATCGCGTCACCTATCAAGGCCGCGATAAGGTCGCGTCGGCCAGTAACGCCGCGACATTGTCGCAACGCCCCGCCCCGCCGCGACATCATGTCGCGGCAGGTCAGGCTGACGCGTTATCAGGGCCAAATCGGCCGAAGCTTCCTTTATTTGTTCCACTTTTTCTTGGGCGTTTTGCCCTACATTTTCCCTCCAAGAGCTCCGTCTACCATCATTCTCCATTCATACAGGGATTTAGGGATGAGTTACTTACCATTTTCATGGCCTTCTCCCTTTTCTTCCGTTCTTCCTCCATGTTCATAACCGGAGCATTCACCTCCTCTTCCTCCGCCATCTCGACCTCGGGTGCTTCCTCCTCGACCGGAGGATCCTCCGCCCGTCGCCGAGAGCTCCGACGCTCCGCTTGTCGCGTCCTCTGGGACGAGCCCTCACCGGTGTTCTTCCCACTTTCCATTTCGTCTTCGGGTTGATCGGAGACAAGGAGAGGGTCGAGAAGTACTAAGGGTGAAGGATTGCAAGAAGATTTGAAGGTTTGGGAGTTTGGGGATTTTGAAAGCCGGAAAGGGGGGAAGGAGGGGGCCATTTTTTTTTTTGAATGAGTCGGTTCTTGACGCGAAGCAGCGGGCGGTCGCGTTCATGTCGCGCTCCTCTGGGCCGCCGTGACAGAGTCGCGACACCCCGCTTGGCCGCGACATAAAGGCGACACATCTGACTGTCGCGTCATCAACAGAGCTCATTTGCGCATGCATGAAATTTTTATTCATTCAATCTCAAATCATTACATGCTCTAATTCTCCCTAACAATCAAACAATGCTATCAAGTTCCTTCCCTAGCTACCATCTTGTCTACAAGTCAAATCAAACAAGTCATTTGGCCCCTGCCATTGGCTGAAGTTTCTTCAAAGCTTCAATGTATTCCTTGGTTACATCATCATCTTCCTCCACCTCGGCATGAATCGCGCTCATCGCGCATCCCTCCCAGTGGACAGCGACGCTACGCATGTCGCGCTCGTCCTGTACATCGCCCCTCTTCCTCTCTTGGATAGGCGGGAAGTGCGAGAGGAGTGGAACTACCGTCCGGGCCGCACCCCATTGGAGATGACAGCGGTCCGGGTTATAGGAAACTAGCGCTTCGTTGCCCAGCAGCCTCAAGGTGAGCCCGGTACGCTAAGGTAGGTGGATTATCCGGCCATGCATGAATTAGGGGCTCATGTCATAATCTGCCACGGTCAGACTTCGGAGGTACTTGCGCCATTCTTGTATGCCCTTCACTTGAGCCGTTTTGCACCAAGCCCGAGTGCTCATGTGAAGTCGTCTGCCCACATATGCCAGCGGGTGGTTCAGCATTGTCTTGCACTCCGTGGTCAGGTCCTCCACCGTCCGAAATTGGATGTGCATCCCCATCCATAGCTCGAGGGCGATGAATCATGAACACTGGAACTACTACACAAGGCTTAAGAGTTTAGATTATGGGTGCTACCTGTAATTTATGACCAAGTAATGGAGGAAGACAACCATTTCCATCTTGGTGAAATCAGTCCCCACACAAAATCTCATTCCTCCACCAAAGTCTATGAAATTCTTGTGCATACCACTTGAATCGGACTCCTCCTGAAGATGTAAAACTAAACCATTTGAACAACAAAACAGACTGAAATGATGACTCATTGAATGCCTTCATCATACTTGACATCAAACCCTGTGTTACTAACAGTGGCAAACACAAAAAGCATGGAAAAGCATGTCTTCACATATTCAGATCAGGTTTACTGAAATCCAAGTTGAAAAACCAAACTGAACGATCGATTCGGTTTGGTTTGGTTCAGTTTGAAAGTGAAAAAAAATTGACTTGGTTGATCCCCACGGTATGACGAACCTTGATCTTAAGTGATATTCATGATATTTGATTAACATGGTTAAAGGCATCTAAATAAAGTTGGAACTGCACACTAACCATCTTAAACATACATAATTGTGCCATCCTTATACACATTAAGTAAAACAATCTTACTGGGTAACCATAAGTGCAGAAATGCCTTGTAGTTAATTTCCTCTCGAAAATAGGGTTCATAACAGAGAGATATTTTTGACACAAACTCATGTTTAGATTGCTTTTACATATAAGAGGAATACTTCTGTAATAATATTAGCAACAATAAATGGCCATAATAATGAAAATAACAGTAGTAATGGCAATGACTCCAACAATGAAATTTGTGCAGCCAAACAGAAACTTTTCAAACAATTTTGTGTGATACCTAAAAGATTGCATAATTTTTCAAACAATTTTTGGAACAAAAAGTATGTACTACTGTATGGTTTATCACTGGGCAATTAAATGGCAAAGTACCAGAACATTTTGAGGCTTGATGTCCCTGTGGCATACACCAAGAGTTCCATGGATATATGCCAGAGCTCTAAAAATCTGCAGAAAAACATAAGCTGTAAGTGTTAGAGATGTTCAAGTTTGTCTATTAGATTAGAAATATGAAGGAAAGGAAGTAGAGAACTGAGGGAGGGCCTAGAAAGGAAATGGCAATGTCCTCACCAACAATCAATCCCAATAGCATTTGTCACCTTGACTGGAGCACAAAGTTCTAATACTGAGGGCAATCAACCAAACAATGGCACATAGTGAGACCGGGAAAACCCTTATTTCTTTTTTAAGATAAAGACTGCAAAAAACTTCTCTCAGTGACTTATTATTCACCCAAGTGTCCCTCCAGAACTGTCTTCCCACCATCCCAATATGAATTTCTGATGAACAGTTGTAGAAATAAATTGTTATTTATAATACTTTTTCCTCATAGAAGACATATGATTCAGCCGTACCCCCTAGAAAACATGGTTTCTCTCATCCATCTGGTATTTCTGAGTCACAAGACTCTTCCAAATTGCATATCTTCTACTGCCCTCCAAATGCATATGAGAAATAGAGCTTGATAATAGATTCAATATGTATAAGAGCAGCTCTTCCTTCCTCCTCAGACCTGCAAACAAATTTCCAAGTCCAAGCCTACCAGAATGATGCATAGATGTAAGATTGGTTAATTTTTTGGCATCCAGTAGATGTAAACATGGCCAATTCAGTCTACAACCACCACACATACCTAAAGCAGCTTCAAAGAATACTACCTATTAGCATTAGCAATTCTGTAAATATGAAATTAGAAACATACAAATCTTATGTTGTACTCAAATAAACAATATCCATGGCACCTTGCTTGCCTTTTCAGATAACATAGGTAAGATACTTTGTTTTCACATACAGACATGGGGTACACATAAGGTGCAATGGCTGATTTATTAAATGAGTGATAACTAAATTTAAAGTAGGGATGGTAAGGCGACATAAGAAATAAAAAAATAAGTCGGTAAAAGCAACAACAAGAAAGACAAAACAGGAATTAAAAATCAACAAACCAAGGTCACCATCAGATGGATGGCCAAACTTACTGTCATTGTGCCTTAGCCCCCCTTCTGGTAAAGCCTTCACAGTCACCATCAGATGGATGGCTAGACTTACTGTCATTGTGCCTTAGCCCCCCTTCTGGTAAAGCCTTCACGGTTCTATCATACTAGAGATATAATTCATCTATGTTTCACCAATTTCAAATATGTTTCAAACATTTTTGATATGAGATCTGCATCCATAAATTTTCTCCCACTTTTCTACACATATATCAGAATCAAAATTTTATGCTGGAATATTCAAAGCAGAAAGGAAGCTATTAGGTCAGCATATTGATTGTGATAATTTGATTATCAAAAAACTACATCCACCACAGCAAAATCAGTAGCAGCATGCACATTGTGTATTTGTCTAACTTCAAGTGTGTCAGAGTAAGTGTAAAATAGCATGATTGGATATTCATGAGAAAACTGCACTATGCCATTGAGCCACAGGCCCACAACCTTATTTCCATAAAGCCTACATACATTGCAGAGTTCACAAGCATGAATTATCTTTTGATATTAACATGCATCTCAAAGTTCAAATTTTGGGACCAAAATCAAAACCTACTAATAGTTTAACAAGAAAGCTTGAAACAGAGAACTACATTTGACTGCATAAAAACCTTGACATGCAATATCTTTATTTTTTCGAAAGTGGATAGTACCACTAGGGTACCGGACATGTATACATAAACAACCACAAAACTTTACTTTTCCTTTTTCCTTCTTTCCTTGGATGGAGGGCCAATGGGGAAGATATGAACAATCTTCGCCAAATCCTACATTCCATTAAAGCTTTGTGTCAAATATCAAATACAAAATAAATAAAAAAGGAAAACAATACAAAAAGTATGTAACTCAAAATTCCTATAGTCTACTCAGACCATCTACAAATCTTTCATTCAAAATTGTGCCAAGCATGCAAAATGATCATCTTCCCACTAAAGGCTTGTTCAAGAATCCTCTGTGTGAAATGGCCATCTTCCGGTGTCCATGTTCTCAAGTCTTGGGATTTCTTCAGTAACTTGAGAAATCAACTTTTTAAGAAGACAATAAATAGCCAAAAGAGAGTAATGTTTGGTATTACCTTGAAAGCAGCAACAACTGAAAATTTGACTCATAAATAAGCATCTATAAACATGGGAGAATCCCCAACTGGCCAAGAGCTGGAGAGGTAACAAGTCCATCTCCTCCTCATGCCCACCTGCTAGTTTTTATATATCTTGTCTCTTCTAGGTTTCTGCGCAAGTGCAGAGTAAGGAAGAGGACTAAAAGAGGTGGATGGAGAGGAAGAAGGCGATGGAAGAACCCAGGATGGCGTCTCTAAGGATAGAGTTCAACAGGGATGCGGCAGCGGCAACGCCCCAGAAGTTTGCTCTACCGGTGGACTCGGAGAACAAGGCGACGGAGTTTCCCCTCTTCTCCTTCGCTGCACATGCTGTGCTTCCACCTTTCGTGGTTCTCCTTCTTCTCCTGCTTCGTCTCCACCTTCGCCGCCCCGCCTCTGCTCCTCGTCATCGGCAACAACCTCAACCTCACCCTCACCGCCACCGACATCGGCAACGCCGGCATCGCCTCCGTCTCCGGTGCTGTCTTCGCCATGCTGACCATGGGCATGGCCTACGACCTCGTCGGCCCCCGCCTCTCATCCTCCACGCTCATCCTCGTCACGGCACCCCACATGTTCTTCACCGCCTACATCAAATCCCCAGCCGCGGTGGGAGCCCAGGCCCATCGAGGTCTTCCAACCGGAGGGGCACGACTTCACCGTCGACGGGCACCAGGTGGAGTGGGGGAATTGGGTGTTCTACATCGCGCTGGACGACGATGGTGGTGTCGGGAGAATGACAGTGGGGCGGGGTTCGAGACAATGGTGGAAGGGGTATTCCACGAAAGGGAAACCCCTAAATCCAACATTTCCAGCGGGAAATGAAAAGTATTGCTGCCAGAACTAAATTTTAGACCTACAGTTTTATTTTTATGTAATGACCAATACATATATTTTAAAATTTTCATAAGTATATTCTATTTTTTTCTTATAATTTTTATAAAGCGTAGATAAAATAACTACTTTTACATATTATTATGTAAAGCCGTAACTATATGTACGTGTATACACACAGTTAAAATAAGTATATGTGTAATGTAACAACTTATACTTTTAGCGTGTGTAATTCTCATTTGTACCTACGAATTACCCTGCCGTAGGTAAAATCTGTGGGTATAGACCAAATTTGTTGTAGTGTCATTGGGTCCCTTATGGCCCATGAGATCAACATGGGAAGGTTGGGAGAGTCCTCGAGCAGAAAGAAGTACTCAAATGCCCTTAAAGCTGAAGAAGACTCATCAGATGAACTCTTAGATAACAATGAAAGCAGCAAGGACAGTGAAGATGAAGAAGCAATGATGTCCAGGAGATTACAACGCATCCTAGCAAAGAAGAAGAAGTTCCAATCTGGTAGAAGACACTTCAAGAAACACAAGGAGTTCAAGAAATCAGAAGGAAAAGATCAGAAGAAGACCGAGCCAATATGTTATGAGTGTAAGAAGCCCAGACATATCAAGGCAGAATGTCCAAAGCTCAAGAAAGGTGAATACAAGAAGAAGGACAACTTCAGAAAATTCAGAAAGTACAAAAAGAAAGCAATGGCAGCTGCGTGGGAGAACAGCAGTGACTCTGACAGTGAGTCAACCCAGAGCAGTGAGGGAGAAGAAGAAGCCAACTTGGCTTTCATGGCCAATACAGACGAAAAGGTATCCTCTGACTCCTCTTTTGATTCTTGCAATGATTCTGATTCAGACAATTTAGAAGAAGCATTTAATGAACTGTATGATAAATATAGAAATGTATCTAAGTTACTAAAAGCTAGTAAGAAGAGTATTTCCTGTCTAGAAAACACAAACTCAGATTTAAAATTAGAAAATGAACAATTAGAAAAACAAGTATCTGAACTAAAAAGAAGAAATGATCTATTGTGTGAGGATCTAAAAGATAAGAATAAACAAATAATCAGATTAGAAAAACAGGAGAAATCAGATGAACTAAGAATATTAATCAAAGCCTTAAGTGAAGAAAATGACAAACTGTCAAAGACGCTGGAGAAATTTACTAATGGCAATAATTCCTTAGTATTAAAAGGTGCTAAACGATCAAGGAAGAATAAACAAGGAATATGATACACCCCACCAGACAATGAAGAAACCATTATTTATCTAAAATATATATCCAACCCCTAAATTTGTAACTGAACAAGAGACATCATATAAATCTAACTTTAAATACGCCTCATATGAAAAGGTAACTAGAGTAACATGCTGTAGCCATTGCAATAAATTAGGACACACAAAAATAACATGTCCAACTAAGAACAAGAAATGGGTAATAAGAGGAAAAATTGATGACACTAACCAACAAGGACCCAAAAAGAATTTGGGTACCTAAAACTTAATGTTTTCATTTCAGGGTAACCTTCGAGCATCCAAATGGTATTTGGATAGTGGGTGCTCAAGGCACATCTCAGGAAATAAAAGATTATTCTCTCATCTAGAAGCTGAAGAAGGAACAGTCACCTATGGAGACAATGGGAAAGGGACTATTATTGGGAGTGGATCTGTTGGTAGCAACAGCAAAACTATTATTGAAGATGTTCTATGTGTCAAAGGTCTTAAACATAACCTTATAAGTATCAGCCAACTATGTGACAAGGGACACCAAATCAAATTTCAAGAATCCAAGTGCATCATTATGAAGGATGGAGCAGTTATCTTTGAAGCTAACAGAGAAAAGAATCTATATGTACTGTACCTTGAAGAACTCAAAGATCAAGATGTTTGTTTAGCAGCCAGCAAAGAGCAGTCAACTGAGCTATGGCACAGAAGATTGGGCCCGTGCAGTTTGGATGGCATGAACAAGCTCAGAAAGAGAAGTCTTGTGGAAGGTCTGCCAAAGGTCTGCACTAAAATGGATGGTATCTGCAGATTGTGTGCAAAAAGGAAGCACACTAAGAGTTCCTTCAAGTCAAAGAATAGGGTAACCACCTCTAAACCCTTAGAACTCCTTCACATGGATTTGCTTGGGCCAATGGGGACCACAAGTCTTGGAGGAAAGAGTTTCGGTTTCGTAATAGTGGATGATTACTCGAGATTCACATGGGTGTCATTCTTGGAACACAAAGATGACACATTTGACAGTTTTGTAAGTTTCAGCAGAATGGTGCAAAGAGACAAGAAGTACTGCATTGTTGGAATCCGGTCAGATCATGGAGGAGAATTCCAGAATGACAAATTTGCAAAATTCTGTGATGACCAAGGGATTGAGCACAACTTCTCAGCACCAAGGACACCACAACAGAATGGAGTTGCTGAAAGAAAGAACAGAACTTTATTGGACATGGCAAGAACAATGCTGTCAGAATATGATTTGCCAAGATATTTTTGGGCCGAAGCAGTGAATACCGCAAGCTATATCATCAACAGGGTGATGATCAGGCCAATCCTAAAGAAGACTTCCTATGAGCTGTAAAAGGGAAAGAAGCAAAAGATCAATCACTTCGGAACTTTTAGATGTCCATGCTTCATTCACAACAACGGCAAAAGAGACATTGGTAAGTTGGATGCCAAATCAGATGAAGGCATCTTCATGGGGTATGCTTCTAAACCTAAAGGTTATAGAGTATTTAATAAGCATACACTATTGATAGAGCAATCTGTGCATATTATCTTTGATGAAACTAACCCTTCCTTGAGAAAGGAAGAAGATAGTGACGTTGATGATGCAGATGATTTGTCCAAGATGTTAAAGAACACATTAATTGAGGACAAGGAAGATCCACCTCTGGAAGACCTACAACAAACAGACATTGAACATGAAAATCTTCGAAAGGAATGGAGATACAAGAAAGGTCACCCACCTGAAAACATCATTGGTGATCCAACTGTAGGGGTAAGAACAAGAGGTAATGTAATTCCTTGTCATTACCTAGCTTTTGTTTCTCAAATAGAGCTTAGGACAGTCAATGAAGCTCTTACTGATGAATCGTGAATTTTAGCCATGCAAGATGAACTGAATCAGTTCAAGAGAAACCATGTATGGTCACTTGTTCCTAGACCATCAGATCATCCAGTTATTGGCACAAAATGGGTGTTCAGAAATAAATTGGATGAAGCTGGTGTGATCTTAAGAAATAAGGTCAGGTTGGTAGCTCAAGACTATTCCCAAGAGGAAGGCATAGATTTCGATGAAACCTATGCACCTATAGCTAGAGTTGAGGCTATTAGAATCTTACATGCATATGCATCTGCTCTAGATTTAAAATTATTTCAAATGGATGTTAAATCTACATTTTTAAATAGCTTTATTAAAGAGAAAGTTCATGTGGAACAACCTCCGGGTTTTGATGACACATAATTTCCTAATCATGTCTTTAGATTACATAAAGCTTTATATGGTTTGAAACAAGCACCTATGGCCTGGTATGAAAGGCTTAGCTCATTTTTACTGAACCATGGTTTCACTAGAGGTCATGTAAGGCCCTCGAATTTCCGTCGCATTATTTGTATTTGTGTGTGTATGATTGTGCTTGTGTATTTATGTACATATTTACGTACGTATTAGTTAATACAAGTACATGTGCATGTGTTTAGATTAAATATAAATAATGTATGTATTGCATGGTGATAGTATGGGTATAATACCGTATACATATTGCATGTATATATGCATGGTATGCTTGGTTTTCTAAATATGTTAGAGTTCTGGCCGAAGGCCATCTTGGCGTCAACCCCTGGCCGCTGAGGTGGTGTCAGCGTCCAGACATGGATGCCAACACTCATCCTGGCGTCCAGCGATATTGACGCCAATGTCTCTGGCCTGCATGCGCAGCAGAGCTGCAAGCTTCTGAAACAAGAAAGCCCAGCCATTGGGGGTTCTCCCCAAAGGCTCTGAGGACTGTCATATCACCCAAGGAGTGGGAGAGGGGTCTCTCCTTAAGTCTAAAACCAGAGCTCCCTTCCCCCAGCCTCTTTTCACTCTTGCAAGAGGAGAAAAAGAGAAAGAAAAACCCAAAAGAGAAAACTGTGAGAAAACCCCCACTTAGCACCCAAAAATCCGACCCCCTGGAGCTTGATCCGGCGTTCCACTGCTTCAAGGAGGTTGCTGGACCGACGAGGAAGGCTTCCCCGACCTCGGCTTGCTGTGGATCTCGCTCAAGAACCCGGAGGAAGAAGATCTAGGAGGGAGTTCTACACTTCTTGGGACAGCCCAAGGAGAGCTTCACCGAGCCCTAGATCCTTTGGAGGAATTTTTAAAAGGCAATGACCTATCCATGATGTTCCCGTATGTGTCTAGGTCATTTCTATCATTTTTTGGATTTTCCTCGAGTCCTAGACCCTCCCATTCACCAAATCTTGAGAGGTCGGGTCTGTGTTTCTGCACAGACCTGCATCGACGGCAAGGTCCCTGGACGCCGATATTATTCTTGGCGTCCATCGGCCATGCCGCTGACCCTGAGTCAGCGGCCAGAGACCGCCGCCAAGTTCCTCTGGACAGAACAGTGAACTGTTCTGCCCTTCCTTTACATTAATTTCGGTATGGTTTCCGTGATGAGGATATATGGTAATCCTATACTCTATGTATATAGTCAATTGTGGTGTGTGGATGAATATGGTGTGTGATGGTGAATGTAGGAAATATTGTATCCCTTAAACTTGTGAGCATGACTTGTTGAAAATCTTGCAAATCCATGTTTCATGATTAGGATTAGTATGAATGCCTTGGTTTTGTCTGATCATGAAGATTAGTGGGTCAGTATATGTGTATGCAATTTTGATAAATTATCCATGCTTGTATAAATTGCCAATAAATCTGGTTCGGTAAGTAAAAAGACATACAAGAAAGATTGTGATGATTAATCTATAGATGTATGATTTAGGGAAATCTTGTATTCTCAAATCATGCGTATGTTAGTAGCCTCTGTTTAAACAGTAAGTGGCAAATTGCAAGATGTGTTAAACTTCATGTTAACTTAAGTTGTGAATGACATGCAAAAATAGGTATTTGATTTTATGTAAATTATATTTAGCTCAGAAAAATCTGAAAATTTGATTGTATTATCTTGAACCCAAAAACAGCATGTGGTTAAAATTTCAGGTCATTTGGATCAGTAAATAAGAAGTTATGTATTTTCATGTAAAATGTGATAATCTACGTATATTATCGTAATGTGGTTAGTTATTGTCTAAACCCAACTTGATTAGTGAAAATTCCTGTGTGTTAAACTCCTGAAATTCTATAGTACCATGTTAGGAAAAACAGAGATATTCATGTGAGTGAGAAAGTGAATGAGATGAAAAGTGTGAAGTGTAAAACCATATGTAAAACGTAAATGTGTAAATGTGTAACTGTGCCAATGTGACACTGCTTCCGTAGAGGGCAGTGGAGCTGTATCAGGGAAAAGTCCCCCTGAGAAACTTCAATGTGTAAGTGACCCTAAGGGCATTAGAGGGAAATCTTGGAGGTGGACAAGTACCACTGGTTAGGGTGGAGACTTGTTCTCCCGGTCTGCGCAGTCCAAGAGTCGCCATTGGAATGCCTAGATGGAGTCTATGTGTAATGTGATGTGTATATGTCCTTCTTTGGTGGTTTGGACTATGTGTCACGGCACCTAAAATGTGAAATGTGTAATGTGTATGTGTCCATGTGTAAATGTGTAAGTGACAATGTGAATGTGTATGTGTAAAGTGAACCATGTGAAAGAGGAAACTTGTGTAAAGAAAATGTGAAACTAAAGATGTGAAAATATGTTATTGAAAACCATGTGAGACAAATCTGAAATCATGTGAAATCAGTGAATTTATGTTATTATCATCATGTTATTATGTGCAAAGATGTCTAGAATCCATGTTAGGGATAATTGGTGAAAACGGGTACAAGATAGCATGATTGTTTGATCACATGATATGTTTTATGCAATATTGTAGCTTTCATGTATAGGTTTACAGCCGTTAAACCATGTGAAATCATCAACCTAAAGCATGTGAAAAGGGTTATGTATGTACTTAAGGACATGTGAAATCCATGCTAGTTGTGTTCCCCTTTCATGCATGCACAATGTTCATGTTGGTAGCTCTCATATTTAGGTTCTTTAAAGACAAAATTTCATGAGTAAATGGAATAGAGAGCATGTGATAGGTAAATTTTATCCTTAGAAATCTGAAAGCATGATCCATGTATAAAGTTGTAAAACTTTCATGATAGGTTGAAACTTAAATTGACTAGCATGTCATGTGTTGCAAATTGTAAATGTGCATGTAGAAACCACTAGGACTTGTACGTGTATATCATGAGTAGTGTTGCTTGCTGAGTCCTTGGACTCACTCCTTGCTTCGGCGTACAGGTATAGTTGGTGACACGGCACCGTTGGAGGAGACGGTGGAGACGGACTCCGAGCGCGGAGACTAGCTTTGGAGTTTCTTGAGATTTGTGTATTTCATAAGTATGTAATTTGAACATTGTATTAGAGTATTATGAAAAAGATGTATAAATGTGGACAATTTGTGGTTCTATTTCAGCAATTTAAATTATGTGGACCTTTAGTTCTTTTATGTTAATTGCGAATTGCATGTATGTTTAATGTGGATAATGAATGAATGGAGACAGTTGTCTTTTACTTCCGCTACTCTATTGTATATTTGCGTGTATCTCAGCTGTATGTATCGTTTGGGTAAATGTCCCACTGTGAGGACTCTTGCTATACCGACGTGGGTTGGTATAACCGTACCGGTATAATGAGGGCCGTCACAGGTCAAGTAGATAGTACATTGTTCATCAAATCCAAAGTTAAACACATATTACTTGTGTATATTTATGTAGATGATATAATTTTTGGATCTACTGATGAATCTCTTTGTAAGTATTTTGAAAAGTTAATGCAGGGAGAATTCGAAATGAGCATGATGGGGGAGCTCAACTATTTCCTTGGACTACAAATTAAGCAAGGAAAATATGACACCCACATCTGTCAAGCCAAATACACCAAGGAGCTCTTAAAGAAGTTTGGATTCGAAAATGCCAAGCCACTATCAACACCTATGAGTACATCAATAAGGATGGACAGTAACAAGGATAGTAACAAGGATAGTAAGAAAGTAGATCAAAAGATCTACAGAGGTATGATAGGTTCTTTACTTTACTTAACAGCTAGCAGACCTGGTATTTTATTTAGTGTACGTTTGTGTGCTAGATACCAAGCAGATCCTAAAGAATCTCATCTAATTTCAGTTAAAAGAATCTTTAGATACTTATCCAGAACTCATGATCTAGGTATATGGTATCCAAAATCATGTGAAGTCAATTTAGTAGGATATTCTGATGCTGACTATGCTGGATGCAAAATAGATAGAAAAAGCACCAGTGGTTGTTGTCAATTCCTTGCAGGATGTCTGATATCCTAGTCCTCCAAGAAGCAGAATTTAGTAGCACTATCGACAGCTAAAGCTGAGTATGTTATTGTACACAACTCCTATGGATAAAGCAACAACTTGAGGACTATGGGCTATACATCAAGTCAATCCCACTCCTATGTGCCAACACAAGTGCTATAAACTTAACCAAGAATCTAGTACAACACTCAAGGACCAAACACATTGAGGTTAGATATCATTTTATTCATGATCATGTAGCTAATGGTAATATAGAAATTTATTTCATCGATAGAAATAATCAGTTAGCAGACATCTTCACAAAAGCCTTACCCGAAGAGAGGTTTACTTCTCTCAGAAGGGAATTAGACATGTGCAAATTGTGAAAGAATTATTTGCTAAACCTGAGATATTAATTTTCAGAGCTTAAATTAATTATTCTCTTTGAAAGTGAGCAAAATATCTCAATTATCTCTCATTTATCCTATCTAGCGTAAATACTCATGTCAGTTCGTTATTTGTAACTCTTTATTTCTTTCAAATTGGAGCTTTGTCGTTTTCTGCCATAAAGGTACATCCCATTTCGAAAAAGCTTTTATTCTTTATTTCACAAATCCCGAAATCTGTGTGGGAACGAATCCTCTTCCCTCTTTATCTCTTTCGTCCTCTTGCCTAAGCCGATACCTTATCGACCCCAGCATCGACTTTCCTCATATTTGACGCCTTCAACCTCTCCCGCTAGAAATTTCTTGAGGGGTTCTTCCTCAATCTCCCTTCCAGTCCTTTAGAACCTTTCCCTACTAGATTCCATGGCCTCTACAACCATTTCCGACATAGTTGGGGGCTACGGAGCTGCGTTCCTCACCGGATCAGCAAGCTAGGTTCGCGTCAGTCAAGGATAAGCTTTGTGGTCACAAAGCAGTAGATTTGGCAGACCTAGAGAAGAATGGCATGGGCAGTTTTGTCGAAGCTCTGCAGAAGTTAAAATGGACGAAGATTGCAACCCTGTCTGAAGTAAGTTATTTGTATCTTGTGAAAGCCTTTTATGTTTGTTTGAAGACAGAGGCGGATGGGACCTTGACATCCATGGTGAAGGGTACCTAGATCAGGATCACCAGGGATTTGTTAGCCACTCTGTTTGAAGTCTCCACCACTGGTCACAGTGGAGTCCACTCTGCGGACACTCAAGTCAAGGGGCTAGGGATTATTGGTCCGGATTTTCAGGCTGAAGGATGGGAAGCTGGATATCAACCAGCTTAGTGCGTTTAATCGGTTATTGCACTTCATTATTTGTCAGATTATTGTTCATAGGAGTGCATCTTTCTCTACCTGCGCCAAGGCAGATTCTGACCTGATGTTTTGGGCCATCCAGAACCTGGAAATTAACACTGTAGAATTAATAATTGAGAGGATGAAATTTGCCAGTTCTCAGGTGTGGGACACCAAGAGTAAGTTGAATATCTCACTACCTTATGCCCATCTCTTGACAAGAATTTTCCAGCATTTTGGTATTAGCATAGTTGGTGATGTTTCTGAGAAAATGGGCCAAGCCATCAGGTCCAGAAATATAAGAAAGAGTGGATTTTCAGTTGTGAATAATGTATGGTCAAAGACTGGTGCGGTTGAGGGTGAAGCCATCATTGGTGAAGCTAAAGAGGACCTAGAACTAGTAGCAGAAGCAGCGGCAGTGGTTGAGCCAGAAGAAGCAGCCATTGATCAAGTTGTTCCAGCAGCAGCAGTGACAGCAGGGGCAGAGAAAGAAGCCAGCAGAAGGATTGAGGACATTCCTCCTGACTTCATTGAGCCCTTTGGGCAATCTCCAGAGGATCCTCTTCCATCTTCCTAAGTAGCCACTCTACTTAGGAATGCACTTGACTCCATTTCTCAGGAGGAGCAAGTTGCAAGTGAATCTCTTGTAGCAGAATCTGTGGCAGAAGGCCACACTGAAGAAATGGTCATAGAAGAAGCTCCAAGCCTGCAGGAGCACATATCAGTTCAAGTAGATGCAGTAATGGAAGATGCTCCCATTGAGGGGGAGCATTCAGTAGCAGAGGATATTCAGGGAGAATGTGTTGTGGCATCAGGCCACACTGAAGTTCCTTCAGAAGACCTCCCAGTCCAATCCGAAGTAGCACCAGCAGCTCAACCCAATGTTCCTATGAAGATTGTGGCTGAAGAAGAAGAAGTTAGTGTTGAAAAGGGCAGTGAGACTCAGCGGGAGGGAAATGAAAACCCCCCAGAAAATTAGTTCATAGAAGGAGAAACGACAAGTTCCTCAGACTCTGAAGATGATGATGGTGATCTTCAGGCACCTGTGGACCAAGCAAGGGAGAAAGGAAAGGAAGTTCCTCTCCTTGCGGATACTCCATATCAGAGGTCCTGGAGTCAGAAAATTGTAATACATTTGAAGCCTGTGATAGAGAGGTTGGATGCTTATGGAGAAATCTTATGCTCATTGCAATCTGATGTAAACACCATATTCATGAGCCAAGCATCAGCCACCAAAGTGCTATCCCAAGTAAGAAATGCTATGAAATGGTTCAACAAGGAAATGGGAAGCATGAAGTCCATGCTCTCTGAGATTTTGAAGGTAGTTGGAGCTCAAGCTCCTCCTCCCCCTCTAGCTCAGCCTTCTAAAGGAAATGAAAAAGAGGTTGCCAGGCCATCAAGGCCATCCGATCAAGAGTCTGGGCCTTCAGTGCCGGAAATTGTTTCTCAGGCAGCAGCTATAAAGTCTGGGCCATCAAGGCCGGAAATTGTTTCTCCAGTAGCACCCGTGGAGTCTGGGCCTTCAGGGCCATCAGGGCCAGTTGGGTCTGAGCAAATTTTGGCAGAAGAAGCAGCAGTTGCTCTAGAGCCCCCAGCTCCTTCACCTACTCAGACACCTACTCCTTCCTCTCTACCTTCGGCCTATACTGCTCCACCTGCTCCTCAACCCTTCAAGCAACCTCAACCCAGAACCATCTCCTCTCCTACCCCATTTCCCACACATTCCTCTTCACCTCCTGTCTCTCACATTTCTCCACCTCCTCCTCTTAGTG
Organism: Colocasia esculenta; assembly: GCA_014218235.1. NCBI lineage: Eukaryota > Viridiplantae > Streptophyta > Magnoliopsida > Alismatales > Araceae > Colocasia > Colocasia esculenta. The sequence goes on along the minus strand of CM024755.1, from coordinate 126,721,914 downwards.
AGGTTCCTCCAGCATCTTCAGCTAGAGCCTCCTCCTCCTCTGGTCCCTAATTCTTTGGACCCTCTGAATCTACCTCTTCCAACCCACATTCTCTACTTTATCCTAATCCTCCTCCCTCCTTCATTCCAGAGGGAGCTCAGATTTATGGTCCGTACCTTAGGGCCATCAAGGATGAGTTTGAGGAAGCCATTCTCCGATCTGTCATCAAGGTTGGAGAACATATTCATGGGACAGACTCTTCTAGTCATGTTCATAAGAAAAGAAAAACCTCCTCTTCTTCTAACTACTCTTCAATTTTGTATCCTCCTCTATGGTTTTCACTGACAGAGGTCACCAAGAATAGACCTCTTTACATGGAATTCCTCTCTATGGTGGTTTTTGCTTCTATCTTCAATCTTCCTCATCAGAATCTCACAAACTATCTAAACGCCATCTTACCTTACACTTCTCTTTCCAAATTCCTCAAAATTAAAATCTTTTCTGCAGCCGAATCCCAAACTGAAGAAAAATGGGGTCGCTCAAATAAAGCTCTCCACAATAAGTTTTTACTTGCCAAATCTGCCAGATTCCCTCCTAAGGACCATACCCTAACCTTGTCTGAATGGTTCCTGATCCACCACAAGGACTCCTGGGCCCCGTTCATTCAGAAGGAGATAAAGCTGATCAGGCACTTCAAGATGTTTAATGATTATCGATATCTTCATCGTTTGCCTGAAGTCCAGTTGGGTCAGTTCCGGCAGGCCATCCAAAGTCTTGGCTCCTCTCGTGGCACTGAATCTATCCAAGTAGACTTTGCCACTCTTCAATTGCCTGAGGCTACTTTCCTTCCCCCTCTCCACTCTCTGATAATGGATTCCTCTGTAGGCTCAATCATTTTTGAGTGTTTTGCAAGAGTCATGGGCAGAATTAAGGTCCATAAGGGGTATCTGGTGGCTTTCCACAGATTCCTGTTTCGAGAGTATCACCAGGGCCATGTCAGTGCTGAAGTTCTTGCTCCTGCCCTGTCAGAATGTGAAAGATTGAACCCTAATGATTGGATTAGATTGTATCCTCTCTCCGCACAACAACTTTCTGATCTGAATGAATCTCATGCCAGGGTTGGTGAACCTCTCATCTCAGAAGCTACTTTCCTGGATATGAACTCCATATACCTTGTCAATGATCCCTATCTCACTTGGGTTGAAAGGTACAAGGTTTATGTAGCCATGCGCCAAGATATGAAGCACAAGCAGATATTCTACCCTGTCACTCTAGATCAGTTTCTTGCTTGTGCCAGTTTTACGAAAGTCAGCTTCTTTAAAATGGATTTGGATCGTGATTCCTATGCAGATTTCCTTGAGAAGCAGTTGGCCCTTCATCTATGTAGGATGGCTCCCTCTATGGGACCAACCTATTCTGTATCTCTTGGGGTTTTCAAGCCATTTTTTTAAAAGCAGAAAGAGCAGGCCTGGGAAATAATTTCTCATTATGCCTCTCTCTTGTCCCTTGCTCATTATCTCCCTGTACCTTCTCAGAATTACTGCGTCGCGTGCGTGGCGAGTGTGGTCGCTCGGTGTGTTCGTGCCGTGGTGGCGCGGTTGGCGGTGGACTCGCTAGTAGTGGTCTTCCCCGTATGGAGGATGATTGCAGGCAGGTCTAGGTGATGAACAGTCTATCCTCATGTAATTTAATTTAATCACATTTCTAATTTGGTGATTAACAAAACCATGTTATGTTGATAATTATCAAACCCTTGATTAAGGTCACTAACCTTTTTTCTATAAATCTTTAGCACAGGAAATATAACAAGGAAAATCAAGCCAAATTGGTAAGTATTATTCTTACTGAAGCAACATTAAGATCAAGTATGATATTTCTCTAAGTACACATTGGTTTCTTTTATAAATGATGAGGACTATAGTAGAACTATAACGATTTCCTCATAATGGCTTCATAAGTGCCTTATCGGTTTCTTCATAGAATGAAACATCGTTTGAATTCAAAAGAAATCGTTCTCACAACGATTTGCTATCGTAACGATTCCTTTAGTTATCGTAACGATTTGCTTATCACAACGATTCCTTTAGTTATCGCAACGATTTGCTATCATAACGATTCCTTTAGTTATCACAACGATTTGCTATCGTAACGATTCCTTTAGTTATCACAACGATTTGTTATCGTAACGATTCCTTTAGTTATCGCAATGATTTGCTATCGTAACGATTCCTTTAGTTATCGTAACGATTTGCTTATCGCAACGATTTCTTCAGACGTCGCAACGATTTGCTATCATAACGATTCCTTTAGTTATTGCAACGATTTGCTATCATAACGATTCCTTTACTTATCGTAACTATTTACTTAACGCAACGATTTCTTCAGACGTCATAACGATTTGCTTATCACAATGATTTCTTCAGATGTCATAATGATTTGCTTATCGCAACGATTGCTTCAGATATTATAATGATTTGCTTATTTCAACGATTACTTCAGATATTATAACGATTTGCTTATCACAACGATTGCTTCAGATATTATAACGATTTACTTTGCGCATCGACTGCTTAAGTAATCACATCGATTTCTTTGCTTCTCATAACGATTTGCTTTGCACATCGACTTCTTAAGTAATCATAATGATTTCCTTAATGATCACAACGATTCTTTCACATCTCACAATGATTTGCTGTTTGGTTGCATAACAATTTCATAAGTCATAAATGCATCGATTTCATATCAATCAACTTGACATATGACTTATCCTTTCAACGGGTTAAATAGTCAAAGTCTTCGCACATATTCTTCTGTCAGCTGTGCATTTAATGAAGACTGAACGTATCTCTGCATGCATGCAGACGATATTGTCCATTATCGTGTCTATTCTTTATGCATCTTTTAGAACAACAGAATGGCATTACTATTTTGATGAATATTCAAACTAACGTTGACTGACAACAAGAGACAGTTCAGTTGTCTATCATTCTAGCTTGCTTTGTGTGCAGGTCCTGGTCAGCTATTCATCTCACAACAATTGGACCTTGTAGAAGCCAAAGGACACTTCAGAAGATCCTATCTCTTTGCGTGCACAAATGGATAAAGGACTGTTGATTGGAAGCTTCCAAGTGCCACTCAGTCTAACGTCCACCAAAAGCTAGAGGCAACAGATACTTCAACATTTAGATTTCAAATTGAAGATATATATATTGAAGAAAGGAGCTTCATAAGAAATATACACATAGACAAAGAACGACAGTCATAGAAAACTCTTTGATCATCAAGTCTTCTGCGAGTTCTCAAGAAAGAGTCAAGCCTCATTCCATTAGATTAGCTCTTTGCTCTCTGCATTGTTTGTAGATTTTCGAGAGAGCTTGTTTGGTTCTGAGAGTGAGCTTTTGTTTATAGATCTCATTGCTCTCAATCCCTTGCTTCAGATCTTGGCTTATCAAAGCTTGATCTAGGGGCTTAATCTCCTGCTTACTTGTTTCTGTGTGTGTTCCCTTCTGTTGAGAAGGAAGACCTGGTGCGGTATCCACGGTGTTGTTCCTCTTCGGGCTGTGAAGAGAAGACCAACTGGGCTGGGTGTTGTAGTGTCCATAGGGGGACTATACCCTAGTTAGTGAAATCCTGAGTTGTTGCTCAGGGACTGGACGTAGGACTCCTGTGGAGAGGAGATCCGAACCGGGATACATCTTGTGTTGTGTGATTGTCTTCATGTGATTGTTGTTTCTCTTTACGAACACTAACAATCTTCAAAGTGTATTTATCTGTGAACATTTTTAGTGAACAGGTATTAGCTGATAATTTTTAAAGACCCATTCACCCCCCCTCTGGGCTACCTAACTGGGCAACACTAGGCACAATGATCTTTGTCGTCTTCGGTGCATTTGGGCGCGTGTGTTCCGCTATGGCTGAGAGAGCCTACGTGTGGCGTGGCCTTCACCGGTGTAGGGTTGTTGCTTGTGGAACCGGTCGAAGTGTCATTGCCTTGATGGCTGCCCCTATTTTGCTAGGGTGTGTGCTGCATTTTTTGTCTGTATGGTCTTCTGTTTGTGTGCTGTGCTCTTCTTGGTCGGCATTATTGCTTGGGCTAAGGAGATGTTCTGTGTGCCGTGTTGCATCCCTGGTTGAGCGATGTGACACTTGCCTGTGGTTGTTGTCAGCCTGGTGCTGGCTGGTTGTGAGCTTTGGTGAGGTGCTCCCGGAGTCTTTCTGTGTTCGTTCTGGCGGAAGTGAGGTTTCCACAGAACTGTGTTGTGCTCATTTCTGGTTGTTGTTGCGTTGCCCTCGAGGTTGAGGAGCATCGCTTGGTTACCTTGTGTTCTGGTGAGGTTTCTCAGAACCGTTTGTTGTTGTCTAGGTGAGGGTTTCTCCTAAGACTGTTATGTGCACATTTCTGTTTGTTGCTGTGCTACCTCAGGGTCTGAGGTATGCTGTTGGTTTGGCTGGTGCATTCTGGCGGGTTTTCCTAGAACTGTGCCTTGGTGGTTCTGGTGGAGGATTCTCCTAGGACCGACTTGTGTTGCTTCTGCTTGCTATAGTGTTCTCTCTGATGGTCCGTGTTATTTGATCATTTGGGTTGTGCGTTCTAGTGAAGGTTCTTCCCAGGATCGTCCCTTGTCGTTTCTGGCGGAGGTTCTTCCCATGAGTGCTCAGTGCTCATTTCGGGCCACCGTTGTGTTGCCTCTGTGGTTCAAAGTGTGCCGTTTGATTGGGCTGCACTCTGGTGAGGTTCTCCCAGGACGTCTCTTGGCGCTTTTGGTGGAGGTTCACCCCAAAGCTGCTTCATGTTGTTTTGGTTGTCACTGCTCTCTCTCTGTAGAGATGAGCTGTCATTGTTGCCGGTTGGACTGTCCGTATTACAGTCTGCTTGGGGGTTTCCAGTTAAGGTATTGTGTGCTTGGCCATGCGTCTGGCTGCTGCATTGGCCATCTTGTCTCGTTAGTCATTTTCAAGTTTTCTCGGCTGCGCTAGTGGGACTTCGTGTGTCCCTGTGGTGTGGGTGGTTTGTGTCGTTTCTCGCTCTCGGTGTGCTCTCCCAGATGGTGGTCTGGTGAGTGCAGTGGGTGTTTGGATGGCTGTGCTTCTTGTGGAAGCGTCAGTCTTGCGTTGTGGTTTTCCCTCTTGCGTGTGGATGAGACTCGTTGCATTGCATGTCTTCTTCCTCTGCTTTTCGTTGGTTGCTCGGGGTGGTGATGCTCCACTGTGGTGTTGTGTTGACAGGGTGCGCATCATTGCGACCTTTCGGTGGAGTTATCTTCCCTTGAGTTGTTTTTGGTTTAAGCTGGTTGCTCCTCTTGTGTTGTCATTTTCTTGTGGCACCCTGGGTCGGTGGACCTATTCGTGTCGTTTGTCGTTGTGATTGTTTCTTGCTGCTTACCTGAACAATTTGGGGCATAGGGTCCCTGTTGGTTTGGTGTGAGGTAGTATCATTTTCTTGTTGGGTTTCTTACGTGAGCATTGTTCCGTTGTGAATTTCTTGCTTCGCCTGCTCGTGCAAGCGTTGTTCCGGTGTGTGCTTCATTATTCCTTGGCTTGTGCCTTGGAGGCTTTTCGTGTCGTCGTTTTGGTGTTTGGCCTCTCTATCGATCGCGATAGAGATGGGGCTTCTTGCTCGTGTGAGCCAGGGAATTGCTGCAGTTTTTGCTCCCCGTGCGGTAGAGTCGGTGCTCCATGTTTTGTGCGGTTTTTGGAGCCGACGTGGTTGTTGTACTCTTGAAGTTGCCGGCTTTCCATGCATTTCTGTTGTTGGTCTCTGGTGGGGAGTCCCCTTCGGTGGGCCCTGTGTTGTCTCGGGCAGTCGGTACAGTTGTGTGTGCTGCACCTCGGGCGTTTTTCGATGCTTCGTGTTTTTGTGCCTCAAGGGCTGGGGCCGACATGGCCTATTGTGCCCTTCCAGGCTTGCGGTCCCTTGCGTGTTGCTTTTTGGCAGGTCTCTGGTGAAGAGTCCTTCCTGTTAGTTCATGGTGTTGTTTCGGCCACTGGTGCGCCTGTGTTGCACTTTGCTTAGTGTTGGTGCTTGTGGTAGCACCGTGTGCTCTTGCTCGAGTGTTTCAATTTTGTGCCGTCTGGAGCCTTGGTGCATTGTGTTGTGCCTTGGGTGGCTCCTAGTGCTTGTGATAGCACCATGTGTTGTGCCGTGTGCCTTGATCGTGAGCTTTGTGCGTCGTTTCACAAGTTCACTTGGTGTTAGAGACGTTGGGCTTATTGCCTTCGGGACACTTGGTGCTAGCCTAAGTTTTGTGGTTGTACTATTGCCGCTGTGGGGTGACTGCTTTGCCTTGTCTAGGGAGCCCTATCGGTGGTACGCTAGCCTTTGGTCGTAGCATGTGTCTTGGTTTTCCCTCTTGCTTTAGGAGCGAATGTGTTCGGTTGTGGTACCCTACTTCGGTCTGGGTCCCTCTGAGGTCGACGTGTTGTCCTCGACCTTTGCAATTGTTTTGGTTCCTATGTGATTGTGCATCTTTCCGGTGGTTGGCACGTTGGTACCCGCATTGAGCTCCGTGTGCGCGTGGCGGTTGTGCTGCCAAATTCCTCATTGGTTCTCCACTGTGCGTGGTGTTGGTGAGTTTGGAAGCCAATGGCAGAGTCTCCTGTCAATTCATCTGGTGATAGTGAGGCATATTCGCTTGCTAGTACTCGACCACATGGTTTGTCGACGTTGGGAGGTGTCTGGCTTTGGCTTAACCTCAGAAGTCTTCCGTGCTTCAATCGTGGTGTGCCATTTGTGGAGCGTGTGACTCTCAGTTTTTGTGGCTTTGCGTGCGTTTGGTGTCCTTGTCAGACCACGAGGACGGTCTGGGTGAGACCTAGTGGTGACAGTGGATACCGTTTTCGCGTGTTGAGGTTTCTCCTGTTGGACCACGAGGAAGGTCTGGGTGAGACCTAGTGGTGACAGTGGACGTCGTTCCGTGTGTTGCAGATCCTCCGCGAGCGTGGCATTGCCCTAGTTCTCGTCGCTCGCGTGGCCTCTCGGTTGGGCTGGTGACCGATGCAAGCTGCTGCTAGTAGTGTGAGGCCATTCCCCTGAGACTTTTGGTTGGTTCTCAGGTGTTCCTAGTATGGCTGTCAGCAACTGTGTTCTCTGTCATGTTTCACTGGCGATAGAGTGAGTTGGTGACCGGCGTTTCTCGTGTTGCTGCCGACAACAGCATCCTCTGTCAGGTGTTGCTGGCGACAGAGTAGGTTGTTGTTTGGTCGGTCCCAACAGTGGGGTCTGTTGGTGGCTACAGCCATACAGTTTTTGGTTTGTGTTTTCTGCCGCTCGGGCTAGTTTTGGCGGTGCTCGACACTTGTAGGGTTGTTGTCCCGGTTGGACGCCCCAAGTGTGGTTGGTGTGAGCCGTTGGTTTTTCCGCTTCATGTGCACCGTGCACGTTTGGCTGTGCGGTTGCTGCCACGAGGAAGTCATTTTGAGACTTAGTGGCTTAATTGCATTGGTCTTACTTTTACTCCCTGTGCTTCGTTTCGTGCCTCGAGATCTTTTAGGCTTGCCCTAATTTTGACGCTGAAATTGTTTTAAGTCGGTAGGATGTAACACCTGGCTTCTCGGCTTTCCTTCCGGTGTCTTGGATGACTGGCCACTAACGTGTCCAGGCTTGGCGACGTGTTAGTGTCGCGTCGTGGGTGCACGACGCGACAGTCATCCTTGCCGCGACGAGCGTCTGCGTCACGTTCTTATCGCACCTGGCTTTCCCGTCGTGTCTTGTTGTCACAATGGGTCACGACTGCTTTCTGTCGTTTCAGTCATCTGACGCCTATCAGGGGGACAGGCATGTCAGTACGACCTGTCGCGTTGTCGTGGCATCCTTGGGGGACGCATTCTTGCCGCGGTGTATTGACCCCTCGTGTTAAGGTTCTTAACGTGACATGTCGCCCTGTCGCGTATTGGGTGCCAAAGGTTTATGGCCTTGGCCGGTGACCCCTTTCTCCCTCATTCCCCTCTCTTCTCCCCCACCGGAGGTGCTCTGTCTCCCTCTCTTCCCTTTGTGCGTTTCAGGCGAGGAGGAGGGCCATGCGTGCTGCCGTGGCGTCGTGGACCTTACGTGGAGCGAGGAGCAGGTGGCCAATCGATGTGAAGGGCCCTATTGGGTTCATTCTTCGTGAAAGGTTGGGATTACTTAAACTCTTCTCGATCTGGGCAGATTGGGAGCCCCTCGCGGTTTGTAGTTAGTCTTTACTGCTTTCCCATGCTCCCCTCCCCCGTGTGGTGGTGTTTGTAGCATGGTGGCGGCCCCGGGATGGAGCATCCCGTCGGTCTACCTCTCTACTAGTGTCGCGACTGCGGGGCGTGTCATGACACTAGAAGAGGCGTCGGCCTAGTCGGGCCCGAACTTATCACGACACGGTTGCCTGTCACGATAAGGGTCGCTGTCGCGATGCATTTTCATGTCGCGACAGGGTTGCTGTCGCGACACGCTGCCCCAGCGCAACAGGGTGGCTGTCGGGGTGCTCTTCCTTGTGGCGATGGTATTGCGATGGCCTAGGGGGGCACGACAGTGCCTGCGTGTGCCTTGGGTGATCCGTGGTTCCGGTTGGGGTGTCGAAGTGTGCCCCAGGGCTGGCTTGCCCTCGGGACCTTCTGGTGGGGAATGCAGCAGATTACCTGGCTACGTTCAGTGACTGAATGTGACACCTTCGTGGCTGTGTCCTGGAAGCGGTGCCAGGAGGGTCGTGTCTGCCTAATAATCGATTGACCGGTGGTCAATCGATTATTAGCAGATCGACGGGTTTTCGTACTGTCCGGTGGTGTTCCGAGGTTCTAGCCATTCGTGTATGCCTTGGTTGGTTGACGACCCTCTTTAGGGTTCGTGCGTGCCTCGTGCTTGCTGGGCTTGTCATGGGATACAAGCCAGCGGTATGGCATGGTTTATATTGTGCTTGCCCCGCCTGTTCGCCCGGTTCTTGGCACTTGAGGGCTTGTCCCGTTCAGAGGTTGTCTCTATTGCCTGGGACCCCCATCCTCGGGAGCCTTTGAGGGAGCGTTCGGGGATACGAGTGTGCTCGAGTTGGCAGACTCTGGAGCTAAGGGGAAAACGAGGTTTGGACAGCGGCGCCAGGTCATTTGTAGAGCTCTCTTGGTTAGGTCTGGGACACCGAGGACGGCTGGAGTTCTACCCAGTGCAGGCTAGCCAGTCCCTTGTTTCACTGCCTCGCTCTACGTTGGTTCTGGAGCAGCGTAGGGAGGTTAGGCGTGGGGCCGCAACCTGGCCAGGCTGCGGTGTTGCACCACTCCAAAACCATTAAACACGGATCCGGAATGATCGTGTCACTACATTACTATCACCTGATAAGGAATGTCGTCCCCGGCATTGAGAACAAAGCCATGGCAAGCCGAACTATCACCTAAAAAGAATTTAAACCATATACAGAACAAATAGGATACTCTTTCTCTGCGCTTGCCTTTCAAACCATCTTGCACTGACTGACTCATTCTGCTCATTTCTATGCTTGTTCTGCTTTTCCTTTCTCTTTAATTCATTTCATAGCTGCTCTTCTCAATTACTGCTATATGCTCTTTCTCTATCTTTCAACTGTGGGTGATTCTACCTTGCTGTTGGTGCTTTATCTCCTTGGATTCAACCTGCTTCCACATTTTGCTGGCTGTGTTTGCAACGTTTCCTTCTAGGCCGCTTCACTTGCTTAAATTCTTTTACTATACATTACCACTCTTAGGTGTTCTGCCATGTAAGACCATCTTTTAATTCTCAAATTTCCTAGTGTCATTCCATTATATGCCTGTCACTGCTAACTATTACTCTGCCTCATATGTATTCACATTCTCAACTGTCAGCTGGTCAAAGAAAATTAAAATACCATCTCTGAATTTCTTGTCTCTTTATGCCATTATATTCATACTACCTTAACTCATATTTGACCAAAAACCACTGCCTCTTTGCCCACCTGTGCAAAAACCTCAAACTTCTCTTTAATCTTCCAAACCTCAGATAACCTATAATTATTAATTCTTCAATGCTTTCCAGGCTTCCACTGCGCTACTCTGATTACACTGGATACTTGGCCAAAATATCCTACAAATTCTGCCCCCACGATTACCTTTAATTACTCTCCTCTCTTACTGTTACTCTAACTCTAGCTGGATTCAATTTTAACTTTACTTGCTTCTCAAATCGTCTTACTCAATTAATTAGCACTAGAAGAAAACAGTGGAATTTTTTATCTGCTTTTCTTAATATTTCAATTATTGTTGTGCCACATACTTAAATTCTGAATTCTGCCATACCGCTACTTACATACCTTGCTCTTCATATACCTTTCTTACTTTAAATCAAATTCTCTACTAATTTAACAAATCTATTCCATAACCTTTCAAAGTATCCGTTCTCATTGCTGTGACACTGCACTCTCTTATCACATAATAAAACTGATCAACTAACTTTGTACATATTCCACCTTCAACTTTACCGAACTTTCTCTCAATCAGGTGCCACTTGACCCCCAAACTTTCACTGTTTAACTGATCATATTTTCCTTTCTGTACTTAACAATTCCAATTTCCATACTTTTCTTGTTGTTTCTGTTTTATTTCACCATACTCTAATCTGACTACTATTCTTACATCAACTCTAAAATACCTTACAGAAAATACCTCTGCTCAATCTAAATCACTCTCTGAACCGCCTGTTTATATCCATTTCTTAATTTGCTATAATCTTTCTTTCTCTGGTCAATAACACTTAACTTTAACTTTACTACTAAACATCCTTGAACATAACATCATCTCTGCAAAGCATTTCTCTTAACCATTCTGCTGACTGGCTAATCTCACAGTACCATTCACTCTATAACATAACTCTTCCTGATATACAATCATCTGCCACTAAAACAATGCTAAAGCCAGAACCTAAAATCGATCTCTTTAATTTCAACAACTTGCTCTACCTGATTTTTCTTAACTACTTCTCAGGTGATTTATCTCTTTCTATTCTGACTCACATCGCTCTATCTTATTCCAAACATTCTTAACCTTAACCTTAATCTTTCCCAAACTATACACAACTGCTAAATCTCACTGATCTTATCTCTAGTACTGCAATCTTCAATAACTCATTTTGTGGAATCTTCTCAAACTAACACTTGTCAAGTGAATATCTTTCTTCTAAGATTCTCAGAAAAAATCTAACTGTACATTGATGTTCCTTTATTCTCTCTTTACCAAACTAATCACTATGGCACATACTTACATAAATCTCTATATCAAATTTCTCATTACCGTCACTACTCATATCAACACTATTCTCAAACTCTCAACTACATCCACCTCTAATTGCAAATCACATTTAATCTAACTGTCGCAAATCATTGCTCCTCTGCTTAGCAGTACCTCACCTGAGCTAATCTAGCTTATTCAATTATTTCGAACCTTCCATATTACTAATCATATTATCATCCAAACTGTTTCTTAACACCATCTGACCCAAATCTCAAGCACCACAATACCTCTGCCAAGGTTCTCAACCATAATCCGCACATTTAACCATCCTTGACACACACTAATCTATTACTGATCACACACTGTTCCTCATCATGACACTGTTCCCTCTGCTATTTTATCACACCATTGCCATATACCTCTGCCAACTTTGTACCTCACTAAAATACCTTTACTGAATTCCATATCTGAATTCACTAATCCCTTCAATTCCTATAATTAAGAACCTTTAAACAACTACACTTTAACTGCAAACTGGCACACTGATATAACCTCTCAACTTATACCACTAACCACACCATTTCTCTGCCATTACTAACAACTTCCAGTTTAACAAACATACTCAAACAATTAACATGCCAGAAACTCACCTAAAAATAACTTTAAACCACACAAAACCGCAGACTTACTACCAGCAGTGGACAGTAAACCATGTCTTGGGACATTGTACTCTCAATGTCTTTTAATATTCTAACTAGACCATGCTCTGATACCAACTGTAACGGCCCTGGATATTTATGCTCAATATGGCTCCATATCCAAGTCCGCCTCTCGCGATCGGACCAAAGTTTCGCAGGGGATAACGTGCACAAGTGTCCAATAAGAATATAAAAGACAACAACAACAGTATAAGACACAAGAAAGTACATGTGCTCATACCTGTATACAACAATGTACAGCTATCCCAATACATTATTACATGTCCAAGAAAAGAGTACAACTACCTGGGGCATGCCCTAAGGGAGTGCAGGCTCACACAACACAACTAACTCTACTTCTGGTTGTACAAGTCTGCTCCAATGCCTTCGTAAGCCACACAAAGCCGGCTAACACCTAAAAAGAACTGTAAGGGAGTGAGCCTCAACAAGTCACAAGCTCAACAGGGACCTCCCAAAAATAATGTCCGAAACTGAAGAGACCTCAACCCCAAAGGGTCCCACTGGCAACACCAATAGCCAAACCATATCATGCTCACAACAATCATGATTAATAACAATTAAAACATAACCTCGCTAGCTAATACAAATCTCAGAAGATAAAAGGGACAACAGGACTAGCACAGCACCATTAGTCCGCCCAACAAATGCAACGCTAGGCTACATGCCTCATAGGCAAACCACTACAACAACTAGTCACCTAAGCTACAAGCCTTACAGGCAAACCACTGCCTAGGCTACAAGCTTCACCGACAACTTACCCACATAGGGTAACAAAACTGGCATCAGCATGCCAATCCACCACACACTAAAACCATAATCGGAAGCTTACCCGAAGAATGGTAAAACACAACATGTGGAAGGTCACACCACATAACCTCCATGGAACACGAGTCCACCTCAACACCTAAAGAGGCTAGTACACAATGTAGCACATCACAAAGCTACCCACAAAGGGTACAGGTACCTACTATCATGAGGTACCACCACGGAACCACAACCATAACTGTGCCCAGCACCAGGGCACACCCCAACGGGTAAAACCTCAACCAGTGAGTCACTACACATAGTCCACAACCAGTGGCAAAGCACGAGTTGGAAAGGAACGACGCCACCACACAGGAATGGACTACTAGTTCATGAAGCCAATATCCAACCCGAACAACATAGCACAAGAACAACCTCTCAGTCTCGCAGTCACGGATGAAAGGTCTAACTTCCGTTCCACAACCTCAAGCCAAAGAACAGTGGAGACCAACAACCACACCTGTAGACCACACAGCTGCAGGGCCATGCCTGACACCTTTAGGGACTCCGGCCCGTGCTCCCTAAAGTGAGGCACTTGAAACACAGGACTAGCTGTGGACCAGTACATCTACTGGTGTCTGTCCCCCCAACCACGAGCACGCTACAAGCGACTGCACACCCACAAACACTAGTCGCTGCCCCCAATCGTCTTTCCCTCATCCGGACGTACAACATAAACACAGGAGTGAGGGTGTCTAAGAAGATGATTCAAACCTCAGTGGTACACACCATACTAGGACACGCCCCGAGCAGAATGTGTCTAGCTTACACAATACCTGGGGTACCCAATTGAAAAGGTATTCCGAACTAGGCACCGAACCACCAGACTCGATAACCGCACAAACCACGATATATACTTATACAACCTTTATTAATAAACCATGATATACAAGTGTTAGGATTACCTCATCACCAGTCACCATGTGACTCTCAAGCCATCCTACACCGATTCATGCATGAACCACAATAACGTGTATAACCTTGCCTGTCATTGGTCATCTCAGGATCTCCATAGCAACACAGAACACCTTGCTCTTTAACTACTTAATTAAATACAATAACAAATGTAACATGAGTTACACAACTCACTAACTATTCATATATCAACCCTACACATGCTTTACTAGCTTAATCATCTTAAGTAACACTTAAAGACAACCAAAAGACCAAGGCTAGGTTCACACTGGAACCTCACTGCCCAACCATCACAAACTGTCCACAGAAGCTAAAACGCGAAGGACACAAGCGTCGCCTTTCAAATCGCGACGACCTGTCCGGACGCCATTGAAAACCTTAACGCGACAGGGCCCAGTGTCACGAAAAAATTATGACGGCCCGATATGTCACCTTTAAGCCAAACCTGACAATCGAAGTTCAAATCGCGACGACGCGATGTGTCGCGATATCGCAAGTCAGTTAACACACTCATGAACGTGACGTACCAAAGCGACACGTTCATGACCATCGTCAACCATTAAAAAATACCAGTATAGGTGCGACGACCTTCATGGTCGTGTTTACACCAATCGTAATAGCACACTAATCGAAAACAGAAATGCGACGACTCACTGCGTCATGTTCATATCATGAACGCGACGGTGAAGCCCGTCGCGTTTCAAACGCAACTGTGGAGTCAGCTGAACGGCCGAACCCCACCCTCTCCATAGGGAAAACCAACGCAACAATGATACAAATAGAAAGCTGAAACATTAAACAGATTATCCTTAATAGGACAAACAACCCACACATGCCTCCACCCCTTTAAGCCATTCAAAACAAAGTAAACAAGAAGGAAGTCTGCCTACCGATGAAACGAGCCCGAAGAATGCCAGAAACTCCATGTCGCTGGCACGTCCACGCTCTAAACACCATCCTCGCATGGATCATGTGCCGCATGAACCTCTAGGAAGCCGAATCACCGGAAAACACCACAGGAGGTGCCGCAGCAACCTCCCCTTCGCTTGGATAGAGATCCTCTGCTCTGTCTGGGCGAACTCTTTCCCGGTGAAACAGAACAATTAAACCTCATTTCAAAATCGCAACGTAGGTAGACATCACGTTTAACTTTTAAACGCGATGACCCTAACCGTCGCCATTCGAATCCCGTAGTGCTACTCCCTACAAAGGCGGTTCTGTAAATCGCGACAGGAGAGACCGTCGCATTTCAAATCGCGACGACCTACTCCATCGCGTTCACGACCAGTGAATCAATGGGCTATTTGGGCTAGAACTTCCGGCCCACAACACACACACAATGCACGAAAACCTCGACTAATGCTCAATGACCACCTCTTGGTCAAGGGCACCATTCCAAAACCATTAAACATAGATCTGGAACGATCATGTCACTACAATTTCCTTTTTGTTTGACCACCTATTGGCCGAATAAACATGATTTGACCTCAAACATCTATTTCACTTTAGTTAGTTATATGAAATAATGGGTTTCCGACATTATCGGGTTTTATCATCTTAAGTCAGAGATTATGGTTTTACTAACCTAATCATGCTTGTCTGACCCCAATTTCTTTACTATTAGTTGTATAACATTATTTAGTTTGTCATCATAATTTTTCATGTGATTCTGAATTGATTTTATATCTATGATAATCACTTTTATCGTTATCGGGTTTTATTCATTTTAAAACTTAGTTCAGCATTGGCTGTTACGTCCCAAGAATTACGCAGTAGATAATAATTCAGATAATTCGAGTCGATAATTCCGAGATGTAAACAGTCGGCAAATAAGCCTCTAGCTAGCACACACTAGATGTGTATCAACACAACATCAGAATAGGGCCTAAATAATAAACTCAACTAATCTTGTATTCAAATCTCAACTCATTGTATTCCAAATGGAAACTAATACATGACTAAGACTCAGTAGAAAGAAAAGTACATTTATTCCTCACTTTCTACTACATGAAATTAACACTCAAAACAAACTACTATAACTAGACTCATGATTGGAACGCTCATCACTCGGACGCATTCCCTTCCTTGACTTACACCTCCTCCTGAATTTCATAATCACCTAGAATGGTTAAAAGTAGAAGATGAGCAAACTAGCCCAGTAGGATTTATATCTCAATGTACGGGCAATGATATAAGTGATTAGCAATTTAGAACTAGGTAAGCACGATGAATGTCATGATATGCATGTACGAATAAAACTCATTGAAGCATGATACGTGAACAAGCTAGATAGAGTGATCATGATAGAGCAAGACCTAGAAAGATATAACAAGATAGAACTAGCAATAGATCATTTTGTACAAACACACAAGATTTCACTTGATGTCAATAGCTTTCAAGAACGCAAAATATCACTATTTGCAATAAATGCAGGATGGCCATATCACGCAAATAAACAAGCACGCACGAGCACGATCATGTATCAATAATCAGGCAAGAGACAATAATGTACACCAAGGAAATATCCACCTTGAAATGCATACTAGGTCACATGTATATGGTCATTGTATCTGGCATTCAACATGCTAGTACTCCCAGCGCAGATGCAACACCAGTAATCATTATAACCCATGGTTAATAGTATATTTATGACTCTTCGTCATTGAGGCTAGACTAGAGCCCTTGGACACTCGCCGTGCCCGGTCAGCATCTCATTTCAATTTAAATGTAGTTACCCACAGTCATTAATAATGGCCAATAAGAGTTTCAATATGTAAGCATGTGTAATGTCATGTTCATGATGATGACGAGAAGAAGAAATAAGTAAATTGAACATAATTTCATGATAACAATGTTCAAGAGATAAATTTGGCAACATAACGGTACGATTTATACTTTACTTCAATCTTTACATTAATGGCTTGAGTGCAGATTGTAAATCACACTCACAAGAAAAAGATGAGAAAGAAAGTGCATGCTATCTCCAGGGAACTTCAATGGTACATGAGGGAATCCACTCGGTCTTCATGAAGGAATCCATGAAGTACAGAGATTTATGGATGTCTTAGAGAAAAGGTCGCTTGTCTATCAATACGGAATGACCGATAGAGAGCTTCAAAATCCCCAAGAAAGGGCTGCCTAGATGTGCAAGTGTGTAGTGATGTACGCATCTCAATCCACAATCCACCGGTTTCAAACTCGCGGAAAGAACTTAACATGATAACTGTTAGGATCGAACTAGGTGTCGACAAGATCTAGAAAGGGGGGTTGAATAGATCTTGGCCAATTTTGCGGAAACATAATCAATTAAAAGCAGTTCTTAGAATCAGAGACAATATGAAAGAACACTTAGAAATCTGATCAATTGATGTGAGAATCGTGTAATTGAAGTGAATGAGCAAGTTGATTAGAAGAGAGTTTGCACAGCCCTATGCATACATCTAGCGCAACTGAAAATTAGAAAGCAAGCAAGCCACTGCACAGAGAAATTTTAGGTGGTTCGGAAATCACACCATGTGACTCCTACACCCACCCCTCACACAGTGAGGATTCACTATCAACTTGAAAACACAACACACACTGGAGCCTGACAACTCCACTTATGAGTTAGACAACTCACACACCACCTAGAGCAAGACTACTCTAGAATCTGAGCAAGACTGCTCAACCACACAAACTGAGTACAACGACTCAACACCCTGAGCACAATGGCTCACAAACACTTGCTAGAACAAAAACACCAAGATTCAGATCCTCTAGCAATGATCTGATCTATTAAGGCCAATTCAAAAGAATCGATGCAATGGATTATGCACAATCTCTAGAATAGCCAAGAAGAAACAAGAAAACTTAAGATATGATGTTGACAATTCTTGTTCTTCAAGAGGACTTCCTTGTAGAGGCTGAATTGGAAGGATCTTGATCACTTGAAGTCCCTTGGCCGATGCTCTGCAATTTTGATCTTGGGATCTTCCTTGAGTACTTCACAATCACTGGCTGCTACTTGATCTGCTCCCTTGAAGCTGATCCTAATGCTTCATCTTGATCAACCTTCGATTCTTGTGCTTGGAGAAGTTTGAATTGCGGAGAAGAAGCACATGAGGGAGCAAAACCTGGGAGGAGAGGCTCTCTTGCTGCCAGAGCTTTCTTGGAGGCGGTTGGAAGCTCTCTTGATGTGATGGATACCCAATTAGGGAGTATTTATACCCAAAAATATCCAAAGGTACCCTTAGGGGTCGTGGGCACAAGTTCCAAGGCCCATCCATCAAATCACTAGGATGCCACGTGTCCAGGAGGACGTTTAAGTTCCAAACTTTCCGGAGTGTGTCGACCTGGCCTTGAGTAGTGTCAACACACTGTCCCAGACTGGCCAATTGATTCCCTGGGAGAAGGCTCTAGTGTCGACCTGAGATTGTTTAGTGTCGACCTGCCATAGTCAGCTGAAAAATAGGCCTTCTGGGAAGGCTCACTAGTGTCGACCTGAGATTGAGTAGTGTCGACCTGCCGTAGTCAGTTGAAAAATAGGCCTTCTGGGAAGGCTCACTAGTGTCGACCTGAGATTGAGTAGTGTCGACACTAGAGGTTCTTTTCTTCACATTTTTGCCTTTGCTTTGAGCCATTGTGTCGACACCAGTGATGGTTGTGTCGACACTACCTTTGCAAGAAATGTTTGTCCTTGAGAAAATAAACACATAAATCATTAGTTAATTGAATTATCATGTATATGAATAATAAATGTGTTTAGGAACATGCTCTTTGAGTATTGTTGTTCTATGGGTGATGCATTTAACATGTTTCAATTGTCATGCACTAAAATCACCACTTGTCATCATCAAAATATGAGGAGAGTTGAATTACATTCACACTTAATCCCAACAATCTCCCCCTTTTTGATGATGGCAACATTAGGTTCATATGAAAATTCGAAGGTTTTAACAAAGTGTAATTTTAAGCAATTCAATTATTCACATCCAATTTGAAATATAGTGAATGACAATGAGTATGTTTCAACTCTTTTTGTTCACAATTGTCAAAGGCTATTGAAAAAATTTTAGTAACATTTGAATTTTTTTATTAAAAAAAAAATTTCACAAGAGTGTTGTTACTAAAGATAACTATTTCCACAAATAGCCAAGCAGCTTGACATTCCACATACAATTGATATTCATTGACATTCATTCAAGGACAATCTCAATCACATTGAAAACAAAGATGTTTCATTTCATTTCATTAAAGCAAACAACTTTGCCTTCACAGGGATGTGATCATTTTCATACATTCACAAAAGTATTGCAATAAAAAACTCTTTCCACTTTCTTCTATCTTCTCCCCCTTTGACATCATCAAAGGAAAGACACATTACATTAATTTTGAGGAGGAGGAGGAGGAGGAATTGGGAGGAGGATGGACTCTATAGCTTTGAGTCTTGAATCCATAGCATGAAGGTTCATGTTGAATTGTCTCTGCATAGTGGACAGCCTTGTATGAACAATTTCTTCAAGTCTTTGGCTATTGTCAGAAATTGAGGACTGAAGAGCAGACAAATCAATAGTTGATGATGGAGCACTAGAGGATGAACTACCAAGTCCATGACTATTGATGTTCCTCGATTCCTTCTTGAGATCAGTCATCTCATTATCAATGTGGGCTAATAAGTTCTTCATACTCTCTAAGTCATCAACAAGGTGAGCAAATGACAATCTTGTTTTAGAGATTTGTGAAAGAGTTTCCTTGGTGTTGAAGACATGTGCTTGGGAATTTGCCAAGATTCCCAGAAGAACTTTTTCCAATTTGTCTTGATGCTCCTTCAGCTCAACTAAAGCATCTGCCATTGTCCCAATCAACCTGTTGAACCTTTGTGCAGCATAGTCTGAAACTGCCTTTTGCTCAATGAATTTAGCAGTCACAGCATTCTCAATCCTTTGAACTTTCAAGTTGAAGCTTTCTGACATTTCTTGAATTGAGGAGGTGAAAGCTTCAAACTTCTCATTTAAAAAGGAGTACAACTCAGGTGGAACAGTGGGTCCACCAAAGACATGAGTGGTTTGATCTTGAGATTGAGGTTGTGGGATGAAGGTGGGTAAGTCCATAGAGGGGTGAACAGGAGAGGAGTGTTGAAATGAAGGAGTGTATGGTTCAGCTTGGGGTAACTGGGTATCTCCTTCAACATGAGGCTGATCCTCATGGATGGGGGGTTGGTCCTCAGTAGGAGGCTGGTCCTCAGTAGGAGGCTGGTCCTCAGCAGGAGGCTGGTCCTCAACAGGAGGCTGGTCCTCAGCAGGAGGTGCCACTACCTCAGGTGCTTCAACAATTGGTCCTCTCCTAACTTGATTACCTTCAAGTCTGAACCCCATAAACTTTTGTAAATGCTTGAAGCAATAAACATTTGCCTTGGGAATTGTTTGAGTCTTTTCATTTGCAAGAGGAATTTCAAAATGCTCAAACACAGGAGTCAGATGGGCTGCATATGGAAGAGACCTATGTAGATCATTCCTGGTGGTCTCGGAGATGATCTGAAACATAATGACATGAAGATTGACCTTGAGATTTTTCTTCATGCAGTAGAGCATAAATCTCTGGATGTCTGTAACCCTATCCCTTCCACCACCTTGGGGAGTTATGATGGTAGTGAGTATGTGGTGAAGGGTTCTCAACACTAGAGGGAATTTATTGGTGTTGAATTTGCTTACATGAGTCTGCTTTGTATCAGAAGGATCTGCTGGAAGACCAGTCAACAATGTATAGGCTTCATGAAGATTAAACTCAAACTCATGGTAGTTAGTTCCTTCATCAGGAATTCTGAACAAAGTGGCAGCCAAAGAGATTGGCAAATCAATAGCAATACCCTGAACTTAGACTTGTAACCATCTTCATCACATATCAAATTCAAGTAGAATTCTTGGACAAGTTTAGGGTAAACAATCCGAAATTCTCAGATAAATGGCAACCAAGATTGAAAGTGAAAAACTCAATGATTTCTGGAAAGGTAGTACGAAGGTCATTGTCTTCCAAGTTGACAATCTGGGGCTTTAGGATTGATCTACCTTCACGCACTTGTTTGGAAGGTGTGGCATCAGACTCAGAAGGTTTGAGGAGGACTCTTCAGAGACTTCAGGAGAGGAGACCAAGATCTTCCTTCTAGCGTGTGAGGAACCTCTACCTCTGACAGAGGAGGATGCCCTACCTCTTTTGGAGGCTGAAGACTGCCCTGGCTGCTCCATAGGGTCGTGCCTTCTTTTACTCCGCCACTCAGTGGGAAGCTGTTCATCCACACGGATAGCTTGAGCCGTCGCTCTGGCTCTTGCTCCACGCCGAGGTTGATGTTTTGGCGCCATAGAAGCAAGGAGGAGGAAGAACAGGGGATGAGGAGGAAGAAATGGAGGGAAGAAGAGGAAGCAAGGGTCGATGGAGGGAAGGGGACGAGGGTTTCCTGCCGATTTGAGTGAGGAAGGATGGCCATGGGGTCGACATGGGAAATAAAAAGGGGTTTTAGGGGTGTGATTCCCCGCGGGAACTCAGACGAGTTTAACCGGTGCCCAGGCCTGGCCTGAACAAAAGTGAGTATTTGAGCATGGGAAAAATGTGGGAGTTTTGGGACATCTTTAGGATGATGACCAATCAATGGAATTAACATTTCAAGGAATTTTAAGATGCTAAAAAATTCAGTGACCATAAATTGCAGAAATTCAACAGATTTTCTGTTTTAACACAACATCCAACATGATATGAACATGAGGTGACTTGAGCCAATAAAATGATAAAGTGGGGGATATAATTCATCCAACAATCAATAACAACCAACTAAATTCATCAAATACAAGGAAATCCAAATATCTTTTAGATTGAAATCCAGTGTGATGAAGATAAACATCTTTAAAAACAAACTGTTGAGAAAGAATGATGATTCCTTCGAGGCATTTCTCCTTGGTTACACACACATTTATATTTTTTTTAATCAAACATTCAAATGTGGTAAGTCTTGTTCACTCAAGAACTAATACTTTTTACACACCATAGTTCCTGGATACTTGAGAGTTTACCCATTATCAAGTTTCAAAGGGTAAATGACAACCTTTTGACTTGAAAATATACGTTGATCAAACGCCAATATTTTCAGTTACTCAGGCATCATCGAAATATGCAGCTTTTAATTTTTTATTTTGAAATCCCCTTTGAACAGAGATAACAATAATACCTCATGACATACATAGCTCTTCATTCATTGTGAAGGTGTGTAGTTTCTCAGTATAGATGCCATTGCTCTGTTGAGATGAGTGTGTTTTGGAGACAATATTTAA
The DNA here is from genome assembly GCA_014218235.1 of Colocasia esculenta. NCBI lineage: Eukaryota > Viridiplantae > Streptophyta > Magnoliopsida > Alismatales > Araceae > Colocasia > Colocasia esculenta. Next base: position 126,700,025 of record CM024755.1, on the reverse strand, counting down.
AAATGAAATCATTTATCTCTCATGTTAGTTGAAAAAAGATGGTTAGAATCAAGACACACATTGATTTTCAGTCTTTTAAAGAGTTTTGAATTTCTCCAGTGATGAGGAATGTAGTTGAAAGTTGATTGTGAAAAAATGTAGTAGATCACTCAAAAGATCATTTTGAGGTTCTAGTTGACTCAATGAGGATATCATGCAAGGAAGTTGGTGTAAATCAAGAAAAAATGTAGAATTTTGCAAGAGTGATGATTTGTGAATTTTCATGCTCCCCCTGAGATGATGATTTCATCAACTTTCCATCAAGACAAAGATATGCAAGAGTTTAAATAAGGATAAAATTATTCTCTTTGAACAATGAAGACTCCCCTTCAGCCATTGCATATTCATTTCTTGGTACTTGGCGGAGACATATACTCTCGCATAGTGAAAGTGTCTAGACAAGCATAACTTGTCCTTCTCCAAGTCACCATTTGATATACCAAGAAATTCAACACAATGTAAGTTGACGAATCCATTGTTAAAAAGACATAAAAGTGAAATGGAGAGAGATAGTATGAATCAAGGAAGCAAAGGATAATTATGATGCAAAAAACTCCCCCTCAGAAAGTGCATAACACTTAACCAAAACCCAATGAGAGAGATCAAGAAAATGGACATTTACAAAGGCCATGCTCTCTCCTCAAAGATGAAAATCTACTGTCAGGAAGAGGTTTGGTGAAGATGTCAGGAATTTGTTTTTTATTTTCTATGAAATGGAGTTCAAAAGATTTCTTTGCTACCTCATCTCTCAAGAAATGATGCCTAATTTCAATATGCTTGGTTCTTGAATGTTGAATGGTATTCTTAGACAGATTTATTGCACTTGTGTTATCACAAAGGATGGGAACACAACCTAACTATTGTTTGTAATCAAGAAGTTGATGTTTCACCCAAAGAATTTGAGTTCCACATCTACCTGCTGCAACATACTCAGCCTCTGCAGTGGACAGAGCAACTGAATGTTGCTTCTTAGAAGCCCAAGAAATTAGGCACCCACCTAAGTACAAACACAAGCCACTTGTGCTTTTTCTATCTAATTTACATCCATCATAGTCAGCATCACAATAGGCAATCAAATCTAACTTGCAACCAGCAGGATACCAAATTCTTAAATCACATGTTCCAACAAGATATTTGAAAATTCTTTTAACAGCTAACATGTGACTTTCCTTAGGATTTGATTGAAATCTAGCACACAAACACACACAAAATGAATATCAGGTCTAGAAGTTGTAAGATAGAGTAGAGAACCAATCATACCTCTGTAGGTCTTTGGGTCTACTGACTTACCAAGTGAGTCTTCTTCTAGCTTAGCATTAATAGCAATTGGTGTGTTTGAATGCTTGAGGTTCTGAAAGCCAAACCTTTGCAGAAGTTCCTTGACATACTTGGTTTGACTTATGAAGATCCCCTCATGTGTTTGGTTAACCTGCAATCCCAAGAAAAACTTTAAGTCTCCCATTAAACTCATTTCAAATTCATTTTTCATTTGATTTGAAAATTCAGTACATAGGCCTTTATTGGTTGATCCAAATATTATGTCATCAACATAAATTTGGACAACAATTATTTGATTATTGACTATTTTTGTGAACAATGTTTGATCAACATTTCCTCTAGAATATCCTTTTTCAAGTAAAAAGGAACTCAAACGGTCATACCAAGCTCTTGGAGCTTGTTTAAGACCATAGAGAGCCTTATGAAGCTTGAAACATGGTTAGGATGATTTTCATTTTTAAATCCAGGAGGTTGTTCAACAAAAACATTTTCCTTTATATATCCATTTGGAAATGCACTTTTAATATCCATTTGATAGACTTTGAATTTCATGGAGGATGGAAAAGCAAGGAAAATTCTAACTGCTTCTAGTCTAGCTACAGGGGCATATGATTCTTCAAAGTCAATTCCGAACTATTGATTGTACCCCTTTGCAACTAGCCTAGCTTTATTTTTAATGACTTGGCCAGATTCATTCAATTTATTTCTAAAAACCCATCTAGTGCCAATGACTATTTGGTCACTAGGTCTAGGTACTAATTCCCATACTTGATTTCTTTCAAATGGATGAAGTTCATCATGCATGGAATTAATCCAATCAGAACTGATAAAGCTTCATCAATTGACTTTGGTTCAATTTTGGAAATTAGAGCTAGTGGGTCTTCCTCAAGAGCATGCAGGAATGATGATCTAGTCCTAACTCTATCATGCAAATTACCAACTACATTATCCAATGGGTGATCTCTCAAAATTCGATGTTCAGAAATTACCTGTTGAGGAGAACTTAAATTTGGAGCAACATTACCTGATCAAATTGAAGATGGTGAATTGATATTCAAGTTCTCACCAGTGTCTTCATGCCCATCAATAGTTGGTGAAGAGTCCACAACGAAATCATCTTCTTCACTGTCTTGATTTTCCTTGCAAGACTTAGAACTTTTAGTTGAAAAAGAATTTTCATCAAAGATAACATGTGGAGACTCTTCAACATTTTTGTTTTTGAGAGAATAAACTCTAAAAGCTCTTGACACTTTAGAATAGCCAAGAAAGATGGCTTCCTGACTCTTAGCATCAAATTTGTCAAGATTTTCTTTATTGTTGTTATGAACAAAGCATTTACACCCAAAGGTTTTGAAATAAGATACAGTTGGCTTTTTATTTTTCAATAATTCATAGGGGGTTTTTCTGATTTTTGGTCTGATCAAAGCTCTATTTAGAATGTGATTTGTTGTGTTTACAACTTCAGCCCAGAAGGATTTGGGCAAATTGCTTTCTAAGAGCATGGATCTAGCCATTTCTACAAGAATTCTATTCTTTCTTTCCACAAATCCATTTTGTTCTAGAGTTCTTGGCGAAGAAAACTTGTGAAATATTTGAAGTTCAGCACATAAATCATAAAAGGATTGGTTTTCAAATTCACCCCCATGATCAGTCAAAATATTTTTGATTTTATATGGAAGATTTGTTAAGGCAGTGGTACAGAATTTTCTGAACTCAAGACAAGTATCACTTTTGTGGGACAAGAAAATAACCCATGTAAATCTGGTAAAATCATCAATGATTACAAACCCATATCTTTTGCCACTTAGACTTAGAATTCTTGTTGGGCCAAAGAGGTCCATGTGAAGTAATTCTAGTGGCCTAGATGTGAGTACCTCATTGAAGGTTTTAAAAGATTTCCTGGTTTATTTTCCTTGGGCACAAATCCCACAAACTTGATTTTCAATATTAGAAAAGGATTCAAGAAGACCCTTAACCAAACTTAGCCTACAATTTATTCATTGTTCTGAAACTTGCATGGCCAAGTCTTTTGTGCCAAGTCCATGCAATTTCATCTTTATTAGCAACAAAGCAAAGATTTTCAGAAACGATTTTATTGAGGTTGATCATGTAAACATTGTTTTCCCTTTTTCCAAAAAAAATTATTTTATCAGTTGATGAATCAATTATTTTACAGAAATCAGATTCAAACACAACTTTGTGACCTTTGTCACATAGTTAGCTGATACTGAGCAAATTGTAATCTAGACCATCAACTAATAAAACATTATCAACAGAGTTTGAGGAAGATTGACCAACCTTACCAGATCGAATGATCTTTCCTTTATTTTTACCTCCAAAAGTTACTGAACCTCCCTCCTTCTCAATCAGGAATGAAAATTTTGCTCTATCTCCAGTCATGTGTCGTGAACACCCACTGTCAAGGAACCACACATTTGAATTGGGTGCACGACCTTCCTGCAAAAGTAATCAGTGCAGAGAAGATTTTGGTACCCAAACAGAGTTGGGACCATCAGAATGTTTGGACATAATCATCAAATCTTTTCTCACCCAAATTTGATTTGTTTTTTATTTTTATTTCATTACAGTGGTGTTCTCTTTCTTTTTCAATTTCTTCTTTCCCTTAGGGATGAAAACACCAGTGTTTTTGTTTTCAGTAGGAGGGGAGTTTTCCATTTGAACATGAGAATTTAGATGAGGAAGTGGAATCCAAGGATTTTGTTGGTACATCAGAAAATTTGGATAGAAGAATTGGGGATGATACCAACATGGATTGTGATACCATTGGCTCCAAGAATTGGTCCAATCAGCTTGATATGCTGTCTTGGAGGTCCAAGGTTTTTTATGAATGACTTCCTTTGGATTTTTCTTATTTTTCAAATTTTTATTTGAATTTTTATTTTTGTGGTTTGTTTTTGTTGCTGTTGAGCAGGTCGACCTCTCCTTGATTGGTGTCGACACAACAGCCACAGAATCCTTCTTCTTATGGACTGGTGTCGACCTGTCAGGTGACTGTGTCGACCTGGTTGCCTTGTTTTGATTCTGAGTTTTTTAGATTTTTGGTGTTTTGCTTGATATTTGCTTGATTTCAGTGTTCTCAAGACTAGGACCTTTGACAAATTCAATCAATGGTGCTTTGTCCTTTTTCTCACTAGATTTGTCTTCCTTAGGTTTTTGTTTATTGAATCCTAGTCCATGAGAGACTGATTTCATTTTAGCTCCCAGCAAGGCCTCCAAATTGTCTTTACCTTTTGTGAAGGTTTCAATTACTTTATCTTTTTCTTTCAGCTGGTTTTCCAAGGTTTTGATTTCTTCAACCTTTTGTTGTTTATCTTTGTTTTCCATTACCAGCTTTTCAGACAGTTCTTTAAATTCAAGGGTGGCCTTTTGAGAGGCAAGCTTAAGCTCATCAATTAAGTTCAGAAGATTTTCCTTTTCTTCATTCAGTTCTGTTACTCCATTTTCAAGCTCACAAATTCTTTTGTTGAAGGATTGATTGTGCAAGATGTTTTCAATTTTCTTTTTGATGTGTTTGTTTTCTTTTCTCTTTCAGTGTATTTTTCAACTAATTCAGCATATGCATCCTGCCAATCTTCAACTGAAAAGTCTTCGAAAGATGTGCTTACCTTTCCATCTGAGCTATTCTCCATGAAGCAGATCTCCTCACTTTCAGAGCTTGAAGATTTTTCTTCTTCTTCCTTTTCACTTGAGTCTTCATCAGACCAAGTGGCTACCATGGCCTTCGGCTTCTTGAACTTGTGAATCTTTTTGTGCTTTTCCTTTTTGTTTTCAGGACATTCTCCCTTCATATGTCCTGGCCTGTTGCACCTATAACAAATGACAACTTCGTCAGATTTCTAATTCTTATTGAAATTAGCATTGGAAAAGGAAGTGTTTCTTTTACCTGATGAAAATTTCTTTTTTCCAGAAAGTTTTCCTTTTCTATATTTCAAGAATTTTCTGAATTGCCTAGTCATGAGGGCAATCTCATCCTCATTTGACTCAGACTCATAAGAACTGGTTTTCTCCTGACTTTTGTCTTTGTTACTAGATGAGGCCATTAGAGCTACTGGCTTGGTTTTGATTATATGTTCTTCATTTCTCTTTAAATTGATTTCATACGTCATTAAAGATCCTATCAATTCATCCAAAGAGATTTTGGACAGATCTTTAGAATCTTCAATGACAGTGGCTTTTGTGTGCCATATTGAAGAGAGAGAACGTAGAATTTTTCATACCAAGTCAGCATCCGTATAGTCCTTACCTAAGGCCTTCAGTCCATTGACTATGATCATAAACCTGGCAAACATTTCAGAGATTGTCTCATTAGATTTCATCATAAATAGTTCATATTCAGAGACAAGTATGTTAGCCTTGGTTTCTTTAACCTGAGATGTTCCCTCATAGAGTAACTCAAGTTTATCCCACATCTCTTTGGCAGATTTGCACATTGAGATTCTCGAGTACTCCTTGGGGTGAACAGCACATTGAATCATATTCATGGCACTGTAATTCAATGTAGCTCTTCTTATCTGTTCCCTAGTCCAGGTTTCTTCCTCTCCCTGGTTCTCATAGGGGCCTACCTCCACTACTTTCCAGATTTCATAATTTTGGGCTCTAAGAAAAACTTGCATTCTATTTTTCCAATAAGAATAGTCCGTTTCATTAAAAAATGGTGGCCTATTAATGGAATGACCCTCAGCTATGAACCCTCTGGAATCCATTAAATTAAAAAGATGGTGCAAAGAAGGAAACACTCAGCAAGCAAACAAGCAAGCAAACAAATCACACAGAACAAATAGAAATCACTCAGATCAGATAAGATATAAACCCGCTCTGATACCAATTGTTAGGATCGAACTAGGTGTCGACAAGATCTAGAAGGGGGGGTTGAATAGATCTTGGCCAATTTTGCGGAAACTTAATCAATTAAAAGCAGTTCTTAGAATCAGAGACAATGTGAAAGAACACTTAGCAAATCTGATCAATTGATGTGAGAATCGTGTAATTGAAGTGAATGAGCAAGTTGATTAGAAGAGAGTTTGCACAGCCCTATGCATACATCTAGCGCAACTGAAAATTAGAAAGCAAGCAAACCACTGCACAGAGAAATTTTAGGTGGTTCGGAAATCACACCATGTGACTCCTACATCCACACCTCACACAGTGAGGATTCACTATCAACTTGAAAACACAACACACATTGGAGCCTGACAACTCCACTTATGAGTTAGACAACTCACACACCACCTAGAGCAAGACTACTCTAGAATCTGAGCAAGACTGCTCAACCACACAAACTGAGTACAACGACTCAACACCCTGAGCACAATGGCTCACAAACACTTGCTAGAACAAAAACACCAAGATTCAGATCCTCTAGCAATGATCTGATCTATTAAGGCCAATTCAAGAGAATCGATACAATGGATTATGCACAATCTCTAGAATAGCCAAGTAGAAACAAGAAAACTTAAGATATGATGTTGACAATTCTTGTTCATCAAGAGGACTCCCTTTTAGAGGCTGAATTGGAAGGATCTTGATCACTTGAAGTCCCTTGGCCGATGCTCTGCAATTTTGATCTTCGGATCTTCTTTGAGTACTTCACAATCACTGGCTTCTACTTGATCTGCTCCCTTGAAGTTGATCCTAATGCTTCATCTTGATCAACCTTCGATTCTTGTGCTTGGAGAAGTTTGAATTGCGGAGAAGAAGCACATGAGAGAGCAAAACCTGGGAGGAGAGGCTCTCTTGCCGCCAGAGCTTTCTTGGAGGCGGTTGGAAGCTCTCTTGATGTGATGGATAGCCAATTAGGGAGTATTTATACCCAAAAATATCCAAAGGTACCCTTGGGGGTCGTGTGCACAAGTTCCAAGGCCCATCCATCAAATCCCTAGGGTGCCACATATCCAGGAGGAAGTTTAAGTTCCAAACTTTCCGGAGTGTGTCGACCTACCCTTGAGTAGTATCGACACACTGTCCTAGACTGGCCAATTGATTCCCTGGGAGAAGGCTCTTGTGTCGACCTGAGATTGTTTAGTGTCGACCTGCCGTAGTCAGCTGAAAACAGGCCTTCTGGGAAGGCTCACTAGTGTCGACCTGAGATTGAGTAGTGTCGACCTGCCGTAGTCTGCTGAAAAACAGGCCTTCTGGGAAGGCTCACTAGTGTCGACCTGAGATTGAGTAGTGTCGACACTAGAGGTTCTTTTGTTCACATTTCTGCTATTGCTCTGAGCCATTGTGTCGACACCAGTGATGGTTGTGTCGACACTACCTTTGCAAGAAATGTTTGTCCCTGAGAAAATAAACACATAAATTATTAGTTAATTGAATTATCATGTATATGAATAATAAATGTGTTTAGGAACATGCTCTTTGAGTATTGTTGTTCTATGGGTGATGCATTTAACATGTTTCAATTGTCATGCACTAAAATCACCACTTGTCATCATCAAAATATGAGGAGAGTTGAATTACATTCACACTTAATCCCAACAATAACATGGGATGAAACTATGCACTTTAACTAATCATGGTTTGCAAGATTTGAAGATAACAATTATCAATTTAAACATGGTAGAACAGTAGGAAGAGTGAATCACAAGTTACATGAATTGTCACGTCATTTAGAAAGCAATTAGAATATAATTCGTGTAATTATTGATTCTAAATGAGTTAATAAATTTTAAGCCATTTAACAGATATCATGTAATGATCAGACCCAAGATAAGAAAATTACACACTGGATACCACGTTAAACAGACCTCGGTTAAGCCTTGACATACGCATCCTACACAGTGGACGCACTTCATAACGCAATGCACAGTCGAAACAGGCGAATTAGTGAAGACTCAAAATCGCGTCCACCTTGGTGGCCACGTTCATTCTTGAATCGCATCAGGGTATTCAGACGCGATTAGGAAAAATCATTTAATAAAAACCTTGGGCGGGAAAACCACCTGAAACGCGTTGGGGCATACCACCGCGGTTCAGACCGGCTCCGACTCCCAAGCGGCGCAAAGACCCACGCGTGCCGTTGACTACTCATCATGAGAATTGCATCGTACCAGACGGTCACAATTCCCCTAATCACGTCGGCCATGAGCGATGTGATTCCAGACGCTTGAAACGCGTCACTTGAACCGGACGCGGTTCAGAGCTCAGACCGAAATCTCAGAAAAATACAGGAACACAGAGGTTCAATCCATGCAACGCTTATATCTACTAAACTAGGGCTTTTCAGACAAAAGTTTCAACATGAAAGTTGTTAGGAACATGAAATAGGTGAGAACTGTGATTTTTAAATAATTTAAAATGACCTCGGGTTGCACGATAAATCAGCATGAACGTAGAAAGTTCCCGACATGCGTGACTGTGGAAAAACTACTATAACTAAAGATGTACTCATTGGAATTCGATGAAACCAATTGAAAACGAAACTAGACTTGATGGCTACACATTGGTATAAGATTTATTAAAGTTTGGCTTGAGAAAACCTACCTTCTGGGTTGAGGAAGTCACGTTTCTCCAGAAAACCCGTGTTCAGACCACTTGCAGGAGAACGCTTACTGCACCCGATCTACTGAATGAAAAATAGTCAAACTAGTGGTATTAGGAACTAGACACGACCCTCTTTCCAGGGGTATAAACCTTGCAAAGTTTGGTTATGGTTTGACTAACCTTTGGTCGACCACAAGAAGGATTGTCTGCACAGGTTGAAGCAGAACGCAGCAAGGAAGAAGCTCCGAGTTGGGGTGGTTTCCTCCTCCCTTGGGTGCTCAAGAACAGCCTCCCACGACCCCAACAATGTATATTTTCGTCCCCTAGGGTTTCATAGCATGTCTATATGCATCTAGTGCGTATTGGAAGTCCCTTTGGGTGAAGGAAAGGCAAGGTGTGGTTCTAGCATTCCACCTTCCTTATTTTGAGGATTTCTCATCCCAAAAGAGTGTGTGAGGGTTTAGGAAACTTCCCACCATGGTTAAGCACGAATTTGGTTTGCCAAGAAAGGCTAATTGACTTGGGGTTTGCCCTAATTACCCCCTTCTATTTTCAACTTAATTAGAGTTGCGAATTTCTGGTATTTTTCTTGCTCCATTTTGTTCTTGGGCCAAAAGTGATCCATTGGCCCAATTCTGATAATGGGTCATCCATATATGATGTTGGAAGCCTCTCCAACATGTTTATTTAATTTATGAACATGTTATATTTCCATGGTAACAGTTTTCTGACTTTGTTTCCTAATTAGGATAATTAGTCACAATAACTTTTAAACCTAGCCCAAATGATTTTTATTGACCCAAATTTATTGATGGGTCAATAGAGGATATTATTTGAAGTCCCTATATGATTTTTATTTAATTTTCTGACTCATCCAAGTATGTGTGATAATGATTTTTCGACTTATTTATGAATTACGATAATAAGTCGCAAAACGCTTTAAACTTGGCTAATCAGATTTTTCTTGGCACAAATTTCTTTGTGGAACATTTAGGAATAATGTTTGGGGTTGACTTATAATTTTTACGGAATTTTCTGTTGTGTTCTTGCACGTACGATAGTGGTACGTATGTTCTACCATTCCGATAATACGGAAATTATCTATTTTCCGTTTATTTAAAAAAAATTACTAAATTTTTCGAGGTGCTACACCCTCCCCCACTTAAGAGAATTTGGTCCCCAAATTCATAGATCATTAATTGGATTTTGATAGTTATGATCCTTGAGGTCGTTTCGGATTTAATTCCTCTAACTTGTTTCTACATCGTGGATGCTAGTCTAACATCTACACCTATGGCCACCCGTACTAATCATTTGGTTCCTTCCACTACTGTTTTGCTTCCATGGTTGTTATAACTCCATCTTAATCCACCAGATGAACTATGGAATAATTACTAGATTATTCCTTTCTAATTTCTCCTTAATGATCTCCCCCACTTAGAAATGTACTAATAAGAAAAACATCATAAGATCAGTCTAGGGGTTTAACAATCATACCTCCTTCCGAGAGCTCTGCTGGAGTTATTGCATTCACGCATCCTTGACGCTTTACCACTCCATGGTTCCTTCCAACTTGGTCTTTTAGCATGGGACAATTCAATATATAATGTTCCTGACTCCCACATCGCAAGCAAGCCCCGGCCTTCTTCCAGCAGTTGTCCGATTGGCGCCCAGGCTTGTCGCAAAATTTACAATATTCCACCGTCGTTGTTTCTTCTACTTTGATCTTTTTCTCCATACCATAGTCCTTCCCAGTGGTTGGCCTTTTGTTGTTGTTGTAGTTGTTGTTATTGTTGTTGTTGTGGAAAGTTCTAGTTGTATCGACTGATCCTCTTTTTATGAAGGTCGGCTTTGAGATGTTTTTCCCCCTTATGCCTTCCACCATAGCCATAGTGTCTTCTACCAATTGAGTTGTTTGGACCATCTCAGTGTACGTTTGGATGTTGTGTGGTCCGAGCTTTTCAATGAACATGGGCCTGAGCCCATCCATGAACCGGTTAGCCTTTAGTCTTTCTGTGCCCACCAGATGTGGGGCATACATAGCCAGACCAGCAAACTGAGCCTCATACTCAGCCACGAACATTCCTTTCTGCTTCAGTGAGGCAAATTCTGTTGGCCCTTTTGGTACGGCAGCAAGTTAACCTAGAGGGGGGGTGAATAGGTTTTTCTGAAATCTAAAATAGAAACTTAAACACAGAAATCAACACTTGAAGGTTTGGTTAGTTTAGTGTGATAAAGAGAGTAGTAGTGCGGAAGCAAATAAAAAATCACACAAATAACACAAGGAATTTATCCTGGTTCGGCCCTTCCCACATAGAAGTCCTACGTCCAGTCCCCAAGCAACCTCTTGGGATTTCACTAACCAAGGGTACAGTCCCCCTTAAGGACACTACAACACCCAGCACCCCAGCTGGTCTGCTTCTCTTTCCCGGGCAAGAAGGCAACCCACTTCTCTTACAGGTAAAGAAGCCAACCTCCTGGTACAAACCCAGTGCGGTTCTGCTAGACACAAACCCCTAGCTAGGTTCTACACTGTATACAGTCCTACAGCTGGACAGAAGTCTTTCTTAGAAAAGAAAGAACAAAGCTGAGAGTTGGAACAAATGAAAACCAACTAAAAGAACTCTCAGCAAAAAGACTCTCTCCCCAGATTACAAAGATGCACACACAGAGAGTGAAGAGAGGAGAAGGAGCTTGAAGCTTGAGGGCTTCAGATGCTTGAACACTTCTTCTTGGGCTCAGGCTCTTTCTCTCTTTTCCTTTGAGTGTATGTGGAGTTGAGGTTCTTCCCGGATGTACACTCTTGAAAAAATCTTCAGGAAAGCTCTTCTCATTTCTTCAGCCTTGCTTCTTCTTTTATATGAGCAGCTGTGAATAAATCCGTTGGAGTTCTAGCCGTTGCTCATCTTCTCTTTCTTCTGATAATTTGTGGTCTACGAGGTCTGCAAGCATAGAAAAAGGTGTTTAGATAAAAGAGTGTTTCTGTCAAAAAGGCTCATACCTTTATGTTTCCTGATGCCACCCAGAAGTGGTAAGTAATCCCCTTTTTGTTGGCAGGAAAGAAAAGATTTAGAGAGATAAGCAAAAAAGATCTCCTGTCAGAAAGATAGAGGATTACGCAAATCAAGAATATTTGACTTTTTCACTAGATGCCAAAAAATATTTTGGAATATAAAGGAAATCTATGTTTAAATGAAATCCATGTTTATAAAGAAATCCATGTGAGCGCAAATCCTTATGAGAGTTACAAAGGAATCCATGTGAGAGAATCCTTATAAGATCGATTTCTTAAGAGAGCGAATCCTTGAGAGCGAATCCTTATGAGATCGATTCTTTAAGAGAGCGAATCCTTATAAGATCGATTCCTTAAGAGAGCGAATCCTTGAGAGCGAATCCTTATGAGATCGATTCCTTAAGAGAGCGAATCCTTATGAGATCGATTCCTTAAGAGAGCGAATCCTTATGAGATCGATTCCTTAAGAGAGCGAATCCTTATGAGATCGATTCTTTAAGAGAGCGAATCCTTATGAGATCGATTCCTTAAGAGAGTGAATCCTTATGAGTTACAAAGGAGTCTGTGTGAGTATAAAGGAATCCTTATGAGTTACACTTATCAAATCGTTATGAGACCAAATCGATGTGGCACTTTGAACTGAAATCCATATATATATTGAATGAAATCCATTTATCTGTTTAGTGCAAATCATTATAGAATAATGTCATAAAATTATATTTCTTAGAAAATCATGATATTTAATTTATTATTAGAAAAATCATGGTAATAAATATATTTAATATTCAATTAATCATGTAAATTTATATTTATTAAGTAAAATATAATATTAAATATTTTTAATAATAATTAATTAAACATAAATTTTATTATCACCAAAATAAAAGGGTAAAATATAGGAGTGGTTCAACAATCTCCCCCTTTTTTGGTGATGACAAAATTTATGAGAATTTTCTGACAAAAATACGTAAAGCATAGAAAATACAGAAAATTCACAGATAATGCATACCATGCATACTCTCCCCCTTTTTCTCACAAACCAAAAAGGAAGGTTCTTACCATTTCATTCTCTCCCCTTTGTGAAAGAAATTCTTACCATTGAGGGGTTCAACAATGATTGACATAAATGAATAACTCCCCTTAGTCTGTGCTCCCCCTAAATGAGAGACTCCACCTGAATGAAACTTGCAAATAATTGTTAGTAATAAAGACTAATTCATTTTTGTGACTACTCTTTCTTTAGATGTGATTTGAATGAAGAGTTTGCAGTCACTCCTGCCTTGAGCATCCTTGGTTTTTGATGCTCCAAGGCTAACCTGCAAATACATTACTCAGAGGTAGGTACCCAACTCTTTTTGGGTCCTTGATGGTTAGATGCATAAAAATAGCCTTTTGGTATCCAAACTAGGTGCTTAGTTGTGCTGGTGTTCACAGTGTGTCCTAGTTTATTGCAATGAGAGCAGCAATGAATATAATTTGTTTTGCAGTTCTTATTGCCTTTGTGATGCATGATTAGAACATAATTTTTAGAAACCTTTTTCTTTCGATAAAGCTTGGTTGTTTCAGGTTCCTTTTTCTGAGGCATTTTGGTTTCTTTTACAAATTTTGGTAAAGGATATTTTCCTGAGTTTAATACTTGTTTTCCTTTTTCTGGAGGTGTATAACCAAGCCCTTGTTTGTCATTTCCAGATTTTGATCCTTTTAAGCATAGGGCTAGAGATGTTTTTCCATTAGTTAATTTCCTAACTGATTCTTTTAAATAAAATTTTCTTCAGTTAGAGTTTTCAATTTTTCTTCCAACTCTACTTTTTCATTATCCGTGCTCCTTAAATTTTCATTCAAAAGAGAATTATTATCTTTACTATCCTTTAATTGTTTTTCTAGTTGCTCCAATTCGGATTTAAGATCAGAATTGGTGTTTTCTAAGCAAATAGTGTTGTTTTTCAGATTCTTTAATTCTTTTACAACATTTTTATGTTTTTCATATAGTTCATTAAATACTTCTTCTAAGTCTTCAGATTCTGATCCTGAATCTGTGCAAGAATCAAAAAATGAGTTAGGATGTACCTCATCTAGTCCTATCATGAGGGCTAGATTTACCTGCTCCTTTTCGGAATCTGAGCTTGATGATTCTGAGCTTGTGACCTCATCATTTTCCCAAGCAGCCGCCATGGCTTTTCTTTTGAATTTCTTGTGCTTCTTTTTGGACTTTTCTGGTTGACCAGTCTTCTTTAGTCTTGGACAATCCGGTCTCAAATGTCCAGGTTTTCTGCATTCATAGCAGACTAGTTCTTTCTCCTTTTTGTCTTTCTTTTGAATTCTTTTCGATCCATTTTTCTTCTTCTTGAAAATTTTCTGAAGCTTGGACAGAACTTCATCTACGTCACTATCTTCAGAATCTGCATTTTTGGAGCTAGAAGAAGAAGTGGAAGGAGCAGCTACAACCTTAAGAGCATTAGTACATTTCTTCTTAGATGAGCTTTCAGACAATCGCTCCATATTTATTTCATGTGCCATGAGAGAACCTATTAAATTATCAATTGACAATTTAGTTAAATCATGGGCTTCTTCAATAGCAGTCACTTTAGGTGTCCATGAAATAGTTAAAGACCTAAGTATTTTTCTAACAGTTTCCTCATCAGAAAGATTTTTACCAAGAGAGCTTAGACCAACTACTATACTTGAAAATCTATTATACATTTGAGTGATATTTTCATTTGGAAACATTTTAAATTGCTCATATTGTGAGACAAGAATATCTATTCTAGTTTGTTTTACTTTATCTGTTCCTTCATAAGTTATCTGCAGTTTATCCCATATTTCTTTAGCTGATTTACATGCAGATACTCTACTAAATTCTCTTTTGGATAAAGCACAACATAAGTAGTTCTTAGCTTTAAAGTTTAAAGATAATTTACTTTTATCTGCTACTGTAATGGCAGTAGTGCCTGGAATAGGAACAACAACAAAATCACCTACCTCTATTACCTGCCACAGATCGAAGTCTGTGCCTCAAATGAAGCATTCCATTCTCATCTTCCAATATTGATAGTCTTCTCCGTCAAAGAATGGAGGTCTGGTGACTGATTGACCTTCAGCATATCCTTGAGCTGCCATGGATCTTTGCTCTAAGATCGTTGGATCTTCTTGAGAGTTCAGAGACCCGCTCTGATACCACTTGTTGGCCCTTTTGGTACGGCAGCAAGTTAACCTAGAGGGGGGGTGAATAGGTTTTTCTGAAATCTGAAATAGAAACTTAAACACAGAAATCAACACTTGAAGGTTTGGTTAGTTTAGTGTGATAAAGAGAGTAGTAGTGCGGAAGCAAATAAAAAATCACACAAATGACACAAGGAATTTATCCTGGTTCGGCCCTTCCCACATGGAAGTCCTACGTCCAGTCCCCAAGCAACCTCTTGGGATTTCACTAACCAAGGGTACAGTCCCCCTTAAGCACACTACAACACCCAGCACCCCAGTTGGTCTGCTTCTCTTTCCCGGGCAAGAAGGCAACCCACTTCTCTTACAGGTAAAGAAGCCAACCTCCTGGTACAAACCCAGTGCGGTTCTGCTAGACACAAACCCCTAGCTAGGTTCTACATTGTATACAGTCCTACAGCTGGACAGAAGTCTTTCCTAGAAAAGAAAGAACAAAGCTGAGAGTTGGAACAAATGAAAACCAACTAAAAGAACTCTCAGCAAAAAGACTCTCTCCCCAGATTACAAAGATGCACACACAGAGAGTGAAGAGAGGAGAAGGAGCTTGAAGCTTGAGGGCTTCAGATGCTTGAACACTTCTTCTTGGGCTCAGGCTCTTTCTCTCTTTTCCTTTGAGTGTATGTGGAGTTGAGGTTCTTCCCGGATGTACACTCTTGAAAAAATCTTCAGGAAAGCTCTTCTCATTTCTTCAGCCTTGCTTCTTCTTTTATATGAGCAGCTGTGAATAAATCCGTTGGAGTTCTAGCCGTTGCTCATCTTCTCTTTCTTCTGATAATTTGTGGTCTACGAGGTCTGCAGGCATAGAAAAAGGTGTTTAGATAAAAGAGTGTTTCTGTCAAAAAGGCTCATACCTTTATGTTTCCTGATGCCACCCAGAAGTGGTAAGTAATCCCCTTTTTGTTGGCAGGAAAGAAAAGATTTAGAGAGATAAGCAAAAAAGATCTCCTGTCAGAAAGATAGAGGATTACGCAAATCAAGAATATTTGACTTTTTCACTAGATGCCAAAAAATATTTTGGAATATAAAGGAAATCTATGTTTAAATGAAATCCATGTTTTATAAAGAAATCCATGTGAGAGCAAATCCTTATGAGAGTTACAAAGGAATCCATGTGAGAGAATCCTTATAAGATCGATTTCTTAAGAGAGCGAATCCTTATGAGATCGATTCCTTAAGAGAGCGAATCCTTATAAGATCGATTCCTTAAGAGAGCGAATCCTTGAGAGCGAATCCTTATGAGATCGATTCCTTAAGAGAGCGAATCCTTATGAGATCGATTCCTTAAGAGAGCGAATCCTTATGAGATCGATTCCTTAAGAGAGCGAATCCTTATGAGATCGATTCTTTAAGAAAGCGAATCCTTATGAGATCGATTCCTTAAGAGAGTGAATCCTTATGAGTTACAAAGGAGTCTGTGTGAGTATAAAGGAATCCTTATGAGTTACACTTATCAAATCGTTATGAGACCAAATCGATGTGGCACTTTGAACTGAAATCCATATATATATTGAATGAAATCCATTTATCTGTTTAGTGCAAATCATTATAGAATAATGTCATAAAATTATATTTATTAGAAAATCATGATATTTAATTTATTATTAAAAATTCATGGTAATAAATATATTTAATATTCAATTAATCATGTAAATTTATATTTATTAAGAAAAACATAATATTAAATATTTTTAATAATAATTAATTAAACATAAATTTTATTATCACCAAAATAAAAGGGTAAAATATAGGAGTGGTTCAACAAATTCTGCCGCCTTCTTTTCCTTAACTCTTTTAGAGAAATATTTTTCCCGGAATATCACCAGAAATCCAGCCCACTCCAGTTCAGCAACATTTGGCAGATGGGCCGATGTGGCCTTCCACCATGCTTGGGCATCCTTAGTGAATTGAAAGTGGCCAGTACCACCTTCTCCCTGTTAGTGCATTGCATTACCTAGAAAATTCTTTCTATTTCCTCTTTCCAATTCTCTGCCTCGTCTGGGGCAGGTGATCTAGAAAAATGAGGAGGGTTAAAACTCCTAAAGTTACGGTGTAGATCACCAGTCCGTTTCTAACAGCAGTAGCCTGATTTCCAGCCTAAACCACATTTTGCTGGGCCTGTGTGAGTCTTGCCACAGTTTCTCGCTTAACTTGCCACTTGTTGCGAGCCATTGCGGTTGAGAGTAAGAGTTATGAGGGTTCCTGAGAAAGGATGGAAACTAATTAATATCTCTAGATACATTATAAGAGTCAATGGGTAAGGAGTGTTTTGTTCATTCTAACATATTCCCAATCTCTACCCCTTTCTCACCAAGTACTATATTTAATTTCCATGACCTAGGTTCCCTAGGTATATCTTAATCCTGAGACACATCCTATTTGGTTTTCTTAGGCTCTGATACCACTAAACTGTCACGTCTCGAGAATTACGCAGTGGATAATAATTCGGATAATTCAAGTCGATAATTCTGAGATGTGAACAGTCAGCAAATAAGCCTCTAGCTAGCACGCACTAGATGTGTATCAACACAACATCAAAATAGGGCCCAAATAATAAACTCAACTAATCTTATATTCAAATCTCAACTCATTGTATTCCAAATGGAAACTAATACAGGACTAAGACTCAATAAAAAGAAAAGTACATTTATTCCTCACTTCCTACTACATGAAACGAACACTCAAAGCAAACTACTATAACTAGACTCGTGATTGGAACGCTCATCACTCAGACGCATTCCCTTCCCCAACTTGCTCCTGCTCTTGAATTTCATAATCACCTAGAATGGTTAAAAGTATGGGATGAGCAAACTAGCCCAGTAAGATTTATATCTCAATGTGCGGGCAATGATATAAGTAATTAGCAATTTAGAACTAGGTAAGCACGATGAATGTCATGATATGCATGTACGAATAAAACTCATTGAAGCATGATACATGAACAAGCTGGATAGAGTGATCATGATAGAGCAAGACCTAGAAGGATATATCAAGATAGAACTACCAATAGATCATTTTGTACAAGCACGCAAGATTTCACTTGATGTCAATAGCTTTCAAGAATGCAAGATATCACTATTTGCAATAAATACAGGATGGCCATATCACGCAAGCAAACAAACACGCACGAGCACGATCATGTAACACTAATCAGACATGAGACGCTAATGTACACTAAGGAAAGATCCACCTTGAAATGCATACTAGGTCACGTGTATGTGGTCATTGTATCTAGCATTCAACACGCAAGTACTCCCAGCGCAGATGCAATGCCAGTAATCATTATACCCCATGGTTAACAGTATATTTATGACTCTCCGTCATTGGGGCTAGACTGGAGCCCTTGGACACTCGCCGTGCCCGGTCAGCATCTCATTTCAATTTAAATGTAGATACTCACAGTCATTAATAATGGCCAATAAGAGTTTCAATATGTAAGCATGTGTAATGTCATGTTCATGATGATGACGAGAACAATAAATAAGTAAATTGAACATAATTTCATGATAATAATGGTCAAGAGATAAATTTGGCAGCATAACGGTACGATTTATACTTTAGTTCAATCTTTAAATTAATGGCTTGAGTGTAGATTGTAAATCACACTCACGAGAACAAGATGAGAAAGGAAGTGCATGCTATCTCCAGGGAACTTCAATGGTACAACCAACTCGGTCTTCATGAGAGAATCCATGAAGTACAGAGATTTACCGAGGTCTTAGAGAAAAGGTCGCTTGCCTACAGATATGGAATGACCGATAGAGAGCTTCCAAATCCCCAAGAAAGGGTTGCCTAGATGTGCAAGTGTGTAGTGATGTACGCATCTCAATCCATAATCCACCAGTTTCAAACTCGCAGAAAGCACTTAACATGATAACATGGGATGATACTATGCACTTTAACTAATCATGGTTTGCAATATTTTAAGATAACAATTATCATTTTAAACATGGTAGAATAGTAGGAAGAGTGAATCACAAGTTACATGAATGGTCACGTCATTTAGAAAGCAATTAGAATATCATTTGTGTAATTATTACTTTTAAATGGGTTATTAAATTTTAAGCCATTGAACAGACATCATGTAATGATCAGACCCAAGATAAGCAAATTACACACTGGATACCATGTTAAACAGACCTCGGTTAAGCCTTGAAATACGTGTCCTACACAATGAACGCACTTCATAATGCAATGCACAGTCAAAACAGGCGAATTAGTGAAGACTCAAAATCGCGTCCACCTTGGTGGCCGCGTTCATTCTTAAATCACGTCGGGGTATCCGGATGCATTTAGGAAAATTCATTTAATAAAAACCTTGGGTGGGAAAACCACCTGAAATGCATCGAGGCATATCGCCGCGGTTCAGACCGGCTCCGACTCCCAGGCGGCGCGAAGACCAACGTTTGTCGTTGACTGCTCAGCGTGAGAATCGCATCATACCAGATGGTCATGATTCACCGAATCGCATCGGCCACGAGCGATGCGATTCCCGATGCTTGAAACACGTCGCCTGAACCAGACGCGGTTCAGAGCTCAGACTGAAAACTCATAAAAATACAGGAACACAGGGGTTCGATCCATGCAACGCTTATATCCACTAAACTAGGGCTTTTCGGACAAAAGTGTCAACATGAAAGTTGTTGGGAACATGGAATAGGTGAGAACTATGATTTTTAAATAATTTAAAATGATCAACATGAATGTAAAACGTCCCAGACATGCGCGACTCTGGCAAAACGATTATAATTGAAGATGTACTGATTGGAATTTGATGAGCAGCTTGTCGTAGTGCTTTGGTTAGTCTTTGGACCAATCTCTGTCCATCCATAAATGGTGTAGGTATATCCTCCATTGTTGTTTAAGTTCATTCAAAATAAATTATCACATGGTCAATCTTCTTTACCTCTTGTTATAGCCTTGTAACTTACAATATTTATTTACTAAATAAATTTTGGACTTAGCCCATATTTCTACCCAATCTCACCAGGTAGGTAATAGAGTTCTTAACACAAGCTGAGGGTTCTAATGGCACTCATCCTATCATTCATGATTGCCTAGGACTTAGGGAAAGTCCAGGCTCTGATACCACTCTATCACGCCCCGATTTTTACAACGGAATTAAATCGGGAACGCAACGAACAAGAAAGCATTCAAAAGCTATAGACAAACAACTACTATCAATAAGGCCCATAATTCAATAATCAAACTCTTTTATTCATCGCATGTGAATGTTAGAATCTCTAAATGTCAAAATAAGGACAACTCTCCACTACTAGCCTCATCTAACTCTCAAAGAAATACAAAATTACAATGATTACTAATCTCTCAATAACTACAATAAAGAAATACTCTCTAAAGCGTACTCCATGCTCAGCGCACAAGTCCCCTAAAAAACATGCTCCTCATCTTTACAACCTAAAATGTTTAGGAAGATAGGGGTGAGCAAACTAGCCCAGTAGGATTTACATCTCAATGTGCGGGCACTAATGTACATTATTAGCATATTAGATAAGCAAGATCTAACAAGGACATGATGACTGTAAATGCATGCATTTCTAAAGAGTGAAAAGACTGAACAGAGTAGAATTTACCAATGGATATCATAACGAATCATATACTGACTTTCATATGCATTGGACAAGGATTTCAAGAATGAGATCGTATCACATAAATAAGAATTGGCCATATACACACAGGTATCACATATCACATGATCAGATGTATCATATCGAACTTATCATATCAAATGAATCATATCAAACGAAGGCACATTCACACAAATCTTGCACACATTCCAGAGCCATGCCATACACCACAAGTCCATACTCCCGTGATTAATATGTACGTTGGGGCGCTCCTCCCTAGGACCAAACAGGGCCCTTATTGCACAGGCATTAGTCAAATGGACCGAAGTCCCACGTTGTGCCGATCAAACATATACATATTATGGCCACAGATTTCCAATAACAAGCTCATAGTAATAAGGACATGATCATTCATATAGTTCAAGGTATGACAAAAGCTCAAGAGAATAATTGGGCAGCATAACGGCGTATCTTAAGTTTCATAATCTTTAGTGTCTTGACAAGAGGATGACTAACAAGTTCTCTCTATCTCCAGGGTACTTCATGGTACAACTAGCTCGGTCTCTATGAGGGAATCCACAGAGTATGGAGACTTACAGAGGTCTTAGGGAATGACCGGCAGAGAGCTTCCAATTCCCTAAGAGGGGTGTGCCTAATCGTGCAAACGAGTAAGTGTCGTGACGCGAAACTTTCCTAATTATGCATGCAATTGATAAACAAAATATGGAAACCTCGGAAAGCATGTAAATAAAGAAAGTCCACATGCAACAAGCAAGTAACATAATGGTAAAGCTTAAACTAAGCAAGCCCATTGTAACATGTATCCTCCACAGATTCATATCACAACTTATTATGACAAATTTCGTATCAAGCTACATCACAAGATGATAATCAAATGAATCTAAGATCAATCACTTCATATCATACATTAAAATTGTATTCATGTCTTTATAGTTTTCAAATGGGTTGATCACTTTTAGGCCAATGCGCAACTAAGTAACATGATTATAGACCAGGATATACACATGATTGACTAACTAAACAAAAGGAACAGTCTCAAGTCGGTCTTTGAATCACGATGGGTTCAGACGTCGCTTTTCAAAGAACTGAACACAGTCAAACAAGACTCGGTGTGTAACACCCCAGAAAATTTTATTTGTTAGAAAACATGAATAATATGATTATTAAACTTGATTATTATTATTAGTTTGAAATAATTAATATATGGGATTATGTAGCTTTCATAAATGTTACTCCAATGTCGTACACAGAGGTGCGCGCTCTCACAGAGCGACACAGAAAAACTGTAACGAAATAAAAATCTAAGAACACCATAATTTCCAGAAAAATGTGGAGATCTTAGAAATGTAAATATCCAGATTTATTGAAGTGCGGATTTCGAGGTTAAGCCGATGCGACTATTTTTCGGGTGAATTTTCACCCTGTGTAAAATAAAATCTAAAAATTAAATAAAAATCACCATAATTTGTAAAACTATCACAATAGCTTATGGTTGAAATTTTAAGACAAATGGATATCATTTGGACATGTTTACAGAAGGATCTTTGAACCAGCCGAATTATGGGCCATTTACAGTAAGGATTT
This sequence comes from Colocasia esculenta, assembly GCA_014218235.1. Taxonomy (NCBI): domain Eukaryota; kingdom Viridiplantae; phylum Streptophyta; class Magnoliopsida; order Alismatales; family Araceae; genus Colocasia; species Colocasia esculenta. Next base: position 126,677,783 of record CM024755.1, on the reverse strand, counting down.
TTAGGATTATTCCTTGCTTACGCAACATGGGTTACGTAAGCCCATGTCAACAGCAGCTCAACACCTTACACGTTGGGGGTTTATGTGTAACTTTTGGATAGGTTGCAGGAAACATGTGTTACAGTAAAAACACAATCGGTTTTACTGTTACACCTGTACGTGAGAGGTGTCACCGTTCATGGGCAAGCGGCTGGGTTATAAAAGCACCCCCACACCCTTCAAACGCACCCTTCTCCATCATTTGCTCTTGTTACTGCTTTGCCCAGAAAACAAGCTCCTGCCGTAGTGAGGTCACACCCTTGCGTGGGTGACTGGTTGTTGTGTTGCTGCTGCCATTGCCTTGAGAGGACTGTTGCTATTGGAGTTGCTACATCCTTTGCTCATACAGGAAGAGCTACAAGTGTAGCAGCCTGGACTGCAAGGACTGCACTCCCAGTACCATTTCTCCTCTCTTCCATCAACTGTGGGCTTGTTGCCCAGTTGACGAGCCCAGAGGGGGGGTGAATGGGTTATTTTAAAAATTATTTGATTAACACCTGTACTTAAAATGTTCACACAAAGACGTTCTTCGATGAAGGTTAGAGAAAGGTAGAATAAATAGCAAACACACACAGGAAATCAATCACACAACACACAGAGTTTATCCTAGTTCGGACCTCCTCTCCTTAAGAGTCCTACGTCCAGTCCCTGAGTAATAACTCAGGATTCCACTAACTAGGGTATAGTCCCACTATGGACACTACAACACCCAGCTCAGCTGGTATTCCTTCACACGAAGGGAACTACAACACCCTGGATGCCCCACTAGGTCTTCGTTCACAACAGAAGGGAATAACTCAGCAAAAGTAAGCAATAAAACATGCCCCTAGATTATGCTTTAACTAGCCACGATCTGAAGCAAATAGCCCTGAGAGAAGGAGATCTAAACAATGGTCTCTCTCATAACTACACAGGCTCTCTCAGAAGATTTCTATTACAGCACAGAGAGCTAAGAGCTAAGACTAAAGGAAAATGAGGCTTGGCTCTTTTCTAGAGAACTCGCAGTGAACTTCAATGCAGTTGCTTGGAAGCTGTGTTTTTCAAAAGGTTGTCTTCCCTCGAGTTTCGCTCATGCTTATATCTATCTCTTATTTGAAATTTGAACGTTGAGAAGTCCGTTGTCTCTAGCTTTGGTAGACGTTAGACTGAATGGCCTTTTTGAAGATGTTAGTCAACAATCTTTTATCCATCTGTGCACGCAAAATCTTCAGTGTTATTCTTTGGCTTCTATTTTGTCTAACATTGTAAGATGGACTGTCATCAGATATCTGCACATATTTCAAGCTTAAACGATAGACAGATAAGCTGTCTCTGATGTCAGTCAACGTTAGAACAAATAATCACAGAAATAGTAATGCCAAATGGCTATTCTAAAAGATACACACAAAGTAAGCATGATAATGGATGTTATCGTCTGCATGCATGCAGAGATACGTTCAGTCTACATTAAATGCAGAGATGTCAGAAGGATATGCGTGACAACTTTGACTATTCAATGCTTTGACCAATAGCAAATCGTTGTACATAAGAAGTCGATACAATCATGACTTATGAAATCGTTATGATCAAGTCAATTTAGCTAAATCGCTGTAAGACATAAACAAATCGTTATGTTTACTAAAGAAATCGTTATGGAGAGCAAATCGTTGTGTTCAATGAAGAAATCGTTATGAACACTTAGGAAATCGTTGCATGAAGCAAATCATTGTGTTCAGTGAAGAAATCATTATGAACACTTAAGAAATCGTTGCAGAAAGTAAATCGTTATGATTACTAAAGAAGTCGATGCGCGAAGCAAATCATTATGAGCTCTAAAGAAATCAATGCGCGAAGAAAATCGATATGAGCTCTAAAAGAAGTCGATGTGCGAAGCAAATCGTTATGAGCTCTAAAAGAAGTCGATGCGCGAAGCAAATCGTTATGAGCTCTAAAGATATCGATGCACGAAGCAAATCGTTATGAGCTTTAAAGGAAGTCGATGCGCGAAGCAAATCGTTATGAGCTCTAAAGAAATCGTTGCGCGAAGCAAATCGTTGTGAGCTCTAAAGAAATCGATGCGCGAAGCAAATCGTTATGAGCTCTAATGAAATCGATGCGATGACTTAGGGAATCGCTGCGATGAGCAAATCATTACGATGTCTTAAGAAATCGTTGCAATGACTTAAGGAATCATTGCGATAAGCAAATCGTTACGAAGTCTTAAGAAATCGATGCGATGACTTCAAGAATTGTTGCGATGAGCAAATCGTTACGAAGTCTTAAGAAATCGATGCGATGACTTAAGGAATCGTTGCGATGAGCAAATCGTTACGAAGTCTTAAGAAATCGATGCGATGACTTAAGGAATTGTTGCAATGAGCAAATCATTACGAAGTCTTAAGAAATTGATGTGATGACTTAAGGAATCGTTATGGGAACGATTTGTTTGTAATCAAGTAGTGTTTCTACAAAGAAATCGTTATGACATCAAATCGTTACAGCTTTAAGGAAATCGTTGTGATTTTCAATAGAAATCGTTATGGACTTAGAGAAATATCATACTGAACTTGACATGTTATAGATGTACTAATACTTACCAAATGGGCTTGATTTTCCTTGAGATTTTTCCTGAGCGCACAAGCTTATAGAATGTATGTTAGAAAACTTGAGAAGGTTTTGTTATTCACCAAAATCAATATGTAATTAATTAGAATTTCATGAGAATAGACTGATCATCAAACATACTGATCATCAATCTCCCCCTTTTTGGTGATGACAAAACATAACAAAAGCATGAATACAAAAAAAACGATATGTGCGGAATGTATTTCAGAAATGCTAAATATTTTTCTCCCCCTTTCTGTCATTAAGCAAAAAAGATAAAAGAGACAAAGAAGAAGAGAGAAGATTGAAGGGTACCCAAACAAAATGTATTGATTAATTCTGAGGAGGTACAGGTAGATAATAAGCAGGAGACAAAAGAGAGGCAAAGTGTCTGATGACAGGGAATGCCTGGCGTTCCTGCTCTTCAAAATAAGCTTGAAAGGCCCCAAGCTCAATTTGATAGGAGGGTCCCATGGTGGGAGCCATCCTCTTGATATGAATTTGCCTTTGATCTGAAATGAAATCCCCATATTTATCACTGCCGAGGGCTATCTTGTAGGATAAGAAAGACCCAAAATTGGCAAACCGAAGAAAGGCATCAATCTTGAGGGGATAGAGAATCTGATGTGATCTAAGCTCCTTCTTTAAATCAAAGAAGACTTTGTATCTTTCGACCCAAGTCAGATAGGAATCTCGGATGAGGTGTAGAGAGTTGGCATCCAAAAATTCACCGGGAGTCAATAGAGGTTGATTTGAACTGGCCTGAGAAGCATTAAGGTCTTCTAGCTGCTGAGCAGACAAGGGATAGAATTTCGTCCAATCAGCAGGAGATAGCATGTCACATTCAGTGAGAATAGGGGCAAGGATATCTGCCTTGATATACCCCTGAAGATACTGCTTGAAGAAAAATCTCAGAAAAGACAGATCACGACCTTCTTGCACAAATAACCTAGCCATGACCCTTGCAGCTCGCTTAAAAATAAGTGTTCCCACAGAAGAGTCCATAATCAAGGCATGGAGAGGGGGAAGAAACACTACATCACGAATGTTTAAGGTAGAAAAATCAACCTGAAGGGATTCAAAATGAGCTGTGCTTGAACTGAGAGCCCTGATGGCTTCATGGAATTGACCCAGCTAAGGTTTAGGAATGTAGTTAATATAGCAGTAATCAATGTACATCTGATACTGCCGGATGAACTTGATTTCCTTCTGAATAAAGGGTCCAAAAAGATGTTTATGATGAATTTGGAACCATTCAGAGAGATGGAGAGGAGCTTCTCTGGGTGGATACCTGGCGGCTTGAGCCTGACGAAATTTACTGTACAGATCTCTGTTGCTCCGAGCCCACTGTTCTTCAGGTTTGGCTTCAGTCATGGAGAAAATTTTTGACTGTTGAGCCTTAGAGAGAGAGGTGTAAGGAAAGATGGTGGTAAGATGATCTGAAAGATTTTGGAAGGGAAGACCAAAAATGTGAGAAAAAACTACTTTTTGAAGATATTCTTCATAGATAAGTTTCTGCTTATTTGAGATAGAAAGGGAAAACCAAAGGGGAGGATAACAAGTTTCAGAGGAGACAGGATGGGTGGAAGTGAGTCTCCTCTTTTTAGAGATAGGCCTAGAAGAGCCTGTCCTGTGAATATGGGTCCCAACGGCCAGGACTGAACGAAGTATTGCTACCTCAAATTCATCCTTGATATCCTGGATTTCAACCTGAGTGAGTTGGGCACCCTCAGGAATAATGGTAATGAAGGAAGGAGGTGTAGGTGGATTGAAGATTGAGGCAAGAGTTATGGTAGGGAGAGTAGAGGGTCTTGAGGAGGAAGGACCAGAAGAGGAAGAGGGCCCAGCTGAAGATGATGCTGGAGGAATCTGAAGAGATGTTGAGGGTGGAGGAATAATAGTGGAAGAAACAGGTGATGAAACAGATTGACAAAGAAATAGTGTAGGAGAGGATATAGGTCTTGGACGGGGTCGTTTAAAGGTGGTTGGAGCTGGAGGGGCAGTGGATGAGGTAGGTGGAGAAGGAGGGGTTGGAGTGGGAAGAGTAGAAGTGGCAGGGGGCTCATAAGCTGCAGCCTGTTCTGCTCTTTCAGCCACAGTTTCCACTGGGATAAAAGCCTCCTCGCCCAGTTCTGATGGCCCAGTCCCCTTACTGATATCAATATCTTCAATAGGCATACTATCAGATAGTTGTACTGCAATACTTGGCCCTGATGGCCCTGCTGGTGCATCAACTGAAGGCCCTGATGGCTGCTCCACTTGATCAACATCAATTGGCCCGGATGGCCCTGCATTATCTTCACTTTGCCCTGAAGGCCCACACTCTTGAATAGAGGGCCCTGAAGGCCTAGGAACATCTCTTGTAGTGCTCTGAGGGGCAGAGGGTTGAGGAGTAGGATCTTTGGGTCCTACTGCCTTCGAAATTTCAGACACCATTGTCTTCATTGTGCCCATTTCCTTATTGAACCACTTCATGGCATTTCTTATCTAAGATATATCATTGGAAATTGATTCCTGGCGAATAATAATAGAACTTACATTTGACTGTACTGAGGATAAAATCTCATCTTGTGCTTCCAACTTATCCATGACAGACTTCAAATTTATCTTCTTTATTTTCCTTAGCATTCTGTGTGCAATCCGCTTGCCTCTCTTTATCACCTGATCCTGATCTTCAGTATGAACTGAATTTTGCCTTTCATGCACAGGGACATCTTCAGTGTGCTCCCCCTGGGATGCTGCTTCCTGCTCATTCTCTTGGTCCCCCTGAATGGGAGCATCTTCCATCATTGTGTCATCTTGGACAAATGATTGCTCCTTCTCAATGGGAGCTTCATCCATAGCTACTTCCTCAGTGTGGCCCACTTTCACGGATTCAGGTATATGAGACTCACTGCTAATTTGCTCCCCCTGGCTGGGAGCATCTTCTGAAACATTGTCTGCAATGTGGTCGGATGCCACAGCTGCTACTGCTGAACTACCATCACCTTCTGAATTGCTTTGAATAGAATTGAGAACATCTCGAAGCACTGAAGCTACCCTAGAAGAAGTTAGAGGATCATCTGACATTGTTCCAACAGGAACAATGGTCTCAGGAGAAATGTCCTCAGTTCGACTTCTAGATTCTTCCATTACTGCCTCTGCTGGAGCTAGTGAGGCTTCCACTGCACCTTCCTTCTCCATTGCTGCTGCAGGTGATGTTGATGCTTCTGCTGGCTCTTCTGCTATTGCTATTCCAGATAGTGCTGCTGGTTCTACTAAATCTGCTGATGCCTCTTGTTGAGCATCTTGGGCTTCGCCGATTATGGCTTCACCCTCAGCCACAAATGTCTTGTTCCATACTCCATTGACTACTGAGAAACCACTTTTTCTGAGATTTCTAGACCTAATGGCTTGGCCTTGTTAGGATGGATTATTCGGTAATGACAAAGCTAAAAGGGGGGGGGGGGTTGAATAGATTTGCAGCGGAAACTTAAGCAATTTAAAAATTACTTCGAATTAAAAGATTTACTCAATTAAAACCCCTCTAATCTGATGCAATGTGTGTGAGCAAACTAACAGTTAGTATGTAGACAAAATCCCTATGCATGCATCTAGCGCAATACAATGCAAACCACAAATCAAATCGCAGTGCACAAGGGATTTTTTAGGTGGTTCGGAGATCACACCACGTGACTCCTATGTCCACCCCTCACATAGTGAGGACACACTACTCATGAACTGAGTACAACACACACACACGAGTACAACGGCTCAACCACACACACACGCGCAGAGTAAACTACTTATGAGCGAGTTCGGTGACTACAACTCACACACACACGTGTTTTCTGATGTGCACCGACGATCAGAACAACACACACATGTGAATCAAGCACAAGGGTCACTTGAGACACACCAACACACACACATATGATGAAAGAAGGAAAGCAGGAAGAGTTCTGAGTGGAAGAGATGAATCCTGGTTGAGAACTATTCTGGGAATGCCTAGATGGAGTTCAAACTTCGTCTTGATGGCTTCAGATCGATGGAGAAGCTTCAGTCCACGACGTTCTATCTTCAGAACTGCTGGATCGATTGATCTTTCTGTCTCTGAGCAGCAGCTTGAAGCAGAGCAGCAGCAACACCTTCTGTTCTTGGACTTGCTCTAGGGTTTTTGGTTGTGGCTGCCTCTGTACGAGATTTGCTTCAGAAGGTTGCTTATATAGAGGTGTTTTCATATGGAGAAATGTGAGAGTTGGAAACACCATCTTTCGTAGCTTGGAAAGTTCCTGTATTTCAAGATTCTATGCGGCTATCGACAGGCCTTGATCATCTGTCGACAGTTTGCAACAATTTTGCAACAACAGAGATCTGGGATTTCAGTTCTGTGAGATCTATCGATAGTCGACTGAGCATCTGTCAACAGATGGCTGTATTCTGAGCTTGTGTGTTTTCTGTCTGATCACACCTGTGGCATCTGTCGACAGGCACTTTGGGATCTGTCGACAGGTGACAGATTTCAATGTATATGTGACCTTTTTCTCTCATTTTGTGAGAGCTTGGATGTATGCATTCATACCTACATCATAAAACATGTATAATCAGATATTTTGAATACATAAATAACCAAATATTGCATCAGGTTATTGTCATGTATCAAACCTCAATTATGATTGTTCATCATCAAAAACATGTTGTTATAAACATTAGAATGAAAACCCAACATTCTCGCCCTTTTTGATGATGACAAAACTTACAATTGATGTTTCTCCCCCTTTTGACAACATCTAAAAAGATAAGTCATGCACAATTGGATAAGAATGAAGCAAAGAATTGTGTGACCACATAACTGAATTGTGAAAGATATGAGTTGGGAATAAGTGTTCAATTAGAATCTTAAGGTTGAGAACTGGTTTATACCCATTGCAAGATGTCATAGACACTAGTATTAAGACACGTAAAAATTCTACAATAGTTAAGAGATAATACTTCGGGAATCTCAAGTTATAGCATTTAGGATACATCGTCCAAAAACATATGAAAGTAAGATAACCCCTTGAATAAAACCATTAAAGAAAATCATATACCTTAGTGGTGATTTTCAGTTGGTAAAGGAAGGTAATGTCCAAATAAACATTTGACAATTGACAACCCATTGCCCTTGATTTAAATCTTGGAGGCTCCACTCTATTTCAAGCATTTGAACAATTTCTTTTGTCAAGTTAATGTGGGAAAAGTAGTAATTAGGATCACTTTCACCTTTTGACGTGAAGGTAGACATGAGGGATGCCCGTACCCCCAGTTACTCAGTGTGAGTGACCATCATACCATTGTTCAGAGATAATGAAAAGACTTTTTTACGCGAAGATAGACATTTGTGATGCCCATGTCCCCGGTTACTCAGTGATACTCATCATTGCTCTGCCTTTGTCCCATTTCAAATACTTTTTATGAACTTTTGAGTGTTTGAAATAGGTAGCTTTTCTCTTCTTTTTTTTTTAACAATCAAGGTCAATGGTTATTTAATGTCAATCGTTAATGTAAAACATTAAGTTTAAGAACCTTCTTACTTATCAAACCATTTTAGAAACATGATAATCCACAAGGGAGTTATTCAAGTGAGTTAGGTTAAAATCATTAGATTTGATCAATGTTTTCTAGATGACACAACCTAGACTCAAGCACAAAATATTATATCAAAATCATTGTGATTAATTCAATGTCGTTGATACTTTGTGAATATGAAAGGTTGCAATGAATATTAAGTCCAAATTCTCCCCTTGCATCAATAATATGAACATAATCATAAGGTAAGGATTACAGAAGATGAAGATTTATCATTGAAATGTGTATCTGTCGACAGCAAGGGAGTGACTGTCGACAGATGCACACAGACCTGAAAGACTTGGTTCTCGGAGGTCAAGAACTGTGCTCGGTTGTCGACAGATGGAATTCTTCTATCGACAGAAACACTCAGAGTTCAAAAACTGGTTTTTGTAAAGTCATATCTGTCGACAGTGTGGTTCAGGGCTGTCGACAGGAGCTTTGAAACTTCAGCTTTAAGGCTTTGAATTGAGAGTGACTTGAACCATAAGATTGAGGGATAAATACACATTGAGTATGAAGGGTATCCCTTATCAATTTCACTCACTTAGCCTTCACTTACTCCCCTATAGAGTGTGCATATGATAACTAATCATTCAAGCATTTGCACACAAAAGAGCATCCATAAGCATGTTCAATATTTACTCCCCCATAACACATGCATAAAAAGTAGCACATAATTAGCCTTATGCATAACATGACTTTTGGTAATTGGCGGAGTATTTTACTCACGCATAATGATAGTTTCCAAACAAGCATAACTTATTTTTCCACATGTCATCATTTGATATACCAAGAGATCATGTGCACAGTTATGCAAGCAAGATGACCTGATTCCTACTTCTAAGAGGCATTGTTATGTAGGGGTAGCATTAAGACACATTTTCATTGCTTAGATAAAGGTAAAGATCCATTTCAATTATTGCAGTTCAAAACTGAACTGATAAAGAAATTTTACCTGAACAGTCTTCAATCACAGTCTCAAAATTTTTTTTTACCTTTGTTCTCCATCATTTCTTGCCTTGCATAGCCAATGGCATGAATTCATTTCTAATTTTTGGCTGCAAGACATCTCAGCTTGTTGATCAAGTTTGTTTTGGGACCCACACTTGCTTGGGCCCTACAATGACATTAATGTTAGGATCTAACAATGAAGATTTCAGAATCCAAAGTGATTTGGTTTTTGGATTTCTATTGTTTTGTGCAGTTTTCCTATTCATAGATACATGAAATTTTTGATCTTTATGAACATGATGTTTATCCTTGTGTGTATGAACACATGGATTATTATGGAGCTTTGAAGCATGCACAGAATCATGGTTTTTATGCCAACAGTTCTTAGAAATATGACCAATTTTATGACATGTGAAGCGTTGGACTGGTTTGGCATGATTATGACAGTGCTGGCTTTTATTCCAGCAGAATTTAGCAAGATGACCAGGCCTATTGCATTTAAAACAAATGGGTTGAGCATTTACCTGAATCTTACCATAGTATGAATGCGTTTGCTGGAATCTCTATGGTCCTTTAGAGTACCTTTGACTATCCTTGGGTTGAGAAGAAGGAGATGGTACCCTTTGGTATCTCTTGGCGTGATGTGGAGTTGGAGATTTCCTTGAAACATTCTGGGCCTCTGGAGGAGGTGTAGAGACCCTGTAGACTCTTGTTTTCTTCTCCATTTTCTTTTTCTGGTTTTCAAATGAAACATGATTCTTCCTATTTGGAGCCTTTTTGTTCAAATTTTTCTTTTCAGCTTTCAATGCAACAATTTCTTTTTCAGAAGTTAGAAGTTGGCTTTTCATGACATCTAGACCATTTTGTATTTTGTTCTTTTCAATTTCACTTTGAACAACTTGATTTTCCAAGTCAACAATTTTCTTCTTAAAATTGTTTCAATCATCATTTAATGGTCTGTCATGATAGAAGCTTTCAATCTTCTTTTTCAGATGATTATTTTTCTCAAACAGTTGGTTGCACTTTTCTTTTATTTGGTGGTCATGAGCCATGTTGGAGATTTGTTTGTTCAATTGATCATTATCAAATTTGAGATTCTCATTATGATCAATCAATTTTTCATTTTCATTTTTCAAATCAAAATTTTCAGATTCAACCTGATCATGATCTTCTTTCAACTTAGAAAACTTGATTTCATAGTTTTTTACTTCCTTTTCCAATTTTTCATTCTCTATCTTGAGTTTTTCATTTTCTTCATAGAATGCTTTAGCATTATCAATTCTTATTTCATTCTTCTCCAATTTTTCTTTTAACTTCTTGTTTTGATGTTTAACATTTTTAAATTGTTTGCACATGTGCTCATAGCATTCTATCAATTCATCATAAGACATATCATTCTCTGGATCAGAATTGGATATTGATGCATCAAATGGATCTGAATTGGATTTACCTGACCTTTGAGAGTTTCTTGACTTCTCTGACAGATGTGATCCTTCAGATTCGTTTGAACGGGAAGATCCTCTTGAGCTGCCATGAGCCATGTAGCATTTTTCTTCCATTCCCTTTCTAGACTTGCATGTTTTCATAGAGGAGACCTGCATTTCATCAACCTTGTCATCAAACTCAATTATCATAGGTCTATTTATGATGCTTGAGAACTTAGCCATATTTCTGAATATGTTTCAGATGATTAGACCAATCAACAAAATATTGAGTGAGATCAAAAGGCAATCAATCAGTTCAAGCAAATCAAGTCAGATTTAGAATCAATTGTTAGGAATCAGAGCAGTAAAGCACACAAGGACAAATCTCCCAAAATACAACCGATGAACAGAGAACCTGCTCTGATACCAATTGTTAGGATCGGTTATTCGGTAACGGCAAAGCTAAAAGGGGGGGTTGAATAGATTTGCAGGGGAAACTTAAGCAATTTAAAAATTACTTCGAATTAAAAGATCTACTCAATTAAAACCCCTCTGATCTGATGCAATGTGTGTGAGCAAACTAACAGTTGGTGTGTAGACGAAATCCCTATGCATGCATCTAGCGCAATACAATGCAAACCACAAATCAAACCACAGTGCACAAGGGATTTTTTAGGTGGTTCGGAGATCACACCACATGACTCCTACGTCCACCCCTCACATAGTGAGGACACACTACTCAAGAACTGAGTACAACACACACACACGAGCACAACGGCTCAACCACACACACATACGCAGAGTAAACTACTTATGAGCGAGTTCGGTGACTACAACTCACACACACACACGTGTTTTCTGATGTGCACCCATGATCAGAACAACACACACACGTGAATCAAGCATAAGGGTCGCTTAAGACACACCAACACACACACATATGATGAAAGAAGGAAAGCAGGAAGAGTTCTGAGTGGAAGAGATGAATCCTGGTTGAGAACTCTTCTGGGAACGCCTGGATGGAGTTCAAACTTCATCTTGATGGCTTCAGATCGATGGATAAGCTTGAGTCCACGACGTTCTATCTTCAGAACTGCTGGATCGATTGATCTTTCTGTCTCTGAGCAGCAGCTTGAAGCAGCGCAGCAGCAACACCTTCTGTTCTTGGACTTGCTCTAGGGTTTTTGGTTGTGGCTGCCTCTGTACGAGATTTGCTTCAGAAGGTTGCTTATATAGAGGTGTTTTCATATGGAGAAATGTGAGAGTTGGAAACACCATCTTTGGTAACTTGGAAAGTTCCCGTATTTGAAGATTCTATGCGGCTGTCGACAGGCCTTGATCATCTGTCGACAGTTTGCAACAGTTTTGCAACAACAGAGATCTAGGATTTCAGTTTTGTGAGATCTGTCGACAGTCGACTGAGCATCTGTCGACAGATGGCTGTATCCTGAGCTTGTGTGTTTTCTGTCTGATAACACATGTGGCATCTGTCGACAGGCACTTTGAGATCTGTCGACAGGTGACAGATTTCAATGTATATGTGACCTTTTTCTCTCATTTTGTGAGAGCTTGGATGTATGCATTCATACCTACATCATAAAACATGTATAATCAGATATTTTGAATACATAAATAACCAAATATTGCATCAAGTTATTGTCATGTATCAAACCTCAATTAAAATTGTTCATCATCAAAAAATGTTGTTATAAACATTAGAATGAAAACCCAACGGGCCCATCTTCTCAACTACTGCCCCAGACAAATTCACGCCAAAATGACTGAAAACCTTGGTGAGCAAATGGGCGTAGGGCAGTGATACGTTCAGCTTACTCTTAGTATCCCAAATCTGATCACAAGCAAACTTCATCCTCTCTATCATAACTTCGGCCATATTTATCTCTTTTTTCTGAATGGCCCAATACATCACATCTGAGTCTGCCTTAGTGCAGGTTGAGAAAGTGGCACTTCTAGGGACTAATATCTGACAGACTATGAAGTGCAGAAGACGATTGAAGGCATTCAACTGGTTTATATCTAGTTTCCCATCTTTTAACTTATATTCGGGACCAACAATCCCAAGTCCCTTAACTAGGGTATCCTCTGTGTGGATCCCACTATGCTCAGATGTGGACATAGCAAACAAGGACTTCAACAAATCATAATCTATTCTGATTTGGGTACCTTTGACAGAAGATGTTAAGGACCCATCTGCCTCTAACTTCAGACAGACATAAAACGCCTTTACAAGATCTAGGTAGCTTACCTCTGAAAGGGTTGCGATTCCAGTCCACTTCATCCTGTCCATAGCATCCACTATACTGTGCATCCATTTCTTCTCAAGATCTGCAACATCCACTGCCTTATTGCCACACAGCTTGGTCTTCACAAACGTGAACCTCTCCTGCTGCTCGACCGATAGAAACTCAGCGCTGTAGCCCCCAACACTACCGGAAACAGCTCGTGCGGCCATGGATTTGGGTGGAAAAGTTTTAGGAGGGATGAGATGGTGGCACAAGTGAAAGCCCTTAAGAAATTCTTCGAGGGAAGAAGTGAGAAGCTTCGAATTTTGCAGAGAGTCGATGTCGGAATCGTTAGGGCATCGGCTCAGGCAACCAGACGAAAGAGGGAAAAGGTAAAAGGTAGGAAATGAATCATTCCCACATCAATTTTGTAGTAAATAAATGAATACTTTATCGAAAAGTGAGGCGCCAAAAGGCGGGAGGAAACGACAAACAAGTTTGACTTTTCAAAAGGTCTTTTTCAAGAGAGACAAAAAAATAGTTGAGTATATCTTTTGCTTAACGCCATGGAGAGAAAGATAACTTAAATTCTGAAAATTTATATATCAGTATAAACAGAGATCTTTTCACAAATTACACATGCCCAATTCCCTTCTAAGAGATGTGAATCTCTCTTCGGGTAAGGCTTTTGTGAAGATATCTGCTAACTGAACATTTGTATCAATAAAAGATATTTCTAAATTACCATTAGCTACATGATCTCAAATGAAATGGTATCTAACCTCAATGTGCTTGGTCCTTGAATGCTGTACTGGGTTTTTGGTGAGATTTATAGCACTTGTGTTGTCACACAGCAGAGGAATTGTTTTGAAGTGAAGCCCATAGTCCTCAAGTTGTTGCTTGATCCACAGGAGTTGTGTACAGCAGCTCCGGGCAGCAACATACTCAGCTTCAGCAGTTGATAGTGCCACTGAATTTTGCTTCTTGGAGGACCATGATATCAAACATCCTACAAGGAATTGACAACATCCAATGGTGCTTTTTCTATCTACCTTGCATCCAGCATAGTCAGCATCAGAGTATCCTACCAAGTTAATTTCGCATGCTTTTGGATACCAAAGACCTAAGTTATGAGTTCTAGATAAGTATCTAAAAATTCTTTTTACTGAGATTAGATGTGATTCCTTAGGATCTGCCTGATATCTAGCACACATACATAAACTGAATAAAATATTAGGTCTGCTAGCAGTTAGATAAAATAATGAACCTATCATACCTCTGTAGATCTTTTGATCTACTTTCTTACCATCCCTGTCACTGTCCATCCTCGTTGATGTACTCATGGGTGTTGACAGTGGCTTCGCGTTCTCGAAACCAAATTTCTTCAGGAGTTCCGTTGTGTACTTTGCTTGGCAGATGTGAGTGCCTTCCTTTCCTTGTTTGATTTGTAATCCAAGGAAGTAGTTGAGCTCTCCCATCATGCTCATTTCGAATTCACCCTGCATGAACTTCTCAAAATACTTGCAAAGAGATTCGTTAGTGGAACCAAAAATTATGTCATCTACATAAATCTGAACAGATAAGATATGTTTGACCTTTGACATTATAAAAAGGGTGCTATCAACTTGACCTCTACTGAAACCATGGTTTAAAAGAAAAGAACTAAGCCTTTCATACCAGGCTCTAGGTGCTTACTTTAAACATACAATGCCTTATGAAGTTTAAAAACATGATTCAGAAATTCTGTATCATCAAAACCTGGAGGTTGTTCCACATAAACTTCCTCCTTGATAAAACCATTTAAAAAAGCAGACTTAACATCCATTTGAAATATTTTTAAATCTAATGCCGATGCATATGCAAGTAAGATTCTAATAGCCTCAAGTCTAGCTACAAGTGCATAGGTTTCATCGAAATCTATACCTTCCTCCTGGGAATAGCCTTGAGCTACCAGTCTGACCTTGTTTCTTAGGATCACACCAGTCTCATCTAATTTGTTTCTGAACACCCACTTGGTGCCAATAATTTGATGGTCTGATGGTCTGGGAACAAGTGACCATACTTGGTTTCTCTTGAACTGGTTTAGTTCATCTTGCATGTCTATAATCCAAGATTCATCAGTTAAAGCTTCATTTACTGTCCTAGGCTCAATCTGAGAAACAAATGCTATGTAATCACAGGGTATTACATTACCTCTCATTCTTACCCCTATAGATGGATCACCAATAATATTCTCAGGTGGGTGATCTTTCTTGTATCTCCACTCCATTGGAAGATTATCATGTGTAATGTTCTTTTGTTGCAGGTCTTCCAGAGGTGGATCATCCTTGTCTTCAATTGATGTATCCTTTAATTCCATAGACAATTCATCTGCATCATCAATGTCACTATCTTCCTTTCTCAAGGAAGGGTTAGTTTCATCAAAAATGATATGAACATACTGTTCAATTAATAAAGAGCGCTTGCTAAATACTCTATAGCCTTTAGGTTTAGAGGTGTACCCCATGAAGATGCCTTCATCTGACTTGGCATCTAACTTACCAATATCTCTTTTTCCGTTATTGTGGATGAAGCAAGGACATCCAAATGTCCTGAAGTGACTGATCTTTGGCTTCTTTCCCTTGAATAATTCATACGATGTCTTCTTCAGGATTGGCCTGATCATAACTCTATTGATGATGTAACTTGTCATGTTCACTGCTTCAACCCAGAAATACCTTGGCAAGTCATATTCTGACAGCATGGTTCTCGCCATGTCCAATAAGGTTCTGTTCTTCCTCTCAGCAACTCCATTTTACTGTGGTGTCCTTGGTGCTGAGAAATTGTGCTCAATTCCTTCATTTTCACAGAATTTTACCAACTTCTCGTTTTGAAATTCACCTCCATGATCTGATCGAATACTAACAATGCTGAATTTCTTGTCTTTCTGAACCATCTTGCTAAAACTGACAAAGTTTTCAAATGTGTCATCTTTATGTTCTAAGAATGATACCCATGTAAATCTGGAATAGTCATCAACTATGACAAGCCTAAAATTCTTTCCTCCAAGACTAGTGGTCCTCATTGGCCCAAACAAATCCATACGAAGGAGTTCTAAGGGTTTTGAGGTGGTTACCATGGTCTTTGACTTGAAGGAGCTCATAGTGTGCTTTCCTTTTGCACATGGTCTACAAATACCTTCCATTTTTGTGCTAACCTTTGGTAGACCTTGTGACAGCCCTCGTTACACCGGTACGGTTATACCAACCCACGTCGGTATAGCGAGCGCTGCCACAGTGGGGCATTTACCCAAACGATACGTACAGCTGAGATACACGCGAATATACAACAGAGTAGCGGAAGTAAAAGACAACAGTCTCCATTCATTCATCACCCACATTAAACATACATGCAATTCGCCATTAACATAAAAGAAATAAAGGTCCACATGATTTAAATTTCTGAAATAAAAATACAAATTGTCCACATTCATACATCCTTTTCATAATACTCTAATACAATGTTCAATTACATACTTATGAAATACACAGTCTCAAAGAAACTCCAAAGCTAGCTAATCTCCGCGCTCGGAGTCCGTCTCTGCTGCCTCCTCCAAAGGTGCCATGTCACCAACCACACCTGTACGCCGAAGCAAGGAGTGAGTCCAAGGACTCAGCAAGCAACACTACTCACGATATATACGTACAAGTCCTAGTGGTTTCTACATGCACATTTACAATTTGCAACACATAGCATGCTAGTCAATTCAAGTTTCAACCTATCATGAAAGTTTTACACTTTTATACATGACTCATGCTTTCAGATTTCCAAACAAATAAAATTCACCTATCGCATGATCTCTATTCAATTTACTCATGAAACTTTAATCTTTAAAGAGCTAAAACATGAGAGCTATCAACATGAACATTTTACATACATGAAAGGGAACACAACTAGCATGGATTTTTCATATTTTTAAACACCTACATAGACCTTTTCACATGCTTTAGGTTGCTGATTTCATATGGTTTCATGGCTGAAAGCCTATGCATGAGAGCTACAATAATGCATAAAACATATAATGTTAACAACCATTCATGCTATCTTGTGCCCGTGTTCACTAATTATCCCTAACATGGATTCTAGACATCTTTGCACATTTAAACATGATGATAATAACATGAATTTACTGAATTCACATGGTTTCAGATTTGTCTCACATAGGTTTCAATAACACATTTTTCACATCTTGAGTTTCACATTTTCTTTACACAAATTCCCTCTTTCACATGGTTCACTTTACACATACACATTCACATTGTCACTTACACATGGACACATACACATTATACATTTCACATTACACATTTTAGGTGCCGTGACACATAGTCCAAACCACCAAAGAAGGACATATACACATCACATTACACATAGACGCCATCTAGGCATTCCAATGGCGACTCTTGGACTGCGCAGACCGGGAGAACAAGTCTCCACCCTAACCAGTGGTACTTGTCCACCTCCAGGATTTCCCCCTAATGCCCTTAGGGTCACTTAACACACTGAACTTTCTCAGGGGGACTTTTCCCTGATACAGCTCCACTGCCCTCTACGGAAGCAGTGTCATTGGCACAGTTACACATTTACACATTTACCGTTTTACACATGGTTTCATACTTCACACTTTTCATTACATTCACTTTCTCACTCACATGAATATCTCTGTTTTTCCTAACATGGTACTACAGAATTTCAAGAGTTTAACACACATAAACACACTAATCATGTTGGGTTTAGGCAATATCTAATCACATTACGATCATATGCATGAATTATCACATTTCACATGAAAAATACATAACTTTTTATTTACTGATCCAAATGACCTGAAATTTTACCACATGCTGTTTTCGGGTTCATGATCATACACTCAAGTTTTCAGATTTTTCTGAGCTAAATATAATTTACAGAAAATAAAACACTTAATTAGCATACTATTCACAACTTAAGCTAACATGGGGTTTGACACATCTTGCAATTTGCCACTTACTGTTTTACACAGAGGCTACTAACATATGCATGATTTGAGAATACAAAATTACCCTAGATCATACATCTATAGATCAATTACCACAAACCATCATTGCATGTTTTTATTTTACCGAACCGGATTTTATTAGCAAATTACACAAACATGGATAATTTACCAAAATTGCAAACACACATACTGACACACTAACCTTCATGATCAGACCAAAACCAAGGCATTCATACTAATTCTAATCATGAAACATAAGTTTTCAAGAATCTCAATAAGTCATGCTCACAAGTTTAAGGGATACCATTTCCCACATTCACCATCACACCCCATTCCTTCACACATGACAATTAACAATATACATAGAGTATAAGGTTTACCATATATCCTCATCACGGAAATCATATCGAAATTAATGTATAAGAAGGGCAGAACAGTTCACTGTTCTGTCCTGAGGAACTTGGCGGCGGTCTCTGGCCGCTGACTCAGGGTCAGCGGCATGGTCGATGGACGCCAAGCATGATCTGGGCGTCCAGGGACCTTGCCGTCGAATCAGGTCTGTGCAGAAACACAGACCCGAGCTCTGAAACTTGGGTGAATGGGAGGGTCTAGGACTCGAGGAAAAATGCTCAAAAATCATAAAACCGACCTAGACTCATAAGGGGACATCATGGGTAGGTCACTTGCCTTCCAAAAATTCCTCCAAGGGATCTAGGGCTCGGTGAAGTCCTCCTTGGGCAGTCCCAAGAAAGTTGCAGAAATGCCTCTAAGGTCACCTTCCTCTGGGTTCTTGGATGAGCTCCACAGCAAGGGGACGATGGGGAAGCCTTCTCCTTTGCTCCAGCTTCCTTCTTGTCGCAGTAGATCTCCAGATCAAGCTCCAAGGGGGTCGGATTTGAGGGTGCTAAGATGGGGTTTTCTCACAGTTTTCCTCCTAGGGTTTTTCTCTCTCTTTTCTCCTCTTACAAGGGTGAAGGGAAGAGTGGGGAGAGGCCATTTCGGGTTTAGACTTAAGGAGGGTCTCTCTCCCACTCACTAGGGTGATAGGACACCCTCAGAGCCGTTGGGGGACATCCCCCAATGGGTGGCCATACCTTGTTTCAGAAGCTTGCAGCTTTGCTGCGCATGCAGGTCAGAGAAATTGGCGTCCATATCGCTGGACGCCAGAATGAGTGTTGGCGTCCATGTCTGGACGCTGACACCACGTAAACGGCCTGGGGTTGACGCCAAGATGGCCTTCGGCCAGAACTCTAAATTATGCAGAAAACCATGCATACCATGCATATATACATGCAATATACATACGGTATTGTATCCATACTATTATCATGCAATACATACATTATTTATACTTAATATAAACACATGCACACGTAATTATACTAATTAATGCGTACGTAAATATGTACATACATACACAAGTACAAACATACACACATAAATACAAATAATGCGACGAAAATTAGAGGGCCTTACACCCTCTCCCCCTTAAAGAAACTTCGTCCTCGAAGTTAGAACGACACTACTCAAACAAAAGGGGATACTTCTTCTTCATCGCATCCTCAAGCTCCCACGTAGCCTCCTCACGTGAGAAGTTCCGCCATAGAACTTTCACCGACGCAATACTCTTGTTCCGGAGATGCTGAACCTTCCGGTCAAGAATGGCTACGGGTTGCTCGACATACGAAAGATCTGGCTGGATCTCCACGGGCTCATGACTAATCACATGAGACGGATCTCGGACATACTTCCTGAGCATAGATACGTGGAATACCGGGTGAACGCTAGCCAAAGCTGGGGGTAAAGCTAGCTCGTACGCCACGCTGCCCAAACGTCTGAGAATCTCATATGGGCCAATGAATCTAGGGCTTAGCTTGCTATGCCTGCCAAATCTGACAACTCCACGAGTAGGCGATATCTTCAAGAAGACATGATCGCCAACCTCGAACTCCAAATCCTTTCTCCTGTTGTCGGCATAACTCTTCTGCCTATCCTGTGCCGCAACAAGCCTTTTCCTGATAAGCTGAATCTTATCCGAAGTTTCCTGAACTAACTCCGGTCCGATCAACTGCCTATCACCAGTCTCCTCCCAACATAAAGGAGATCTGCAGGGCCTACCATACAACGCCTCGAATGGAGCCATACCAATACTAGCATGAAAGCTGTTGTTGTATGCGAACTCCACAAGAGGTAAATGACGCTCCCAATCATCCTTCCAATCCAGAACACACGCTCTCAACATATCCTCGAGCGTCTGGATAGTCCTCTCGGACTGTCCATCGGTCTGGGGATGAAACGCCGAACTGAGCTTAAGCTCCGAACCTAACGCATCCTGAAGACCCTTCCACAATCTCGAAGTAAATCTCGGATCTCGATCCGAAATGATCGACTTCGGCACACCATGCAATCTAATGATACCGCTAACATACAGTCTAGCTAAACTCTCTACTGACTGCTTCTTCTTCATAGGCAAGAAATGAGCAGTCTTCGAGAATCTATCTACAACTACCCAAATCGAGTCATTGCCCCTTCTAGATCGAGGCAAACCCGAAACGAAGTCCATAGTGACAGCTTCCCACTTCCATACGGGGATATCCATCCTCTGCATAAGGCCGGATGGTCGCTGCCGCTCGGCTTTCACTTGCTGACATACTAGACATCTAGACACATAATCCGCAACATCCTTCTTCATGCCGGACCACCAAAATGATCTCTTCAGGTCTTGATACATCTTAGTGTTACCCGGATGAATAGAGAATCGCGATCTATGAGCCTCCGCTAACACATGCTCACGGACATCTACTACATCGGGGACACAAACACGGTGCTGAAATCTAATCACACCGTCCTCATCACGAGCAATGCCCGCCTTACCCACTAACTCTAACAATCTAGGATCGGCTTTCTGCTGCTCAATCACCTCATCCAAGACTGAGGATCTAAGGGATAGCTGAGCTACAAAAGCCTGACACAACGATGGCTCTAACTCGGTCATAGAGCACGCTGCATCCTCCAACATCTTCCAATCCTGCTGGAGCGAAGACCTCTTTCTACTAAGAGCATCCGCTACGACGTTCGCCTTTCCAGGATGATACTGAAGGTCGAAGTCATAGTCCTTCAAGAACTCAATCCATCTTCTCTGCCTCAGGTTTAATTCCTTTTGGGAGAAAAGATACTTCAAGCTCTTGTGGTCGGTAAACACCTCAAATCTGACACCATAAAGATAGTGCCTCCAGATCTTTAGTGCATGAACCACAGCTGCGAGCTCCAAGTCATGAGTCGGATAGTTCCTCTCATGCTCCTTCAACTGACGAGAAGCATAAGCCACTACCCTCTCTTGCTGCATGAGCACACAGCCTAAACCAATCTGAGATGCATCCGTATAAATGGCAAAGCCCTCTAGACCACTAGGCAATACCAATACCGGAGCAGAAGTAAGCTTAGCCTTCAATAGCTGAAAGCTGCGCTCACATGCCTCAGACCATACGAACTTCTCACCCTTTCTGGTCAGCTTTGTCAAAGGGGCGGCGATGGATGAGAAACCCTCAATGAATCGCCGATAATAACCAGCTAACCCAAGGAAACTACGAATCTCCGAAGGGGTCCTGGGAATCTCCCAATCCATAACTGCCTGGACTTTTGCTGGATCAACTGCAACACCAGCGCCGGAGATAACATGCCCGAGAAAATGAACCTCGCGCAACCAGAACTCGCACTTGCTGAACTTCGCATACAGCTTGTGCTCACGGAGAACCTCTAAGACTAACCTCAAATGCTGACGGTGTGTGGCCTCATCCGGAGAATAGACCAACACGTCATCAATAAACACAACAACAAAGCTATCTAGATACGGACTAAACACCCGGTTCATGAGATCCATGAACGCTGCAGGGGCGTTAGTCAATCCGAAAGGAAGGACCAAAAACTCATAATGTCCATAACGGGTTCTAAATGCCGTCTTGGACACATCCTCACTCCTAATCCTCAACTGATGATAACCAGATCGCAAGTCAATCTTGGAAAAGACTGATGCCTCTCGCAACTGGTCAAACAGATCATCAATCCGAGGTAAGGGATACCTGTTCTTCACAGTCACTTGGTTCAACTTCCTATAATCAATACACAACCGAAGTGACCCGTCTTTCTTCTTGACGAATAATACAGGTGCGCCCCAAGGGGAAACACTAGGGCGAATAAATCCCTTATCGAGCAATTCTTGCAATTGCTTCCTCAACTCGGCTAATTCTGCAGGGGCCATCCGATATGGGGCCTTCGAGATAGGAGAGGTGCCTGGAAGCAACTCTATAGTGAACTCTATCTCCTATCCGGTGGCAATCCAGACAAGTCATCGGGAAAGACATCTGGAAATTCCTGCACCACATCGATCTCTGCAAGAGTCAGTGACGAACCAGCATCGGGTACTAGCATAACGCTGGCAAGAAATGCGTCACAACCCTTGTTCACCATGCGCATCGCCTTCATGGCAGAGATAACTAACTTTCCCGCTAAGTTCTTTGGCAAGGGATGAGAGAACTCATCCTCACCAGGAATGCGGAAAACAATCTTCTTCCTACGACAATCCACTAACGCATAGTGCTCCTCTAGCCAATCCAGACCAAGGATACAATCATAGTCCTTCATCTTTAGCAAGAAGAAACACCCATCTAGGAATCTATCCTCAATGCACACAGGTAACGACGGAATGCACTTCCTAGTCGATACCGTACCCGCAGGGGTGTGCACAGACAAAGGGACCTCTAACTCCTCAGACTCTATGCCTGACTCTAGGGCTAACTGCCTAGCGAACCGCTCGGAAATGAACGAGTGAGTAGCACCCGTATCAAACAAAACCCGAGCGTGCACACCGAAAAGTAAAACTGTACCTTCGGTGACATGCTCCGCCTGCTCGGCGTCCTCACGAGCTAACGCAAACACTCGAGCTGGGGCTCGAGGCCTTCCTGGTCGTCCTGTAGCTGGCGCGGCTGCCGCTACTGCTGGTACTGGCGCTCCACGCTGAGCTCCTTGCTGAAGTCTTGGCCAATCTTTGATCTTGTGGTCGCTGCTCCCACACTTTAAGCATCTACCCGCTATTAACCAGCACTCGGACCCACCATGTGTCTTCCCACAATGGGGACACTCTTTCTTCGCACCGGGGGAACGTACAGAAGGTACCTGAGAGTTGCTGACTGCCACTGATTTCTGCGGTGTCTGGTACACCGTTTTCCTTTTATCTTGCCGCTGGAAGGTCGCTGTCGGCCTCTTCTGCGAAGCCTTCTTCTCCTCCAGATACTGCTCCATTTCTCCCTCCTGTCTGCAGGCTGCGCTGAGGGCCTCGTCTAGCGTGCGGTGGTCGAACGCCACGAGTCTCGTCCTCAGTGATGGTTTGAGACCCATCACAAATTTCTTGGTCTTCCTGCGCTCATCCTCTACTATATGCAGTGCATATTTAGAAAGTTCAGAAAACCTTGCCTCGTATTCCAGGACGGTCATTGATCCTTGCGTCAGGGAAAGGAATTCTTGCTCCATCTTGTCCTGGATATGCTCTGGGACGAACTTGGCTCGGAAGAGCCTCACGAACGCATCCCACGCCACGTCTACCACTCCGTCCTCAAAGCATGTACGTAGTAGGGAGGACCACCATACATCAGCTCTCTCCTGCAATACACCTTCATAAGCTCTAACTAACAAATTCTAACTTGACAAACAACATACAAGCATAACTAAAGCATACCTGTAGCATGTAGGTGGCTAATGTCACCTTGTCCTCATCAGGACACCTGATAGCTCGGAAGATTTTCTCTGTCTCCCTCATCCAGCTTTCTGCCATTAGCGGATCACTCTCCCCCTTAAAAGAGGGTGGGGTCATCCTCTTGAATCGCTCCATGATGGAAGGTCCACCATGGTCCTGAGCTGGGGCCTGAGCCTGCTACATTAAACAATAACAACATACAATAAACACAATATCACACAGTTTAAATAGCAAACTACTAGGTTGTTTCGTTATTCTACCTGGGCCTCCAACTGGGCCTGGAGTGCTGCCTGGGTGTGGGCCTGCGTCTGCATGGCTTGCACCAGACCTTGCATGAATACTCCATAGTCCACTGGCGGTGGTGGGGGAAGCACAGGACCCTGTGGGGCCGGGGCCTACTGCTCCGCCCGCTCCTCACGCCTCTGCTCGTCGTCGCGAGCTGGCACACCTCCACGTCGTCCACGGGAAGCCATGGCTGTAATAAAATTTCAGCCACCATTAGAGCTAGGTTACTAGGTTCTCTAACCATTTTCTTATCTATCTTTCATTTCCTATTAGTGTTTTCTACACATGTGGACATACTTAGCATGCAATGGGGATGCTGACTTAGGTATATTCATGTGCCATCTCAACCGGTGGGCTCTGATACCAATCTCTGCGACGGCCCTCGTTACACCGGTATGGTTATACCAACCCACGCCGGTATAGCGAGCGCTGCCACAGTGGGACATTTACCCAAACGATATGTACAGCTGAGATACACGCGAATATACAACAGAGTAGCGGAAGTAAAAGACAACAGTCTCCATTCATTCATCACCACATTAAACATACATGCAATTCGCATTAACATAAAAGAAATAAAGGTCCACATATTTAAATTGCTGAAATAAAAATACAAATGTCCACATTCATACATCCTTTTCATAATACTCTAATACAATGTTCAATTACATACTTATGAAATACACAAAAAGAAACTCCAAAGCTAGCTAATCTCCGCGCTCGGAGTCCGTCTCTGCTGCCTCCTCCAAAGGTGCCACGTCACCAACCACACCTGTACGCCGAAGCAAGGAGTGAGTCCAAGGACTCAGCAAGCAACACTACTCATGATATACACGTACAAGTCCTAGTGGTTTCTACATGCACATTTACAATTTGCAACACATAGCATGCTAGTCAATTCAAGTTTCAACCTATCATGAAAGTTTTACACTTTTATACATGACTCATGCTTTCAGATTTCCAAACAAATAAAATTCACCTATCACATGATCTCTATTCAATTTACTCATGAAACTTTAATCTTTAAAGAGCTAAAACATGAGAGCTATCAACATGAACATTTTACATACATGAAAGGGAACACAACTAGCATGGATTTTTCATATTTTTAAACACCTACATAGACCTTTTCACATGCTTTAGGTTGCTGATTTCATATGGTTTCATGGCTGAAAACCTATGCATGAGAGCTACAATAATGCATAAAACATATCATGTTAACAACCATTCATGCTATCTTGTGCCCGTGTTCACTAATTATCCCTAACATGGATTCTAGGCATCTTTGCACATTTAAACATGATGATAATAACATGAATTTACTGAATTCACATGGTTTCAGATTTGTCTCACATAGGTTTCAATAACACATTTTTCACATCTTGAGTTTCACATTTTCTTTACACAAATTCCCTCTTTCACATGGTTCACTTTACACATACACATTCACATTGTCACTTACACATTTACACATGGACACATACACATTACACATTTTAGGTGCCGTGACACATAGTCCAAACCACCAAAGAAGGACATATACACATCACATTACACATAGACGCCATCTAGGCATTCCAATGGCGACTCCTGGACTACGCAGACCGGAAGAACAAGTCTCCACCCTAACCAGTGGTACTTGTCCACCTCCAGGATTTCCCCCTAATGCCCTTAGGGTCACTTAACACACTGAACTTTCTCAGGGGGACTTTTCCCTGATACAGCTCCACTGCCCTCTACGGAAGCAGTGTCACATTGGCACAGTTACACATTTACACATTTACTGTTTTACACATGGTTTCATACTTCACACTTTTCATTACATTCACTTTCTCACTCACATGAATATCTCTGTTTTTCCTAACATGGTACTACAGAATTTCAAGAGTTTAACACACATTAAACACACTAATCATGTTGGGTTTAGGCAATATCTAATCACATTACGATCATATGCATGAATTATCACATTTCACATGAAAAATACATAACTTTTTATTTACTGATCCAAATGACCTGAAATTTTTACCACATGCTGTTTTCGGGTTCATGATCATACACTCAAGTTTTCAGATTTTTCTGAGCTAAATATAATTTACAGAAAATAAAACACTTAATTAGCATATTATTCACAACTTAAGCTAACATGGGGTTTGACACATCTTGCAATTTGCCACTTACTGTTTTACACAGAGGCTACTAACATATGCATGATTTGAGAATACAAAATTACCCTAGATCATACATCTATAGATCAATTACCACAAACCATCCTTGCATGTTTTTATTTTACCGAACCGGATTTTATTAGCAAATTACACAAACATGGATAATTTACCAAAATTGCAAACACACATACTGACACACTAACCTTCATGATCAGACCAAAACCAAGGCATTCATACTAATTCTAATCATGAAACATAAGTTTTTAAGAATCTCAATAAGTCATGCTCACAAGTTTAAGGGATACCATTTCCCACATTCACCATCACACCCCCATTCCTTCACACATGACAATTAACAATATACATAGAGTATAAGGTTTACCATATATCCTCATCACGGAAATCATATCGAAATTAATGTATAAGAAGGGCAGAACAGTTCACTGTTCTGTCCTGAGGAACTTGGCGGCGGTCTCTGGCCGCTGACTCAGGGTCAGTGGCATGGTCGATGGACGCCAAGCATGATCTGGGCGTCCAGGGACCTTGCCGTCGAATCAGGTCTGTGCAGAAACACAGACCCGAGCTCTGAAACTTGGGTGAATGGGAGGGTCTAGGACTCAAGGAAAAATGCTCAAAAATCATAAAACCGACCTAGACTCATAAGGGGACATCATGGGTAGGTCACTTGCCTTCCAAAAATTCCTCCAAGGGATCTAGGGCTCGGTGAAGACCTCATTGGGCAGTCCCAAGAAAGTTGCAGAAATGCCTCCAAGGTCACCTTCCTCTGGGTTCTTGGATGAGCTCCACAGCAAGGGGACGATGGGGAAGCCTTCTCCTTTGCTCCAGCTTCCTTCTTGTCACAGTAGATCTCCAGATCAAGCTCCAAGGGGGTCGGATTTGAGGGTGCTAAGATGGGGTTTTCTCACAGTTTTCCTCCTAGGGTTTTTCTCTCTCTTTTCTCCTCTTGCAAGGGTGAAGGGAAGAGTGGGGAGAGGCCATTTCGGGTTTAGACTTAAGGAGGGTCTCTCTCCCACTCACTAGGGTGATAGGACACCCTCAGAGCCGTTGGGGGACATCCCCCAATGGGTGGCCATACCTTGTTTCAGAAGCTTGCAGCTCTGCTGCGCATGCAGGTCAGAGAAATTGGCGTCCATATCGCTGGACGCCAGAATGAGTGTTGGCGTCCATGTCTGGACGCTGACACCACCTAAACGGCCTGGGGTTGACGCCAAGATGGCCTTCGGCCAGAACTCTAAATTATGCAGAAAACCATGCATATATACGTGCAATATACATACGGTATTGTATCCATACTATTATCATGCAATACATACATTATTTATACTTAATATAAACACATGCACACGTAATTATACTAATTAATGCGTACGTAAATATGTATATACATACACAAGTACAAACATACACACATAAATACAAATAATGCGACGAAAATTAGAGGGCCTTACAGACCTTCCACTAAGCTTTTCTTTAATAATTTCCTCATACTATCTAAGCTGCAATGTCCTAATCATTTGTGCCATAATTCAGTTGATTGATCTCTATTTGCTGCCAAACAGACATCTTGTTCTTTCAGTTCTTCAAGATACAGAACATACATATTCTTTTCTCTATTTGCTTCAAAAATAACTACTCCATCCTTCATGATAATACACTTGGATTCTTGAAACTTTATTTAGTGACCCTTGTCACAAAGTTGGTTGATGCTTATGAGGTTATGCTTCAAACCCTTTACACAAAGAACATCTTCAATTATGGGTTTTCCTTTACTGCCAACTGATCCAGTACTAATAAATGTGGCTTTTCCATTGTCTCCATAAGTAACTGTTCCTTCTTCGGCTTTTAGTTGAGAGAAAAATTTTCTATTCCCTGACATATGCCTTGAGAACCTGCTGTCCAGGTATCATTTTGATGCTCTAAGGCCTCCCTATAATGAAAACACTAAGCTTTAGGTACCCAAGTTCTTTTGGGTCCTGATTGGTTAGTATCATTGATTTCGCTTTTGATTATCCATTTCTTGTGTCTTGTTGGGCATGTTGTTATGATATGTCCTAACTTGTTACTGTGACTACAGCAGGATAATTTAGTTACTTTTTCCATATATTTGAAATCTGCTTTGTATGCAATGTTTTGTTCAGGTACAAATTTTGGTGTTGGATATGTTTTAGGATAAACTATGGTTTCTTCATTATCTAGGGGTGTATATCCTAATCCATTTTTCTTCTTACATGATCTTCTAGCACCTTTTAATATGAGGGAGTTTTTACCATTTGTGAATTTTTCCAATGTGCTAGATAACTTTTTATTTTCTTTTGTTAATGAGTTTGTCTCTATTTTCAGTTCATCTGAGCTTGCTTGTTTTTCCAATTTAATTATTTGTTCATTCTTATCTTTTAGATCGTCACATAATAACTCATTTCTTCTTTTAAGTTCAGTTAACTGTTTTTCTTGCTGTTCATTTTTGATTTTAGATATGAGTTTGTGTTTTCTAAGCAAGTAATGTTTTTCTTACTGGCTTTCAATAATTTACATACATCTCTATATTTATCATATAGTTCATTGAATGCTTCCTCTAAATTATCCAAATCAGAATCATTGCAGGAATCAAAAGAGGAGTCAGATGTTACCTTATCATCTGTATTTGCCATGAAAGCCAGGTTGCTTCTTCTTCATCACTGCTCGAGCTTGACTCACTGTCTGAGTCGCTGCTATTTTCCCAAGCGGCTGCCATTGCCTTCTTCTTGTATTTCTTGAATCGTCTGAAGTTGTCCTTTTTCTTGTGTCCCATCTTTCTTAAGCTTTGGACATTCTGCCTTGATGTGTCCAGGCTTCTTACACTCATAACATATTGGATCAGTCTTCTTCTAATATATTCCTTCTGACTTCTTGAAATCCTTGTGTTTCTTGAAGTGTCTTCTGCTGGATTGGAACTTCTTTTTCTTGGCCAAAATTTGCTGCAATCTTCTTGATAGCATTGCTTCTTCATTTTCACTATCCTCAACATTCTCATTTTCATCTGAGCTTACTTCTGACGAGTTCTCTTCAACTTTCAGGGCATTGGACTGCTTCTTTCTACTTGAGGACTCTCCTAGTCTGTCCATATTGATCTCATGGGCCATAAGAGACCCAATGAGCTTTTCCACAGACATATTTTTCAGATCATTAGCTTCCTCAATAGATGTTACCTTTTGGGGTCCATGAGGATGGTAAGGATCTGAGAATTTTCCTTACCATGTCTCCAATCTCATATGTTTTCCCTAGTCCAGCCAACCCATTTGTAATATCAGTGAATCGACTGAACATTTGAGTTATGGACTCACCTGATTGCATCTGAAATCTCTCATATTGTGTAACAAGAATGTCAACTCTTGTCTCCTTCACCTTGTTTGTGCCTTCATAGGTGATTCTGAGCTTTTCCCACATCTCTATTGCGGATTTGCAGGCTGAAACTCTGTTGAATTCTTTCTTGCTCACGGCACAGCACAGAATACTCTTTGCTTTACAATTCAAGGAGATCTTTTTTCTGTCGTCATCTGTCCACTGAGCCTTCTCATTTGTGACCAGAAGATCGCCTTCTTCTACTATGGACCATATCTGATAATCGTGGCCTTAACAGAAAGTACTCCATTCTGGTCTTCCAATAAGCATAATCTTCACCATCGAAGTGAGGGGGTCAGTTGACAGACTGACATTCAATGTTACCTTGGGCTGCCATGGATCTTTACTCTTCAGATCGTTGGATCTTCTTCTTTGTCGAAGAGACTCGCTTTGATACCACTTTTTTGCCCAATTGACGAGCCCAGAGGGGGGGTGAATGGGTTCTTTTAAAAATTATTTGATTAATACCTGTACTTAAAACGTTCACACAAAGACGTTCTTCAATCAAGGTTAGAGAAAGTTAGAATAAACAGCAAACACACATAGGAAATCAATCACACAACACACAGAGTTTATCCTGGTTCGGACCTCCTCTCCTTAGGAGTCCTACATCCAGTCCCTGAGCAATAACTCAGGATTCTACTAACTAGGGTATAGTCCCCCTATGGACACTACAACACCCAGCTCAGTTGGACTTCCTTCACACGAAGGGAACTACAACACCCTGGATCGCCCACCAGGTCTTCCTTCACAACAGAAGGGAATAACTCAGCAAAAGTAAGCAATAAAACATGCCCCTAGATCATGCTTTAACTAGCCACGATCTGAAGCAAATAGCCCTGAGAGAAGGAGATCTAAACAATGGTCTCTCTCAGAACTACACAGGCTCTCTCTCAAGATTTTTATTACAGCACAGAGAGCTAAGAGCTAAGACTAATGGAAAATGAGGCTTGGCTCTTTTCTAGAGAACTCGTAGTGAACTTCAATGCAGTTGCTTGGAAGATGTATTTTTCAAAAGGTTGTCTTCTCTGGAGTTTCACTCTTGCTTATATATATCTCTTATTTGAAATTTGAACGTTGAGAAGTCCGTTGTCTCTAGCTTTGGTAGACGTTAGACTGAATGGCCTTTTTGAAGCTGTTAGTCAACAGTCTTTTATCCATTTGTGCACGTAAAATCTTCAGTGTTATTCTATGGCTTCTATTTTGTCCAACGTTGTAAGATGGACTGTCATCAGATATCTGCACATATTTCAAGCTTAAACGATAGACAGATAAGCTGTCTCTAATGTCAGTCAACGTTAGAACAAATAATCACAGAAATAGTAATGCCAAATGGTTGTTCTAAAAGATACACACAGAGTAAGCATGATAATGGACGTTATCATCTGCATGCATGCAGAGATACGTTCAGTCTACATTAAATGCAGAGATGTCAGAAGGATATGCGTGATGACTTTGACTATTCAATGCTTTGACCAATAGCAAATCGTTGTACATAAGAAGTCAATACAATCATGACTTATGAAATCGTTATAATCAAGTCAATTTAGCTAAATCACTGTAAGACATAACCAAATCGTAATGTTTACTAAATAAATTGTTATGGAGAGCAAATCGTTGTGTTCAGTGAAGAAATCGTTATGAACACTTAGGAAATCGTTGCATGAAGCAAATCGTTGTGTTCAGTGAAGAAATCGTTATGAACACTTAAGAAATCGTTGCAAAAACAAATCGTTATGATTACTAAAGAAGTCGATGCGCGAAGCAAATCATTATGAGCTCTAAAGAAATCGATGTGCGAAGCAAATCGATATGAGCTCTAAAAGAAGTCGATGCGCGAAGCAAATCGTTATGAGCTCTAAAAGAAGCCGATGCACGAAGCAAATCGTTATGAGCTCTAAAGAAATCGATGCACGAAGCAAATCGTTATGAGCTCTAAAGGAAGTCGATGCGCGAAGCAAATCGTTATGAGCTCTAAAGAAATCGATGCGCAAAGCAAATCGTTATGAGCTCTAAAGAAATCGATGCGCGAAGTAAATCGTTATGAGCTCTAAAGAAATCGATGCGATGACTTGGGGAATCGTTGCGATGAGCAAATCGTTACGAAGTCTTAAGACATCGATGCGATGACTTAAGGAATCGTTGCGATGAGCAAATCGTTACGAAGTTTTAAGAAATCGATGCGATGAGCAAATCGTTACGAAGTCATAAGAAATCGATGCGATGACTTAAGGAATCGTTGCGATGAGCAAATCGTTACGAAATCTTAAGAAATCGATGCAATGACTTAAGGAATCGTTGCGATGAGCAAATCGTTACGAAGTCTTAAGAAATCGATGTGATGACTTAAGGAATCGTTATGGGAACGATTTGTTTGTAATCAAACAGTGTTTCTATAAAGAAATCGTTACGACATCAAATTGTTACAGCTTTAAGAAAATTGTTGTGATTTTCAATAGAAATCGATGTGGACTTAGAGAAATATCATACTGAACTTGACATGTTATAGATGTACTAATACTTACCAAATGGCCTTGATTTTCCTTGAGATTTTTCCTGAGCGCACAAGCTTATAGAATGTTTGTTAGAAAACTTGAGAAGGTTTTGTTAATCACGTTTTGTTATTCACCAAAATCAATATGTAATTAATTAGAATTTCATGAGAACAGACTGATCATCAAACATACTGATCATCAGGGCCATCAAGGTGGAAGTGTTATTCTCAATGATCAGGTAGGATTCAATCCTCTCTTCCGTCCTCTCTTACTCTTACCCTTGAACAGGCTATAGAACTTACTGTTAGGTGTACAAACTCTCAAGTTCTTGTTTGATTTCCGTAAGTACCTCTAGAAGCTTGTGTGCATCATGTGTTGTGTAGAATTCTCTTCCTTTCTCACTCTTTTCTAATTCCTTGACTCCTACTATTGTTAAAGAGGTCATGATCGCCCACTTACTTGCTTTAAACTTGTGAATTCTCTTTTGAAACAGTGTATCCATCCCATATAATCATGTTTTAGTTGTGTGTCTGTAGGATTCACTTCCTATCCCTTCTTCCTCCTACTTCTCCACTTGAATCAATAGTTTGAGGTAATCTTTTACCATGTGTATGCTATTCTCCAGATTCGAAAAGTAGTTTCGTGATAAGAATTCAACCTTTCATCTTGTTTAAATTAGTGTTTGGTCATGAAGGGCCCTACATCACTTCTATTCCATCATAACTCTTTTAAATCTGAAATCATGTTGATCCTACTGTGTAGTGTAGATTGAGCTATGACAGTTCTTTCTACCTTCTTAGAATCGAATTATTGAGAGACCATGAAAGTCTCAAATGAGTGTTCTTTGATATGTGAATGATGGAAGAGGAAAATAAAAATTTTAGGAGAATTACTCTTCCAGTAAATTCCCCTTGAGTTTGTTGTCATTTTGGTCATACATGTGTACCATGTTTCATGCCCTTTCTTTCATTTTCTTGTCATGTTAGCTTGATTCTCAAAGCTGAGATCATGCTTGGCTAAAGTCTTAATCATGTTAGGAATTATAGAGAAGCTTGGTAGCAAAATTTTTAGTTGATTTTAAACACTTTTTGAAAGTCCACACAGGACCTGTCGACAGTCCTGCCTCTTGCTATTGACAGGGCCCTGTTTCCTGAACTCAAAAATTCTACCAGTGTGTGGCTGTCGACAGCCCCATTCCTGGCTATCGACAGGAACCAACAGAACTCCAGTTCTGCTTCTAGAAAACATCACTTGTCGATAGCAAACTTCTGGCTATTGACAGGCACTGCTAGGGCCATGTTTCAGCACCTATCTTGTTCCATTCTTTACTGAAAATCTTACTCAATTGTTCCAACTAATAAGCCCACCTATATCTTGTGGTTTTTACCACCTAAACACCTACTAAAACCAATCATGTTATCTTTCTCTTTACCATGAATTATCCCTTCAAAAGTTCCAGTCACAATTGATCTTGTGAGATCATCAATTTCTGTAATCATGAAGGAACAGAGTTCCTAAGTTCTTGTGTTTGAACCGTAAGTGAATTCCTGTGTACCCTTGATTCGTTACAAGGATAAATGTGTTATGATGACGAGTTGTGAGTCTTTGGACTCATTTGAGATATATGCCTAGCAAATAAAGGGTTGGTTCAGTCCTGGGGGGAGCGCCGGAATTCGTTAGTGGCCGTGCAGGGGCAATGAGAATTTGTGGATGTTAGCATGCATCAGTTTGTGTTTGATTAGTCATCATATCATGCTTGTGTGTGTGAAAATGTGTCTGACTCTGAATTCATGTATCATCCTGAGTTATTGATTTTTCTTCTAAACTATTCTTGTTCAATACGTGATATCAATTTGGCTCATTTGTCCAATTTCTTGAACACTCAGTGCTAGCTATACATGATCTTTTCTTGAGATTTTACATTCGAATCCTATCTATTTCAAGCAATTGAATCCTACTGGGCTAGTTAGCTCATCAAATCTCAATTTTTCAAGTAATCTACAGTTCTACAAGGCGGGACTTCGGGATTTGTTCGTGGAGAGACTAACATTGACGGCATTTTATTTTTATGATTGTAAATCAAGAACCATGTAACACCTATGGAATGGTCAATAATAATTTTTATTTAGTGAAGCCTATGATCAAATTTACTGTTCAATTAGTTCAATTGTACTCTTGATTTCTCGTTCGCTCATGTTCTGGCATTTATAGATATATTAAATGATGGGACGTGACACGGTGTAAAGGCACAAAATCGCGACGGACCCTCCTGTCGCGTTTAAATCGCGACAAGACAGATGGTCGCCTTTCAGACCTGAATCAATTACTCAATTGATTGCCTAACCAAATCGCGACGGTCTTGTATGTCACGTTAACAATGCGACAGAACGATATGTCGCGACGATTCCTAAATCGCGATGCTTTAATACGTCGCGTTCATTAATGGATTTATAACTTTGAATATAAAAACTGTACGGAATCGGATGGGGAAGAAAACTACCAAATCGCGATGGCACATGTAGTCGCGTTCATGACGAGTCCAGAAACCCATGCGACACATAGTTTGAGGTGTCAAGGTTGACCAGTTAGACTTTAAAATGTGACGAGTAACTCAGGAGCCTTCACTTGAATCGTGACGTACCAGTACGTCGTGTTCATGCATGAAGAATCGCGACGTCTGGATACGTCGCGTTCTTGGATCTTTCCCAAAAAAGTAGGAAAACTGATACACCCTTCATGATAGACTTATAGCCTTAAATCTAACGACATCTAGACAAAACTTTGAACATGAAAAGTGTTAAGGACATCTAGTAGAAGTGAATCATGGTTTTTCTTTGATCCAAAATGACCTCGATTTGCATAAAACACAGCATAACCATGAAAAGCCCTAAATTTGCATGACTTATGGAAAATGCTTAATACGACGAACATGCTTGATGGAAATTGGGCACAATAGATGCAAAATAAACTAGACACGATGCTCTTTCAGATGGTATAGCCCTAGTTTAGTTCTGGCCCAAGATCACCTACCTTCGGTTGCTTAGAAGTCTATGGTTGTTATAAGTCGATGAAGAGGCTTAGGGAAGATGTTCTTCACGAGTCCAAGCTCTTAGGTCGTCCTCCTTGCTCTTGGGAGTTCTTCCCATATCCAGCAACGAAGAGAGATTGCAATGGTCTCCCTATGGGGTCTTGTAGTGGCTTTCTATGGCTAGGTGCACTTAATTCTGAGTTTTGATGTTTCCAAATTCATGGTAGCAATCCTACCATGACCTGAATTTCCTCTTAATGCTATTTCCCTCTTAATCAAACCCTAATTAGCATGTTATAGAGAGCAAATTCGTGTTCTCATGTTGGGCTTAGGTTTGAGTCATGATTAATGGCCCAAATAATTCATGTTTAAGCTTAAATGACCCATTTGACTAATGGGTATTGGGTTAATACGAATTTTAAACATTATTTCCTTTTTGTTTGACCACCTATTGGCCCAATAAACATGATTTGACCTCAAACATCTATTTCACTTTAGTTAGTTATATGAAATAATGACTTTTCGACACAACAAGAAAAATGGGATTTCTGACGGATAGATTATGTCGAAAATCCAACAGATATCCGTCGGAAAACACACCTTCCGAAAACTTTCTGGCGAACGATCGTCGGAAAATGTCCGTCGGAAAAATACAGTCAGAAATTACCGACAGACAAAAAATCCATTGGCAATTCGTTGGAACTTCCGAGTAAAAATTATGTCGAAAAGTTCGACGGTAACTTCCGACCGAAAGTGGTCGGAAAATGTTGTCGGAAAATTGGTCGGTATATTCCGACAGACAATCTGTCAAAAAAACTATCGGAAAGTCCGTCGGTAAATTCCGTCAGATATGTTTCATCGGAAAATAATCTGTCAGAAGTTCTGAAGGGTTTGCCAACGAATAAGTTCCGTCGGCAACCTTGTGTGCCGACGCTATTTCCGACGGATAATATCTGTCGGAAAATATGTTGAAAATTACCAACTTATTTTTAAAATATATATACTAAAATTAAAAATGATAAACTACAAAACCTGCTAAAATATTCATACATTCCACAACAATAAGTACTAAAAATCAAACATAAAATCATACACAATAATAAGTGCTAAAAATCAAGAAAGGTCTGCTGGATCGTCCACTGTCCGCGCCTCATGATCGTTAGGTGCCGTAGCATGCTATATTAAAAAAAAAATAAGAGAAACATAAATAAAAAATAATATACAAACATTTTTTTAAAAAAATTAAATTTAAAACATGTGATTATTCCCTAAGTTTAATTAGAAAATATTTTTAATAGTTTACACTTAGTTTTTATTTAGATTAGTGATTTGAGCGCCGAACCCAAACCGGGAATGAGATTAGTATTCTGTTAGTTCCCACACATCACTTTAACCCACTCGGTCATGTCGGAGTGAACTACATACTGATCAGATCCCTATTTTTGATTTTGGATCCTCTGGTTGCATGTTTTGATCCTTTACACAAGTTTTTTTTAGATTAGTGATTTGATCGCCGAACCCAAACCGGGAATCCGATGAGGAATCCATCACTTTCACTCACCCGGTCGTGTCGGAGCAAATGACACGCCGATCAGATCCCTATTTGTGATTTTGGACCCCCGGGTTGCATGTTCTGATCCTTTACACTTAGGTTTTTTTTAGATTAGTGTTTTAGTGTCGAACCCAAACCGGGAATCCGATTAGGATTCTGTCAGTTCCCACACGTCACTTTCACCCACCTGATCGTGTTGGAGTGAATGGCACGCCGATCGGATCCCTATTTCTGATTTTGGACCCCCAAGTTGCTTGTTTTGATCCTTTACACTTAGGTTTTTTTAAGATTAGTGATTTGAGTGCCGAACCAAAACCGGGAGTCCGAATAGGATTCCGTTAGTTCTCACACATCACTTTTACCCACCTGGTCGTGTCGGAGTGAACGACACGCCGATTGGATCCCTATTTCTGATTTTGGACCCCCGGGTTGCGTGTTCTAATCCTTTACACAGGTTTTTTTTAGATTAGTGATTTGAGTGCCGAACCAAAATCGGCAATCCGAATAGGATTCTGTTAGTTCTCACACATCACTTTTACCCTCCTGGTCGTGTCAGAGTGAACGATATGCCGATCGGATCCCTATTTGTGATTTTGGACCCCCGGGTTGCGTGTTCTGATGCTTTACACTTAGGTTTTTTTTAGATTAGTGATTTGAGTGCCGAACCCAATCTGGTAATCCGATTAGGATTCCGTCAGTTCCCACACGTCACTTTCACCCACCCAGTCGTGTCGGAGTGAACGACACACCAATCGGATCCCTATTTGTGATTTTGGACCCCCGATTTGCTTGTTCAGATCCTTTACACTTAGGTTTTTTTTAGATTAGTGATTTGAGTGTCGAACCCAAACCGGGAATCTGATTAGGATTCCGTCAGTTCCAGCACATCACTTTCACCCACCCGGTCGTGTCGGAGCGAACGGCACGCCGATCGGATCCGTATTTGTGATTTTGGACCCCCGGATTGCGTGTTTTGATTCTTTACACTTAGGTTTTTTTAGATTAGTGATTTGAGCGACGAACCCAAACCGGGATTCCGATTAGAAATCCGTCAATTTCCACGCGTCACTTTCACCCACCCGGTCATGTCGGAGTGAATGGTACACCGATCGGATCCCTATTTGTGATTTTGGACCCTCGGGTTGCATGTTCTGATCCCTTACACTTAGGTTATTTTTAGATTTGTGATTTGAGCGATGAACCCAAACCGGGAATCCGATTAGGATTCTGTCAGTTCCCACACATCACTTTCACCTACCTGGTCATGTTGAAGCGAACGGCATGCCGATCGGATCCCTATTTATGATTTTGGACCTCCGGGTTGCGTGTTCTGATCCTTTACACTAAGTTTTTTGTTTAGATTAGTGATTTAAGTGCCAAACCCAAACCGGGAATCCGATTAGGATTCCGTCAGTTCCCAAACGTCACTTTCACCCACCCGATCATGTCGGAGTGAATGACACGCCGATCGGATCCCTATTTGTGAGTTTGGACCCTCGGGTTGCGTGTTTTGATGATTTACACTTATGTTTTTTTTAGATTAGTAATTTGAGCGCCGAACCCAAACCGGGAATCCAATTAGGAATCTGTCAGTTCCCACACGTCACTTTCACCCTCCCGGTCGTATCGGAGCAAACGACACGCCAATCGAATCCCTATTTGTGATTTTGGACCCTCGGGTTATGTGTTCTGATCCTTTACACTTATGTTTTTTTTAGATTAGTGATTTGAGTGCCGAACCCAAATCAGGAATCCGATTAGGATTCCGTTAGTTCCCACACGTTACTTTCACCCACCCGGTCGTGTCGGAGTGAACAAAACGCCGATCGGATCCCTATTTGTTATTTTGGATCCCCGGGTTTCGCGTTTTGATGCTTTACACAGGTTTTTTTTGGATTAGTGATTTGAGTGCCGAACCCAAACTGGGAATCCGATTAGGATTCTGTCAGTTCTCACACGTCACTTTCACCCACCAGTCGTGTCGGAGCGAACGGTATGCCAATTGGATCCCTATTTGTGATTTTGGACCCTCGGGTTGCGTGTTCTGTTTCTTTACACTTTGGTTTTTTTTAGATTAGTGATTTGAGTGCCGAACCCAAACCGGGAATCCGATAAGAATTCAGTCAGTTCCCACACGTCACTTTCACCCACCCAGTCATGTCGGAGCAAACAACACACCGATCAGATCCCTATTTGTGATTTTGGACCCCTGGGTTGCGTGTTCTGATCCTTTACACTTAGGTTTTTTTTAGATTAGTGATTAGATCACTGAACCCAAACTGGGAATCCGATTAGGATTCTGTTAGTTCCCACACATCACTTTCACCCACCCGATCATGTCGGAGTGAACGACAAGTCGATCGGATCCCTATCTATGATTTTGGACACCCGGGTTGCGTGTTCTAATCTTTTACATAGTTTTTTTTTAGATTAGTGATATGAGCGCTGAACCCAAACCGTAAATTGGATTAGTATTCCGTTAGTTCCCACACGTCACTTTCACCCACTCGGTCGTGTCGGAGCGAACTACACGCCGATCAGATCCCTATTTCTGATTTTGGATCCTCGGGTTGCGTCTTTTGATCCTTTACATAGGTTTTTTTTAGATTAGTGATTTGAGCGCCGAATCCAAACTGGGAATCCGATTAGGAATCCATCAGTTCCCACACGTCTCTTTCACCCACCCGGTTGTGTCGATGCGAAGGACACGTCGATCAGATCCCTATTTGTGATTTTGGACCCCCGGGTTGCATGTTCTGATCCTTTACACTTAGGTTTTTTTAGATTAGTGTTTTTGTGCCGAACCCAAACCGAGAATCCAATTAGGATTCCGTCAGTTCCCACACGTCACATTCACCCACCTAGTCATGTTGGAGTGAATGGCACGCCGATCGGATCCCTATTTGTGATTTTGGACGCCCAAGTTGCTTGTTCTGATCCTTTACACTTAGGTTATTTTAAGATTAGTTATTTGAGTGCCGAACGAAAACCGGGAATCCGAATAGGATTCCGTTAGTTCTCACACATCACTTTTACCCACCCGGTCGTGTCGTAGTGAACGACACGCCAATCGGATCCCTATTGGTGATTTTGGACCCCTGGGTTGCATTTTCTGATCCTTTACACTTAGGTCCTTTTTAGATTAGTGATTTGAGTGCCGAACCAAAACCGGGAATCCGAATAGGATTTCGTTAGTTCTCACACATCACTTTTACCCATCCGGTCATGTCGGAGTGAACGATACGCCGATCGGATCCCTATTTGTGATTTTGGCCCCACGGGTTGCATGTTCTGATGCTTTACACTTAGGTTTTTTTTAGATTAGTGATTTGAGTGCCGAACCCAATCTGGTAATCCGATTAGGATTCTGTTAGTTCCCACACATCACTTTCACCCACCCAGTCGTGTCAGAGTGAACGACACGCCAATCGGATCCCTATTTGTGATTTTGGACCCCCGGGTTGCGTGTTCAGATCCTTTACACAGGTTTTTATTAGATTAGTGATTTTAGCGTCGAACCCAAACTGGGAATCTGATTAGGATTTCGTCAGTTCCCACACATCACTTTCACCCACCCGGTCGTGTCAGAGTGAACGGCATGCCGATCGGATCCATATTTGTGATTTTGGACCCCCGGATTGCGTGTTTTGGTTCTTTACACAGGTTTTTTTAGATTAGTGATTTGAGCGCCAAACCCAAACTGGGAATCTGATTAGGAATCCGTTAAATTTCATACATCACTTTCACCCATCTGGTCGTGTCGGAGTGAATGGTACGCCGATCGGATCCCTATTTGTGATTTTGGACCCCCGGGTTGCATGTTCTGGTCCCTTACACTTAGGTTATTTTTAGGGTTGTGAATTGAGCGATGAACCCAAACCAGGAATCCGATTAGGATTCTGTTAGTTCCCACAAATCACTTTCACCCACCTGGTCGTGTTGAAGCGAACGGCATGCCGATCGGATCCCTATTTGTGATTTTGGACCTCTGGGTTGCGTGTTCTGATCCTTTACAATAAGTGTTTTTTTTAGATTAGTGATTTGAGTGCCAAACCCAAACCGGGAATCTGATTAGGATTCCGTCAGTTCCCAAACGTCACTTTCACCCACCCGGTCATGTCATAGTGAACGACATGCCGATCAGATCCCTATTTGTGATTTTGGACCCTCGGGTTGCGTGTTTTGATCATTTACACTTAGGTTTTTTTTAGATTAGTGATTTGAGCGCCGAACCCAAACTGGGAATCCAATCAGCAATCCGTCAGTTCCCACACGTCACCTTCACTGACCCGGTCGTATCAGAGCAAACGACATGCCAATCGGATCCCTATTTGTGATTTTGGTCCCCCGGGTTGTGTGTTCTGATCCTTTACACAGGTTTTTTTTAGATTAGTGATTTGAGTGCCAAACCCAAATCGGGAATCCGATTAGAATTCCGTCAGTTCCCACACGTCACTTTCACCCACCTAGTA
Organism: Colocasia esculenta; assembly: GCA_014218235.1. Classification (NCBI taxonomy): domain Eukaryota; kingdom Viridiplantae; phylum Streptophyta; class Magnoliopsida; order Alismatales; family Araceae; genus Colocasia; species Colocasia esculenta. The sequence continues at coordinate 126,636,789 of CM024755.1, read as the reverse complement.
TTGTCGGAGTGAACGGAACGCCGATCGGATCCCTATTTGTAATTTTGGATCCCCGGGTTTCGCGTTTTGATGCTTTCCACTTAGTTTTTTTTTAGATTAGTGATTTGAGTGCCGAACCCAAACTGGGAATCCGATTAGGATTCCGTTAGTTCCCACACATCACTTTCACCCATCCGATCATGTCGGAGTGAACGACAAGTCGATCGGATCCTTATTTATGATTTTGGACACCCTGGTTGCTTGTTCTGATCTTTTACATAGTTTTTTTTTAGATTAGTGATTTGAGCGCCGAACCCAAACCAGAAATCGGATTAGAATTCCGTCAGTTCCCACACGTCACTTTCACGCACTCGGTTGTGTCGGAGCGAACTACACGCCGATCAGATCCCCATTTCTGATTTTGGATCCTCGGGTTGCGTCTTTTGATCCTTTACACAGGTTTTTTTTAGATTAGTGATTTGAGCGCCAAATCCAAACCGGGAATCCGATTAGGAATCTGTTAGTTCCCACACTTCTCTTTCACCCACCCGGTCGTGTCGATGCGAACGACACGCCGATCGGATACCTATTTGTGATTTTGGACCCCCGGGTTGCATGTTCTGATCCTTTACACTTAGGTTTTTTTAGATTAGTGTTTTAGTGCCGAACCCAAACTGAGAATCCATGTAGGATTCTGTCAGTTCCCACACGTCACATTCACCCACCTGGTCATGTTGGAGTGAATGGCACGCCGATCGGATCCCTATTTGTGATTTTGGACGCCCAGGTTGCTTGTTCTGATCCTTTACACTTAGGTTTTTTTATGATTAGTTATTTGAGTGCCGAACGAAAACCAGGAATCCGAATAGGATTCCGTTAGTTCTCACACATCACTTTTACCCACCCGGTCGTGTCGTAGTGAACGACACGCCAATCGGATCCCTATTTGTGATTTTGGACCCCGGGTTGCATGTTCTAATCCTTTACACTTAGGTCTTTTTTAGATTTGTGATTTGAGTGCCGAACCAAAACCGGGAATCCGAATAGGATTCCGTTAGTTCTCACACATCACTTTTACCCACCCGGTCATGTCGGAGTGAACGATACGCCGATCGGATCCCTATTTGTGATTTTGGCCCCACGGGTTGCATGTTCTGATGCTTTACACTTAGGTTTTTTTTAGATTAGTGATTTGAGTGCCGAACCCAATCCGGTAATCCGATTAGGATTTCGTTAGTTCCCACACATCACATTCACCCACCCAATCGTGTCAGAGTGAACGATACGCCAATCGGATCCCTATTTGTGATTTTGGACCCCCGGGTTGCGTGTTCAGATCCTTTACACAGGTTTTTTTTAGATTAGTGATTTGAGCGCCGAACCCAAACTGGGAATCTTATTAGGATTCCGTCAGTTCCCACACATCACTTTCACCCACCCGGTCGTGTCAGAGTGAACGGCACGCCGATCGGATCCGTATTTGTGATTTTGGACCCCCGGATTGCGTGTTTTGATTCTTTACACAGGTTTTTTTTAGATTAGTGATTTTAGCGCCGAACCCAAACTGGGAATCCGATTAGGAATCCGTCAATTTCCATACGTCACTTTCACCCACCCGGTCGTGTCGGAGTGAATGGTACGGCGATCGGATCCCTATTTGTGATTTTGGACCCCCGGGTTGCATGTTCTGATCCCTTACACTTAGGTTATTTTTAGATTTGTGAATTGAGCGATGAACCCAAACCAGGAATTCGATTTGGATTCTGTTAGTTCCCACAAATCACTTTCACCCACCTGGTCGTGTTGAAGCGAACGGCATGCTGATCGGATCCCTATTTGTGATTTTGGACCTCTGGGTTGCTTGTTCTGATCCTTTACAATAAGTGTTTTTTTTAGATTAGTGATTTGAGTGCCAAACCCAAACCGGGAATCCGATTAGCATTCCGTCAGTTCTCAAACGTCACTTTCACCCACCCGGTCATGTCAGAGTGAACGACATGCCGATCAGATCCCTATTTGTGATTTTGGACCCTCGGGTTGCGTGTTTTGATCATTTACACTTAGGTTTTTTTTAGATTAGTGATTTGAGCGCCGAACCCAAACCGGGAATCCAATTAGGAATCCGTCAGTTCCCACACGTCACTTTCACCGATCCGGTCTTATCAGAGCAAACTACACGCCAATTGGATCCCTATTTGTGATTTTGGTCCCCCGGGTTATGTGTTCTGATCCTTTACACAGGTTTTTTTTAGATTAGTTATTTGAGTGCCGAACCCAAATCGAGAATCCGATTAGAATTCCGTCAGTTCCCACACGTCACTTTCACCCACCCGGTCGTGTCGGAGTGAACGGAACGCCGATCGGATCCCTATTTGTTATTTTGGATCCCCGGGTTTCGCATTTTGATGCTTTACACTTAGGTTTTTTTTAGAGTAGTGATTTGAGTGCCGAACCGAAACTGGGAATCCGATTAGGACTCCCTCAGTTCTCACATGTCACTTTCACCCACCAGTCATGTCGGAGCGAATGGTACGCCGATCGGATCCCTATTTGTGATTTTGAACCCTCGGGTTGCATGTTCCGTTCCTTCACACTTTGGTTTTTTTTAGATTAGTGATTTGAGTGCCGAACCCAAATCGGGAAGCCGATAATGATTTTGTCAGTTCCCACACATCACTTTCACCCACCCAGTCATGTCAGAGCGAACGACACACCGATCGGATCCGTATTTGTGATTTTGGACCCCCGGGTTGTGTGTTCTGATCCTTTACACTTAGGTTTTTTTTAGATTAGTGATTAGATCACCGAACCCAAACTGGGAATCCGATTACGATTCCGTCAGTTCCCACATGTCACTTTCACCAACCCAGTCATGTCGGAGTGAATGGCAAGTCGATCAGATCCCTATTTGTGATTTTGGACACCCAGGTTGCGTGTTCTGATCTTTTACACAGTTTTTTTTTAGATTAGTTATTTTAGTGCCGAACCCAAACCTGGAATCCGATAACAATTCAGTCAGTTCCCACACGTCACTTTCACCCACCCAGTCATGTGGGAGCGAACGACACACCGATCAGATCCCTATTTGTGATTTTGGACCCTTGGGTTGCCTGTTATGATCCTTTACACTTAGGTTTTTTTTAGATTAGTGATTAGATCACCGAACCCAAACTAGGAATCCGATTAGGATTCCGTTAGTTCCCACACATCACTTTCACCCACCCGATCATGTCGGAGCGAACGACAAGTCGATCGGATCCCTATTTGTGATTTTGGACACCCGGGTTGCGTGTTCTGATCTTTTACATAGTTTTTTTTTAGATTAGTGATTTGAGCGCCGAACCCAAACCGGAAATCGGATTAGTATTCCGTCAGTTCCCACACGTCACTTTCACCCACTCGGTCGTGTCGGAGCGAACTACACGCCGATCAGATCCCTATTTCTGATTTTGGATCCTCAGGTTGCGTCTTTTGATCCTTTACATAGGTTTTTTTTTAGATTAGTGATTTGAGCGCCGAATCCAAACCGGGAATCTGATTAGGAATCCGTCAGTTCCCACACGTCTCTTTCACCCACCCGGTCGTGTCGATGCGAACGACACGCCGATCGGATCCCTATTTGTGATTTTGGACCCCCGGGTTGCATGTTCTGATCCTTTACACAGGTTTTTTTAGATTAGTGTTTTAGTGCCGAACCCAAACCGAGAATCCAATTAGGATTCCGTCAGTTCCCACACGTCACATTCACCCACCTGGTCATGTTGGAGTGAATGGCACGCCGATCGGATCCCTATTTGTGATTTTGGACGCCCAGGTTGCTTGTTCTGATCCTTTACACTTGGGTTATTTAAAGATTAGTTATTTGAGTGCCGAACGAAAACCGGGAATCCGAATAGGATTCCGTTAGTTCTCACACATCACTTTTACCCACCCGGTCGTGTCGGAGTGAACGACACGCCAATCGGATCCCTATTTGTGATTTTGGACCCCTGGGTTGCATGTTCTGATCCTTTACACTTCAGTCTTTTTTAGATTAGTGATTTGAGTGCCGAACCAAAACCGGGAATCCGAATAGGATTTCGTTAGTTCTCACACATCACTTTTACCCACTCGGTCATATCGGAGTGAACGATACGCCGATCGGATCCCTATTTGTGATTTTGGCCCCACGGGTTGCATGTTCTGATGCTTTACACTTAGGTTTTTTTTAGATTAGTGATTTGAGTGCCAAACCCAATCCGGTAATCCGATTAGGATTCTGTTAGTTCCCACACATCACTTTCACCCACCCAGTCGTGTCAGAGTGAACGACAAGCCAATCGGATCACTATTTGTGATTTTGGACCTCCGGGTTGCGTGTTCAGATCCTTTACACAGGTTTTTTTTAGATTAGTGATTTGAGCGCCGAACCCAAACTGGGAATCTGATTAGGATTCCGTCAGTTCCCACACATCACTTTCACCCACCCGGTCGTGTCGTAGTGAACGACACGCCGATCGGATTCGTATTTGTGATTTTGGACCCCCAGATTGCGTGTTTTGATTCTTTACACTTAGGTTTTTTTTAGATTAGTGATTTGAGCGCCGAACCCAAACCGGGAATCCGATTAGGAATCCGTCAATTTCCATACGTCACTTTCACCCACCTGGTCGTGTCGGAGTGAATGGTACGCCGATCAGATCCCTATTTGTGATTTTGGACCCCCGGGTTGCATGTTCTGATCCCTTACACTTTGGTTATTTTTATGTTTGTGAATTGAGCGATGAACCCAAACTAGGAATCCGATTAGGATACTGTTAGTTCCCACAAATCACTTTCACCCACCTGGTCGTGTTGAAGCGAACGACATGCCGATCGGATCCCTATTTGTGATTTTGGTCCTCTGGGTTGCGTGTTCTGATCCTTTACAATAAGTGATTTTTTTAGATTAAAGATTTGAGTGCCAAACCCAAACCGGGAATCCGATTAGGATTCCGTCAGTTCCCAAACGTCACTTTCACCCACCCGGTCATGTCAGAGTGAACGACATGCCGATCAGATCCCTATTTGTGATTTTGGACCCTCGGGTTGCGTGTTTTGATCATTTACACTAAGGTTTTTTTTAGATTATTGATTTGAGTGCCGAACCCAAACCGGGAATCCAATTAGGAATCTGTCAGTTCCCACACGTCACTTTCACCGACCCGGTCGTATCAGAGCAAACGACATGCCAATCGGATCCCTATTTGTGATTTTGGTCCCCCGGGTTGTGTGTTCTGCTCCTTTACACAGGTTTTTTTTAGATTAGTGATTTGAGTGCCGAACCCAAATCGGGAATCTGATTAGGATTCTGTCAGTTCCCACACGTCACTTTCACCCACCCGGTCGTGTCGGAGTGAACGGAACGCCGATCGGATCCCTATTTGTTATTTTGGATCCCCGGGTTTCGCGTTTTGATGCTTTACACGTAGGTTTTTTTTAGATTGGTGATTTGAGTGCCGCACCAAAATTGCGAATCCGATTAGTATTCCGTTAGTTTCCACACATCACTTTCACCCACCCGATCATGTCGGAGCGAACGACAAGTCGATCGGATCCTTATTTGTGATTTTGGACACCCGGGTTGCTTGTTCTGATCTTTTACATAGTTTTTTTTTTAGATTAGTGATTTGAGCGCCGAACCCAAACCGGAAATCGGATTAGTATTCCGTCAGTTCCCACACGTCACTTTCACCCACTCGGTCGTGTCGGAGCGAACTACACGCCGATCAGATCCCTATTTTGATTTTGGATCCTCGGGTTGCGTCTTTTGTTCCTTTACACAGGTTTTTTTTAGATTAGTGATTTGAGCGCCGAATCCAAACCGGGAATCCGATTAGGAATCTGTTAGTTCCCACATGTCTCTTTCACCCATTCGGTCGTGTCGATGCGAACGACATGCCGATCGGATCCCTATTTGTGATTTTAGACCCCCAGGTTGCATGTTCTGATCCTTTACACTTAGGTTTTTTTAGATTAGTGTTTTAGTGCCGAACCCAAACCGAGAATCCAATTAGGATTCCGTCAGTTCCCACACGTCACATTCACCCACCTGGTCATGTTGGAGTGAATGGCACGTCGATCGGATCCCTATTTGTGATTTTGGACGCCCAGGTTGCTTGTTCTGATCCTTTACACTTAGGTTTTTTTAAGATTAGTTATTTGAGCGCCGAACGAAAACCAGGAATCCGAATAGGATTCCGTTAGTTCTCACACATCACTTTTACCCACCCGGTCGTGTCGGAGTGAACGACACGCCAATCGGATCCCTATTTGTGATTTTGGACCCCCGCGTTGCATGTTCTGATCCTTTACACTTAGGTCTTTTTTAGATTAGTGATTTGAGTGCTGAACCAAAATCGGGAATCCGAATAGGATTCCGTTAGTTCTCACACATCTCTTTTACCCACCCGGTCATGTCGGAGTGAACGATACGCCGATCGGATCTCTATTTGTGATTTTGGCCCCACGGGTTGCATGTTCTGATGCTTTACACTTAGGTTTTTTTTTAGATTAGTGATTTGAGTGCGGAACCCAATCCGGTAATCCGATTAGGATTCCATTAGTTTTCACACATCACTTTCACCCACCCAGTCGTGTCAGAGTGAACGACACGCCAATCGGATCCCTATTTGTGATTTTGGACCCCCGGGTTGCGTGTTAAGATCCTTTACACATGTTTTTTTTAGATTAGTGATTTGAGCGCCGAACCCAAACTGAGAATCTGATTAGGATTCCGTCAGTTCCCACACATCACTTTCACCCACCCGATCATGTCGGAGTGAACGGCACACCGATCGGATCCGTATTTGTGATTTTGGACCCCCGGATTGCGTGTTTTGATTCTTTACACAGGTTTTTTTTACATTAGTGATTTGAGCGCCGAACCCAAACCGGGAATCCGATTAGGAATCCGTCAATTTCCATACGTCACTTTCACCCACCCGGTCGTGTCGGAGTGAATGGTACGGCGATCGGATCCCTATTTGTGATTTTGGACCCCCGGGTTGCATGTTCTGATCCCTTACACTTAGGTTATTTTTAGATTTGTGAATTGAGCGATGAACCCAAACCAGGAATCCGATTAGGATTCTGTTAGTTCCCACAAATCACTTTCACCCACCTGGTCATGTTGAAGCGAACGGCAAGCCGATCGGATACCTATTTGTGATTTTGGACCTCTGGGTTTCTTGTTCTGATCCTTTACAATATGTGTTTTTTTTAGATTAGTGATTTGAGTGCCAAACCCAAACCGGGAATCCTATTAGGATTCCGTCAGTTCCCAAACGTCACTTTCACCCACCCGGTCATGTCAGAGTGAACGACATGCCGATCAGATCCCTATTTGTGATTTTGGACCCTCGGGTTGCGTGTTTGATCATTTACACAGGTTTTTTTTAGATTAGTGATTTGAGCGCCGAACCCAAACCGGGAATCCAATTAGGAATCCGTCAGTTCCCATACGTCACTTTCACCGACCCGGTCGTATCAGAGCAAACGACACGCCAATCGGATCCCTATTTATGATTTTGGTCCCCCGGGTTGTGTGTTCTGATCCTTTACACAAGTTTTTTTTAGATTAGTGATTTCAGTGCCGAACCCAAATCGGGGATCCGATTAGGATTCTGTCAGTTCCCACACGTCACTTTCACCCACCCGGTCGTGTCGGAGTGAACGGAACGCCGATCGGTACCCTATTTGTTATTTTGGATCCCCGGGTTTCGCATTTTGATGCTTTACACTTAGGTTTTTTTTAGATTAGTGATTTAAGTGCCGAACCGAAACTGAGAATCCGATTAGGACTCCGTCGGTTCTCACACGTCACTTTCACCCACCAGTCGGGTCGGAGCGAACGGTACGCCGATCGGATCCCTATTTGTGATTTTAGACCCTCGAGTTGCATGTTCTGTTCCTTTACACTTTGGTTTTTTTTAGATTAGTGATTTGAGTGCCGAACCCAAACCGGGAATCCGATAATGATTCTGTCAGTTCCCACACATCACTTTCACCCACCTGGTCATGTCAGAGCGAACGACACACCGATCGGATCCCTATTTGTGATTTTGGACCCCCAGGTTGTGTGTTCTGATCCTTTACACTTAGGTTTTTTTTAGATTAGTGATTAGATCACCGAACCGAAACTGGGAATCCGATTAGGTTTCCGTCAGTTCCCACACGTCACTTTCACCAACCCAGTCATGTCGAAATGAACGGCAAGTCGATCGGATCCCTATTAGTGATTTTGGACACCAAGGTTGCATGTTCTGATCTTTTACACAGTTTTTTTTAGATTAGTTATTTCAGTGCCGAACCCAAACTGAGAATTGATTAGGATTCCGTCAGTTCCCAAACGTCACTTTCACACACCCAGTCGTGTCGGAGCGAATGGCATGCCGATAGGATCCCTAAATGTGATTTTGGAACCCTAGGTTGCGTGTTCTGATCATTTACACTTATGTTTTTTTTTTAGATTAGTAATTTGAGTGCCAAACCCAAACCGGGAATCTGTTTAGGATTCCGTTAGTTTCCACACATCACTTTCACCCACCCGGTCGTGTCGGAGTGAACGACACATCGATCGGATCCCTATTTCTGATTTTGGACCCCCGGGTTACGTGTTATGATCCTTTACATAGGTTTTTTTTAGATTAGTGATTTGAGTGCCGAACCAAAATCGGGAATCCGAATAGGATTCCGTTAGTTCTCACACATCAATTTTATCCACCCGGTCATGTCGGAGTGAACGATATGCCGATCGGATCCCTATTTGTGATTTGGGCCCCACGGTTTGCATGTTCTGATGCTTTACACTTAGGTTTTTTTTAGATTAGTGATTTGAGTGCCGAACCCAATCCGGTAATCCGATTTGGATTCCGTTAGTTCCCACACATCACTTTCACCCACCCAGTCATGTCAGAGTGAACGACACGCAAATCGGATCCCTATTTGTAATTTTGGACCCCCGGGTTACTTGTTCAGATCCTTTACACAGGTTTTTCTTAGATTAGTGATTTGAGCGCCGAATCCAAACTGGGAATCTGATTAGGATTCCGTCAGTTCCCACACATCACTTTCACCCACCCGGTCGTGTCGGAGTGAACGGCACGCCGATCGGATCCGTATTTGTGATTTTGGACCCCCGGATTGCGTGTTTTGATTCTTTACACTTAGGTTTTTTTTAGATTAGTGATTTGAGCGCCGAACCCAAACCGGGAATCCGATTAGGAATCCGTCAATTTCCATACGTCACTTTTACCCACCCGGTCGTGTCGGAGTGAATGGTACGCCGATCGGATCCCTATTTGTGATTTTGGTCCCCCGGGTTGCATGTTCTGATCTATTACACATAGGTTATTTTTAGTTTGTGAATTGAGCGATGAACCCAAACCGGGAATCCGATTAGGATTCTGTCAGGTTCCACACATCACTTTCACCCACCTGGTCGTGTTGAAGCGAACGACATGCCGATCGGATCCCTATTTGTGATTTTGGACCTCTGGGTTGCGTGTTCTGATCCTTTACAAATAAGTGTTTTTTTTAGATTAGTGATTTGAGTGCCAAACCCAAACTGGGAATCCGATTAGGATTTCGTCAGTTCCCAAACGTCACTTTCACCCACCCGGTCATGTCGGAGTGAACGACATGCTGATCAGATCGCTATTTGTGATTTTGGACCCTCGGGTTGCGTGTTTTGATCATTTACACTTAGGTTTTTTTTAGATTACTGATTTGAGCGCCGAACCCAAATCGGGAATCCAATTAGGAATCCGTCAGTTCCCACACGTCACTTTCACCTACCCGGTCGTATCAGAGCAAACGACACGCCAATCGGATCCCTATTTGTGATTTTGGTCCCCTGGGTTGTGTGTTCTGATCCTTGACACAGGTTTTTTTTAGATTACTGATTTGAGTACCGAACCCAAATCTGGAATCCGATTAGGATTCCGTCAGTTCCCACTCGTCACTTTCACCCACCCGGTCGTGTCAGAGTGAATGGAATGCCGATCGGATCCCTATTTGTTATTTTGGATCCCCGTGTTTCGCGTTTTGATGCTTTACACTTAGGTTTTTTTTAGATTAGTGATTTGAGTGCCGAACCCAAACTGGGAATCCGATTAGGATTCCGTCAGTTCTCACACGTCACTTACACCCACCAGTCGTGTCGGAGCAAACGGTACACCGATCGGATCCCTATTTGTGATTTTGGACCCTCGGGTTGCATGTTCTGTTCCTTTACACTTTGGTTTTTTTTAGATTAGTGATTTGAGTGCCGAACCCAAACCGGGAATCCGATAATGATTCTGTCAGTTCCCACACATCACTTTCACCCACCCAGTCATGTTAGAGCGAACGACACACCGATCGGATCCCTATTTGTGATTTTCGACCCCCGGGTTGTGTGTTCTGATCCATTACACTTAGGTTTTTTTTTTATTACTGATTAGATCACCGAACCCAAACTGGGAATCCGATTATGATTCCGTCAATTCCCACATGTCACTTTCACCCACCCGGTCATGTCGGAGTGAACGGCAAGTCCATCGGATCCCTATTTGTGATTTTGGACACCCGGATTGCGTGTTCTGATCATTTACACAGTTTTTTTTTAGATTAGTTATTTGAGTGTCGAACCCAAACTGAGAATCTGATTAGGATTCCGTCAGTTCCCAAATGTCACTTTCACGCACCCAGTCGCGTCGGAGCGAATGGCACGCCGATCGGATCCCTAAATGTGATTTTGGAACCCTAGGTTCCATGTTCTGATCATTTACACTTATGTTTTTTTTTATATTAGTGATTTGAGTGCCGAACCCAAAACGGGAATCTGTTTAGAATTCCGTTCATTCCCACACATCACTTTCACCCACCTGGTCGTGTCGGAGTGAACGACACATCGATCGGATCCCTATTTCTGATTTTGGACCCCCGGGTTATGTGTTATGATCCTTTACACTTAGGTTTTTTTTAGATTAGTGATTTGAGTGCCGAACCCAAACCGAGAATCCGATTAGGAATCTGTTAGTTCCCACACGTCACTTTCACCCACCCGGTCGTGTCGGAGCGAACAGCACGCTGATCGGATCCCTATTTGTGATTTTGGACCCCCGAGTTGCATGTTCTGATCCTTTACACTTAGTTTTTTTTTAGATTAGTGATTTGAGTGCAGAACCCAAACTGGGAACCCGATTAGGATTCCGTTAGTTCCCACACGTCACTTTCACCCACCTGGTCGTGTCGGAGTGAATAGCACATCGATCGGATCCCTATTTGTGATTTTGGACCCCGGGTTGCGTGTTCTGATCCTTTATAAAGGTTTTTTTTATATTAGTGATTTGAGTGCCGAACCCAAACCGGGAATCCGATTAGGATTCTGTCAGTTCCCATACGTCACTTTCACCCACCCAGTCGTGTCGGAGTGAACGGCACACCGATCAGATCCTTATTTGTGATTTTAGACCATCGGGTTGCGTGTTTTGATCCTTTACACAGGGTTTTTTTTAAATAGATATTTTTTCTAGTGGCTTTTTATCCCTACATAAGTTGATTGTATAAAGGGACCTTCTTTATAGGTTTCTTAATTTTGTTTTTTTTTTTTTTTAGTGGGAGCTGTCCTCAGGGCCTCAATCCAGGAGAGTGCGCCTTCCCCCATAGGGGGCGAATGGCCTCACTCCACCAGAGAGGAAACCTGGGCCGAAATTTATTATAAAAGGATACAATTACATCAGACGAATGTGGCATAAGCCCATTTTATCTAGCCTAGTGGGGCCTTTACAAGCATGAGGGAGAGATGATGCACCCCAAAAGACCTTATTTTCTTTGGTCTTACACCCAAGGTTAGCCAGGGAATCAGCAACTTGATTTGACTCCCTATACACATGACACAAAGAGTAACCTTTTCTCTTGAAGCTAGATTGAGCATCCTACCACCAACGGTAAGCCCGCCAGGATGGGCAGCGACCAGACTTGAAAGAGGTGACCAAAGCCATAGAATCCGAGTTGATCATGGACAGCCGAATACCAAAGAAATCCGCCAGCCTAAGCCCATCACACAGAGCTCGAGCTTCAGCCAACATGCTGCTACCATAGCCGTAAAAATGGGAAAAACCTATAACAACAGAGCCATGCTTGTCCCTTATGCAGCCACCCCCACCACAGTCCCCAGGGTTGCCCTTGCAAGCACCATCCACATTGAGGGAGAAATCCAGTATAGGAGGGATCCATCGGATGAACTTACATTGCTTCACTCTGCAACGGGGGAAGAAACCCAGCTGTTGGAGAATACTGATCTCTTTAGGAATAGCCTCAACTGAGAAGTGCAATTTAGATAGAGAATGGGCAATGCTGGATTTGATATTATTAATAATAATTTTGCTAGAGATATTCTTGTTTTCAAATCTGGCCAGACATCTCCCATTCCATATCTCCCAGAGCATAACAATGAAGCAGTGAAGTGAAACAAAGCCAAGAGGAGAAGAAGTGCTGGATCTTGTTATAAAGTACCAAATGGTAGCTGTGATGCTTCCTTGGATGTGGACATTTGGAGGGACAAGGGGAAGCAGCCACTGCCATAAGGAGACCGCCAAATCTCCATGCAAGAACTTGTGGTTGAGATCCTCTGACTGGGGATATTTGCAACAAGCGCATCAAGAAGCAAGGTGAACGCCACTTTCCATAATACGTTGGTCAACAGGAACTGCTCTGTTGATCACTTTCCAGCAGAACATAGAGGCACTTCTGTTGAAAGAGTGATGCCATATCCTCCTAAGGGCAGGGCGGTGGACACCTTGAGAACGAACCAGATCATTGGCCGATTTGGAAGTGAAGATCCCATCCTTTGAAGCCTTCCACACACAGATATCTTCCTCTTCCGAAAGAGAGACTCCCAGTAGTAAGTCATTAGGAATAATAGATCTGATAGGATGTTCATTATTCATCATAACCTCCTTAAGAGTGATCTTGCCACCTTCATAATTTAAGTTCACTAACTCCAGCAGAGGCCTCTCCCCCAGCCAGATATCAGAAAGAAAATTCACCTGCCTACCATTCTCATGAATCCACCGGGTGTTCTCCTTAATTATCTGGAGCGCTGCAGTCCTATCCTTAGAAAAGGAGCCAGGAAGTTGTTTGAAGTTAGTAGACTGGTGGCGTCTTCTAGCATAAACTGCCCAGAGAGAGGACCCATGCATGATGTTCCAGAGAGATTTCACAGTCATCGTCAGTTGAACTAGCTTGAGGTCGCGAACCCCTAAACCACCCTCCTCAACAAGACGTTTGATCACCTGCCAGAAAACCCAGTGTCTTTGATGAACCCCATCCAAGCCGCTCGAAAAGAAAGATGCAGAAATTTTGTCTAGGTAGCTGAGGACACTCCTAGGAATAGAGGAAGATAAATCCAAATAAACCGAGATAGAATTGATGACTGAGTTGATAAGGGTCACTCTACCAGCTTGTGAAAGTAATCTAGGTTTCCAGGTAGCTAGTCTCTGGTTGGTTTTCTCAATAAGACCTTTGAAGTCAGCAGCTTGAGATCTACCAGATCTTAGGGGAACGCCCAGATAAAGAAGGGGGCCCTGCTGTCTCTTAAACCCAGTCTGCGTAATGATTCTTTGCACTATCTGCACAGAAGCTTTTTCCGAGATCATGAAGTAGCTCTTCGAAGTGTTTATCTGCTGCCCCGAACTGTTGGAATATTTGTTCAGGAACTCCATCAGCTTCTTTATATTAGGAGAACCACCATTAGTAAAAACAAGGGTATCATCCGCATATAGAAGGTGTGATATCATATGGCATTGGCGAGGGCCAGCATAACCCTGAATGAGACCAGTGCGGATCATTTTGCTGATGCCCCTACTAAGAGCTTCCTCCATGATAATAAACAGAGTAGGTGCAATGGGGTCCCCTTGTCTAAGACCCCTGGTAGAACAGAAATACCCATGAGGAGAGCCATTGAACATGACTGAAAACCAGCAATTAGAGATCAACATCCCCACATAAGACATGAACCGACAAGAGAAACCAAATTTCTTCATCACTGCCAATAGGAAATCCCACTCTATAGTGTCATAAGCTTTACGGATATCTAGCTTAAACAAGACATTGTTCCCCCTGACCTTCCTGTCAATGTCTTTCATAATTTGCCTGGCTAGAGAAATATTATCAACAATAGATCTGCCTTTGATAAAGGCGCCTTGTTCTTCGGAAATGACATGGGGGAGAATATGGACCAGCCTGTCACACACAATTCTTGAAACAATTTTGTAGCAAAAATTGCACAAGCTCACTGGTCTAAAATCACTAAAGGAGGCTGGACACTCAGATTTAGGCACCAGAGCAATTATAGTAGATGTAATCCCTCTAGGAAGAGGGAGGGCATGGAAAAAGCTACTAACCGCAGCAACAACTTCTTGAGACACAATATCCCAGAAGGAAGTGAAAAAGTGCCCAGTAAAACCATCCGGACCCGGAGCACTATTTGCATTGAGACTACAAACCGCGGCCTTGATATCATCCTCAGAAGGGACTGCAGCAAGCATATCATTCTGGTCATCTGAAATAATGTTAGGGATGGCTTCCAGGATATGATCATCTATGACATGATCAGAAGACTGAAGAATAGATTGAAAATAGTGCACCACCTCCTCCTTGAGTATATCTTGGTCTTCCACCCACACTCCATTAATCTGCAGCATGTTAATCCGGTTGCGACGGCGATTTCCTTGAACCACAGCATGGTAGAAAGCCATGTTTTTATCGCCATTATCCATCCATTGCATGTGGACCTTTTGAGCCCAGAAAATGTCAAGACAAGTAGTAGCTTTTCTCAGTTTTGCATTAGCCTCTTCCATGGCCTCCCGGTTTAAAGGGGTAGGGTTAGTATCAAAAGCTTATTGCGTGACCAATGCCGCTTCCTCGCATTTTTTCAGATTGTTATTAATATCACCAAACGTACTTTTGTTCCAGGTTCGAAGCGCACTTTTGACAGCTTTATGTTTCTATTGGAGAACAACAAATGGATGGTAGTGCCAAGCAGCAGGAGCCGCCCAAGCAGCATTGACAGTGTCGTGGAATGAATCGTTAGTAGCCCACATAGACTGAAATGTAAGCCTTGCCAGATACGGAGTAGGTGGATTAGAGGTGACCAGCAGAGGGAGTAACCCACTTAGACTGAAACGTAAACCTTGCCAGTTAGGTTTCTTAATTTAGATTTCTTTTTTCCTTTTGAGCTCTTTGGACATCGACTCATAAATTGACCTGGATGGCCTCCAGTTGTAGTGGTTTCATTTCATTCAAATTATATGAAATTAATAGTAATACTGACCTGAGGGGCTTGCTGTGAGGAGCGTACTCCTCAGATGGCAGAGATCAGTTGCTTGACCATAACGCCAAACTGCACCTGTAGCTCTTCCCGGATGAGGGTTCTCATATCCACTCCACCACTGCCGGGCGGCACAGCAGATGAACTCGCGTAGGCCGGAGGAGCGATCGAACTCGCATATGAGGACAACACTGGAGTAGTATCCAGGCTGTCCCCAAAGTCGTACACTCGGCCCTTCCTCGGCCCTCCCGTTGGGCCGACCCAAGCCTCCGGATCCAAGTCTAGCTGGGGAGTGCCCTCTGCATAGCAATCCACCATCGTCCTATCATAGATCTCCTGCAGAACAAATTAAAAATGTATTATTGAAATCATATTTTTTTAATATCTAAATTGAATTTAAAAATTATTATTTTGACTTACAGCAATCGTGCGAGCACTCTCACTAACATAGTCATCCGTCCCCTTCTGCTTATGAGTCCGATCAAATAACTCGCTAAAAGTAGGGGCACGCTCGAGCTCGTGACGCCTACAATTCAACAAAAGTAGTTTGTTTCACAATAATAATTAATGTATTAAGCAATTGAACAATAATATGCTTACCAATTTCTAGCTGTGGGTCGCATAAGATACGGACCCACTAGTATGCACTTTCTTCTCCGGATGAGTTGCTCGATTGTGTTTAGCCGCCTGTGACCTCCTCTATCTCAACTCCATTAACTATTCCACGGTACATCCATGACTGATTCTCATAAGACATTTTTCCTACACAGATTAAATGTCATGTCATGAGTTAAAACCTAACACACCCTCACATCGTTCAAGTAAGTCAAAATGAATAGGTAGGACATATTATTTAGATTATCACTTTTTACCCATATGTGAATATTTGATCGCACTCAGATGGCCATTTACTATGTGTTTGTATAATTTGCTGAAAATTTCGGCAACATCTCCCCATACCTCTCTGATATTCCAAAAATATTTATTGATTAAGATATTTTTTTAAACACTTACTAAAAAGTGGTTAAGAAAATATTTTAAATCAATAAAGGTATATTAGAGAGGAGTGAGTAGACGCACCCGAAATTTTCAACAAATAATACAAACACATAGTAAATGACCACCTAACTGCGATCAAACATTCATAGACTGTCCAAAACGGGACAATTCAAGACTTTGAGTTAGATATACATGTTCTCATCATTGAAAATAAGACTCGTGCACATTAATCCCAAAGTCTTGAACTGGAAGGTTTATTGACACGGGGCTTAACACGCTCTCGTGGGGTGTGTGCAGTGATAAATTTCTATACATGCATAGATTAAATTTAAAAACCACATAAATATGTAATGAAAATGAAAACAAAAATATTACATGTGAACAAGTGCAGTATTATAACAAATTCACACATACATGTAAATGAATTACATTAAAGTAAGAATTGCAATACTAATCAAGAAAAAAAAATCGTAGTAAAAAAATTTCTTGCAAGTCGTTGAATAACTTCAAAGAAAAAATAAAAGGGTGCACTGGCCCTGTGTTCCTGAATTTCACCTACTTACACGGCAACTAGTAGCTGACAGGAAAATATTTGGGGGAGTTAGGTTCGTAGAATTGGAGAGGGACTACCTACTTGCCCATGGGGCCGCTATGAACCTTCACGAATGCCTATTCACACTCAGTGACTCCTCACAGATGCATGTTCAGAGTCGCGAATGTGAATAGGCGTTCATGAAGGTTCGCAGCGGCCCCATGGGCAAGTAGGTAGTCCCTCTCCATTTCTTCAAACTTAACTCCCCCAATTCTTTTCCTATCAGCTATTGGTTGTCGTGTAAGTAAGTGAAATTCAGAAACACAGGGCCAATGCACCCACTTTTTTTTTCCTTTGAAGTTGTTCAACACTTTGCAACAAATATTACATATAAACAAGTGCAATACTAAACAAAAACATTAAAAATAAGAAGTGTAATATTAATCATTAAACTGAAAGTGAACAATTAAACATAAACTAATCTAATGTCTAGAAGGAAGAGTTTGTACTTTTTTTTCCCTAAATTGGGATGTATACATCATTTGTGTTCGTGTGTTCCTTAAAGAAGATCCTCCATGCACTTTATTTCTTACAATATCTGAACTATCATCACAATCCTTAATTCGTCCCATTATTTGATGTCATTCAAACTCTTAGAATGAGTTATGACCATATATGTATAATGACAACATTTTATATGAGGGTTCTAGACCAATTTCTGATGTAAAAAATCCCTTGATTTTATCAATTCTCCAGTACCAAAGTTGCTTGGATGTTTTTAGAGTTTCTTGCCAGATTAAGTAGAATCGACATGATCGGATGCTTTCTTGTTCATGATCTGCAGTAGTAAGCCAAGTTTTTCTTTTTCTTCTTATTCCTTTTTTTTGTTGCCAACTGTTTAATCTATAATTCATATGGATGATAAACTTTCTATATTGTCATCTACCTTTTATGTATAATATTTTAAATATAGGATATGTCCACCTCAAAATTGAAAATAATTCAGGTTGCCCTCTCTAGATTTCTCTCTCTCTATGTTTTATTTTCCTTTAGGAAAAGGATTCAGGTGAGCATCTAAACCAATTCAACTAATAATTAAAGAAAAATATATGGTTCTCTCAACATCCCAACCTGACCAGATCAAATTAGTGTTTAATCTCTCATCTAACTTTTTTATGGGGGGTTGATATTCTCTGGCTGATTTTTTTCTTTTAAAAAAAAACATGTTTAAATCTGGAAGAACCAAGTTCGACCAAACTTCCGGCGGATCGGCCGAGCGGATCTGATCCGATCTGGATCAGGATCGGCCCAGGGCATTCCCTGGGCCGATCCGATTCTTTGTTCCTTGGATATAGGTACTCTACCAAAAAAAGTAAGTACCCTCAGTACATGCTTCATATAACTAAACAACTTAAAACTTCCTTACATTGTCATCTTTTGATCACCCTATGCTCATATGTCATATTGTCACAAACATATTTAAGTATTTCAAATAAATCCAGGGTTTGTAATGTATATATTTCACATAAAATAAGATGAATAAGGTAAGCATGTCGATTCTACTTAATCTGGCAAGAAACTCTAAAAGCATCCGATCGACTTAAGTTCAAGACTAACCTTATTTGTCCTATTTGATCTCATGATTGAACATTAACCAAGATAGGATAAACAATTGAAATGGTAAAGCAACAAATGACATTCGTAATTACATTTCTCAAGCTACTATAGTATCATTCAAAATTCAAATCAGAGCTGAGTGTCCAATTTCAGTAATCTCCGAAGGGGTCTTGGGAACCTCTCAATCCATAACTGCCTGGACCTAGGGGTGTAAACGAGCCGATACGTTCGACGAGTAGCTCGATACTCGGCTCGATAAAAGTTCGACTCAACTCGTTTATTAAATAAACGAGTCGAGTTTGAACAAAAAAAAAGTCGATTCATAAACGAGCCGAGTCTGAACACAGGTAAGCTCGGCTCGGTTATACTCGTGAACAACTCGTTTAAATGCTCGTTAAGAGCTCGATTAAATATTCGTTAAAAACTCGTCTAAATATTCGTTAAAAACTCGTTTAAATTTTATTATATATAAATTAAATATTAATTTTTTATAGAAAATATAAATATTTATTTGCTTTGACATTAATCGTAATAACATATAATAAACAAAAATAAAAGTTAGAGTCCTTACGAAATTATATGTAAAAAAGTAAAACATAAAAGAGAAGGGCATTCCCTGGGCCGATCCGATTCTTTGTTCCTTGGATATAGGTACTCTACCAAAAAAAGTAAGTACCCTCAGTACATGCTTCATATAACTAAACAACTTAAAACTTCCTACATTGTCATCTTTGATCACCCTATGCTCATATGTCATTGTCACAACCATATTTAAGTATTTCAAAAAATCCAGGGTTTGTAATGTAATATTCACATAAAATAAGATGAATAAGGTAAGCATGTCGATTCTACTTAATCTGGCAAGAACTCTAAAAGCATCCGATCGACTTAAGTTCAAGACTAACCTTATTTGTCCTATTTGATCTCATGATTGAACATTAACCAAGATAGGATAAACAATTGAAATGGTAAAGCAACAAATGACATTCGTAATTACATTCTCAAGCTACTATAGTATCATTCAAAATTCAAATCAGAGCTGAGTGTCCAATTCAGTAATCTCGAAGGGGTCTTGGGAACCTCTCAATCCATAACTGCCTGGACCTAGGGGTGTAAACGAGCCGATACGTTCGACGAGTAGCTCGATACTCGGCTCGATAAAAGTTCGACTCAACTCGTTTATTAAATAAACGAGTCGAGTTTGAACAAAAAAAAAAGTTCGATTCATAAACGAGCCGAGTCTGACACAGGTAAGCTCGGCTCGGTTATACTCGTGAACAACTCGTTTAAATGCTCGTTAAGAGCTCGATTAAATATTCGTTAAAAACTCGTCTAAATATTCGTTAAAAAACTCGTTTAAATTTTATTATTATATAACTTAAATATTAATTTTTTATAGAAAATATAAATATTTATTTGCTTTGACATTAATCGTAATAAATATATAAACAAAAATAAAGTTAGAGTCCTTACGAAATTTATGTAAAAAAGTAAAACATAAAAAAAACATATTAAAAAAAAAAAAGATAAATTGATCTTAGCCCTCCGTTAGACCACATCCAATGGTTTAAATTTCTCCCCCTCCCCCCCAATCCCACGGATTCCCCACTCGCAGCACATGCTCACTCTACCTAGACTACCCTGTGTGACTGTCCTGTCACCCTGTGTTAGTGTGTAACCCAATGCGCCGCCCCCATACCCATCCGATCTGACCCAGAGAGGCACAGCCAACCTCAGGCCCTCACGACCGTGACTGCCTCCATCTATCGCCCTCTCCGGCCTCCGCTTCCGGCGTGGCAGCAGCGGGTGCTCATCGGCGTCGGCGTCTCCATCTTCCTGTGGAGTCGGGACTGCGGCCCTAGGCGGAGGCGGAGCCCCTGTACGGTCTCTCCGCGTCCGCATCTGCGCGGCTCCATCGCCGGCCAACGCGGCAAGGCCTCCCACTGTTAGGGCTTGAAAGGTTCGTCTCCTCTGCCGCCGGCCGCCATCTCCCCAGCCACTGCTCTTCCATAGGTAATATAATACTCTCTCTCACAAACACATACACAGGCCGATGGCTCCATCTCTCTCTCTCTCTCCTCTCTCTTTAAAAGGCCGACGATGGCCTTCCCTCTTCCTCTTCCTCTCCGAGTCTCCATCCTTTCTTACTCCCTCTCTCTGTCTCTCTACACACACAGAACGCATCGGCTAGCTGGACCGGGGTTCACCTATTGTGCTTCAGAAAACGGACGGCCGGACAGTAGTGCTTCTCCAGTATTTTTCGGCGACGGCAGCACCCCATAGCCACGTAAAATATCTCTTAATAAGTTATAATAATATATGCATGCAGAGGCGACGATGAGGCTGACGGCTCTGCAGCAGCCACGAATGCGATGGCTTCCTCTTCTCCTCTCTCGGTCTCTCCCTATCCTGTTCTCCCCTCTCCTCCCCTGCGCCAATCCTTTCCCCTCCTTGTTCTCCGTCTCCCCTTCCCAGCAACCCAGCGGGAACCCTCCCCTCCCTGTTCTCTCCCTCCCCTTCCCAGATCTGGACTAAAATCTTTTTCTTCATAGGATAATCTGCAAATTCAAGACCTATCTCTCAAGATCTGGGGATAAGAAGCTTCCTTTCTGCTAGAATACTTGCACTTTCAGATTCCAGATCATATTTCATTCAGTACATAATATGTTTAATCAGAAATTGTTTAGTCAGAAATAATTAACACTTGAGAGGCTGCTAGCATGCCTTGGTTTGCAAGTTGTGTCCAAAATCTTCCTGCATCTCGGTAGTTAATACTGCATGAAACCTTTGTTTTAAATGTCGCAACATGGAAAGTGGAAGTGAACCATCTGCTAAGTAGACTTTTAATAGCCTCTGAATCTTCAACACTGCCAGGATTGTGGGCTTTGTCAGCCCAAAAAAATGTGTGTTTTCCACCCTACATGTCAAGCTCGTTTCCTCCACCTCTGTTGAGTCCATGTTCGCCCCATAAATCTGAACTCTGGGATTGGCACTTTCTTCTCTTCTTCAGTGCTTTCTCTATTATATTTTCTTTGTCTCACTCTCTCATGGTGTCTTTTTCAGTTTTGCAGGTATTCATCTCTCTCCCCCAACTTCTGAAGGCAGTGCCACAAGCTTTCGTGTTCTCCGAACTCAGGCACCATACTTGTGCTTAAGATATAAACTTTATGTTCTAAGATTCTTTCTTAGTATATGAATTAGCCTGTCATGAAATAGTTTTTATTAAATGTTTCATGATTGTTAATAGGTTGAGGCCTTATTCTATTTTGTATGTCATCATTGTAATGTATTAATATATCTATTTAATTTATTTTAGTTGTTACATGATTTGAAAATGACTACTGAGTTATTTTATATTCTTCTCTTTCAGGTCATTGAGGATATTAAAGAAGTTCTTCCTTGGAGTTTCATTGTCATGTTTGACTCGTATTCTTATTTTTGTTGGGCCATTTAGCTTTGTATTTTGAAGTGGCATTGTATTCTAAGGATTGGAGTGATGATTTTGATACATTTGGCATGTAATGTTTTGATACATTTGGCATCGTACTAGGGAGAATCCTTTATGGACCAATCACCCATATACCCTTTTTTATTTATGAGTTTTATTTTTTTTATAACATTTGATATATTGTTTTGCATCTTGCAGGTAAGCTACTACTTGCAGACTTGCAGTCCAAAACTAGTCTATTGTTGTTTGGTATTGAAGAAAAATATCCATTAATTCATTCTATTAATGTTTTGGCCAGGTTTGTTTGTGCCGATCTTCGGAGTTGGGTCTCACAGAAATTCATGACTGGATGGTGAGTTCCAAATCTTAATGAGCTTTCGGAAAGAAATTACTATCTTCCAATAATAACTTTCTAACTTTTGTGTAATTGATTTTGCAGGTGGTTTTTTTTTCTGTAGCTGTTGTATATTGCACTGGCCTCTGGAAAAAATATTGAAGGTAAAGGTTTCATTATTCAGAAGTTCTTGAAAATGACCTTTCAAAGCTAAGAGGGAAAGGTGTCGATGCTCAGACAGTCAGACTGCATCAGGTGGTATTTGAGGAACTATAAAAATTTAAGATGGTTTGATGGTTTGATGAACCATAATCATATAAATAAAGTCAGCCTCATTAATCTAACTTTTCTGTTATAGATACATATATTATGTGTATGCTTAGAAAATTTATGTCGTCCTGTCCTAGCTTTAGAATTTTGCCATGTGGACACACTGTCCTTGTTGACACTTGATACATGTGTCACATCTTCTTCAAACATAGGTTCTGCAGTTTTTTTTCAAAAAACTTTAGTTTGTGAATAAAATAAGCTTTGTGCATGTGCCCATCTCATTTTCTAGCTTGCCCATCGCTATGAGGCTGGCAGTGAATTGCAAGGCTGTGGTGCTTGTATTTTCTCCTGACTGTGACCTCCAAGGCAGTCTCAAGGAAAGGTTAGCGATTAAATATGTGGCCATTGGTGTTTTCAAGCACTTGCTATTGACAATGCTAAAGTTAAATCAGATTTCTGTGATAGTCTAGGAGAAGGTAGCAATTCTGCATTGCCAATGATGGCAGCTACCATTCTGCATCAGTGCATGCCTTCAGCAATCCTTTTCCCTGTTCGGGGCTTCTGGCATATGACTGAACAAGTTCATGGCAGTTTTTGCAGCTGCAATTAGAAACAGACAGGTGATGTGTAGGATGTGCCTTTCATTTATAACCGTAAGTAACATAAGCAGGCATCAAATGATTGGGAAAGTTGTAATCAGATAAATGGCATGGCCTACCTGAATAACACATTGCTTAAAAGCTTTTGAATTTTAGAAACTCTGCTTGGCATCATACTGTGCAAAACAACAAACCAAGCTCTGTCATAACTTTAAGCAATTGACCGGCTGGTTAGCAGCCAAGGATGATAACTAAGAGAAAAATGATTGATTAAACGAAGCAAATAACTGTTCCATAGTTCACCCATAAGCTAATCCCTAAATTGTTCCATTGTGTGCATATATTTCCCCTTTCAACAGGAAACTCTTATATTTGTACTGGAACATGTTGAGGACAGAAATGTGGAAATTGTTCTCCATGGACTTGGCCAATTTTGAGGTAAGGTTTGATATTCTTTTTGAGAAATTGTTTAACTAATTGTGTTTTTTTAGTCTGAACATAGCCATTTACTCTAATGGTGTGCAGATGGTTCAAGACTTCAGGAAACCTCCTCTATGTACTGGAAATTGGTCTTGTTGATCTTTGTTTTGCAAATGAGGACAAGAAGGCAAGAGTGTTTTCTAAAGCTTTGAGAATGCAGTCCCACCCCACTCACCGAGTATTGGTTGTTTTTTTTTTTTGCTTCCCGTTGTACTCTTGTTTTTTTTTTTGTGATGTAAACATTTTATTTTGAACACGGTTAACCCTCAAAAAAAAAAAAACCGTTGGTGTAGAGCTGTTGTGCATGGAATGAAAAATAGTCCCATTAAAGTTAGCAAATATGAATGGATTTGTCCTCAGATTCCAATTCTGGTAAACGAGTTTGTATTCGAGTTCTATTCGAGTCTGTATTCGAGTTCTAAATGAGTCGAGCTCTAAACGAGTGTGCAATCGAGTGCGAGTGCGAGTAACATGTTGAACGAGTCGAGTTCGAATTTGTAAACGAGTGTGGAGGCGAGTACGAGTTTAAGCTCGTTTTAAATGCGCCGAATCAAATTCGATTAAGGCTCGAGCTCGAGCTCATTTACTTAAACGAGCTGTTCATCGAGTCGAGTTCGAACACCAAAAAAATGAAACGAGCCGAGTTCGAACGAAGATATAAAAGCTCGACGAGTAACGAGCCGAGTTCGAGCTCAGTTTTTAGTGACCGAGCCGAGTTCGAGCAAAGCATTATTCGACTCGACTCGGATCGTTTACACCCCTACCTGGACCTTTGCTGGATCCACTGCAACACCAGCACCGGAGATAACATGCCCGAGGAAATGAACCTCGCGCAACCAAAAATCGCACTTGCTGAACTTAGCGTACAGCTTGTGCTCACGAAGAACCTCTAACACTAACCTCAAATGCTGACGTGTGTGGCCTCGTCCGGAGAGTAAACCAGCACATCATCAATAAACACCACGACAAAAGCTATCTAAATAAGGCCTAAACACCTTGTTCATGAGATCCATGAACGCTGCAGGGGCATTGGTCAATCCGAAAGGAAGGACAAAAACTCATAATGTCATAACGGGTTCTAAACGCCGTCTTGGACATGTCCTCTCCGAATCCTCAACTGATGATAACCAGATCGCAAATCAATCTTAGAAAAGACTGATGCATCCCGCAACTGGTCAAACAAATCATCAATACGAGGTAAGGGATACCTGTTCTTCACAGTCACTTGGTTCAGCTTCTTGTAGTCAATGCATAACCTAAGTGACCGTCTTTCTTCTTGACGAATAATACAGTACCCCCAAGGGGAAACACTAGGGCGAATAAATCCCTTATCAAGCAACTCTTGCAACTGCCTCCTCAACTCGGCTAACTCCGCAGGTGCCATCTGATATGGAGCCTTCGGGATAGGAGAGGTGCCCCGAAAGCAACTTATGGTAAACTCTATCTCTCTATCCGGTGGCAAACCAGACAAATCATCAGGAAAAGACCTCTGGAAAATCCTGCACTACCTCAATCTCTGCAAGAGTAGGTGACTCATCAGCCTCTGGTACTGATACACGCTGGCAAGAAAAGCGTCACAACCCTGGTTCACCATGCGCATCGCCTTCATGGCAGAGATGACTAACTTTCCGCCAAGTTCCTTGGCAAGGGATGAGAGAACTCGTCCTCACCAGGAATGCGGAAAACAATCCTCTTCCGGCGATAATCCACTAACGCATAGTGCTCCTCTAGCCAATCTAGACCAAGAATAGCATCATAGTCCTTCATCTTCAGCAAGAAGAAACACTCATCTAGGATTCTATCCTCAATGCACACAGGTAACGACGGAATGCACTTCCTAGTCGATACCGTACCCGCAGGGGTGTGCAAATCACAATTCATATCAATTATATTCTTAACATAGTCAAATATCCATGAATGACTTATAGCATGCTTTCTACACCTTATTCTAATATGATTCAAAGTTTCAAACTTTATTCAAATCATTTCACAATTATACAAAATTTGATCATGAAAATATGTACAAGGTACTTAACACTCCTAGCATGCTATCTAATCAATTTCTCATGCAATTATAACACTTTTTCACACATTTAGCTTGCTGTTTTAATGTAAAATTATCATATTCACATGACATTAACACATGGGTTAGATTAAACTATACAACATGATACTAACATGATATCACAATTAACCTAAATCATATTAATACATGAATGACGTGAATATATACACTTTTATTTTGTTTTCACATGCATTTACTCTCTCATTCACATTCACTTTCACTTACACATTCACATGTCACATCACTTGCACTTACCACGTGCCACATTCACATGTCACTTTATACATTATTCACATTTTCACACTTTTTACACTTAATTTGCCGTGACACATAGTCCTAACCACCATCTAGAGGGACACACATAACACATAACACATATTCGCCACCTAGGCAATGCAGTGACGAATCTAGGTACTGCGCAGACCGAGAGAAGCACTCTCCACCCTAACCAGTGGTACTTGTCCACCTCCAGGATTTCATCATAATGCCCTTAGGATAACACATACAAATTGAGCCTTCCCGTAGGGACTTTACTACAGTACAGCTCTACAGACCTCTATGGTAGCAGTGTCAATATCGACCAATTTTTACACATTATCACCTTATCACACATTTCATTCATTTATCTACACATTTTAACTCATTTACATACACTTTAACATAATTACACATGTTCCAGTTACAGCACATGATGCTTTTGTTCCACAGTGATATTTAACTCATAACAATGTCCTAATCATGCTGCTAATCGTAGAATTACACATGATTAAACTTAACATGCTGAAAATGGTAAATTACCATTGTTAAACCAATAACTGTATCTACTGTTATCAAAACAGCATGAAACTTTTACTACAGTCTTCACACAGTTCATATGTCACATACCTAAATTTTTAGATTTTTTTTCGTAAAAGTAAATCAAATTTTAACATTTAAAAGAGATTTCAGCTATATCTATCAAGAAATTCATTAAACATGGTTCACATCAATACAACCGGTTCTAACAGTTTAGAAATCTGAAATCAGTCATCATACCATCATGGAAAAATTATGGAACCCTAATATACAATGGATCTAATTATTCAGGAATTATCATGCTCATTATCCCATTACAGAAAATTTAATAAATAAAACTATTTACAGAAATTCGACACCTCCTCATGACATGACCTAATGATTGTACTTGACTACACATAATATTCTCAGCATGCACAGACAACCATAAATCCAAATTCCATCACACAGATATGAAAATCAAGGTTCTAAGAAAACAGATGAACTTGGCGGGATTGCCGCCAACTGGGGTTAATGGAACACGATGTTGCTGCTAACACAAGAACTTGGCGGAACACAAGTGGCCGCAAACCTACCATCTGCAGAAGTGCAGACTGAGTGCACAAACACAGAAGAATTTGCGGGTTACAGGACACGAGAAAATTCTGTAAAAATACCTAGGACCTAAATAACATCGGTAGGGATGAAATCCCTAGATCACTTGCCTTGGATAAAATCTACAAAGGTTTAATTAGCTCAAAGATGCTCTCCTCGGACAAGCCGAGAAGCTGTATAAACTCCTCCCAGATCCGGTCTGTTTGTTGGTGTAGATGGATTTCCGGGGTCGAGGATGCCTCCTTAATGCATGGTGTACCTTCCAGTTGATGCAGATCGCCAGAAGACTCCTCCAATCGACGGATCCAGCTCTCCAAAGATTAGGCTTTCCCACAGAAACCCTAGCTTTTCTCTTAAGGCCAAAAGACCTAACCTCACCCTAATCTGGGTGTTTTATAGGCTAAAGGGGTCGGGGTACCCATTAGGTTAAGTCTCCTACCATTAGAGCTAGGTTTCCTAATCTAGAACCGCAAGAAACGCAGCCGTTTCTAGATATGAAATCGTAACTTACTGGGGAAATACACGTTAACAATTGCTGCTGCTAGCAGGGAGTCAGCGTCCATCGATTTGGATGTCAACGTCTTCTGGCCATGCAATCAACGGCACACTTGTTGCCGTCAACATGCAATTAACGTCAATTTGTGTTGACGTTAACTGGCATTTCAGCCAAAGCACATAAATACATCAAATCAGGTGTACACATACATCATAAATAATTTAATGTATAAAAATAAATAGATACCATAAACACATAATAAACATATATATATACACATGTACACAACATTATTACATACATTATGCATGAAATAATTAATATATATGCACATCAATAATTAGATACGATATGCACAACATTATTTAAATACATTATGCATAGGATTTTAAATAAGTTCAATAGGTACAGAATTAGCTAAGTACTTATATTCACAGAAGCAAATATATATTTACACATACATATATATACATTCATTTTCACATGAGTAATTAAATAGTTATAATATGCACAAAATTTATTCACACACTATGTACATAAACAAGTAAATACCACATGCACAAAATATAATATATACACATGAACATAAGTAAATACTTAAATATATTACATGCATAAAATAAACAGTATTAAAGGAACAAAATTCGAGGGTCTCACACTCTCCCCCCCGAAAGGGATCTTCGTCCCCGAAGATCGGATCGAGTACTTGTGGTGACGTCGTTGGCATCTCCAGCTAACACATTCTCCCTGGAAGCTGCTTGTGGTCTTATTGCTAGCTTCTTTGTTGCTGCTACTGGAATACCTCATGGAACGAGCTTCTTCAGCCTCGGACACTCTCTGATCCGATGGTCTTTGCTACCACACTTAAGACATCTTCTCGCCTTTTTCCAACACAAGTCTCCTCCATGACGCTTGCCGAAATGCACAAACTTGGGCTTCTCGCTAGCTGTAGAAACTACTGAATGGGGTGCTGACTTTGCTGTGTTGAGAGCCTCGTCCAAAGTGCGAGGATCGAACTCTAAAAGTCTAGCCCTCAATGATGGTTTGAGCCTCATCACGAACTTCTTTACCTTGCGCCTCTGCTCATAATCCCTAGTCCGAGCACCACACTTACCATGGCTCGTCATAGCCTGCAAAAAAATTAACTTAGTTGAAATCTAAGTTACTAAATCCTAACCATTTTCTCAACTATCTTTCATTCATCATTAGATATTTTCTACATATATGGACAAATTCTATAAAGACTTTGCAATATTGTGAAGATAATGGTTTATCCACATACAATCTCAACCTTGGGCTCTGATACTATCTTTGTAACGACCCTCTTTATATCGGTATGATTATACTAATCCACGTCGGTACAAAGAACGCCGTCACAGTGGGATATTAACCCAACACTATACAATAGGTTGATATGTACATGAATAACAATGAAAATACATCGGAAGTAAAATGTGATTCTCATTCCATCATCATCCACACATTCCACAGTCTATATAGCAAATGAAGGAAATAATAATGTCCACGTTATTACAATTCCAATGAATTACATTGTCCATAACATTGTCCATATGAATATCATTATTCCATACTATGAAATAAAGAAAACTATTTAGTAATCTTCACAAGCAGCTACTCCTCTCGTTCGATGTCGTTCCTTGCTATACCTTCCTCAAGTACGGGGACACCTGTCTCACCTGTACACCGAAGCAAGTATGAGTCTTCTAAAAAGACCCAGCAAGCAATCTAAAGATAACATTCTTATACATATCACCCACATGCTAAACTATTAAACAATAAGGAAACACATGCTATCTTTTAAACAATAACCGAACTACATGGCACATGCTTTATAACAATTAACAATATACATAAACCACCTAAACATGCTTTCTATATATGTTAATTAACACGATTCATATTGCAAATCACAATTAATACCAATCATATTCTTAACATAGTCAAATATTCATGATGACTTATAGCATGCTTTCTACACCTTATTCTAACATGATTCAAAGTTTCAAACTTTATTCAAATCATTTCACAATTATACGAAATTTGATCATGAAAATATGTACAAGGTACTTAACACTCCTAGCATGCTATCTAATCAGTTTCTCATGCAATTATAACACTTTTTCACACATTTACCTTACTGTTTTAATGTAAAATTATCATATTCAAATGACATTAACACATGGGTTAGATTAAACTATACAACATGATACTAACATGATATCACAATTAACCTAAATCATATTAATACTTGTATAACATGAATATATACACTTTTATATTGTTTTCACATGCATTTACTCTCTCATTCACTTTCACTTACACATTCACATGTCACATCACTTGCACTTACCACGTGAGACATTCACATGTCACTTTATACATTATTCACATTTTTACACTTAATTTGCCGTGACACATAGTCTTAACCACCATCTAGTGGGACACACATAACACATATTCGCCACCTAGGTAATCCAGTGACGAATCTAGGTACTGCGCAGACCGGGAGAAGCCCTCTCCACCCTAACCAGTGGTACTTGTCCACCTCCAGGATTTCATCCTAATGCCCTTAGGATAACACATACACATTGAGCCTTCTCGTAAGGACTTTACTAGAGTACGAATCTATAGACCTCTATGGTAGCAGTGTCAATATCGGCCAAATTTTTACACATTATCACCTTATCACACGTTTCATATAACTACACATTTTAACTCATTTACATGAAATTTAATATAATTACACATGTTTCAGTTACAGCACATGATGCTTCTATTCCATAGTGATAATAACTCATAACAACGTCCCAATCATGCTGCTAATCACAGAATTACACATGATTAAACTTAACATGCTCAACATGGTAAATTACCATTGTTAAACCAATAACTGTACTTACTGTTATCAAAACAGCATGAAACTTTTACTACAGGCTTCACATAGTTCATATGTCACATACCTAAATTTTTAGATATTTTTTTCAGAACAGTAAATCAAATTTTAGCAATTAAAAGAGATTTCAGCTATATCTATCAAGAAATTCATTAAACATGGTTCACATCAACACAGTCAGTTCTAACAGTTTAGAAATCTGAAATCAATCATCATACCATCATGGAAAAATTATGGAACCCTATTATACAATGGATCTAATTATTCAGGAATTATCATGGTCAAAACATGTTCATTATCCCATTACAGAAATTTTAATAAATAAAACTATTTACAAAAATTCGACACCTCCTCATGACATGACCTAATGATTGTACTTGACTACACATAATATTCTCAGCATGCACAGACAACCATAAATCCGAATTCCATCAAACATATATGAAAATCAAGGTTCTAAGAAAACAGACGAACTTGGCGGCAAAGGGGTTACCGCCAACCGGGATTAACGACACACGATGTTGCCGCTAACACAAGAACTTGGCAGCACACAAGTGGCCACCACCTGCCGTCTGCAGAAGTGCAGACTGAGCGCACAAACAAAAAAGAATTTGGGGGTTCCAGGACACGAGAAAATTCTGTAAAAATGCCTAGGACCTAAATAACATGGGTAGGGATGAAATCCCTATATCACTTGCCTTGGATAAAATCTACAAAGGTTTAATTAGCTCGTAGACGCTCTCCTCGGACAAGCCAAGAAGCTACATAAACTCCTCCCAGATCCGGTATGTTTGCAGGTGTAGATGGATCTCCGCGGTCAAGGACGCTTCCTCAACGCATGGTGTATCTTCCAGTCAATGCAGATCACCAGATGACTCCTCCAATCGACAGATCCAGCTCTCCAAAGATTAGGTTTTCCCACAGAAACCCTAGCTTTTCTCTTAAGGCCAAAAGACCTAACCTCACCCTAATCTTGGTGTTTTATAGGCTAAATGGGTCGGGGTACGTATTAGGTTAAGTCTCCTACCATTAGAGCTAGGTTTCCTAATCTAGAACCACAAGAAATGCAACAGTTTCCATATCTAAAATCGCAACTTACTGGGGAAATAGACGTCAACATTTGCTGCCGCTAGCAGGGAGTCAGCATCCATCGATTTGGATGTCAACTTCTTCTGGCCATGCAGTCAACGGTGCACTTGTTTCCGTCAACATGTAATTAACGTCAATTTGTGTTGACGTTAACTGGCATTTCGGCCAGAGCACAGAAATACATTAAATCAGATATACACATACATCATAAATAATTTAATGTATACAAAATAAATAGATACCATATGCATTGAATAAACATATATATATATATATACACATGTACACAACATTATTACATACATTATGCAGGGAATAATTAATATAATATGCACATCAATAATTAGATACGATATGCACAACATTATTTAAATACAATATGCGTAGGATTTTAAATAAGTACAATAGGTACAGAATTAGGTAAGTACTTATATTCACAGAAGCAAATATATATTTACACATACATATATATACATTCATATGCACATGAGTAATTAAATGGTTATAATATGCACAAAATTTATTCACACACTATGTACATAAACAAGTAAATTCCATATGTACAAAATATAATATATACACATGCACACAAGTAAATACTTAAATATATTACATGCACAAAATAAACAGTATTAAAAGAACAAAATTTAAGGGTCTTACAGAGACACCCGATCTGACCAACGAGTGACAGTAATCTTCTTCAAAGCCCCGAGTTAGTTGCTCGAATAGGAAGCAAGGAAGTCACGAGTCTGGACAAGAAGAAGAAGATAAAGGGGATGATCAACCCCTCGATTGAGTGGTACCCTAGCTGATTGGCCTGCAAGTTTCACTGGAGAGAGACATGTGCGTGCCAGGTAGGTCACGATGACTCAAAACCTGAGAGCGGCTCGCAACCAAAATAGATCAAAAGGAATTGGATAGAGAAATCCAGACAGAGAAATACTTGACAAATTGGAAAGAGCAACTTCCTCAGAAGCAAACTTTCTGATTCAGAGTGGAATTGAATTTCTT
The DNA here is from genome assembly GCA_014218235.1 of Colocasia esculenta. NCBI lineage: Eukaryota > Viridiplantae > Streptophyta > Magnoliopsida > Alismatales > Araceae > Colocasia > Colocasia esculenta. Next base: position 126,604,233 of record CM024755.1, on the reverse strand, counting down.
GTTCTAAATATGAAGAACAGTTGGGCATTCATCGAGAACTCGTTTTTAGCCAAGGATGAGTTATGATAGCTCAAAATCTACATGATGCATGTTAGGCTAATGAAAAGAAATCATAATATCAAATGAAAAAGAAGGAGAAAAATAGAAAATAAATCAAGAATAATCAAGGATATTGCTAACCAAACAAGAATGGGACGAGAATCTTTCTGTGACCACTGTGCAGGACAAAGTCCATCGTTTCCAAACTTATTCAACTTAATGACCTATCCAATGATTAACAATAAGCACCTAGATCATAACTATTTTTGGTGAAGAGGAACTCAGATCACGAAGCACATTGAGAACCAGCTGGTCCTTGAAGTGATATAATAAGTATGCTAACATATAATAATGCGAGGGATAGGGAAAAGAAATCATACCTGATGCTTACCTGTGAAGCTCCATTTTTCAATTTTTATTTTATTTTTATTTTATTTTTTATAAATAAATAAATGAACAGATGACTGAAAGTAAGAGTAATATGTACAAACAAGACATCAACACGAGCATAGCATAGATGGTCAGACATTGTCAAAGAAAACACAACATGTCCTATCGCGACGCCTCTGAAGGTCGCGATAGTGTCGCGTCACATCGGGTTATCGCGACACTGTTTTGTGTGTTGTACTTTGAATCCGGCCCTTAGATCTATCCTAGAGCTAATCCTAACACTAATAGGACCCTAAAACCCCATCTTAATCCTAAATTGACCACTAAACACGAACTAGAGTAGGATTGGCCCCTCCTAGAGCTCTATAAATAGGGGTGGAGGGATCAAATTCGTGGCTCATCTTCTCTCTCTTCAAACTCTCTTGCTTTTCTCTCTCCAAGCCATGAAGAGGTTTTTTGGTGCCTTCCAAGCTAGCCAAACCCCCTATGGTGGTCCCCGGCCAGTAAAGACCGCTTGATGAGCTTCTGCGCATCACTTCTGTTCCTGACCACTTGAGCACCAAGCATGATGGGAAGGTATGTACTTAATTGTCTTCTAGTTCTTGCTCTTTCTTCTTCTTCTTCTTCTTCTTCATGCACCAATCTCCTTTCTTCTCTTCCTTTTTAGATCCTCTCGGGCTCACACCACTACTCCAAAATCATCTGGCTGGAACCCATGATCAAACCTCTGCCCTTAGTGTCCATCAACCTTCTACGAGAATGGAATCTGACCACCATGTTGCTTCTGGCTAAAAATTACCATAAGATCATGCACATCTGGGATAGCCTAACATCATTGGTGGAATTGTGGCATCCTCAGACTCATACTTTTCTCTTCCCAACATTTGAAGCAACCATCTTATTGGAAGAGTTGGAGATCATGCTCGGCCTCCCTAAAGACAAGAAAGGATCAGAACATCTCATATGCCATGCTGTTGATCCTATCAACTCTAGGGCCATACTCAATGAAATCAGGACCAATCCGGGGGATCTTCAATGCATGACAAGCCTGGGCTTTGTTCACTTGCTCCCTCTTTCCCAATGGATTGTCTCCCATTGCAAAAACAAGAGCGGGAAATATCTTGCCATTTCTAAGGCTGCTCCAATCTGCATATGCGGCGTCATACTCATTCCAACACAGGTTCACCTTCTAACAACAGCCAACCTGAGCGTCATCAGCAGTGTATGGGAAGGTTTGTCTATCTCCCAATCCGTTCTTAGCTATCTATATGCTTGTCTTTCTTCTGCAGCCACTGGTGAACCACTATATGGTTCTATGATCGCCTTAGAGTGCTAGATGGGCATGAGGATATGCTTTGAGGTGACAAATGAGAACTCCGTCAAGTGCCTGAGCTTGACCCACCACCCCCCTCTTCTTCGTTGGAGCTCCAGTACACATAACTCCTCAAGTTTGGTTCAAGACTGCAGCGGTGAAGGGCTTAAAGGACTGGAGATTGTATCTGAACATGCTGCAAGTAGAACAATTCAACATGCGGCCCTCCTTTCTCCATGTGAAGATCATCAGACTATGCCAACGAGTTGGTCTGAACCTACAGTTGATAGGGAACGAGGCTCTGGTTCTCTACAACCCACACCACTGCCACTTGTAAATAGGCATGCCACACATGGATGTTCCTACTCTCTCACACTTCCCGCCTATTCAGATAAGGAAAATTGGTACTACGGAAGACGAACGAGATGGAGAAGTGCCTTGGTATTCTAGGAGGTATGTGCTTCGGGCCTCATCCTGGAAGAGGTGGCGGAAGATGAAGAGCTCTACCAGGGTTATTTGCGAGAGTTGAGGAAGTTCTAGCGACAAGGAGATCACGCTTTAGCAGAGGCTGCACAAGGTGGAGGGCAGACCTCAGAGCTTGAGAATTTGATTTGAGTTGTAACAGGTGGTAGGTAGGATATGAATATGATTGTTCAGTTGAGCTTCAATTGAGTACTGACATGTATGGGAATTGTATTAAGAGGCATTTGAATTAATACAAATTGAATTTCTTCACTGTTTGAGCACATGAGCAATGTCGCAACAGGTCTAGCAGTCACCTTAATGTCGCGACACGTACTAAGGTCACAACCTTGTCGCGACCTAGGAGAGAGTTGCGACCTAAGGTGTCTTCTATGAAGGTCACGACACTATCGGAGAGTTCAAAACACAGTGGCCCCCTCTTTTCTCCCTTTCAATGCTCACAACTTCCTTCTTCTTCGGCAATTGCTCTTCCATCTCCGGCCAACCTTGCTTGCTTATGCTCTCTCTCTCTCTCTCTCTCTCTCTCTCTCTATCTATCTATCTATCTCTCTCTCTTTCTCACTCTCTTTCCTCTTTCTCCCAGTCTCTTTCTCCGACTCTCTTGCTCTCCCAACAATGGACGGGGGAAATGGCAGCGGCGGTCTCATGTTGGTGAATGGGCCAAGCGACCAGTGGTGAAGAGGCTCCGGCGCCAGGATGCTGCTACTTTGGCAACCGAGGAGGTGCCAAAGGTAGACATGGCGGAGGGAGAGGTGCTAGTGGTGGACGTGGAGGTGGCGGAAGAAGCCCGGGAGGAGGCTATGAACAACATGAGTCCCCGATGCCTTAAACCCTCAATTGTGCATGAATGTGGGTGGCGAAGCCCCATTGAGCGTGATTTTAGGGTGAGATGACAAAAGAACCGCTGTCGGAGAAGAATTTCTTAGGTTGGTTTGGTTACTGAGATCACAACGGATCGTCCCATCGTGTCAACACCATCGCGGCCTATTCAGAGATCGTGACAAGGCCACATCGATCAAGGCTTGTCGCGACCCGTCGGGGTGTTGGGACAAGGTCGCGGTCCATCTGACTGTCGCAACAAGGTCGTGACCCATCGAGTCATCACAACCTTGGTCGAGAGCTATAAATGCCTGATTTTCTAACAAGTTTTCTTATTTTATGCTTGCAGAGTGAGACGAGGGCTAGAGTGTCCTGGCTGCTAGTGTTGGTAGTCTACCTAGTGCACCTGGTGTTCCAGAGGGTGTGTCTAGATGAGATGGGGTTTGGGGAGGTCCTCAGGACGGAGAGGATGAGGGCAGATGCCCCATTGATTCAGGTGTTGAAGAGTAGGTGGGACACCGAGGCCACTGCCTTCGTGTTCCCGTGGGGACATATGATACTCAACTTGGAGGACGTGAGCAGGATCACTAGGCTGAGGTTGTATGAGTGCTCGGTAAGCATCTACTCGTTCTATAGAGGGGTGGCACGAAGACTCCTAGGACTGATAGTTGGACATTGGTCGTCACTGGTCCCTAGGGTAGACCTGTAGGAGAGTCTAGGGCTCAAGCAGACATGTCGTGAGGTAGAAGAGACGCCAAATGAGCACCTAGATAGGCTAGTCAGTAGATGTCGGTAGACCCTAGCTTGTGAGCTAGGACCTCAGGCCGACATGGACGTGCGTCGCTTCCTCACTTTATTTCTTGGTAAACTTTTGCTTGCCACGAGGGGCGACCCACTTCACTGTCAGTTCTTGCCACTGCTAGAGGATCTGGACTGGGTGGGGGACAATGTTTGGAGTGCCACTCTTTTAGAGCACCTGTTCGACAGCCTAGGTACCTCTGACCAGCAGACGGTGATCATTGGTTTCATCCCCCTTCCTCAGGTACTTTCACCTCCATTATTCTTCCTGTCATGAATTCAAATTTGCATACATGTGATCTAATCAAGTGATTTTTTGCAGGTCTGGACTTATCTCCACTTATCAGGCTAGGACGGGGGACACTGGCGAGGAGGGTCAGTGCCACAACGAGACACCCATCCACTGAAGGAGTAGCAACTTCCTTCTTCTTCGGCAATTGCTCTTCCATCTCCGGCCAACCTTGCTTGCTTATGCTCTCTCTCTCTCTCTCCTCTCTCTCTCTATCTATCTATCTATCTATCTATCTCTCTCTCTTTCTCACTCTCTTTCCTCTTTCTCCCAGTCTCTTTCTCTCCGACTCTCTTGCTCTCCAACAATGGACGGGGGAAATGGCAGCGGCGGTCTCATGTTGGTGAATGGCCAAGCGACCAGTGGTGAAGAGGCTCCGGCGCCAGGATGCTACTACTTTGGCAACCGAGGAGGTGCCAAAGGTAGACATGGCGGAGGGAGAGGTGCTAGTGGTGGACGGGAGGTGCGGAAGAAGCCCGGGAGGAGGCTATGAACAACATGAGTCCCCGATGCCTTAAACCCTCAATTGTGCATGAATGTGTGGCGAAGCCCCATTGAGCGTGATTTTAGGGTGAGATGACAAAAAGAACCGCTGTCGGAGAGAATTTCTTAGGTTGGTTTGGTTACTGAGATCACAACGGATCGTCCCATCGTGTCAACACCATCGCGGCCTATTCAGAGATCGTGACAAGGCCACATCGATCAAGGCTTGTCGCGACCCGTCGGGGTGTTGGGACAAGGTCGCGGTCCATCTGACTGTCGCGACAGGTCGTGACCCATCGAGTCATCACAACCTTTGTCGAGAGCTATAAATGCCTGATTTTTCTAACAAGTTTTCTTATTTTATGCTTGCAGAGTGAGACGAGGGCTAGAGTGTCCTGGCTGCTAGTGTTGGTAGTCTACCTAGTGCACCTGGTGTTCCAGAGGGTGTGTCTAGATGAGATGGGGTTTGGGAGGTCCTCAGGACGGAGAGGATGAGGGCAGATGCCCCATTGATTCAGGTGTTGAAGAGTAGGTGGGACACCGAGGCCACTGCCTTCGTGTTCCCGTGGGGACATATGATACTCAACTTGGAGGACGTGAGCAGGATCACTAGGCTGAGGTTGTATGAGTGCTCGGTAAGCATCTACTCGTTCTATAGAGGGGTGGCACGAAGACTCCTAGGACTGATAGTTGGACATTGGTCGTCACTGGTCCCTAGGGTAGACCTGTAGGAGAGTCTAGGGCTCAAGCAGACATGTCGTGAGGTAGAAGAGACGCCAAATGAGCACCTAGATAGGCTAGTCAGTAGATGTCGGTAGACCCTAGCTTGTGAGCTAGGACCTCAGGCCGACATGGACGGCGTCGCTTCCTCCTCACTTTATTCTTGGTAAACTTTTGCTTGCCACGAGGGGCGACCCACTTCACTGTCAGTTCTTGCCACTGCTAGAGGATCTGGACTGGGTGGGGGACAATGTTTGGAGTGCCACTCTTTTAGAGCACCTGTTCGACAGCCTAGGTACCTCTGACCAGCAGACGGTGATCATTGGTTTCATCCCCCTTCCTCAGGTACTTTCACCTCCATTATTCTTCCTGTCATGAATTCAAATTTGCATACATGTGATCTAATCAAGTGATTTTTTGCAGGTCTGGACTTATCTCCACTTATCAGGCCTAGGACGGGGGACACTGGCGAGGAGGTCAGTGCCACAACGAGACACCCATCCACTGAAGGAGTAGCTGAGGACTGTCCAAGATGTGATTGACGTATACCCCCATCTTGATGTGAGTGCTAACCTTTTCTAATTCCCAGTTGTTTTCCTTAATTGCTTTGACCACTAAAGGATGTGTTCTCTATTAACAGGTGGTGTGGCATCCCTATCTGGAGGAGGCAGATGACAGGCAGCCCTAGTTGGAGCTCCGCCCCTACTTTGGTAGGGCGACGTGGGTGCATGCTATTAACCTTGTGCTGCCTCTACATCTGCAGCTGACCTAGAGGGCGCTCAGTCTGCGTCAGGGTGCCGTGGAGTTTCTTAGTCGAGGTAGAACACCGAGACCCGGCAAGAGCTTCAGGGGAATGCATGACACCAATGAATGGTGCAAGAGGGCCCGGGAGCAGATAGCTGAGTAGGAGCATCGGGGGCAGCGCGTCACATCCGAGGCTTAGAGCGACGAGGCGTACCTGCAGTCCTTCGCCTTGAAGTATGGGGCGAGAGTCTGTAAGGGCACCTGACGACAGATACAACATACCCCTAACCCGACCTCGTCATATTTCAATCAAATTAATTGTAACATGATTTTGTGTTTTATAGACGGACGTGGCCGGACAGATAGCATCACTCCAGGCCCTCTTGCACTCTGCTATGCAGGACCAGGATGCTTCCAGGAGGGATGCAGATCAGCTGGTAAGTACCTACTCAGACTTCAGTATTACTAGGTCTTATCTTAGAAGTATTGACAAGTGTTTGATGTGCAGCGTGTAGAGTTGGACAGACTGAGGGCATCACCGGAAGGTGCGTCCTCGTCTCATGCGGCAGCGGGGTACCCCGAGCCTGATTTTGCAGATCAGTTGGCAGGTGCTCTCAGGAGGGCGGAGGAGGTGGAGGCCTCACTGGAGGAAAGGGTGAGTAGAAATCAAACCTGACCAGCTTTTTAAAGCAAAACAGCATATTAACATAATGTGACATAGGTTGTGTAGCTGAGTGTCGCCACTGCCTAAGCGAGGCACTAGCATGAGCAAGCAGATGTTGCGACGGTAGCGACAACTCAGTGGCATCTCCAGGCAGAGACTGCAATGGCATAGACAGTGCAGTGGCAGCAGAAGGCTACCACGGTAGACCTCTGTTCAAGGGAGCTTTCACGAGAGCTAGCAACGTTGCGGGTACAGGGGCCTATGGCCGATCAGGCAGAGTTAGCATGCCTGCGCACCGAGACGTCCTCGCAGTAGATCCGCATCAACGAGCTCCGAAACATGATGGCAATGTTCAGCAAGAGCCAAAGCAGGAGTAGGAGTGGAGCGAGTAGCGCCTCAGTGAGGCAGTACTTAGCGGGTTCCTCCAACCACGGAGGAACGAGGAGGAGGAGAGGCGTTGTGGGGGAGAGACGAGCTTCAGGAGCGTAAGGGGCCGTAAGGAGATGCCTCCTCCGCCCAAGAGGCGAGAGAGATCCGGGGAGAGTGGTGGTGGACAGTGAGGAGTTCGTGAGCCACCTCCCCCTTTATATATTCATATTAGTGAATCTCATTTACTTTGTGTCAATGTTCAGAATGTTGAATGAAATGTGATTGACACAAGTGAGAGGTGAGATTTTAGAGAGGCACTAAGTATTTTGTTGCTTTGTTCAGATCCTTCTTTTTCTGCATACTCAACAAACCAAGTTAGATTTGTTCTTTGACTCAGCCCCTGGCATTAAGCAAGTTTTGACTTTAACTCCATGATAGTCAAGGGGCTAAGCTTTACGAAATAGGCGAAATAAGAAAATAACAATGCATGCTAAAAGAACAATATGTACATCTTTTTTTTTTTTTAGATTTTTGGATTTTTCATTTTTTGGATTTTTTAGATTTTTAGATTTTCTAATTTTTTAGATCTTTCTATTTTTCTATTTTTTGGACTTTCTTTTTTTTTGAAATTTTGGATTTTAATTTTTTTAGTTCTACTGCGGTAATACCTACATTTGAGTGATTGCTTAAGAGTCTTGTCCCCTTCTCATGTTGTTAAACCTCCCATAAGTGCAATGTGCATATATTTTAGCTTGCAACTTCGACCTAGGACCTCCAGGTTTTTGAAATATTCACTTCAAAACCATGTCTCCTTCTTGAAATTTGCATTCAATCATGTTTTTTTGAAAATATCTTGAGAGTCTCCTTTGATATGAGAGTACATGATCGGCTACGGCCAGATGTCATTCATCTAAGAGTTCCAGTTGTGTAAGTAACACCTCTCGACGTTCATCGAGATTAACTTCTTTGTCAAGTTGTACCCTTAGCTAAGAGATGAGTATCTCATATGGAACTACAGTCTCCATCTCGTAAGTATGTGAATAAGGGGTTTTCCCCTTGGGTGTGTGGACAGAGGTACGGTAGGCCCATAGAGCCTCGATTAATTTTTCAGGCCAGTCAACAAATTTGTGTAACTCACAAGTTTTCATTAAAAATTGCAAAAGTATTTTATTTGTAGCTTCAACTTGACCATTGCCCTATGGATAATATGGAGACGAATGATGCAGAGTGATGTTCAATTTCTTACATAAGTCTTAAAGCTCTTGTGATATGAACTGGGGTCCATTGTCGGTGACAACGTTGTTTGGCACTCCAAACTATGAGATGATGTTCCTCATGATGAACTGGAACATAGTTGATCCTTTGATTTCTACAAATGCTTTGGATTTGGCCCACTGGGTGATACGCAGTGCAATAAGGATAAGGATATTTTGTTTGATTTGAGCATTAAAGTCACAAGGAGTCCAATGACGTCAAAGGCCCACATGTAGAATGGCCAGGAGATGAAAGTGGATGTAAGGAGGAAGATGGAACATGGATCTTGTCGGCATGAAACTCGCATTGACACACCTACGAACGTACACAATCTTCTTCTAGGATTGGCCAGTAATAGCCCTGCCTAAGGATCTTTTTAGCTAGCATCTGACTATTCACATGCCCTCCACACATACTGGCATGGGCTTCTTATACTATTTTCCAAGCATCTTTGTCTGACAAGCATCTGAGTAGCATTTCGTTTAGGGCACATCTGTATAGTATTTCTCCAACAATGGTGTACCTTAAAGTTGCCCTACGGATGGCTCTTCTATCCTCTGGTTCTGCTTCCTCTGGGAAGGTACCATCTTTGAAATACTACTCAATCTCGTGGTACCATGGCCTTTCTTCTTCCATTATTTCTCCTAGTCCCATAAGCATCACTTCATTCACTTCTCTCTTATCTACCTTCATAATTGAAGAATTCCTAAGGTTATCAAACCAAGGATCCTATGCTGATGGTGTTTTCATCCCCTGGATGATGATGGTCTTAGCACTTTAGTTGAGAGGGATGAGGCTAGAGACACCAAGGCATCCGCCAAGATATTCTAAGAGAGAGGGGTATGAATGTAGATCAATTTGCGTAATTGCTTAGCCAAGAGTGTGACAAAATCTTGATAGGGCTTGAGTTTTGGATCACGAGTGCGATAATTAGAAAGGATCTGCCAAAGCACGAGCTGAGAGTCTCCTATGATCTTGAGTTGACGTGCGCCTAGGAGATGGGCATGTTTGAGACCAGCTAGGAGAGCTTCATACTCAGAAATATTGTTGGTGGCAGGGAATTGGAGTTGATATGCCAATGGAATGTTGATTCCAACTAGGGTGAGCAGAACATCACCTATGCCCTATCCCCTAGAATTTAGAGCCCCATTGAAATGAAGAGACCAGAATGAATCGCATGAAATGAGTGACAAGTTTTCATCGGGGAAATCTTCTTGGACCGTGTCACTGTGAGGAAGAGGAAGGTGAGTGAGATGCTTGGCAATAGCATACCTCTCTATAGCCTTCTGGATGACAAAGGTGATAGCAAACTGAGATAGGAAGCTTTGCCAGTGTGCCAATCTATCAGCGAGGACTGGCTTCTCTAGGAGGTATCTAATGGGATCCATCTTAGAAATCAAACTCACCTAATGGGCTAGGAAATTCGTGTTGAGTTGTGTGTTTTGATGATGACATATTGATGATATGTACACTCTCATACTTTGATTTTAATGATGACTAAAACATTTGGTTGTGAATGTTGTCCAAACACTCATACTTTGATTTTGACGATGACATATTTCATATATTACAAGAATGACTAAAAACAGATTTTTGGTTCTTAATATTTCATATCTTATTGTTAATGACATGGTTTGACTGTCTACTCTTCATTTGTATAGGTTTGCAGAGTTTTTACAAAAAGTAGGTCGACACTACTTGTCAGATAGGTCGACACTACCAGTCTGCCCAGCAGGCTCTTGAAGAACAAGCTGCCGGTAAGGTCGACACTAGCTAAGAGTAGGTTGACACTAGTTGCCATCCAGTGAACTAGTTTTGGAGTTATTCTCAGGTTTACAGAGCTTTTACAAAAGTAGGTCGACACTACTTGAGAGTAAGGTCAACTCTACCAGTTTGCTTAGCAAGTTCCTGAAGAACATGCTGCCAGTAAGGTCGACACTAGCTGAGAGTAAGGTCGACACTAGTTGTCATCCAGTGAACTATTTTGGAGATATTCTCAGGAGGTCGACTCTGTCTGTTGATCAGGACGACACTAGAGTTCTGTCAGTAAAGGGAAATTGGAATTTCTGATCAGTAGGGTCGACACTATGGAAATGTAGGTCGACACTCATTTTTTGTAAACCCAGAATTATGTAGAGCATAAAATCCAACGGCTATGATCTTTTTTTGAGATCTTTTAGGAGATTCCATAATTACCAAATTGCCCTTTCATCCAAGTGGCAATGAGGTAAAGTCCTTTTGGACACGTGGTAGCCTTGGGTGCACTCTAGGTTTTTGTGCACATCTTTCTCACGTTCATGGGACTGTACAGTGGTTATATAAGCCTCCATCTCATCTGAAGCAGCCATCCTTTGAGCCATTCATTGATTCCATCCAAGAGGACATGTGGATCAAGGCAAAACAGTGAGAGAAAGCCCTGGAGTGCTGAAATAGAAGTAGATTCAAAAGAAAAGCAGCAAAGGAAGAAGAAGGAATCATGCAAGCAACAGATCTGAAAACAGACCATTGTGGATCTTGCACAGAAGAAGCAGAGAGCTGAAAAGAAGAAGATGATCTGAAGGTAGGTGGAAGAGAAAGCCAGTGCAAGAGCAGAAGCACAACGTTCAGCATCCGTGGAGAAACTCAAGAGCATAAGTTCAGATATGAAACTCTCTGTAAATCAGATCTGAAATAGGGTATCGCGAATTGAGGCTAATTTGAAGGAGTTCAGATCAAATTGGTTGAGAAGCACAACCAGATGATGCATATACGCAAGATGATCTGAAACACATCTTCAACTCTCAAGATCTGAAGATTCGGAGTTCAGATTACACAATCCAAAGGGAGTTGGGCGAAACCGAAGGACTGGTGTTTGAGGATTTGTTTCCCTTAACTCTGATCTTTTTGTGTATTTGATTGTTTCCTTTTAAAATTTTATCCAAACTCTTTGAGTGCTCCTATTGATGATAGGAGTGTTGATCCCATACTGTGTGTGTGTGGATTTAGCAGGTTTATCAAACCTTGAAGCTGTGAATCAGCGGATAAGCTGTGTAATCAGCATTGGCAAGCTGTGAGTGAGCGTTCAAGCTATGAGTCAGCAGGTGTTTGAAGCTGTGAATCAGCGATTTAGTGAAGCCTCACGGTTTGAGTGAGGGGTGGACGTAGGTCTCCATCTGGGAGCCGAACCACCAAAAAATTCTTATGCAATGGTTTGATCTATTTTCAACTAGATGCTGCATAGTTTCTGCATTCACATTGCTTATCTAATTTCCTCTCACATCAATTAACTCTCACATCAATTCATTAAAATTGTGAGTTTGTTTAGATCTTTAATGTGAAGTAATTTTTTAATAGCTTAAGCTTCCGCTGAGTTTTGTTATAGATCTATTCATCCCCCCCCCCTCTAGATCTGTTCACACCTGTGAAATCAATCCAACAATTGGTATCAGAGCATAGGTTCTACACTCTTGTGGTCTAACAGCCAGAGAGCATAGGTGAAATGGATCTAAGGGGATATATGCCCGAAGGGCATTCTATGTATAGACCTCCTTATTTTGATGGATCAAACTATACTTACTGGAAGACTCGTATGCAGGTTTTCTTAAGAGCCCATAATCATCAAATCTGGAAGGTAGTGAATAGTGGACCGTATGAGCTCCCAGAGGATGAAGAAAAATGGACAACAGAGCAGGTCAAGAAGTCAAATTCTATTTGGAGTGCAATGAACATCATGCCCTGCTCCCTTCACCCAACGGAGTTTTCAAGAGTCTCCTCATGTGCAACTTCCAAAGATGTATGGGATCGTCTAATGATAATTACGAAGGTACTTCTGAGGTAAGGAAACCAAACTCAATTTGTTAATTTCTGAGTATGAAGCCTTTAGAATGGAAAATGATGAAACCATCTCAGAGATGTATGGTAGGTAACTCTTTGACAAATGGCTTGAAGAGTCTGGAAAAAACATTTACTGAATATGAACTTGTCAGAAAATTATTAGATCATTAACTTCTATGTGGCATACAAAGGGTACTGTAGTTGAAGAATCTAGGAATTTGTCTAGTATGACTGTTGATCAATTGATTGGCTTAATGACATATGAATTGGGTTTGAAAAGAACAGATAATGATATGAAGAAAAGAAGTCACTTGCACTTAAAGCAAGTCCAAATTTGAAAGAAACAACTGAGGAAGAAGAATCTTAAGCTCAGGTGACTCACGTGAATCTGGCCTGCTTACAAGAAAATTCAAAAAGATTCTAAGAAAAGAAGGTAAAAAAATTTCTTAACAAAGGACCTCAGGTAGACAACTCTTCCAAGCAGAAACAATTTGCTAATAAATATTCTAACAGAGTTGTTTGTTATGTTGTAGGAAACCAGGGCATGTAAAACCAGAATGCCCGGATGTTCAGAAGAGTTTCAAACCAAGTGGAAGAAACATAAGCCCAAGCTATGATTGGAACTTGGAGTGAAGAAGAAGATGATGAGGATGAAGAAAATTCAGAAGATGATGAAAATGAAAAGCATAATATGCTTGATGGCCAAAGAGAGCTCTAATGATTCGGTAACTTCAAATGATATTCTGAATCATGTTCTACTTCTGACAGTGATAATGAAGAATTGTCTTATGATGATTGAAAAATCTTTGTGAACATTTGTATAAAAGAATAAAGAAAATGAAATCTGAAAATAAGATTCTAAAACTTGAAATCCAAACGAATGAAACCATGTTGAAAAATTCTCAAATCATTTCAAAAGAAAATGAAAATCTGAAATCTGAAGTTGAACAATTAAAGAAACAAATTGCAAACATGGCTCATAACCATCAAGTAAATGAAAAACTTAAACAACTTGTTAAAGAAAATCATTATCTGAAAAAGAAAATTAAATGTATGTTGCATGGCAAACCATTAGACAGTGATTGAAAATTTAAGTAACAAAAATTGTTGAATGGAAAAACACATTGCACAATTTGACAATGAAAAGAATAAAATGAAAAATGGTTTGGATGCCATGCTGCACAAACTCCACTTTTCAGAAAAAGAAATTTCTGCATTAAGAGCTGAAAAGGAAAAGATGAAAAGTGAGCTCTTTACTGCTTTGGAGAAGGTAAAAGTTTTGAAATGAACAAAATGTTGCTAACAAGAACTTCATTTATCAAATGAAAATCAGTAAAAGTCCTCGTTCAGAAAAATGTTCAGAAACAAAAGGAGGAAAATAAAGAAAAACACAACAAATAAAAAGAAACATGTGTTTGCTAAAAACCAGAAACAGAAAATTGAAAAACAAACAAGTTCCTACAAAAGTTCCCAACCTTCTTCATCAACTCAAAGGGCTCCAAGGCAAGCTTCAAATCCACATCATGTTAGAAGCTACCAAAAGGTAAAGGCTCCTCAAAGGAAAATGGGGTTCCAGCATAGGTACTTAAGCAAAAGTATGTACCAGGTAAGAAATTCTCAAACTTGCTTTTATTGCAATAAACTTGGTCATCTTGCCAAACATTGCTGGAATAAAAATTAAAATTTCAATAAACATGCCAAATCAGTCCCATACATTACATGTCATAAATTTTGTCAAATTTCCAGGGATTGTTAGTACAGAAATGATCATTTTGTGCATGCTCTGAAATTCATATTAATGCATATGTCACACACATAGGAAAAATTCCTGTTCATACTGAAAATGTTCAGAAATTCCATGTGTATAGGCCACAGTAATGTTGCACAAAATCATTCTGTTTTTGCTCATATCAAAAATCCAAAAAATAGAAAAATTCATAAAAACATAGATGCATTGAACAAAAAAAAAGAAGAATTCTGGAACTAATTCTGGTCATAGTTCCATTAATGGAAAAATTGCATCTAGAAAAAATTAAAATATGTTTGGATTCAAAAACCATTGTTGAATTCTAACATTGGTTTTATTACAGGACCCAAGGAAGTGTGGGTCCCAAAGGTAGCTTGATCAACAAGCTAATGAGCCTTGTAGCCATTTTCTTCCATCTAGAATCAAGACAATGGCTATGCAAGGCAAGAAATGTTGAAGAACACAGGTAAAATCTTTGAAAAAGAAATGAAGACTGTTAGGTAAAATCTCATATCATTTCAGAATTGAACTGCTTAAGTTGGATCAACTGTTTATATTTCTATCGAACAATGAGGAGTGTGCTTTGTTGTTATTGCCCCCAACAATAATTCATCTTAACTATAGGTGTCATGTTTGTATCAAGTTGCTCGTAAAAATTTATCCATGATTGTCAGTGCACATTAACCTCCCTATGACTTCGGGTATATCAATGGTGAAATGTGGAAGGACAAGTTATGCTTGTCTGAAAATATCATTATGCGTGAGTAAAATACTTCGCCAAGTACCAAAAGTCATGTTTTGCATAAAGCTAATTGTGTGCAAAATCTTGTGTGAATTGATTACAAATTTTTTATTCCATGCATATGTTAAGGGGTAGAAAATTTAAAAAAAAGTGCAAAAATGTTCTTGCTGCTGCATTCTGAATGAGTTTTTCATGTCATGTGTCGACACACTGAAGATCATGTGTCGACACAACTTCTTCAAGTTGTATTCATAAATGCTATTCTTGAATCGTCTTTAATGATGAATTGAGGGAAAATTATCTAAAATTCTGAAATTGTTGTGGTGCTTTGATGATGGTCATTTGCATGAAGTAAAGCAATCATGTTCACTTCTTGAATCTCAATCATCAACACTTTGAATGATATTTGATCAGAATTCTTATACTTTGTTCTCTTCATGGAATGAACTCAACATCTCTGCTTTGTGTGAAGGATCAATTGCAGAATCAATTCTGCCTTATTCTTCATCTCTTCATGTTTCATTCAAATCAATTCAAGGGCCTTTAATATTTTTATATGAGAAATAAATTTTTAAATATCTGAAATATTTTTGCTCTTGGATTAAAACGTGAAGATGAAAAATAAGACTATGAGTAATGTCTATCTTTATCTCAAAGCTTACTTTAGATTCTTTATTGCAAAACACTTTAAGTAGACACTTGAGTAGTCTTGAGTCTTATATCACAAGAAATTTTGAAGTTTTGTTTTTAACAAATGTTAAGAATTATATCTTAACAACTCAAGACCATGATCTATTAAGTGAAAAATTGCTTGTCACCTAATGAAAAGTAATGAAAGTTCTAAAAGAAAAATTTCAAGAAAAAGAAAGATTTTAAAGAAAATTGCAGAGCAATGATTAGTACACTGAGTAACCAGGTTATTCCACGTGAGACGTGGTTAGACTTGAGTCAAAAGGTGGTGCTAAGTTATCTCTGTTCAAAAAGAAGCAAACAAATGGTTAACATGCCTAGTAGTCAGACACTCTTGCACTGGGTAAGTGTGTGTGCTTGCACAGAAAAGCATGAATTTAATCTTCTTTGATAATTTTCTAAAATATTTTAAATGAAAGAAATAAATAGAAAAAGAAAAAGGTGTACAAAGTGCAGCTAACCTAAAATAAAATTCATGTTGTTCAAGAATGTTAAATTGTTATTCTACATTGTGTTAAGATCAAAACTTTGATTTTCTAATGATATACACTCTTGACAACAGATGCACCTGAGGGTATTGTACCCATGGGTGCAAATGGATCTTCAAGAAGAAGATTGGAGTAGATGGAAGGTAGAAACCTTTAAGGCAAGGCTTGCGGCAAAAAGGATATCGTCAAGGCAAGGTATTGACTATGACGAAAACCTTCTCGCTCGTCGCCATGCTAAAATCTATCAGAATTTTATTGGCCATTGCAGCATACCAGACTATGAGATCTGGTAGAGGATGTGATGGGAAAACCGCATTCCTCAATGGCAAACCTCGAGGAAGAGGTGTATATGATACATCCTGTTGGATTCGTTTCTGAGAAAAGTCCAGGATAAGGTGTGCAGGTTACTTAAGTCCATTATGGACTAAAGCAAGCTTCCCGAAGTTGGAACATAAGGTCTGATGAGGTAATCAGATCTTATGACTTCGTTAAGAATGAAGAAGAGCTTGTGTATACAGGAAGGTAAGTGGGAGTGTTATTATTTTTTTGGTGTTGTATGTGGATGACATCCTCATCATTGGAAATGATATTGGAATGCTATCCACAGTTAAGACTGGTTATCAAAGAACTTCTCCTGAAGGACTTAGGGGAAGCATCCTAATTTTGGGGATTCGGATCTATGCAGATAGATCTAAGAGGATGCTTGGCTTGTCCCAGTCCATGTATATAGACACCATAGTCAAAATATTTGGCATGGAAAATTCCAAAAGAGGTCTCATATCATTGAGACATGGAATTTCTCTTTCTAAGAGTATGTCCCCAATGACTCTAGAAGAAAGGGCATACATGGATAGAATACCCTATGTCTGCTATAGGATCTATCATGTATGCAATGTTATATACTAGACTTGATATAGCACATGCTCTAAGTGTTACGAGCAGGTATCAGGTAGATCTAGGTTTGGAACACTAGAAGGCAGTAAAGTGTATCCTTAAGTACTTAAGAAGGACTAAAGATCTTTAACTAGTATATGGAGGAGGTAGCCTCAAGGTTGAACGCCACACAGACTCAAGTTTCTAGTCTGATATCGATGATAGTAAGTCTAACTCAGGGTATGTTTTTACCCTGAATGGGGCAGCAGTAAGCTTGAAGAGTTCCAAGCAAGAGACTATTGCTGACTCGACTATCGAGGCGGAGTACATTGCTACTTTAGAAGAAGCAAAGGAAGCTGTCTTGATGAAAAAGTTCATCACAGATTTAGGAGTGGTGTCTAGCCATGAAGAGCCAATTTCATTATTCTGCGACAACAATGGGGCGATTGCCCAAGCAAAGGAACCTAGGTCTCATCAGAAGTGTAAGCACGTTCTAAGGAGGTTCCACTTGATTAGAGAGGCAGTGTCCCGTGGCGATTTAGCAATAAAAAGAATTTCATCCAATTATATCATTGCAGATCCACTGACAAAGCCACTGACTCAAATTGTTTTTGAGCGACACCGAGGTCTGATGGGAATCAGACATGTAGGTGATTGGTTTTAGGTCAAGTGGGAGATTGCTAGTTATAGGTGCCCTGCAAGCCAGTTCATGTAAGTGATGCAACTTGTAATTATGTACAATCTCTTTTGGTAATATTATAATGGTATTTTCTCACTGTATATTCCATGCGTATGTATACTATGATGTCTATGGGTCTATACAATGGGAATTGGATCATGATGAGATCGTGATAATGAGGTCGATACTCTTTAAACACAGATCCTAAATATTCCTAGTCATAGGTTACTCAAGAAGGACATTGAGATGACCGGAAAGACCGGTGTGCCATATACATATCCATGTGATGGAAGCAGCTGGTCTCATACCTGCTTGTGTGGAGACACTAGGGATATGGTATATGTGCCTATTGGAGAATGAGTTCACTTAATGAGGATTCACTTAATGATCCATTCTCAGAATGTTGTATGGTTAATGATACCTGATTGTCAAATAGAGATTCCGTAGACTCAGTTGTGTAACTGGTCTTAGACTTGAGACACCAAAGATGTCGTGTTAAGTACTCCCTTCTTTTGATACTAGATTTACAGGTCTGGATGTTCCAGATCTAGTATAGCCGTCATTGGAATGGTAGCCAACCTTACGAAGGCAATATGTGTCAATAGAGGATCATCCACTCTCAGTATCGTGAGAGGAATATCCCATATGTCTTACTCAGGCAAATCTCTAGCAGGGTCAATCGATTTTAGAGAAGGAGTTCTCCGGGAGAATCCGATAAGAGTTTGACTTTAACAGATTCTGTATATGCTGACAACACCATGCCTAATATACAGTCTCTGGGATAATAAATGGATAATGGACTACAGTACACAGTAACTGTGGGCGGATAGGTCCAATGTATTGATCACTTGTATCGTCTGGGGATTATGGCATAGTGGCCTAGTATGTCATAATCGATGAGTTGAGTGAATTTTTATGGAGATAATAATTCACTAAGTCGAAGAAGTTCTGACAGTGCAACTCATGGCTAGCTTGATATGGGCCTAGAGGGTCACACATATAATGGATAACGCGATAATAGAGGATTGGATAAAAGTTATCCAATAGTCTTATTTAACCCATATGGACCTATTGGGTAAGACTCAATAAGCCTTGATAAGGATCCATTAAAGGAGCATACCAGGATCATGCAACCTCACCCCTTTTAGAAGGAGGACACCTCATCATCATTAGCCATCATGTCATTGTGAGGTGTCCCTATGAGGTGTCCTTGTCATCATGACATGACGAGGTGTCCTTGTGAGGTGTCCGTTGTCATGTTTACATGATGAGATGTCCCTAAGAGGTGTCCCTCTTGTCATCATGACTTGACGAGGTGTCCCTGTGAGGTGTCCCTTGTCATGAAGAGGTGTCCCTATGAGGTGTCCTCTTGTCATCATGACATGACGAGATGTCACTATGAGGTGTCCCTTGTCATGATTACATGACAAGGTGTCCCTCTTGTCATCATGGCATGACGAGGTGTCCCTGTGAGGTGTCCCTTGTCATGATTACATGACGAGGTGTCCCTACGAGGTGTCCCTCTTGTCCTCATAACAGAACGAGGTGTCCCTGCGAGGTGTCCCTTGTCATGATTACATGACGAGGTGTCCCTACAAGGTGTCCCTCTTGTCATCATGACAGGACGATGTGTCCCTGCGAGGTGTCCCTTGGGCTCTCGATAAATAGAAGGGGGTTCTCTTTGAAGTTCATGGGCTAGAGCTTGAGATGAGAAACCACCTTCTTCATCCCCCTTCCCATCTCTCCCTCCTGTGCTCCCTCACTAGGCAAGAGGAGAACTAGAGGGCCGAGCCCTCTTGTTGTTGCTGCACTTGCTGTTGTTGCCGCGGTGTGGCATTGCAAGACGTGGAGGAGTGGCACCACCAGTGTAGGAGGGGTCATCATCATCGCCGATCATCCCACTTTGTGGATAACGCTAGAGGGAGTCTCACGAGAGCTCTTCAAACAAGGAATAGTTTTGCGCTTCAGGGATATACAATCTCTTCTATGTTTACATGCACTGTACATCATAGTCCGATCAGTACATGGATGGAAATCGATTTTTATTTTACTTCCGGTGTGCATGTGATGCCCCAAGTGGATTTCCAACATTATCGACAGCTAGCTCGCGTCTGTTAACAACCTAGACAAGTCCTCAAGATCTCAGTTCTGGATAGAGCATTTGCAGCAGCAGTTGTCGACAAACTTTGTGCATTGGTTGACAACCATAATTTCAGCGCCAACACGTGAGCAACATGTGCACTTAATTTGGGCGCCTTTTCCTCGTACACATAAACTCCCATGTACGTGTAAGGATAAGGACACAACTATAAAAGGTGTCCTTTTCCCATTTTTGGAGTAAGAACCCTACACACTCTCCAAGGACCAGCAGCAACTAGAGGAAGGCTCCCCAGTGCTGCAGTCAAGCTCCAAGGATTGAAGGCTAGAAGATTCATCTCATGATATCAATTTGGTGTCAAATTCATCATCAGAGCTTAAGGATCGACTCTAGACTTCTGCAGTTCAAAGCTAGAAAATCTAGACAAAGGGCTTGAGGGATATGTCTGTCCTTCTTAATTTTAGAAATTTTTATTAACTTCTTCTTTGGTGTTGGGGTACAGTTTGGTTCGATTTTTGTAACAAGATGTCAAGGTTTTTTTTTTTGGTCTTGTTACTTTTCTGTTTAAGTTTTTTCATGGTAGGGGTATGCCCCGGTGATCTTGTATGACTATATCTTTTTAAATATATCATGCACAGGTGTTCGCACCAGGGGAGTGATAAATTATCTCCCTTTGGGAGATAGTTCAATTAGCTAGTTCGTTGACCCTATAACCTCTGTTATTATTAAATTTTTTTTAAAAAAAAGGGCTTGGAGGATGGAACCTTATCATCTGCTCTTCTCTGCATTTGAATTCTCCTTCTGTACTTCAATTCCATATTCTTAAGTGTGTGAAATATTGAATTGAGCAGTCCTTGTGCTCAATTCAAACATGTGTGGTTTTGATCTGAGATTGTCATCATCTCAGATCGTGTGTGTGTCATTGTGTGTGTGTTGAACTTGCTCTATAAGCAATTTGTGTGTGTGTGTGGACAGTGGATGTAGGACACACAAGTCGTGTAGTTCGAACCACCTTAAATCTCTGTGTCATGTGGTTTGATTTGAACTAACACTAGATGATTGATAGGCACGATCAATAGTTCTTTTTGCTATCATCTTACTAGACTTGAATTCACACTTCGCACACACAATTGGACTAATTTTTTATTTGTGCTTACTCCAGATCTCCATATCAAGTGTTGATTTCGAATTGAAGTATTGTTTATTTTAAATTGGAGGTAATCTATTCAACCCCCCCCTCCTTCTAGATTCACTTGATAGCTAATTCTGTAATCCTTAATATACAATAACTCTGTGTCAGATCTCAGTCTGAGTAGGAGTCAAATTTACGCTAAATAAGTCACTATACACCCCTGTTATGGTTGCGACGAGTTGATTGGTCTCAACCTGAATGCGAGATTAGTCTGCTTAATTTCTGCATGTGTTCTGTTAACTGGTCATGTCTAGTTCGGAAGGAGCATCCGAAGTACTTATAATTACGGAAGTATATAATCAACTGGGTGCTTGCATAGCACCTAACTGACTACAAGATTGGTCTGGTTAATTCTGAATGGTTATTGAATGAGTGATTAAAAAATTGATATGATTGAACTGTTATATGTGAAATGGCCAATTCTATTGTATATGTCACTGCTATTGAATCCAATATGTCATTGTTCACTGGAATTCAATGAAATTCCACTCGTACTATTCATTGTGTATGATATTGGATATTGAGTCTTCTGAGTCGCTCTTCTATTGGACAAATTATCGTATTGTCATCTACACCACTGGTAATCACTTCTTATAACTTGGTAAATGTCATTAGAAATTGTTTACTGAACCGCTCTCTTGTCAAGTACATACTATGCCACTACAAACAGATCCATAATGATATCATGATCGTCTTTGTTCCATGAGTATTGCATGATAGTATATTGCATGATAAAATGTTAATTTAGTTAAAGTATGCCTGCGCCACGAGATGTAAATCCTATCGAATGTTAGCTCATACTATTGTTTAACCATTTTCTGGTGGTGGTGAATTGGACATTGAAACTGAAGGGGACGGGATCAAGTGAAGAGAGTACCAGATAGTTTGTCGTAGATTGTCCTTAGGCATATATGCAGTCTATAATATTTAGTTATTTTAAAGAAGTCAATGTAATTTTATTTTCAATAAAAGGGCCATATGTTTTGGTTCAAAGTTTTAGAGGATGTAATTTGACATTGGAAAGTTAATGGAATAAAGAGTTGATGTTTTGATTTATACCAATATTGACTCATCTATCTACTTTACTTAGTTCCACTCTGATTTACTCAACTATGTGGTTCGTATGTGATCCTCACTCACCCGATTTATTCCTCTATAAATTGGGGGTGTGGCATTATTTGTTTTGTCGATCGTTGGATAGGTCTGCACTTGACTAATTCTACTCATTGCTAGCTGAGGATGTGGAGGATTTTGCCATCCTAAAGGGAAAGATCCTTGAGAAGTTTCAAGACAAGTAGAGTATTCTCTTACAAACTTAATGGCTGAAAAGATGAAGCCAGACGAGGATTTTGAAACCTATGCTGACAAATGGGAATAGATGGCCACACGTGTTCCTGGGTATCTTTCAGAGGGATCAAAAGTCAAGATCATCATTGCCAATGCCACCCCTGTCTATAGAAACATCTTGACAATGAATGATATCACCACCATGTAGTAGTTGTACAATTGGACTCGTTTCATATGAACCCAATTTTGAACCACTCTTATATTTTACCCTTTTATTTTAATGATAAAAAAACTCATGCTTATCATAAATGTCCTTAGTATATTTTAATATCATTTTTATGTCATGAATATTGTATTTTCCATCACTTCATAAAAATTTACACTGATCTGTAACTTAAGCATTTGAAATTCAACTTCGTCATGCATGTTTTGATCATGTTTAGTCGAAGCTACACTTCGTCATATCCAAAGCAGGTACTTCGTCATGCATACTTTTTTCTTGATCATTCGAAGTCTCACTTCGTCATATACGAAATATATTTCATCATATCTGAAGTATAGTTTGTCGTATCCGAAGTTCACTTCATCATATCTGAAGTTTACTTCGTCATATCCGAAGTTCAACTTTGATCGAATGTGTTGTTTTCCGTTCATATACGAAGTTCACTACATCATATCTAATGTTATACTTCGACATATCTGAAGCTACATTTCGACCAACTACATTGTATCTTGTCCAGTCAAAGCAGTCTACATCGACCGACCAAGTTGTATTTTGTCCAATCGAAGTGTATATTTGTCACACCCCGACACGAAAAATCAGAACGTGAGGTAGTTGCAAGTAAGCGAGTACAGAGAGTATAATAGACATCAAACCATTGAGAAATTAAATAACACTAAATCAAATGTATTTCATTGATAATTCCACTAATGTCTATTACAACCACTAATTCAGAGCCATTACATAGGGCCCAATTGACATCATTACATTGAATGGAAAGAAAGAAACTAAACTAAGACTCTAATATTATGCTAGTACGCCAGGGTACTCTTGAATCACTCCTGATCATCCCCATCCTCATGAGTGTCGAGATCTTCCTCAGTCTCACCTAAGAACACATGTCAAATAATGTAGGGTGAGCGATAATGCCAAGTAGGATTCAAATCTCATAGTCAGGCATACTTTACATGATTAATGTATTAAAGAGTATAGTCGCTAAAGATAGAGAGAGAGTCAAGTAATGTCGAGCAAGTGATAGCACAAAAGCATGATTCAAAATAGCATGAGTGTCAAGTATAGCACAAAGAGTATGATGGCCATAGAACAAATAACACAATATGATAGCACAATGAGTCGAGTATAGTATAACACTTTGATCGTCAATAGATAGTCAAGATAGATAGCACTTGAGTGTAATGCCAAACACTCTAGTGAATTAACTCCTGTAGGCAAATAGCACTTTTGGGCGCACCTCCCAGGACCAGACTGGGCCCCTTATATTGCCAAACATTAGTCATGTTGTTTATCTTTAGACAATCTGTTAATGGCCATAGAGAGTATCAAGAATAGAGGAGATTAATTGAAGAATAGACGAGAGTGTAGAGAGAACATGAATAGATGAGCGAATAGAGTATAGATGAGAACTAAAAGTCAATGCACATAACGCAACGTTAAAACAGGTGATCGTAACAGTTGCACAGTATGCATGATAGGTACTGGCAGTTATGTAGAATTCACTAACCATCCATTGGCCATGCTAAGAACATAGTCCAGAGGTTCAACGTGATCTCAAGGTAAGAGAGAAATCTAAGGCCGTTTGGATCATACTGATCCCTAAGAGTGTTATAGGTATTGATAGTACCACTAGCTCGGTCTCCATGAGGGAATCCACAGAGTACAGAGTCTTACGGAGGTCTTAAAAAACGGTTCCTAGTCTACCAGAATGGAATGTCCAATAGAGAGGTCCCAACTTGTCAAGAGAGAAGTGTGTAAAGAAACAAGTTGCTCGACATCCCAGAGGAATTCTACAACAGTGGAGCGTCGGTAATGATGTACCAAAACAATGTAGGAAACGAAGACAATTCCATTATTAAAATAGGGAAATGATATACAATTATTATAGTAAATTACCAGATATATTATGAAGTTAATTTCTATAAGTCTTATGGAAAAATTCAAAGTTTGGTGTGTGCAAGTGAGAGAAATCAAGAGAGCATATGAGAGTTGTGCACGCATCTTTTAAATAAGAGAATCATGTGAATTGATTAATAGGAGCTTACAGTTTGTCAAAGAGCATTACAGGGGTTTAATCATGATTATATAGCATAGATAAGAAGATTTAATGGAATATAAGCTTGCTGGAAAATCACAGTAAAATCGCAACGGGAGAAACAATCGCATTTTAAATTAATCGATTATTGAACATAAAAGTGATGGCTTGGTTTGACATGTTAAAGGAAAACAGTAGGGTGTATCGTTTAGTGACTATCGAAATGCGACTGTGTCCACGGTCATGTTAAGGGAAATTAGAACAAAATCGCAATGGGTAAGTCTGATGCGTTCACATGACTCAATCAAATACGAAATAATTATGAAAACAAGAGGGTGGGAAAAAGATCAAATCGCGATGCCTTCTATGTTCGCGTATCAGACAGACACTTAAAACTATGTGCCACAAAGTTTGATGTAATCAGATCCTGTCAGAACATAACTAAAACGTGACGGTCTCAGTGGTCACTTTTAAGGTAATCATGACGGCATGGTTTGCCGCGATACTAGTCTTTAAATCACGACATCTGTAGTGGTCGCGGTTTAGAGTTCAAACTGAGAACAGTGAAAATTGATGCAGCCATGCATGTAAGGCCTACAACTCGAGATCTAGGGCTCTTGGGACAAGACTATGAACATGAAATTTGTAGAGGATGATAAATAGAAGAGAACTTACTTTTGGGTTGACTCAAATTGGCTTTGGGACACATCAAACATGATATGAACAATAAAAGCCATAATCTTGCATGATGCTTGGAAAACGCTTAATACTTGAAACATGCTTGATGAAATTTAGGCAAAATAGGTGCATATGAAACTAGATAGGAAGAGCTTTAACACGTTATATGATTTGTTCATCTTTAGCCCGAGAACATCTACCTTTGGACGATGTTAACTCCTATGTTTATGAACACGAAAAGTAGGCTTGTACATCTTCTGGTAGCCTTCTCCCCACGATTCCCTCCTCCTATGGCCTCTTCTCCACGTCCAAGAAGTCCCAGCAGAGCAATAGGGTCAGCTATGAAGGGTTTGTGGGTGTATTTATGCGTCTAACATTGTTAAGTCCTAACACAACTCTAACTTCCCTTTAACTCCAAATTTCCATCCTTATCTAGCCTTCCTAGTATAAATCCTCCTAATTGGGTTAGGGTGGGACTCTAATTTCATGGCTAGCTAGTTAGGGTAGGGTTAGGAGTCCATTTTAGATGTATATGAGTCATATTAGTGATTTACTTGCCCTTTTTAAATTAGGAAATAATAGAGTTACGAATTTTATAGTATTTTCTTTTATTCTATCTTTTAAACTCCTATTTTGGCCCAATAACTTTTATATGAACCATTTAATAAAGTCCATTACTTATTTTTGCTTATTGGGTTCTAATTAAATCACTTTTCTTTAATATTTCTATTTATTTATTTATTTAAAAACAACAGGTTGCTACAATATCGATTGCTGACCATTTAAAACATCGATTACTTTAAACATCGATTGTCTTTAAACAACGATTGTCTTTTAACTTAAACATTAATTGCTTTAAACATCGATTGTCTTTAAACATTGATTGTTGCTAAACCTGAACATCGATTGTCCTTAAACATCGATTGTCTTTAAACATCGATTGTCTTTTTAACTTAAACATCGATTGTTATTATACTTAAACATCGATTATCTTTAAAACATTGATTTCTCTTCATTCACATCGATTACCGTGATATTGCACATTGATTGCCTTTACTTATCGATTGCTTAAGCAAACATCAATTGGTTCCATATTTCACATTGATTGAAGCTATTTCATAACAATTCATGAATAATTAATGTATTTCATATCAATTTCTATTAGATAATTTAGACAAACGATTTATATATATTGTCTTGATTTTTTTTGTCTAAAAGGATTTCATTCTAAAAGACCGTTTTTATATAGTATACTTGAAATATCTTTGTCATTTCAGAATCCTTAAAAAAAATGCAAAAGTGTTGTCTTTGTTATCAAGTTCAAATGTTTTAGTGTGAGAAATTAATTTGACTCTAAGGTGTTCAAATTTAAAATCTCATTTGCATTGTCTTGAAACTTGAAAGATAAGCATATATGCTCTCTCACTCACTATCAGACATATAGTTCTTACCTTGCATGACAGATGGTTAGTAGAAAATGTGGTGGTAGGTATAAGGAGTATGGTCTATCCGTCCGAAGTCACCTACCACATATCTTTTTCTATCAAAACTCTCTGTTTAGAGGAAAAATATTTGCATGACCTATACAAACATCTTTTTGTCTTTAAATGTATTGTACATGTGTTTGTCTGAAATCTCTTCTGTGATCTTCTATTTTACATATTTTATCGTATCTTACCTACCTCCAAAACAATGGAGGTAGTTGCAAGCTATCCATAGTATCAATGTGCCGTTGCACAGAAGACTAATAGACATTTCTCTCAAGCCATCTTTTCAAGACAAAAACGTCACAACTCCAAAGGTTAGATTGAAATGGCTATCTGAAGAATTTGAAGGCTATTTAAGGAGCTGAAATTCGAAGATCAACAAAGAAGAGAATAATCCCAAATCAAGAGATCAACAAAGAAAGAGTGTGAGACGTACACTGAGAGACCACCATATACCACACTCAGAAAGAAGAAGAGTGCACAACATCTCAAAAGAGTCATATGATCAAACTGCGACTTCCATGCTCTCTTGCATTCAAAAGTTTTTGGGTGGTGTTTAGAAGCTCTAGTTTGTCTCTTGTCCACCCTTAGAATCAGAAAGAGTTAGAGCATTCAATCCTATTTGTAATCTCTTCTTGATCTTATGTGTTTACTCATTTTCTGAGCCGATACACTAAGTTCTTTTCAGTGTAAAAACTAGCAGGGGGTTTGTTCCATGTAGTTCCCCTTTTGTAGAAGGGAGGGCCTACTACAGTAGGAGGTTGTAATACCCCTCAGTGAAGGGAAGACTTGCTTGGGTGCATGTCACGTCCTAATAAAAGGCTATTTATCGGAAGTCACAGAAAAATAGGCACAAAAAAAGTAATAATTATTTATCCCTTCATAACGTAATATGCAGAAGTTTTATTACACAGATACTCCTCATAACAACTAAGAGAGGAGTAGATTAAAACAACTTAATTTACACATCTCATTTCACACTACTAAACAGAAATAGAAACGGATTGGCTTGCTCGTCACGGTCGGTCCACTCAGCACTCATGCCCTTAAACGTCATCCCCATCTGTATTACCTGAGAATGGTAGGAAATAATGAGCTAACTAGCCCATTAGAATTCAAATCCATAATTCCAAGGATGAATACATGGTAGTCAAGGCAAGAATACAACGGATATTGAAGACATGATCAAATATCAGGACAGTAGACTTGATACAGTGATAATAAAACACAAGCATGTGCAGGTGTATAAACTTCACAATTTTCTCATGTAATAGTAAGACAGTATAGTAATTATGATGACCATAATCAACAATAAGTGATGTAATGCAAAACATCCCGTCGCCCTTTATCAATCCATACGGCGAGTAAAAGAATTCGGGTGCCCCTCCCAGGACTGGACCAGCCCTATTTGCACAAGCATTTCAGTCAGGTGGGTTCCAAGGACCTAATAATATGTCATCATCATCAATTAATCACATCTCACATGGTGTTCAAGCATTTGAACTCTCAAGACATCAAGTTATTTGAACTCGGTTACCGAACATAGAAGAATGGACTCAACGGAGTACCATTCATAGTTGACAACTTCAAGAATATTTCAAGGCGAGTAAGGTATCTCAAATGGGTATTCTTTACAGTAGAATGACAGAAAAAACCAAAGTAATTATGGAGGTAACTTGCTAGGCTATTAGGATGAACTTTTAGCAAGGATTCATACACGGAAAAGTGCAAAAATTCGAATCAGGGTCGTAGCTGTCGATAGCCAGGAAGGGGCTGTCGACAGATTGCAGCAGACATAGCTCAACTTTTGCTGGTATGTGTCCATCTATCGACAGAAAAAAGATGGCTGTCAACAGCTGCACACAGTCCCAGTTATTCCAGAGTTCAGGAAGGCTGGCCTGTCGACAACCATGAGCTGCCTGTCGACAGCCGCCTATTCCTCACTCAAAAGAGACTTTGAATTCACCTTAAACACTCTAACCATGGAACCTATGAATCAAGGCATGATTTATATCAAATGGAAGAATGTAATTGTAGTTCTCACAGTGGTTTATAAGCTAAACATACGAGATCAAATAAGAGATCTACAATTCAAACTTGTCTAGCTAGAAGCTAACATAGTGTAGTACTGAAAGCATGGTTTGATAGCAATGGATTATTGGAAAATTCCTACATGATGGACATTAAACCACAAGGTGTTTCATGAATCTAAATCAAGACTTGAAGTATCAATCATCTAAACTGAAGTCTTCATACTATTCTAAAGATGATTGAGACTTCTAAAAAACTCTATAGCATGTACAAGGATCAAGGGTGAGAGAAGAGGATAGGAGTTAGTTTCTAAAATGGAACAAGGTTGTTCCTCTTCCAACAAGAGTATTTCTATCATGACTGGAAGAAAAATAGAAGGACCACAGGTATAGCCTTTTGTCCTCTCATCAAGAACTTCTTGTCAGGT
The DNA here is from genome assembly GCA_014218235.1 of Colocasia esculenta. Taxonomy (NCBI): domain Eukaryota; kingdom Viridiplantae; phylum Streptophyta; class Magnoliopsida; order Alismatales; family Araceae; genus Colocasia; species Colocasia esculenta. Next base: position 126,575,367 of record CM024755.1, on the reverse strand, counting down.
ATGGAGGACAGATTTGAATCAGAGGCAGGTGAATCCTACCTTGCTTAAATGATGAACTTGCAAGTACCCTTAATGAAAAATCCCACACCCAGAAAGAGAAGTGTTTCCCCCTTATGGTTGATGGTGTGCTTGCAATGTCCACACCAAGAGAAGCAGCTACAGTGGCCGAAGAAGCAGAAGTGAAAGTAGTTGCAGTAGCTATGAAGCCAAGAACTCCAGCAGCTCCTCCAGCAACACCTCTAACAGTAGTTCCAGCAGCAAGGAGTAGGGAAACAAGAACAAGAGCAAGTACAGGGGTGTTGAAAGATGGTTTCGAAGCTTGGGGGAAGGTATTTATAACCCAAGGCTTCTACATGCACAATGGCATGTCGGTTGCCCATGTGTCATGGTAAAAATCCTTTGATTTTTACCTTAACACATAGCTCATGCAACTTTCATCTTGGTTACACACAGGTAACTTAGGTATGGTGGCCTCCCAAGAGCTTGACACGTAAGCCCCCATGAATCACCCAAAAATCCCCACCGTCAATGACCCAATAAATCAGCTGGTCCCTTAGTTTTGATGTAAACATGACCAAACAAAGTCCGTTTGTATGAATTTAGATCATGAAAATCATGTCACATTTGTAAATAAAATTTCTGAAGTGATTTTTGATGATAAAGAATTGACATAAGAACTCAATAAAAAATCATCTTCATTTTTAACTCTTACTGCACAATATGAAAGGTACAATTATATTATTTTTCATATACTAAAATCATTGTGTACCTTGATACCTTCATGACCCCTTCAAAATCAAATTGCTTGTGCTCCCTGCAATATAATCTCTTGTTCAGGGGGAGCAACTTTATTGTTGATCTCTGATTTTATGCCCCAATCATTTTGGTCTTATCAATACTATTGGTTTCACATCATTTCTATTGATCCCTATTTAGTTGGCGGTGGACAACTGCAATACTGTCAAAGGGAGAGAATTGTTTTCATTTAAGGAGAGATTTCTGCATATCTGTGTGAATTTATGAGACCTCTAGTCATATTCTTGATCTTGGGGGGAATTTGTTTTAATGGGAGAAAACATAAAAAGGGGAGAGATTCAAATTGCATTGAATGTGCCTTTAAAATCTTTTTGATGTTGCCAAAAAGGGGGAGAGAATGTTGACAAATTCAAAGTTCCTAAATAAAGGGGGAGAGAATGTTATTCTGTGAAAGAAAGTTGTTTTAAGAATGTTGTCAAATGTTGTCATGTTTTGTCATCATCAAAAAGGGGGAGATTGTTGAGTTGTGTGTTTTGATGATGACATGTTGATGATGTCTACACTCTCATACTTTCATTTTAATGATGACTAAAATATTTGGTTATGAACGTTGTCCAAACACTCATACTTTGATTTTGACGATGACATATTGCATATATTACAATAATTACTAAAATATATTTTTGGTTCTTAATAATTCATATCTTACTGTTAATGACATGATTTGATGGTCTACTCTTCATTTGTATAGGTTTGCAGAGTTTTTACGAAAAGTAGGTCGACACTACTTGTCAGATAGGTTGGCACTACCAGTCTGCCCAGCAGGCTCCTGAAGAACAAGCTGCCAGTAAGGTCGACACTAGCTAAGAGTAAGGTCGACACTAGTTGCCATCCAGTGAACTAGTTTTGGAGTTATTCTCAGGTTTACAGAGTTTTTAGAAAAGTAGGTCGACACTACTTGACAGTAAGGTCAACTCTACCAGTCTGCTCAGCAAGTTCCTGAAGAACAAGCTGCCAGTAAGGTCGACACTAGCTGAGAGTAAGGTCGACACTAGTTGTCATCCAGTGAACTGTTTTGGAGATATTCTCAGGAGGTGGACTCTGCCTGTTGATCAGGTCGACACTAGAGTTCTGTTAGTAAAGGGAAATTGGAATTTCTTATCAGTAGTGTCGACACTATGGAAATGTAGGTCGACACTCATTTTCTGTAAACCCAAAATTGTGCAGAGCATAAAATCCAACGGCTGTGATCTTTTTTCTGAGATCTTTTTAGGAGATTCCATAATTACCAAATTGCCCTTTCATCCAAGTCGCAATAACGTAATGTCCTTTTGGACACATGGTAGCCTTGGGTGCACTCTGGGTTTTTGTGCACATCTTTCTCACGTTCATGGGACTGCACAGTGGCTATATAAGCCTCCATCTCATCTGAAGCAGCCATCCTTTGAGCCATTCATTGATTCCATCCAAGTGGACATGGGGATCAAGGCAAAATAGTGAGAGAAAGCTCTGGAGTTCTGAAACAGAAGCAGATTCAGAAGAAAAGCAGCAGAGGAAGAAGAAGGAATCGTGCAAGCAACAGATCTGAAAATAGAGCATCGTGGATCTTGCACAGAAGAAGCAGTAGAGCTGAAAAGAAGAAGATGATCTGAAGGTAGGTGGAAGAGAAAGATAGTGCAAGAGCAGAAGCACAAAGTTCAGCATCTGTGAAGAAACTCAAGAGCATAAGTTCAAATATGAAATTCTCTGTAAATCTGATTTGAAATAGGGTATTGCGAATTGAGGCTGATTTGATGGAGTTCAGATCAAATTGGTTGAGAAGCACAACCAGATGATGCATATGCGCAAGATGATCTGAAGCACACCTTCAACTCTCAAGATCTGAAGATTCAGAGTTCAGATTACACTGTCGAAAGGGAATTGGGTAAAACCGAAGGACTAGTGTTTGAGGATTTGTTTCCCTTAACTCTGATCTTCTTGTGTATTTGATTGTTTCCTTTTAAACTTTTCTCCGAACTCTTTGAGTGCTCCTACTGATGATAGGAGTGTTGATCCCATACTATGTGTGTGTGGATTGAGAAGGTTTATCAAACCTTGAAGCTGTGAATCAGCAGATAAGCTGTGTAATCAGCGGTTGGCAAGCTGTGAGTCAGTGTTCAAGCTATGAGTCAGCAGGTGTTTGAAGCTGTGAATCAGCAGTTTAGTGAAGCCTCACTTGGTTTGAGTGAGGGGTGGACGTAGGTCTTCATCTGGGAGCCGAACCACCTAAAAAATCTCCTGTGCAATGGTTTGATCTATTTTCAACTAGATGCTTGCATAGGTTTCTGCATTCACATTGGTTATCTAATTTCCTCTCACATCAATTCACTCATTTACATCAGACTCTAAATCAATCTCCTCATTTCTACCCAATCAATTTGTTGTTGTTAATGAAGATCATATATCATGTCCCTGAACTGAAAGCAATCTGCTACATTGTGCCCTGGGTGGTGGTGGTATACACACTACTTTGTCTGATCAGCTACCATGTTCTAGTTGGCTTTTTCTGAAGGAAGTCTAACGGCGTTAATCGACATGAGGGCTGCAAAAATGTCTGATAAAGTTTCTGGGAGAGGAGAATATTAAGCCCTCTTGGGGCCATTTTGTTTTTTTGGAGCATAACCATTTTGTGGTGGAGGGACTTGGTTGTACTGGCGTTCCTCCTATTGAGGGTTTTGAGCTTGGGCAGGTGGTGGTCTATTATTCCATGGCTATTGAGGAAGCGGGTTATAGGTTGTCCTACCTACTTGGCCTTGAGGATTGGTTACAACACCCACCTGTTCGTTTGTCTGCACCCCCTCTGTGACAGGGCTCTAAGGTTTCTTGGGATAATGGGACTTTGGGTTCTCGAACATAGTGTGGATGGGTGAGTCCTTGATTTGTGTTTGAATGAAGCGTGCTCGACTATATAGTTGGTGCATGGTGGAGATGTCGTTCATGGCCAAGATAGATCGGTAGGTGGGTGTGGTGTTGGCGATCAACAACTTGACCTTTTCCTCCTCTTATATAGGACAACAGACACTTGCAACCAAGACACACCACTGGTCAGCATACACAGCAAATTCTTCTTCTACCTTCATCTTTGCAGCCACCAAATCCATAAGAGAATATTCAGGCTGGACCCGATCTTGGAACTGTTGTAGAAACCTTTCTTGTACAATTTGGAAATCTTCGGCTTCCTCTGGTGGCAGAGAGTACAACCACTCGAGGGTCAGTCCATCCAATGACTTTTTGAACAAGTATCCCATAAGGCGGCAGTCATACTTATGTGGTACAGACTCATATACAAAATCTTTGATATTCACATAAGGGTCACCCACCCCAGAGTATCGTATGTAGACTAGCAGCTCTGACTGGGGCCGAACCCGAAGGCGTTTGAAAGAAGGGAGAGGAATGTTGGCCGCTTTCTGGGGGTCCATATGCCTTTGCAGATCATGTAGTTCCCTTTTCATGGATGTCAACTCCACAAGAAATTCGAAAGAAGATGAAAAGTGGGGGACAAGGACTAGGGTGCGGGACTGCTCCAATGCATATGACCTCTCACGAGGAAGAGAATTGTGTTTGGCCTGATAATTGGAAGAATGTGGAGGGGACTTAGGCCGAACTTCTCATGCACAAAGTGGAGTGGAATCGACCATGATATTAGGCACGTGTGGTGCAGATGCAATGGGTACTGATGAGGTTGCGTGATGGGCGGAGAGGTGGGAGGACGGAGAGAGAGGGCGCTTGCCTTTGGCAGCTACCAATAATTCTTAGACTTGGGTAGGGATCAAATGTGGGAGAACCTGACTGAACTGAGCATGTGGGTCATCCGCCCAGGAGGGGGAAGGGTGGCGAGACCAATTCTCAGTGACTGTAGGGGGTTGAATTTGCCCTGCGAGGGCAGTGGCAGGAGGTTGAGCCACATCCTCGAGGAGCTCGATGGGGAGAGAGTCACCGGTGAGGATGCCAAAGTGATCCATACCAAAGAGAGGATTATGATATATCACAATGGTTGGTGGGGATTGACTTGATGAACATAAACACTGATGCATACACTAACCCTAAACAATTAGGAGAGATGACATAACTGCAAATAAAAACCCTAGACTCTAACACACAAGAATGGACTGTGGGATGAGAGGGAAAATCTCAAACAAACACCCAAGTTGGCATGATTATCATTAACATTTTAGGGTTTACACTTAGCCTTTTAATAGATTAATTAGTAGAATTGCGCTCGGCTAAATATGAACCCTAATAGGTGTGTACTCGAGTACTCTGGTATGGCTAGAGGGGTGACATACATAACTCCCAACACGACCTGAACTAAGGGGCACCAGGCACAACCATCCCGGCAGCCGCAATGTGCGTATGGAAACGGGGACTTATGGAAGCCCCCAATAACAGGCCCTGGTCAGCCCAAGAGTGCTCGCGGGTGAGAGGGTCTCCACTATAGCAACCTGATTTTTTCACAAATTAAATTTTTAATAATAATAATAATAAACCAACTGGGAAATTAAAGAAAAGGGGAAATAATTAAAACCCATTAAACAAAAAGAATCGATGGGCTTTGTTAAATGGACCATATAAAAAATTATTGGACCAAAATAGGGATTTTTAAAAGATGAATAATAGAATAATACCATAAATTCGTATATTTAATGTTGCCTAAAAAGAAAAGTGTTATTAAATCATTAAAATAGTGAATATGGATTGGAATTGGACTCCTAACCCTACCCTAATTAGTTGGCCACAAAATTGCAACCCAACCTAACCCAAATAGGAGGTGGAAAGCTTGGAAGGTTGAGAGAAATTAGAAAATCTCGGAATTAAAGGGGAATTAGAGTCATACTAGGAAATGGAAATCAAGGGAGCTTAAATACTCCCCAATCTCTCCATGGCCGGCCCTAATGCATGGCTGAGGGTTGCTGGACGTGGAGAAGAGGCCAAGGAAAGGAAGAACTCATGGGGAGAAGGATTGCTTAAGCCCCAACCTGTGTTCTTCAAGTTCTAAGCCCTATAAGAAAAAATGACTCAAAGGTAGGCATTCTCACCGATTAAACTCAATTAAATTCGTCTGTAGGTTGTTCCAAACATCAGGAACAAAAGCCCTCTTATTGTTCTATTTTTCATCGAGCCAATCTTTTGTTCTTTATTTTTGAAGTTATGCAACCATCTTGACCCCGAACCCTCATAAAAGATCTAGATCTCCATGTATACTTAATCCCATGCCACGAAATTTTAACTGGAGATACTGATCATTGTTAGGCATCGTTTGCCCCTAAAATCCCTATTTTTTATCCAATATGCTACTCGAATTAAATCTTTTATCTTCACTGTACGTTGTTCTATATTCTTCGTGAATGAACTGATTAAAGTCTATCAATACCATGACTTATTTTCATATTCCTATTTACTGTAAATACCCACGCATGTCTAGATTAGTTTGCAAGTGATTTCGTATTTTTTCATCAACTGTGCATCGAGTTCTTAATTTTTGAACGACCCTGTGTCAAAACATGGCAACTTGGACCACAATCCAAGGCATGGTCCTTTTCCCGCTCGGACTCAGGCGCAGGACATGAGAACGCGACGACCCGATAGGCCACGTTCTCAGGGCTGATCTCGACCAGCAACCTGTCGTGTTCTGAACGTGATAGTCACTGGCGTCACGTTCTGGTTCGCTGTTCTGACCGACCCGCCACGACCCTTTATTGACCTGTTGCATTCTGTAAGTACCCTATCGCGACCTTTACAAGGGTACGTCGACTTTTGAAATTTTGCAGGAAAACCCTATATTTTTGCTAATCTTGACTTTCTACAGTAACCTCATACCTTGTTGACTATCTTAAACATAGTAAACGAAACTGTTAAACTTGGCTATGTAATTGTTAATTAAAAGTCATTCACATGATCTTTTCATATCCATGATTCTCTTTATCACATGCACATACTTGTAACCATCCATTAAGACAAGACTTGGCATGAAAATATCTCATAATATATCTGGTTATTTATTTCAATAATGTATTTAAATTGCCCTATTTTAAATAGACTTGTCTTCGTTTCACGCATTATTTTAGGAATACCGTTACCGATGGTCCACTGTTCTATAATTCCTCTAGAACGTCGAGCACTTGTTTCTATATATATAATTTTCTCTTGACTTTGACAAACTCTCCGTCAGATATTCCTTTTGCCGGACTTGTGAATCCTTGTTCAAGGCCTCCGTAAGACTCCTCTGTCCATGGATTCCCACATGGCCAACGAGCTGGTTGTACCCTAATACCTATGATACCCTTTAGGGATCAGTAAGATCTAAACGGCCATAGAATGCACTCACTCTTAGCTTGATTCACGTCGGACCTCTGGACCTATGCATAACCTGGCCAATGGTAGGGTAGTGTATTATGCCTAACTGTCGACACCAAATGCGCGTGTTGTGCAACTGTTACTATTGCCTGCTTAATCATCGTTTCATGTGCAATGACCTTTAGTTCTCGTCTATACACTACTCGCTTATCTATTCACGTTCTCTACTATCTCGTCTATTCATCTAGTACTCTCATCTATTTCTTGGTACTCTCTATTGGCCATTGATTGATTTGCTAAAGATAAACAATATAATCAATGCCTGGCAATATATAAAGGGCTCGGTCTGGTCCTGGGAGGTGCGCCCAAAAGTGCTATTTGCCCGTGGGAGTTAATTGACCAGAGTGTTTGGCATTACACTCATGTGCTATATATCTCGACTATCTATATGACAATCAAAGTGCTATGCTATATACTCAACTCGTTGTGCTATCTTGAACTATTTTGTGCTACTTGTGCTATGACCATCTTGCTCTCTGTGCTATACTCGACGTTTGTGCTATATTTAGAAACTTGTGCTATTTCAATCACCTACTATTGTGCTATCTTTTACATTACTTGACTCTCTCACTCTCTATCATTAGTTACTCTTCTCTTTAATATATTAATCATTTAAAGCATGCCTGATCATGAGATTTAAGTCCTACTGGGCGTTATCGCTCACCCTGCATCATTTGGTTATGTGTTCTCAAGTGAGGCTGAGGAAGAGGATGGGAATGACCAAGAGTGAATTCAAGAGTACCCTAGCATCTTAGTACTATGTTAGCGTCTTAGTTTAGTCTTTTACTTTTATGCAATGTAATTGGGCCCTATAGATCAGCTCTGATATTAGTGGTTGTAATAGACATTGAGGAGTTATTAATGAAATGCATTTGCTTTAGTATTTATTCTTGTCCAATGGTTGATGTCTATTATACTCTCTGTACCCGTTTACTTGCAATTGTCTCACGTTTCGATATTCTGCGTCGGGCTGTGACAGTTTTGTGGTATCAGAGCCTAGGTTGTTCTTAAGTATAGAATGATCTAGGTTGACCAGCCTCGATGTGAATTAGTTATCCTACCTATGTGAGATGTGGTTAGAACCATGGTTAACGAGTTAAAATAAACCCACACACACACGAATTAAATTCCACATCAATATCATAACAACAAGTTACCTTCGTAGGAACTTAAGCAACTAAGATGACTGCTGAACGTGCTCAGATGAGGGGCATGCAACAAACTATTCAGGAGCACACCCGTGCACTTCTGCAAGCTGCACAAGGTGGAGGAAATCGTGGTGGTGCAGGCGAGCTGCATCGTAACTTCAGGAGCTTGAACCCACCTAGCTTCGATGGTTCCATTGATCCAGATGAAGCCGAGCACTGGCTGAAGGAGACAGAAAGAATTTTCCATGTTATGCAATGTGCAGCTGGGGATAAGCTGCTACTCGCAACTTTCCAACTAGAGAAGGATGCCCGCGCTTGGTAGGAGTCAGTGGAAGCGACCAGGGTGAATGATCAATTCACCTAGACTGAATTCAAGGAAGCCTTTAATTCCAAGTACTTCTCTGACTATGTCCAGAAGAAGAAGGCTGCAGAGTTTGCTGCTCTTAAATAGAGGAGCCTATCTGTGGCTGAATATGAGGCACAGTTCTCATAACTGGACCGTTATACTAAACACCTGGTGAATACAAAAAAGATGAAGTCTAGGCACTTCCTCAATGGCCTTAAGCCTCAGTATATTACTCAACTGGCCCCTCTCAACATTCAAACATACATCGAGATGGTAAAGAAGGCTCAACTACTAGAAGATGCTACGGACTTCACCGATCATATCAAGGGGAAGTTCGTGAAGAAAGAACTGACACCTGGCATGACATCTTCCAAGCCAAACATCGGCAAGAAGCGTCCTTTCAACATCATGGAAGGACCTAGTCAGGAGAAGAAACCTAAGGTCTTTGTTCCCAACACTCCAGCGAAAAGCAATTGCAAGCACTGTGACAAGCCAGGTCACACAACTAATGAATGCTGGAGGAAAGTCAGCACATGTCTGCATTGTGGAAGCCGGGAGCACCGTATCCCCGAGTGCCTGCTACTGAAGGAGAATGAGAGGCGCACTAATGTGCCTAAGAAACAGGGAAGATTGCAAGCCCTGCATGATGAAGAGCCCGCTGAGGAAGGTGGCGTGGTAGAAGGTACCCTACAAGTCTTCTCTCTATCAGCATTTATTTTATTTGATACTGGAGCAACCCATTCATTTATATCTCAAACTTTTTCCGATACCTTGGATGCTAAACCTATATCTATAGGGTGTGAATTTTCGGTCACAACACCACTGGAGGAGAAAGAGAAATTGAATAAATATTTTCCATATGCCGATGTGATGATCGGAGAACATAACCTAAAAGCCGACCTGGTTTGTATACCCATGGAAGGCTATGATGTAATTCTGGGAGCTGACTGGTTGTCCACTTATGGGGCAAGTGTCGACTGTAAGAAACGGAAAGTTACCTTTAGTCATTTCCTTAAGTTGTCATTCACTGGGATTAGACATAAGAGACAAATGTCTCTAGTCTCTGTCATAAAGGCCCACAACATGATAAGAAAAGGTTGCTTTGCTTTCCTTGCGGCCATAATAGTTGAAAAGAAGGGTTCTAAGATAGAAGACATACACATAGTCCAGGATTACCCCGATGTGTTCCCCGAAGATCTGCTAGGGATTCCTTCGGAATGTGATGTCAACTTTGCTATCGAGTTAATCCCTGGAGATGCACTGGTGTCGCGTCAACCATACCGGATGTCACCTGCCGAATTGAAGGAACTGAAGGCCAACTGATGGAGCTGTTAGAGAAGGGGATTATCAGACCAAGTACGTTCCCATGGGGAGCACCCGTGCTATTCGTTAAGAAGAAGGATGGGTCGATGAGGCTATGTATCGACTATCGACAACTCAATCAGCTAACTATCAAGAACAAGTACCCATTACCCCGGGTCGATGAACTTTTCGACCAGATATCTAGAGCTCAATATTTCTCCAAGATTGACCTCCAATCTGGCTATCATCAAATGAGGATCAAGGATGACGATAATTTCAAAACGACTTTCAGGAGCAGGTATGGACACTATGAATTCATTATTATGCCTTTTGGTATGACCAATACTCCTGCATCCTTTATGCAACTCATGAACACCATTTACCGACCATATCTTGATAAGTTCATGGTTGTCTTCATTGATGACATCCTCATCTACTACTCAAGAACCAAAGAAGAACATGAAGAACATCTGAGGATTGCTCTGCAAGTCTTACGAGACAACAAATTATATGCAAAGCTGAGCAAGTGCGAGTTTTGGCTTGAATAAGTGTCTTTCTTGGGCCATGCTATCTCAAAGGACGGCATCTCTATTGATCCCTCCAAAGTCGAAGTCATACTCAATTGGGAGAGAGCAACCAATGTCACAGAAATCAATAGCTTTTTAGGACTAGCTGGCTACTACAGGCGGTTCATAAAGGACTTCTCCAAGATCATCGTTCCTCTCACACGTCTAACATGAAAAGAGAATCCCTACTCCTGGAGTAATGAGTATGAGAAGAGCTTTCAAACTCTAAAAGACTGTCTTACCTCGGCACCTGTTCTCGCTCTACCAATAGAGGGAGAAGGTTTTTCTATCTATACCAAAGCCTCAAAAGTTGGGCTAGGCTGTGTATTGATGCAGAAGGAGAAAGTCATTGCCTACTCTTCAAGACAACTGAAGATGCATGAAGTCAACTACCCCGTGCATGATGTAGAGTTGGTTGTCGTGGTCTTCGCCTTGAAAATCTGGAGACATTATTTATATGGTGAGCAATTCACGATCTATTCAGACCATAAGAGCTTAAAGTATTTATTCTCCTAGAAGGAACTTAACATGAGGCAGAGAAGATGGCTTGAATACTTAAAAGATTTTGATTTCAACATCCATTACCATCCAGGCAAGGGAAATGTTGTGGCTGATGCTCTTAGTAGAAAGCCAATGGCATGAAGTCTAGTTCTTGGCGAGATGCAATTACTAGAACAATTCGCAAGGTTAGACTTGAATAATGAACATAGGGATGATCGAGTCTTGGTTTCTAATATCAAGATTCAATCTGACAAGCTAGGAGGGATCAAAGCACAACAAGATAGTGATCCATTCTTGGTTCGTATCAAAGAATCCTTAAATGAAAGACCTGATTTTGCTATGACCGAGGATGGAAGGTTGGTGTTCCAAGGAAGGACATGTGTTCCCGACAATGAAGAATTGAAGAGAAAGTTAACAATGAAGCTCACCAGACAAAGTATACTATTCATCCTAGAGGTACCAAAATATATCAAGATATGAAAAGAACGTTTTGGTGGCCAAACATGAAGAGAGAGGTAGCCGAGCATGCCGCTCATTGCCTTACTTGCCAACAGGTCAAGGTAGAACACATGTGCCCTGCTGGTGTACTTAGACCATTAGATATTCCGGAATGGAAATGGGAAGCATTGGCATGGACTTCATCATGAGTTTACCTAAGACTCGTAGTGGACTCGATGCCATATGGGTCATTGTCGACCGACTAACCAAATCCACAAACTTCCTACCTATAAAGATTAAGTGGTCGGTGGAGGTATTAGCTGCTTTATATGTCAAGGAGATCATGATACTGCATGGAGTTCCGTCATCCATTGTCTCGGATCGAGATCCGAGATTTACCTCTCATTTCTAGAAGGGACTGCAAACTGCACTCAATACTAAGCTCAATTTTAGTACCGCATTTCACCCACAGACTGATGGGCAGACTGAGAGAACTAATCAGATAGTAGAAGACATGTTGAGAGCCTCTACTATAGATTTTAAAGGGTATTGGAATGAGCACTTATCCTTGATTGAGTTCTCCTATAACAACAGTTACCAGGCGAGTATCAAAATGTCACCATTCGAGGCACTCTATGGGAGAAATTGTGGATCTCTTGCATGCTGGAATGAAGTTCGAGAACAGCAATGGCTAGACCCGCACATGGTACAAAATACGACTAGGGATATACAGGTGATTCAATATCGGCTCAAGATTGCTCAGTCCAGACAGAAAAGCTATGCTGACAAGAGGAGGCGAGAGTTAGAATTTCAAGTGGGAGACCATGTACTCTTAAAGGTATCACCCACACGGGGCATCCAAAGATTCGGTGTTAAAGGGAAGCTCAGTCCTAGATTCATTAGTCCTTTTGAAGTGCTCAAAAGGGTTGGTGAGGTCGCATACTGGCTGGTGTTGCCTCCGAATTTGGCATGTGTACACAATGTGTTTCATGTCTCCATGTTTAGGAAATATGTATACGATCCTACTCACATCATTCGCCATAAGAAGCTGGCACTGAACAAGGACATGACATACGAAGAGAAGCCGATCAAGATATTAGAACGGAAGGTGCAACAACTCAGGAACCATCCCATACATGTGGTCAAAGTTATGTAGAATAACCGTGGAGTGGAAGAAGCCACATGGGAACCTAAAGGAATCATCAGGAGAAATTATCCTGATCTTTTTAGTAAGACATTCTCTCCATGATGGTCATATGAATTTGGGGACCAAATTCTTTTAAGAGGGGAAAGATGTAGTAACTCATTTTTTCAAAAATTAAAATTTTAATAATAAAAAAATAAATCAAATGGGAAATTAAAGAAAAGGGGAAATAATTAAAACCCATTAAATGAAAAGAATTGATGGGCTTTGTTAAATGGATCATATAAAAATTTATTGGGCCAAAATAGGGATTTTTAAAAGATGAATAATAGAATAATATCCAAAATTCGTATATTTAATATTGTCTGAAAAGAAAAGGGCTATTAAATCATTAAAATAGTGAATATGGGTTGGAATTGAACTCCTAACCCTACCCTAATTAGTTGGCCACGAAATTGCAACCCAACCTAACCCAAATACGAGGTGGAAAGCTTGGAAGGTTGAGAGACATTAGAAAATCTCAGAATTAAAGGGGAATTAGAGTCATACTAGGAAATGGAAATCAAGGGAGCTTAAATACTCCCCAATCTCTCCATGGCCGGCCCTAATGTGTGGCTGAGGGTTGCTGGATGTGGAGAAGAGGCCAAGGAAAGGAAGAACTCGTGGGGAGAAGGATTGCTCAAGCCCCAACCCGTGTTCTTCAAGTTCTAAGGCCTAGGAGACAAAACGACTCATAGGTACGCATTCTCACCGGCTAAACTCAATCAAATTCGTTTATAGGTTGTTCCGAACATCAAGAACAAAAGCCCTCTTGTTGTTCTATTTTTCATCGAGCCAATCTTTTGTTCTTTATTTTTGAAGTTCTGTAACCATCTTGACCCCGAACCCTCATGAAAGATCTAGATCTCCATGTACACTTGATCCCATGCCACAAAATTTTAACTGGAGATACTGATCATTGTTAGGCATCGTTTGCCCCTAAAATCCCCAATTTTCATCGAGTATGCCACTCAAATTAAATCTTTTATCTTCACTATACACTGTTCTATGTTCTTCGTGAATGAACTAGAATAAAGCCTGTCAATACCATGACTATTTTCAGATTCCTATTTACTGTAAGTACCCACGCATGTCTAGATTAGTTTGCAAGTGATTTTGTAATTTTTCATCAATTGTGCATCGAGTTCTTAATTTTTGAACAACCCTGTGTCAAAATATGGCAACTTGGACCGCAATCCAGGGCATGGTCCTTTTCCCGCTCGGACTCAGGCGCAGGACTTGAGAACGCGACGGCCCGATAGGCCGTGTTCTCAGGGCTGATCGCGACCAGCAACCTGTTGCATTCTGAACGCGACAATCACTGGCGTCGCTTTCTGGTTCCCTGTCCTGACCGACCCGTCGCGACCCTTGATTGACCCTGTCGCGTTCTGTAGGTACCCTGTCGCGACCTTTACAAGGGTACGTCGCCTTCCAGAATTTTGTAGGAAAACTCTATATTTTTGCTAATCTTGACTTTCTACGGTAACCTCATATCTTGTTGACTGTCTTAAACACAGTAAACGAAGCTGTTAAACTTGGCTATGTAATTGTTAATTAAAAGTCATTCACATGATCTTTTCATATCCATGTTTCTCTTTATCACATGCACATACTTGTAACCATCTGTTAAGACCAGACATGGCATGAAAATATCTCATAATATATCTGGTAATTTATTTCAATAATGTATTTAAATTTCCCTATTTTAAATAGACTTGTCTTCGTTTCTCGCATTGTTTTGGGAATACCGTTACCGATGCTCCACTGTTCTAGAATTCATTTGAAACGTCGAGCACTTGCTTCTATATATACACTTTTCTCTTGACTTGGACAAACTCTCCATCGGATATTCCTTCTGCCGAACTAGTGAATACTTGTTCAAGGCCTCCGTAAGACTCCTCTGTCCATGGATTCCCACATGGTCGACGAGCTGGTTGTACCCTAATACCTATGATACTCTTTAAGGATCAGTAAGATCCAAACGGCCTTAGAATGCTCTCACTCTTAGCTTGATTCATGCCAGACCTCTGGACCTGTGCATAACCTGGCCAGTGGTAGGGTAGTGTATTCCGCCTGACTGCCGACACCAAATGCGCGTGTTGTGCAACTGTTACTATCGCCCGCTTAATCGTCGTTTCATGTGCAATGACCTTCAGTTCTCGTCTATACTCTACTCGCTCATCCATTCACGTTCTCTACTATCTCGTCTATTCATCTAGTACTCTCATCTATTTCTTGGTACTCTCTATTGGCCATTGACTGATTGTCTACAGATAAACAATATAATCAATGCCTGGCAATATATAAAGGGCCCGGTCTGGTCCTAGGAGATGCGCCCAAAAGTTCTATTTGCCTACGGGAGTTAATTGACCAGAGTGTTTTGCATTACACTCAAGTGCTATCTATCTCGAATATCTATATGACAATCAAAGTGCTATGCTTTATACTCGACTCGTTGTGCTATCTTGAACTATTTTGTGCTACTTGTGCTATGGCCATCCTGCTCTCTATGCTATACTCGATATTTGTGCTATATTTGGAAACTTGTGCTATTTCAATCACCTGCTATTGTGCTATCTTTTACATTACTTGACTCTCTCGCTCTCTATTATTAGCTACTCTGCTCTTTAATGTATTAATCATTTAAAGCATGCCTGATCATGATATTTAAGTTCTACTGGGCGTTATCGCTCACCCTGCGTTATTTGGTTATGTGTTCTCAAGTGAGGCCGAGAATGACACTTGCACTTGACCAAGAGTAAAGTCAAGAGTACCCTAGCATCTTAGTACTATGTTAGCATCTTAGTTTAGCCTTTTTCTTTTATGCAATGTAATTAGGCCCTATAGATCAGCTCTGATATTAGTGGTTGTAATAGACATTGAGGAGTTATTAATGAAATGCATTTGCTTTAGTATTTATTCTTGTCCAATGGTTGATGTCTATTATATGCTCTGTACCCGTTTATTTGCAACCGCCTCACGTTCTGATATTCCGCGTCGGGGCGTGACATCCACTACAAAGGAGGAGTCCTATCTACACAAAAAGTGTATGCATGGCCCTAATTACACCGGAGTGTATGTAAATACTATCCTAAACTAAAAAGCAGCAGTCTAGGATGTTTTTGGTAAAGTTTCGACGACCGGGTCCGACGCGACCTTATCACGACCGACAGGTCAGTCACAATAATCTCCGTTTACAGGAATCCTAAACCGGAAACAAACAGGTGGCAAATTGACTATCCTAAACAAAGTACAATATGGAAACAACTAAATAGAGCGTAAAGATTCACCAATAGACACAAACAGTACCATGAAATGGAAAGCATTACCAACCAAAGTGTACCTGATATCGCATCCTCCAAATTCACCACGACAGTGTCGCACTGGCACGATCCGTTGTGACAAGGCAAGGAAACAACAGATGGAATAAAATGGAAATTTTGATCCTAGGATGATCTTAAGACTCCAAAAAAAAACAAAAAGGCAGGTAAATGACATAGCAAACAAGGTTTGGCAATGGAGGTCCCACCGTGATTGCCAAAAGGCGTAATCACAGGGATGTGACCCTCAAAACACAGAAGGAACTATCGCTATATGATGATGAAAAGAGTGTGTGATCGCCACCTAGCATGTTGCCCAAAAATGTAAATGAAAGTAAAGGGATAACTTACTAGGAAAAGGGAAGAGAGAAGGCTACTTACTGGTGTCGCGAACTATACGATCGGTCGCGACCTTGATGTCACGACCAGGGATGTCGACGCCTTCTCAGCAGAGATGCGGGAGTATGGATGAACCTCCTTCCGTTCCTCTGGTCGACCAGAGGAGGAGAGCTCCTCATCTGCTCTTCTTGATGTACCTGCCAAAACAAAGAAACAAGGAAGAAAACCCTATTAGACAACTTTTATGTGAGGTATCTACACAATATAAAAGAGAAGAAGGGAAACATGGAGGGATCGAACCTGGGGTGTTTTTGAAACCCCTAGGGTTGTGGAAAACGTGGATATGTGGATGTACAATAATTTAAAAGAAATAAACAAAATGCATGAAGAGAAAAGGAGAGAGAAAGAAGGACGAAGAGCGCCAAAGGAGTGACTTCTTGGCTAAAGGTGTGATCCCCGAGTCGTGCAGTAACCTCGTAGATGTGGAGGAGTCATCTCTTGGACACCATGCTCCAGATGTGGAATAAAATGAGATGTTTTGATGAAGAAAATGAAAGGAAGAGGAGGAAATGGGAGAGCTACAAGCTAAGGGGAGGCTCTGGAGTGATTTGGGCAGCACTTTGTGGTAGTCTCAAGGGTCTATTTCATCCTCAAGAAGGTGGGTTGGTTTTTTAGGGAAGAGAGAAGGTACCTCGTCTATGTGAGATAATGGCCAATAAAAGTGAGATAAACTCAAGTAAATCTATATGGGAAGAGTCCTAGGAGAGTTCTAGGGCTGGGGGCGTTCCAAGGTTGTTGGAGATGAAGATGGAGCTTGTTAGGATAGGAGAGAGGTGGTTATGCGGCCAGCCCATGCAGAAGCATGTCGTAATGGATCATGGGAGCACGATAAGGACTGTCGTGAAAGCCATGATGGTCACGACTCTGATGGTACGTGGATAGATATGCATGGGCTGTCGCGAAGGCTATGTCGGTTGCGATAAGGATCATCGCGACGCGACAATCCTTTGCATTAAAGTTGGTCATCAATTGATATCCATGGTCATCAATCGATGCTAACGCGTCGCCAACAAGGATCATCGCGTTAATGTCAATCGATGTCGTAACGCATCAACGAGGACTGTCTCGTTAACATTAATTGATTCCCATGTTCAACAATCGATACTAATGTGTCGCACATTGGCCATCGCATTAATGTCTGATATCTGAAACCCTAGAACAAGAACTCTTAAGTGATATTTGAACAAGATAAGATGGGAATTGGACTTAATAAGCTCAAAAATAGGCCAACAAATGGGCTCAAGAGAGTGACCAACTTGGGGCACACTAAGGGAACAAGAAATATGGTTTGACTCATAGGCGAGAATTGGGTGTCTACAAGCGCCTAACAATTAGTGACCAAATTTCATATCGATTACTGTTTTCTTTCGATTGGTGACCAAGTGTTCTTCCGATTGATGTTTAGATGTTCCGATTAGTGAACAAATGTTCTATTTCATTCTGATTGGTGTTTAGATGTTCTGATTAATGAACAAAAGATCTATTTCCCTCCAATTGGTGAACAATTGACTTAAAATATTTCGATTGGTGTTCTGATTACTGAACACTTCCCTTATTTATATTCTAATTAATGTTAGAATACATCGATTGGTGTTATAAGTGTTTAGTACTTATATTCTACATGGATTAATGAACACTTAAGTTATATTGTATCGATTGGTGTTATAATGCTTCCGATTGGTGAACAATTTTAGTCAAATACATCGATTGGTTTTATCTTGAGTTTGAATATTGCCCCATTGGCTATTTTGGTGCCAAATAAAATTTCAAATGTACTTCATATCTTTAACTTATTATTTCTTTGACTGAATCTACCTTTTTGAAGGTCTCAAGGTCTCCT
The DNA here is from genome assembly GCA_014218235.1 of Colocasia esculenta. Taxonomy (NCBI): domain Eukaryota; kingdom Viridiplantae; phylum Streptophyta; class Magnoliopsida; order Alismatales; family Araceae; genus Colocasia; species Colocasia esculenta. The sequence goes on along the minus strand of CM024755.1, from coordinate 126,557,175 downwards.
TCCTTCCTGCTAAAACAAAAAGACATCTATTTGGTATAGGTTGTCAGCAGAAAATGTAGACTTCTGCATAAGAGGTATGGGTGTTGACTGACACATGACCTATCTTACCTAACACTATCTGCTATACTTGTAGAAATATAGTACTCTCATGAAGCAAAATGTTAGACAAGCTAATAGGGCCTAAGACCTTTGAAACATGCATAAAAGGTTATTCCTTTGCTTCAAGGAACCAGTAGGCTCAAGGAAGAATCCGTTAGAAATAAAGAGAGCTGCAGAAGAAGAAGAAGAAGTAGAGACAATAGGAAGAAGAAGCTCCAACGTTTAGATTTTCTCAACAATCCTCTTCAAGGGATGCATAAAAGGATGAAGGTTTTGTAGTAGAATATCATCAATGTTGCATTCTAAAAATGCCCAAGCTGAAAGAGAAGAGAGCCTCCACTCTAATCTATGCAAGCCTTCTTCAAAAAGTGTTCAAGCTTTGCTTATAACGACCTAGATTTTTGAACCATAAACAAATATGATTAATGGATGGAAATAATTATTTAAGGATTCCAATTCAATTTTTATTTTATGGAGAAAGAGACAACAAGAAAAGTCTCCTTAGTACATGTGGGAAAACTGATAAGGAAAGAGGTGATAAGATGCATTTGAGGGATGGTAAACTACAATTTTATAGCGGCATAGATAGTAAGATAAATCATTGGCATAAGTAAACCATGTGGAGTTTAGGGTAAGAGTTCAATTAAAATTCCAATTATTTGATCACTGGAATGTTGGTTCTTCAAACCTGACCATATCTGTCGACAGATTCTGTGTGTTCGTCGACAGATAAGTTACCTATCGACAAGTCTTGATGGATCCATCGAAAACTACTGCAGTAAACCTTTGTCCCAGAAGCTTGATCCATCACCAAGTTTGTCGTCTGTCGACAACCAACCTTGGAAGTTGTTGACAGACACACCTTGTAACGGCCCTGACTCCCGGACCCCCGGTTCCTGCCAAGGATCCGACCATCGGCACCACCGCCCACAGGCCCGAAGACCCAGAAGGGCTAACAGGACCAGTCTAACAAGATATGTAACAGGAGTAAGTAGCAACAACAAGCACTAAAATGTATGAACAAGTGAAGGAAAAGCGTCCAACGCAAGTACGAGTCTAGTACTATCCCAAAATAGCAAAGTACAAGTGCAAAAAGAATGGGAATAACACATCCCTTAGGGGCATACCCCGAGGGTGACGAAACAAGTACGAGGGAACACTGCTCACGGACGACGCCGTCTACTATGGCCTCGTCTCCTCAGCCTGCCGCGGAGGGTACTACTTTGAAGTCTCACTTGTAAAGAAGGGCATGAGCTTTGCGAAGAAGCCCAGTAGGGACTACCAATCTCGCACTAGTTCTAACAAGTAGAAAAGATATGTGTTCATAACTAAAAATAAGCAAGTAAATCTATCCTACTAACAGAGTAAGTGCGGAAGCGTAAAGTAACTACACAGCCATCGGTCTAAACCAAACGTCGGGACTGGAAACCCGTGTAAACCATAGCACTGGGAAGAACCCAAGGCTGTAAACACAGATAGTTAATAACTGCCTAGACAAAGTCACTAGCCACGGAAGGCAAGTACCACTAGTCAATCGGTCAGGTGCGCCACGCACCTTACCCTCGACCACCAGTCCATGTCCAGCACCTCCCGTCAGAGTGAGACGTGGAACTAAAGTAACACAACAATAGCCGTAGTCTGGCCAGACTATGGTCCCACTCCTGGCCCCTCTAAATGGTATCGGAACCAAATAGAGTGAGGCAGTGAGAAGGACTAGCCGATCTACGCCGGAAGAACACCAAAACCACCTCAGTGTCCCAGACTCAGCAAAGAGAGCTCTACAAATGACTGTACACCATTGTCCCCACCGTTTTCCTCTCTACTACCAGAGTCCGTAACTCGAGCTCGCCGGCCGCCCAGAGAACTCCCTTAATAGGCGCACACGGACTTGGGGTCCAACGGTAACAACCTCTCAACGAACAAGCCCACAGGTGCCTAGCACAAGGCGAACGACTAGAGTAGGACCGTGCTAGGAAACATCACAAGTGCCAAGAAACAGAGTTGCAGTGGAAGGAAAACTCCGAACAGGTCGCCAGTCACTCTCTGTCTGAGAAGGCGATAGGGTTACTGTTGCTTTCTCATAGAATGCGACACTAGGGTTGCCGCCACCTGAAGGCGACACCCTGTCTGTCGCGACATGGGCTTGAAGGCGACAAGCAAACTGTCGTGAGCTGGGTCGCTACAAGGACATTGTCATGACCACAGACAGAGGTCTGGGTGACCACCCGAGACCTCCCTCAACCTACGAGGAAAACCAGATCAGAAGGCGACGACCACCTTGTCGCTACCATAATGCTACAAGGTGAACGTCTCTACCTGACCAGAAGATGACGGGTCGATACATCACGATTTGGGTCACAAAAAGAACCTTGTCACGATCACAGACAGAGACACCCGAGACCTTTAAAACATGCCACAAAACCCAATTCTGGAAAGTATAGATGGAGGGGAGCATGTAGGACGAAGTAAACACATTCCACAAGCACAAACCACCCTCATCAACCCCCATGCATGTCAAGGATATGCATCTACACTCCAAGAACCTCACATGCATGCATGAAACCCTCATCACCCTAACCCTAAACCAAGCTCAAAGGGAAACACCAATCACACATGCACTACCTAGCATGGATTATAATGGCTTGGAGGAGGGGAATGGAGGCCCTAGCATGATAGAACTAGGGGGAAGGCGAGGGTCCCTACCTCAAAATGAAGAGCCAACCCATTGAGGTCTTCTCGTGTGCATGACCACCTCCTCCTCGCTCCAAGCTCCACAGTCACGTCGTCCACGAGCAAGGATCATCCAACACGCCGGAGAAGGGTCACCACCATGAATAGGAAGCCATGCCAGAGAAAAACACCAAGCTGGGAAGAAGAACCACCAACACCACCCACACCCTCACAAACTCCACCACGACAGGAACACACATAGAGGGGTCGGAGGAAGGGAGGAAGAAGAAAGAAAGGGGGAAAAGAGGGCTAGTCTACTGGCCTTGTACAAATAGGCCACGGACTTGAGAATGCGATAATTTACCCATCACGTTCACTTAATGAACGCAATGGCTAACTTGTTGCGACCTCAAAGTCATGGTCATACTTGACCAACGGAACTGCCATGTGTCATGTATCATGGTTTAAATAGCACAAGTATCATGGTTTAAATAGCGTATGAATCAAGTATAGCACAATGAATATGATCAAGTCACGATAGAAAGTGATAACAACACGATGGCAAGTAACGTCATTGTCAAACAATAGCATGTAACATGTATACCAAGGAGAGAGAAAGTAGTTGGCCATATAGAGAGTAAATTGCACTTTGATTGATTTTCAGCAATCGAAATAGTATAGCACTTTGATTAACTTTCGTCAATCGAAATAGTAATTTCACTTTGGTTATCCGTAGATAGCTGAGAGAGAGTATAGCACTTTGTTAGTCAATAGACAATGAGAGAATATAGCACTTTGTTTTGATTGTCTTAGATTAATCTTGATAGTATGGCACTTGGATGTAATGCCGACATTCTGATCATTGAACTCACATGGGCAAATGGCACTTTTCGGGCACTCCTTCTAGGACCAGATCCGGCCCTATTGCGCTGGCATTGGTTATTTTTATTATCTTAAACAATCAATAGATGGTCAAATAGAGTTCCAAGAAATAGATGAGAGTTCTATATGAATAGACGAGTGTATAGAGAGCGTGAATAGATGAGCGAGTAGAGTATAGATGAGAGCTAAGGGTCATTGCATACAAAACGTCGTGTAAATGGGTGATGGTAATAGTTGCACAACACGCGTGATTGGTGCTGGTAGTCAGGTGGAATTCACTACCCTTCCACTGGCCATGTGATGCACAGGTCCAGAGGTTCGGAGTGAATCAAGATAAGAGCGAGAGAGCATTCTAAGGCCGTTTGGATCTTGCTGATCCATAAAGGGTATCATAGGTATTAGGGTACGAGCAGCTCGTCGGCCATGTGGTAATCCATGGATAGAGGAGACATACGGAGGTCTTGAACAAGGATTCACTAGTCCGACAGAAGGAGTATCCGACGGAGAGTTCATCCAAGTCAAGAGAAAGTGTATATATAGAAACAAGTGCTCAACGTTCCAGAGGAATTCTAGAAGAGTGCAGCGTCAGTAACGGTATTCCTAAAACATCACGAGAAATGAAGACAAGTTCATTTAAAATAGAGCAATGTAATATACATTAATTAAAATCATTTACCAGATGTATTATGAGATATTTTCATTCCAAGTCAAGTCATATTGAATGGTTACAAGTGTGTGCATGTGATATAGAAAATCATGGATATGAAAGATCATGTGAATGACTTTTAATTAATTAAAACATATCCAAGTTTAACAACTTCGTTTATTGTGTTTTAAGACTCTTAAAAGGGCATGTAGTTACTATAGAAAATCTAGATTTGCAAAAATATGGGGTTTCCATGCCAAACTCCAGAAGGCAATGTACCCTTGTAAGGGTCGCGATGGGGTACAGTCAGAATGCGACAGGTTCAATCAAAGGTCGCGATGGGTCGATCAGACCAGGCTGCCAGAATGTGACGCCAGGGCCTGCCGCGTTCAGAACGCGACGGGTGGCTCTGTCGCGATCAGCCCTGAGAACGCGGCCTATCGGGCCGTCGCGTTCTAAGGTCCTGCACCTGAGTCTGAATGGGAACATGACATGTCTTGGATTGCGGTCCAAGTTGCCTTATTTTGACACAGGGTTATTTAAAAATTAAGAACTAAATGTATAGGCAATGAAAATTCATGAAACTATATTTAAACGAACCTAGACATGCAAGAGTGCTCACAGTAATTAGGAATTTGAAAGCAGACATGGTGTTGATAGGTTTAAATCAAGTTCATTCACATAGAACATGGAACAGTGCACAGTGAAGATAAAAGATTTAATTCGAGCAATATGATGGATGAAAATTAGGGCTTTTTGAGGCAAACGATGCCTAATAACCATCAGTATCTCTAGTTAAAATTTCATGGCATGGAGTCGAGTATACGTGAAGATCTAGAATTAATATGAGGATCTGGGGTCATGATGTTTGCAGGACTTCAACAATTAAGAACAAAAGATTTGCTCGATGAAAAATAGAGCAACAAGAGGGCTTTTATTCCGGATGTCTGGAACAATCTATAGATGAAATTAATTGAGTTTAGCCAGTGAGAATGCCTACCTTTGGGTCGATTTGTCTCCTAGGGCTTAGAACTCGAAGTGCAGAGGTTGGAGCTTGGTCAAGCCTTCTCCCCACGAGTTCTTCTTCTCCTTGGCCTCCTCTCTACGTCCAGCAAGACCCAACAACGAGTTAGGGCCGACCATGGAGAGATTGGGAGTATTTAAGCTCCCTTGGTTTCCCTTTCCTAACATGACTCTAATTACCCGTTAATTCCGAGTTTCCCCTATTCCTCTCAACCTTGCAAGCTTGCCAACTCCTAATTGGGTTAGGTTGGGATGCAATTTCATGGCTAACTAATTAGGGTAAGGTTAGGAGTCCAATTCCAACCCATATTCACTATTTTAATGATTTAATAACTCTTTTCTTTTTAGACAATAATTAAGATACAAATTTAGGGTATTCTCCTATTATTCTCCTTCTAAAAATCCCTATTTTGTCCTAATAAATTTTATATGGTCAATTTAGCACAGCCCATTACTTAATGGATTTCAACTTATGGGAATTTTCCCCTTTTAATTAGGGAATAATAGAATTACGGATTTTATTGTATTTTTTTTTCTTACCTGAATTTATTCATGGCTATGAGAGGTCCATTGGTCCAATTCCGATAATGGGTCATCAATACATGATGTTGGAAGTCTCTCCCACATGTTCATTTAATTTTTTATTATGTTATATTTTTGTGTTAACGGTTTTCCGACTTAGTTTTCCTAATTTGGATAATCAGTCACATTGTGTCATACACTTGGCCAATCAGATTTTTTCGTTGCATGAATTTCCTTGTGGAACACTTAGGAATAATGTTTGGGGTTGAATTATAATTTTTACGAAGTTTTCCGATGTGTTCTTGCACATACGATAATGGTACGTATGTTTCTATTATTTCGTTATTATTATTTCAAATTTTTAAGTATTGAATTTTTCGACGGTACTACATCCTCCCCCTGTTAAAAAGAATTTGGTCCACCAAATTCCATGACTCCTTTGGTTAGATATGAATCATTTATTGCAAAAGGTATTAATCATTGTGAGTTCAGAGGTACCTTCCACGGTTCCCACTCCTTGATTTGGAGAGAGTTGCACTAAGGCTTCCAGTGTATCTTGCTTGTTCGATTCCTCATGACGTCGATTTTCAAATCGTGGGCAGTCTCTAATCTTGTGGTCTGAGCTACCACATTGGTCGCACTTTCCTTGATTTTTCCAACAGTCCTTCGATATGTGGCTTGCCTTGTTGCAGTGGTTACATCGATCCTCTTGACCATGGGACAGTCGCTTGCCGTTCTTCTCATTCGTCATCTTACCCTTACCATTCTTTGCTCGGTTCCCTTTTATCTTAGTGTACAACTCTTTTTTTCTAGTGGGGGTTTCCTTTAAGAGAGGACAGTCTAACATTTGATGTCCTAGATCGCCACAACATAGGCATGCACCAGCCTTACGCCAGCATTCCTTGGTCAAATGTCTTGGCTTATGACAATGAAGGCAGATGATCCTGAAAAACTCCTTGTTACGTTTCTTTTGTTGGTTTGCCTTCTTTCCATGATTATAGCTTCTCTTCCCATTCTTGTTGGTCACCTTTTTAATCTTTTTGGCCGCTTCCAAAGCTCTTTCTAGCAGTTGAGCGGCTTACTGACAGGCTAGAACTAGCCTTTGAGTTGTTCTCCTGTCGACGTCCATTAAGAGTCCCTTCAAAAATTAGGTTGACATTAGGGTACAAATGTAGATTTAAACTAATAGGTGTACGTGTATATATATTAGATCTTAACCATGGTTCTACCCAATCCTCACTTAGGTATGATGGTTGATTTAGACACGTGTCATGGCAGTTTGTCCTAGAACACCCTAGACCTATGAGATCCAATGAGGACATCCTAGAACATCCTATACCTAAGATATCCGATTAGGACATCGTAGGCTCTGATACCAACTGTCACGCCCCGCCAATTTAACAGCGGAATAAATCGGGGAGACGTGAGCAAAGTGCATAGTAATGTAAATTGCACTATAGTTTAGTAATTCAGAGCAACTTAAGAACAATAATTGGAATAAACTCTTCATTTCATTGATATTTCACTAAGACTATTACAACCACTAATTTGGAGCCAATACATATAGCTCAATGACATCATTACATTGGAAAAGAAATCTAATGCAACAACTACTAAACTCCATGGTACTAGGGTTACTTCATGACTTAACTCCAGGTCACTCATCACTCCGGTCCTATCCCATTGGTGTGTGTAACGTCAACGTCCGACTTATCTGAGGCACAATAACAAATAACGAAGGGTGAGAGATAAAGCTCAGTAGGACTTAAATCTCATGAACCAAGCATGCTTTAAATGATTAATGCTTTAAAGGACAGAGTAACTAATGATAGAGAGAGTCATGTAAAGTCAAGAAAGTAATAGCACAAGTATCATGGTTTAAATAGCACATGAATCAAGTATAGCACAATGAATATGATCAAGTCACGATAGAAAGCAATAACAACACGATGGCAAGTAACGTCATTGTCAAACAATAGCAAGTAACATGTATAGCAAGGAGAGAGAAAGTAGTTGGCCATATAGAGAGTAAATTGCACTTTGATTAATTTTCATCAATCGAAATAGTATAGCACTTTGATTAACTTTCGTCAATCAAAATAGTAATTGCACTTTGGTTATCCGTAGATAGCCGAGAGAGACTATAGAACTTTGTTAGTCAATAGACAACGAGAGAATATAACACTTTGTTTTGGTTGTCTTAGATTAATCTTGATAGTATGGAACTTGGACGTAATGTCGACATCGTGATCATTAAACTCTAGCGGGCAAATGGCACTTTTTGGGCGCTCCCCTCAGTACAAGATCGGGCCCTATTACACTGGCATTGGTTATTTTTATTATCTTAGACAATCAATAGATGGTCAAATAGAGTTCCAAGAAATAGATGAGAGTTCGAGATGAATAGACGAGTGTATAGACAGCGTGAATAGATGAGCGAGTAGAGTATAGATGAGAGATAAGGGTCATTGCATACAAAACATCGAGTAAATGGGCGATAGTAACAGTTGCACAACACGCGCGATTGGTGCTGGCAGTCAGGTGAAATTCACTACCCTTGTTGGGTTCATATTCTGGAAACTAAGTGAATTCACACTCTAAGTGATAAATGAAAGTCAAACAATGTTTTTAATGATGAATGAGTTGAATTGAGGTTTCATACATGTCAATTAAGATGATACAATATTTGATTATCTATGTCAACATTATACCTAACTATACATGTTTTATCATGCAGGTACAAATGCATATAACCAAGCCTTCTCAAATCATGAGAAAATGATCACAATCACAGAGTATACATGTACCTGTCGACAGACCCAAAGGGATATGTCGACAGATGCCGCAGTTGTGATCAGACTGAAGAGTACTGAGAGCACCTGTCGACAGATTCTCAGAGACCTGTCGACAGATGTCGCAGACAGAAATACCAGAGTTCTGTGTTTTGGCAAAACTGTCTCTGCCTGTCGACAGATGGATATCGCCTGTCGACAGATGCCACAGACTAGAGCAACCTGAAGTCTGTCTGTTGCAAATCTGTTGCAATCTGTCGACAGATACTCAAAACCTGTCGACAGATGCAGAGGATCTTCAAATACGGAAACCTTCCTTCATATCCAAGATTGTGTTTTCAAGTCCCACGACTCTCCACATGAAAACACAACTATATAAGCATCCTTTTGAAGAGAATCTCGTACAGAAGCAGCCACAACCAAAAACCCTAAAGTCAAGTCCAAGAGAAAAGAAGTTGCTGCTGCTCTGCTTCAAGTCTGCAGTGCAGAGACCGAAAGATCAGTTGATCCTGCAGTACTGAAGATAGATCGTCGTGGATTCAACCTTCTCCATCAGTCCAGAGCACTCAAGTCGAAGTTTGAACTCCATCCAGGCGTTCTCAGAAGAGTTCCACATTAGGATTTATTCCTACGCTCTGAACTCTTCCTGTTTCATAATTCTCATCAACTGTGTGTGTGTTTGTGTGATTCAAGCGTCTCTTGTGCTTGAGATCACGTGTGTGTGTTGTTCTGATCATGGGTGCACATCAGAAAACACGTGTGTGTGTGAGTTGTAGTCACTGAACTCGCTCATAAGCAGTTTACTCTGTGTGTGTGTGTGCCGTGGACGTAGGATACACTGTTGTGTACTCCGAACCACGTAAATCTGCGTGTCTCGTGGTTTGATCATTTCTACGATAGATGTTTGATAGACACGTTGCATATTCACACACTAGATAGGTTTCTACATCATCTACACATAGTTTAGATCTTGATACTGTCTTGATAATCTATGCTTTAAGAAAAAGAACGTGATAATAGTTTATAAGAGGCAGTAATCTATTCAACCCCCTTCTAGATTACCATATTGGGAATTCCGCAACCCTTCAATTGGTATCAGAGCGTGGTTTCTCCGATTTATTGCTTTATCTATTTGATCTAACGATCAGGAGATTCACGATCAAATGGAATCTACCAAGGGGTATATGGCCGAGGGACACTCTGTGACCAGGCCACCCTTCTTTGATGGCACTGACTATCCATATTGGAAAAACCGCATGCAGGTGTTTCTACGAGCACAAAACTATGAATTGTGGAAGATAGTCAGAACAGGACCATATGGATTGCCTCAAGACGAAGATACATGGACCAAGGACCAGATTGCAAAAGGGACACTCAACTGGAGCGCCCTCAACATGATGCAGTGCGCGGTCCACCCAAAGGAATACTCGAGAGTCTCCACATGCACCTCAGCTAAGGAGATGTGGGACAAGCTCGAGTTGATATATGAAGGTACGTCTGAGGTGAGAGAATCCAAGGTAAGCATGTTAGTCTCAGAATATGAAATGTTTAAGATGAACCGTGATGAGACAATTTCTGACATGTTTGCTAGATTCATGGTACTTATAAATGGATTGAAAGGTCTTAAGAAGGAATACTCAGAAAGTGATTTGGTGAGGAAGATACTTCGGTCTCTTCCATCCTCATGGAACACCAAAGTCACTGTCATCGAGGATTCCAAGAATCTTTCAACAATGAAAGTGGATGAATTGATTGGATCTCTCATGACTTATGAACTAAATGTAAAAAGAAAAGAAACTGAAGAGAATCCAAGGAAGTCAATTGCCTTGAAGGCCTCAAATAAAGTATCTTCAGATTCCAAAAAGAATGCCCAACAGGAAGGGTCTGAGTCTGAAACCTCTACTGATAGTGAGAATGATGAAATGGCCATGCTCACTAGACAGTTTAAGAAGTTTTTAAAATTCAAGAGAAGAGGTTCAGGAAACTCCAAACCTTTCCAAAAAGGCACCAACAGGTTTGATTCGTCCAATAAAAAATCTGATGTTGTGTGCTATGAGTGCAAGAAGCAGGGACACATGAGAGGAGAGTGCCCCGAGCTCAAGAAGAAACTGAAAAAGGACAAGTTCGTCTTCAAGAAAGCCAAAGCAATGCTGGCTACATGGAGTGATGAAGACGATGATGAAAAAAGTCAAGCTACCTCAGGAGATGACGAGATTCACTGTCTTATGGCAAGGAGTGATGACTCCTCTGAGGTAAATTCTTCCTTTGAGTCTTTTTCTACTGCTGAATGGGAAGAAGCATACACTGTCCTTTTTGAAAAATTCCGTCAATTCAAATCAGAAAATAAAGCACTCAAGAAGAAAGTTAATTTCCTTATTCATGAAACTGATAATAATGATGAAATTGAATCTCTGAATAAGGTAATTGACATGATGAAAATAGATGAACAAACACACAGTGAAGAGATGGATAGCATGAAAATTAAGCTTCAAGAAGCTCAAAAGAGAAAGATGATCTAATGAACCTCCTTGAAACTCTAAACAATGAGCATACTGATCTAAAAGAGAAATTGGAAAAAGCTGAAAAGGAATTGAAAGGCAAAACAAAGGATCTATCTAGTTTTGTCAAGAGCAAACAGAATCTAGATGCAATCTTAGGATCCAATGTGTTTGTTGCTAGACATGGGATTGGGTTTCAAAATCCCAAGCCAAAGGAAACAGGAAAAAATCTGCTGACTAATTTCACTGATCCTATCCCAAGTTCTAGCAATCAAAATCCCTCAAGGAAAAGGAAAAATCAAACCAAGGGCAAAAACCAGGAACCTAAGGCTACCAAATTTGTTCCAACTAAGCTTAAGGAGTTTGCTACCAACCCCAAACAGGGATGTCCCAAGGCAAAACAGCAAGTTCCTAATGCTAAGCTCACTAGGCAACAAAAGGGTAAGATGCCTATGCATGCAACTAAGAATCCAAAATCCACTGTTGTTCATAAGCCATCATCATGTAAGATCTGTAAAAAGATTGGGCACAATGAAAAACAATGCTGGAACAATCCACTAAAACAGAAATTTAAACAAATCTGGATTCCAAAGCATTTACTGTTTGGCATGAATGATGAAACGGCACCCAAAGTAATTTGGGTACCAAAACCTCTTGTCTGATCCACATGTGCAGGAATGCCTAGCAGCACACAATCAAAACAAATGGTACCTGGATAGTGGCTGCTCGAGGCATATGACGGGCGATAAAGAAAAATTCAGTTTGCTCGTGGAAAAAGACGGAGGTCACGTTGTCTTTGGAGGTAACAACAAAGGCCAGATCATTGGCTCAGGTAAGGTTGGTAAGTTTGCCTCCAACTCAATAGATAATGTACTATTAGTTGATGGTCTTCATCACAATTTGCTTAGCATAAGTCAATTGTGTGATAAAGGCCATAAAATTGTTTTTGAATCAGATTCATGTCAAATCCTTGATAAGGAAACAGGAAGTCTCAAATTTTCTGGAAAAAGAATGAATAACATCTACATGGTTGATTTGGATGATCCAGAAAATAATGATTTATGTCTTGTAGCAAATAAACAGGATGAGCTTACATTGTGGCATCGTAGGCTTGGACATGCGAGTTACAATGTTTTGAACAAGATAATGAGGCTCAAACTTGTAAGTGGACTTCCTGAAATTCCATTCAAGAAAAATGAAAATTTCTGTGATGCATGTGCACAGGGAAAACAGACCCGAAAATCCTTCAAATCGAAAGCACCGATGACTTTTCAAGGTTCACTTGTGAAATTTCTGGCTCATAAGAATGATGCACTGAATGTTTTTGAAGACTTCTTCAATAAAATTGAGCATGGAAATGTCCACAAGATATGCTCCATTCGCACTGATCACGGGGGAGAATTTGACAACCACTCCTTCACTGATTTCTGCAGGAACCAAGGAATAGAACACTTGTTCTCCTCCCCAAGAACTCCAGAACAAAATGGGGTTGTGGAGAGGAAAAATAGAACCTTGGTGGAGATGGCTCGTACGCTTCTGATCGAAAATCAACTCTCCAGAACCTTTTGGGCAGAAGCAGTAAGACCGTCATGCTACATTCTCAATCGAGCCATGGTAAGACCGGTATTCAAGAAAACTCCCTATGAGCTTTTGAAAGGTAAGAAGCCACCCCTCCTCCAGAACAGACTTCTGAAGTGCAAGATCAACCCGGTCCTTCAACAATCACAAGTGTGAGGTACTCTAAAGCTCATCCACTTGAGAATGTCATAGGTAACATAAATGATTCAGTTCAAACTAGGTCTCAAGTTCATCAAATAGTTGAACAGGATCATTTAGCCTTTGTCTCTCAAGTGGAGCCTAAAAATGTTGAAGAAGCCTTAAACGAAAATTCATGGATTGATGCTATGCATGAGGAGCTAGGTCAATTTCAAAGAAACAATGTCTGGAGCTTAGTTCCTAAAACCCCCGAAATTTCTGTAATTGGAACACGATGGGTCTTTAGGAATAAACTAAATGAAGAGGGAAAGGTGGTGAGAAACAAGGCTAGACTGGTTGCAAAGGGGTATAATCAGGAATTTGGTGTGGATTTTGAAGAATCTTTTGCACCTGTAGCTAGACTAGAAGCAGTCAGAATCTTGTTAGCTTATGCATGCTCAAACAAGTTCAAACTATATCAAATGGATGTTAAAACTGCTTTCTTAAATGGCTACATCAAAGAGGAAGTTTATGTCTCTCAACCACCTGGCTTTGAACTTCATGACAAACCAAACCATGTATACAAATTGCACAAGGCTCTCTATGGTTTGAAACAGGCACCCCGAGCTTGGTACGACAGGCTAAGCCAATTTCTGGTAAGCAAAAACTACTCACGAGGTAAAGTAGACCAAACTCTCTTTACAAAGAAAGTTCGCACACACATCATTGTTGTTCAAGTGTATGTGGACGACATAATCTTTGGCTCTACTAACCCATCACTTTGTGAAGAATTCTCACATCATATGCACAGTGAATTTGAGATGAGCTTAATGGGGGAGCTTCAATTTTTTCTTGGTCTGCAGGTCAAGCAAATGGAAGATGGCTTCTTCATAAACCAAGAAAAATACGTTAAAGAGCTTCTCAAGAGATTTCAGTTTGAAACTGCAAAACCTGCCTCAACACCGATGAGCACAAGCATTAAGCTAGAAAGTGATGAGAAAGGTAAACCGGTAGATGCTAAACATTTCCGAGGTATGATTGGCTCACTCCTCTATCTTACTGCAAGTAGACCTGACATACAATTCAGTGTTTGCCTCTGTGCTAGATATCAATCTAGTCCAAAGGAAAGCCACCAAATTGCAGTTAAGAGAATATTCAGGTATCTCTCAGGTACACATGACATGGGTCTTTGGTATCCGGCAGGGAGTAGCTTTAACTTAATCTCATATTCTGATGCTGACTATGCTGGATGTAAAATTGACAGGAAGAGCACTAGTGGCTATTGTCAGATGCTTGGTGGTTGCATGGTTTCGTGGGCATCCAAGAAGCAACATTCGGTTGCACTCTCCACTGCAGAGGCAGAATATGTTGCTGCAGGGAGTTGTGCAACACAGGTGTTGTGGATAAAAAGTCAGTTGTGTGACTACGACATTGACCTTGGATGCACACCAATCCTATGTGACAACACTAGTGCAATCAATCTATCCAAGAATCCCATTCAACACTCTAGGACAAAACATATAGAAATTCGTCATCACTTCTTGAGAGATGAGGTTGCAAATAGAAATTTGGAAATTAGCTTCATACCAACAGAACAACAACTAGCTGATATCTTTACAAAACCATTGGCAGAGGATAGGTTCACATCTCTTAGAAGAGAATTAGGCCTATGTAAAATTCAGTGACAAATATCCCCAGTCCTTGATGAATGTCCTTCGTAAGCAACAACTATGGGGTATATCAAATGGTGATTTGTGGAAAAACAAGTTCGGCTTGTTTGGAAACCTTCATTATGCGTGAGAAAACATTCTCCGCCAAGTACCCGTAGTTGGAGCCCATGAAGGGACATCCATGTTGGATAAAGGGGTAAGTCTCATTTCATTAGCCAAACTACTCTAACACAAAAAAAAAAAAAATAAACAAAAAAAAATCATAAATTAGATAATACCAAAACAGTCTCAATTCCATGAATGTTTTGCTGAATACATGTGTGCTAATCTTGCTTGGATTGAATTGCATTGATCAACTTTGTGTCTTTCATGAGCACACATTATGGGGGAGCTAGTTCAAAAGTTGGGTGTTATTGTGAAGGAAAACATTCTTCTTGCTGTTCATTAACTCCTTCACATAAAATGATCTTTTCATATTCCCTTCTTTCTCTAGACTGGCCTTCAACAATGATCTGTCGACAGCTCCTTCTTTTCCTGTCGACAGATAGGCATCCACAGACCACAGGTTCTGAACTCTGTGTGCATCTGTCGACAGTCAACCATGCATCTGTCGACAGATCTCACAGGTTTTGTCCTCCCCGCACACCCTTCACTCTGTCTGTGTGTAGCTGTCGACAGACTCACCCTGGCTTGTCGACAGATATCACAGTACTCACAACTAGCTGAACACCCATTTCTCTGTCTGAGTGTACCTGTCGACAAGCTCCCCTTAGCTGTCGACAGACACACTTCTACCTGGCATTCCAAGCCTATTCAATCCAAACCTCTTTGAGCAGGTTTCTTTAAAATGTCTAAGGTGTTTATCTGATGTTAATAACATATTTGATCACATCATGTGCATAAGATATTAAAGCAATTTTCAACAATCTTGTGATTTTTACATAATACTCAAGTTAAGTCTAGGTTCAATCATTCTGGAAACATTTCACCATTTTCAAAAACTTAACACCTAACTCTTCTTCATTATTTACTTATAGGCAAATATGATTCTTTTTTAAAGGTATTATGATCATTGAGCTTAATGTTTACAATTGCTAGATAATCAATCGCTATATTAAACTTGGGTTATTAACACAATACTTGGAGAAAAGCTACCTAAACAATTTTATTCCATTAGATTAAAACTACATAATTTGGAAAAATGCAGAGCAATGATGAGTTCTTGCTGAGTAACCGGGGAGTGGGCATCACAAATGTTTGCCCTCGCGTCAAAAGGCTAATTCGTCAACTCTGTACAACGGTATGATGGACACTTTCACTGAGTAACTGGGGGTACGGGCACGAATAATGTCTACCCTCATGTTCAAAGGCGAGACGTTATCTTGATTACCATTTTCTTTCCATTGCATAAATGAAGGGCAAATGAGGACAATAATGCAATAGTGTGAAGCCTCCACTGAGTGATAATTCCCATGAGTAATTGATGTTTTTGAATGTCTTGGCATGTAGATATTTCCCTCCTTGATCATTTGCACCTCCACTGAAGATTGTGTTGTCCTATACTCTAATATAAAAAGAAGAGTAAAAGTGTTTCTTTTTGGATACCCGTAAGTGTTTTCTTCATGCTTCAGCTTCAGGCTAATTCAGTATTATGTTTGAACCATTAAGATATTTGAAGTGGCTTTACATCTTCATGTATATGATAGGTTCTTATATATGTATTCGTCATCTATTCACCTTAGGTAATCTGTTAAAAAACACTGCTCAAGAGGTCCACTTCAAATTCCTTACAAAAATCCAACAAAGTCATATTCTGCAAGCATCTGTCGACAGATACAAATATGTCTGTCGACAGACGCCGGCTGTCCTGTTGGGAAGCTCAACGGACACGCCGTTTGGGGCAGACTTGGTGGGCCATTGCCTTTTAAACTTCCCCCTCCTCCTTTATATAGGCATCTCCGGCCCTTTCCACATCCAACACCACCCCAGCCATCCCTTCCCTCTCTCACATACATCCTCTCCCCTTTCTGGACGGGAAACCCTACCTCCATCTCCCTTCTTCTTCTTCCCACTGTCTCCAGCACTTCTTCCTTTTCTCCATCCGTGCCTCGTCTTTTCCATGGCACCCAAGGCGAAGAAGTTGGCCTCACGTCGTCGTCCCGCCTCCTCCTCGCCCGGCGAAGGATCCAGGGCTCACGATGAACGTCGGACCAAACACCGGGATGATCGCCTTCCAGAGTTGGTCGTACCTCCCCGTCTCAATCTCAAACGGGTTCACGGTACATTCACAAAGTTTGTTCCTCCACGTTTTGTGGATTTCCACTCCTTGGCCGATCTCTTTCCCAACCTCCAACCCCTGTTTGATACCCAGGGTTGGACAGTCTTTCTCTACGCTCATACGGCATACTCCCCCACTGCCGTAACTGAGTTCTTCAACAATCTCTCCACCTCTGCTCAAGGGTTCTACACCTCTGTGAAGGGCACTCCCTTTCAAATCACTGCTAACCTTCTTAGCACTGCCCTCCAGATTCCGAACACCGGGGCGGATATTCTTGCTCATCATCCAGACGCCTCTGTCTACTATCCCTTCTTACTCTTCAACCTTATGATACAACAAAGGAGATTGCTAAGCTCAATGCCAACACCTTCCCTCCACTCAACCGCATGATTCACCAAATATTCACCACTTGCATTGCGCCAAAGCATGGCAGTCGTGAACTCGTCACCAATATTCACAAATCACTGTTTACCTTCTTCCTTCATTGTGAACCAATAAATCTTCCTCTCCTGATGTTTAACTTGATCACCAAGTGTTTCTACCAACCCAGGAGATCCATGCCCTTTGCTTGCCAAATTACTTCTCTTTTGAAGTTTATTGGCATTTCCATTCCAGACAGTGAGTGTGTCTCACTCAACTCCCGCAACAGCTTTGATATCACTGCCGCCTCACGCATGGGCTACAAGCTAGTGGATGGGGTCGTCACCCGGGAACTTAAGGGCAAGGCACCTGCTGCTGCCGAGGATGAAGATTTCATTGGGACTGACGATCAAGTTGATGATGAAGAAGATGCTGAAGAAGGTGATGAAGACTCCCAGTCAGAGCCACTAGATGCTCCGGGAGATGCTGGTATTGGTGAAGCTGCTCAGCCCTCCATTAGGGATTTGTTAGCCCAGCTACAAGTCCAAATGACACAGGGTTTTGAGAGGCTGCATGAAAGAATGGATATCTTGGACACACGCATTGATAGACTTGCAACTGAGCGTCATGCCCCTCCTCAAGCTCCTGAAGATGATGCTGCTTAGATATACTAGATGTATAGGAGTGGGTCATGTCCTGTACTTTCACTTCAGTCTGAGCAATGTTGTTTCTGTTATTTCCTTTTCTTTATGTATTTTCACTTCATGTGAATGCTTCCCTTTCCAATGAATGAAATCATATGTTCTGTGCAAATCTACATATGTGAGTGTTGTCTTTACTTTTGATGTTGTCAAAAGGGGGAGAAGAAACCTCAAGTTCATGAGCATTAATTGAATAATTTTGTCATCATCAAAAAGGGGGAGAATGTTGGGTTCATATTCTGGAAACTAAGTGAATTCACACTCTAAGTGATAAATGAAAGTCAAACAATGTTTTTAATGATGAATGAGTTGAATTGAGGTTTCATACATGTCAATTAAGATGATACAATATTTGGTTATCTATGTCTACATTATACCTAACTATACATGTTTTATCATGCAGGTACAAATGCATATAACCAAGCCTTCTCAAATCATGAGAAAATGATCACAATCACAGAGTATACATGTACCTGTCGACAGACCCAAAGGCATATGTCGACAGATGCCGCAGTTGTGATCAGACTGAAGAGTACTGAGAGCACCTGTCGACAGATTCTCAGAGACTGTCGACAGATGTCGCAGACAGAAATACCAGAGTTCTGTGTTTTGGCAAAACTGTCTCTGCCTGTCGACAGATGGATATCGCCTGTCGACAGATGCCACAGACCAGAGCAACCTGAAGTCTGTCTGTTGCAAATCTGTTGCAATCTGTCGACAGATACTCAGAACCTGTCGACAGATGCAGAGGATCTTCAAATACGGAAACCTTCCTTCATATCCAAGATTGTGTTTTCAAGTCCCACGACTCTCCACATGAAAACACAACTATATAAGCATCCTTTTGAAGAGAATCTCGTACAGAAGCAGCCACAACCAAAAACCCTAAAGCCAAGTCCAAGAGAAAAGAAGTTGCTGCTGCTCTGCTTCAAGTCTGCAGTGCAGAGACCGAAAGATCAGTTGATCCTGCAGTACTGAAGATAGATCGTCGTGGATTCAACCTTCTCCATCAGTCCAGAGCACTCAAGTCGAAGTTTGAACTCCATCCAGGCGTTCTCAGAAGAGTTCCACATTAGGATTTATTCCTACGCTCTGAACTCTTCCTGTTTCATAATTCTCATCAACTGTGTGTGTGTTTGTGTGATTCAAGCGTCTCTTGTGCTTGAGATCACGTGTGTGTGTTGTTCTGATCGTGGGTGCACATCAGAAAACACGTGTGTGTGTGAGTTGTAGTCACTGAACTCGCTCATAAGCAGTTTACTCTGTGTGTGTGTGTGTGCCGTGGACGTAGGATACACTGTTGTGTACTCCGAACCACGTAAATCTGCGTGTCTCGTGGTTTGATCATTTCTACGATAGATGTTTGATAGACACGTTGCATATTCACACACTAGATAGGTTTCTACATCATCTACACATAGTTTAGATCTTGATACTGTCTTGATAATCTATGCTTTAAGAAAAAGAACGTGATAATAGTTTTTAAGAGGCAGTAATCTATTCAACCCCCCTTCTAGATTACCATATTGGGAATTCCGCAACCCTTCAACCCTTCCACTGGCCATGTGATGTATAGGTCCAGAGGTTCGGCGTGATTCAAGATAAGAGCGAGAGAGCATTCTAAGGCCGTTTGGATCTTACTGATCCATAAAGGGTATCATAAGTATTAGGGTACAACCAGCTCATCGGCCATGTGGGAATCCAGGGATAGAGGAGACTTACAGAGGCCTTGAGCAAGGATTCACTAGTCCGGCAGAAAGACTATCCGACGGAGAGTTCATCCAAGTCAAGAGAAAGTGTGTATATAGATACAAGTGCTAGACGTTCCAGAGGAATTCTAAAACAGTGCAGCGTCAGTAACAGTATTCCCAAAACATTGCGAGAAACGAAGACAAGTTCATTTAAAATAGAGCAATGTAATATACATTAATTAAAATCATTTACCAGATGTATTATGAGATATTTTCATGCTAAGTCAAGTCATATTGAATGGTTACAAGTGTGTGCATGTGATATAGAAAGTCATGGATATGAAAGATCATGTGAATGACTTTTAATTAATTAAAACATATCCAAGTTTAACAACTTTGTTTACTGTGTTTTAAGACTCTTAACAAGGCATGTAGATACTATACAAAATCAAATGTTTGCAAAAATATGAGGTTTCCATGCAAAACTCCATAAGGCGACGTACCCCTGTAAGGGTCGTGACGGGGTACAGTCAGAACGCGACAGGTTCAATCAAAGGTCGCGACAGGTCGGTTAGAGCAGGCTGCCAGAACACGACGCCAGGGCCTGTCGTGTTCAGAACGCGACGGGTGGCTCTGTCGTGATCAGCCTCGAGAACGCGGCCTATCAGGCGGTCACGTTCTCAGGTCCTGCGCCTGAGTCCGAACGGGAACATGACATGTCTTGGATTGCGGTCCAAGTTGCCTTATTTTGACACAGGGTCGTTTAAAAATCAAGAACTAAATGAACATGTGATGAAAATTCATGAAATCAGATTTAAACGAACCTAGACATGCAAGAGTGCTCACAGTAATTAGGAATTTGAAAGCAGACATGGTCTCAATAGGTTTAAATCAAGTTCATTCACGTAGAACATGGAACAGTGCACAATGAAGATAAAAGATTTAATTCGAGCAATATGATGGATGAAAATTAGGGCTTTTTGAGGCAAACGATGCCTAATAACCATCAGTATCTCTAGTTAAAACTTCATGGCATGGAGTCGAGTATACGTGAAGATCTAGAATTAATATAAGGGTCTGGGGTCATGATGTTTGTAGGACTTCAACAATTAAGAACAAAAGATTTGCTCGATGAAAAATAGAGCAACAAGAAGGCTTTTGTTCCGGATGTCTGGAACAATCTATCGACGAAATTAATTGAGTTTAGCCAGTGAGAATGCCTACCTTTGGGTCGATTTGTCTCCTAGGGCTTAGAACTCAAAATGCAGAGGTTGGAGCTTGGTCAAGCCTTCTCCCTACGAGTTCTTCTTCTCCTTGGCCTCCTCTCTGCGTCCAGCAAGCCCCAACAACGAGTTAGGGCTGGCCATGGAGAGATTGGGAGTATTTAAGCTCCCTTGGTTTCCCTTTCCTAACATGACTCTAATTACCCTTTAATTCTGAGTTTCCCCTATTCCTCTCAACCTTGCAAGCTTGCCAACTCCTAATTGGGTTAGGTTGGGATGCAATTTCGTGGCTAACTAATTAGGGTAGGGTTAGGAGTCCAATTTCAACCCATTTTCACTATTTTAATGATCTAATAACTCTTTTCTTTTTAAGCAATAACTAAGATATGAATTTAGGGTATTTTCCTATTATTCTCCTTTTAAAAATCCCTATTTTGGCCCAATAAATTTTATATGGTCCATTTAGCAATTAGCAAAGCCCATTACTTAATGGATTTCAACTTATGGGAATTTTCCAATTTTAATTAGGGAATAATAGAATTACAGATTTTATTGTATTTTTTTCTTACCTGAATTTATTCATGGCTATGAGAGCTTCATTGGTCCAATTCTGATAATGGGTCATCAATACATGATGTTGGAAGTCTCTCCCACATGTTCATTTATTTGTGATTATGCTATATTTTCGTGTTAATGGTTTTCCGACTTAGTTTTCCTAATTTGGATAATCAGTCACATTGTGTCGTACACTTGGCCAATCAGATTTTTTCGTTGCATGAATTTCCTCGTGGAACACTTAGGAATAATGTTTGGGGTTAAATTATAATTTTTACAAAATTTTCTGATGTCTTCTTGCACATATGATAATGGTACGTATGTTTCTATTATTTCGTTATTATTATTTCAAATTTTTAAGTACTGAATTTTTCCGCGGTGCTACATTGTGGAACCAAGATGAACAGAGTACCTCGATCTGTGTGCCTCGGCCAACAACTCTTGCCCGAAGTCTGTTGGAACGTAAAGTGTTCCTCTGAACCTGACCTGGTTGTCCTCGTCTAGCTTAACCTCTGGCATCTGCAACACGTCTACTAACTCTACATTTGCACTCTGAGCCTCTATCACTTGCTGATATATGACTGGACGAACTGTCAAACGGGTCAACACTACTCTGTCCCTAAGTCTCGACGGAGAAAACACTCCCCAAGCGGCATCCTCTACCAACCTCTAGTGTCTAACCAACAAAGAACTCAAGTGGGCTCTCCTGCTCAAAGTGTCTGCTATGACATTAGCCTTTCCCGGGTGATAGGAAAGAGTAAAGTCGTAGTCCTTCAGGTATTCGACCCACTTGTGATGCTTGAGGTTCAGATCTCTCTACTTGAAGACATACTGTAAACTCCTGTGATTCGCGAACACCTCGAACACCTCGCAGTACAAGTAATGTCTCCACAACCTCAAGGCAAACACGACCGCTGCAAGCTTCAAGTCGTGTGTCAAATAGTTCTGCTCATGCTTTTTCAACTATCGAGAAGCTTAAGCGACTACCCTCCTGTGCTGCATCAACACGGCACCAAGACCAGTCCCAAAAGCGTCTGTATAGACAATAAAACCACCGCTACCAGACGGTACAACAAGGATCGGAGCTGAAGTCAACCTGCTCTTTAGCTCTTGGAAACTGTGCTCACAGTCTGCTGTCCACACGAGCCTAGTCTCATGCCTGGTCAACCTCGTCAACAGCTCAGCAACTCTGGCGAAGTTCTGTACAAACCTTCTATAGTAGCCTGCCAACCCCAGAAAACTGCGCACCTCTGCAATTTAAGTAGGCTGGCCCCACAAAACCACAACCTCGACCTTGGCGAGATCCACTGCCACTCCTGCACCTGAAACCACGTGACCTAGAAAGTCCACCTCCTTTATCCAAAAATCACATTTGCTGAATTTGGCATAAAGTTGGTGACTCATTAGTGCCCCCAATACCAACCTCAAGTGAACCACGTGCTCCTCTGTCGTCGCCAAGTACACCAAGATGTCGTCCAGGAACACTACCATGAACCTATCCAGGTACTCTCGGAACACACTGTGCATCATCTCCATGAAGGCTACCGGTGCATTTGTGAGCCCAAAAGGCATCATGACAAACTCAAAGTGGTCGTAGTGGGTACAGAAGGCTGATTTAGCAATATCTGACTCTTGGATCCTCAACTGGTAGTAGCTTGATCTCAAGTCAATCTTCGACAACACTGAGGCTAACTGCAACTGGTTAAATAAGTCATTGATCTTAGGCAACAGATACTTGTTCTTCACTGTAACCTGGTTTAGTTGCCCATAATTGATGCACATCTTGAGACTGCCATCCTTCTTCCTCACAAAAAATATAGGCACACCCTAAGGCAAATGCACGGACAAATGAAGCCCATCTTAAGTAACTCATCGAGTTGGCGCTTCAACTCCTGTATCTCCGCCGACGCCATCCGGTACGGTGCCTTGGACATAGGCATCTTCCCCAGAAGCAACTAAATGCAGAAATCTACCTCCCGCTTCTGCAGTAAACTAGGTAGATCCTCCGGAAAATCACAAACAACAGGTATATATAAAACATATAGCTCTCTAGAATCCGAGAAACACACAGAAGCAAGGTAAGCTACACAACCATCTCGGATCAGGTGCCGAGCTCTACAGAAGGAAACGAAAGGTCGGTGGGTAGACCAGGTACCTCAGAAGCAAAGCACATGTGCTCCAGGTATCTCGAACTGCACGGTCTCCCGTTGATAGTCCACCAACGCAAAGTGTGCCTCCAACCAATTCATGCCAATGATGGCATCAAAGTTGTGGATCTGTAAGGCAAATAGTCTGGTTGGTAGAAGGTGGCCATGTACCTCGACAGTGACACCCTCTAGGTAACCCAGAGTATGCACGTAGTCACCCGTCGGAAGCTCAACAACTAGGTCACAGGTCCGCTCAGAAGCAAATGTAGTAAGGGAACCAAAGAACTCTTCTAAAGCAAAACAATGTGTAGCACCGAGATCAATCAAAACACGCGCAACTCTACCAAGGATAGGAACCATACCGAAGACCAGATTAGAGGCCTCCGCCTCCTCTCTGGTGGTGTTCATCACACGACCGCGACCACTTCCTCATTGAGGCTGCTACTGGCGCTGCTAAGGTGGCTAAAACTGCCCCTGGTGATGCTGCTGACGCTGGGCCTACTGGGGTGGAGGGTACTGCGCTTGCGATGCCTGATGTGAGTACTGTGGAGGTGCCAACTGCTGCTGCACCTGCCTCAACGGACACTCCTGCCTGAAGTGGCCCTGCTACTCACAGAGAAAATAGCTTGTGCCCTACTGGCTCTACTCTGCACCCTACTACACTGACTGCTCCACTGGCTGCTCTGGCTGGCATCGCTACTGAGGTGACTGTTGGTAACGCCGTCTACCCCCTCGTGTGAACAACTTCTTCAACTTCAAGGTCAGGCCAGCAATGCCCGTGCCTGAAGAAGAAGAAGACGACACACTCCCTTGGCTGCCCGAAGGACACTGGTATGGGGTAGACCTCGCCGAACCTCCTCCCTGCTACAGATGGAACTGACACTCTCTCTCCTAGGCGTAGCTCTGGCCACTGCTCATGCCAAGGTGTCACAGTGGTGGCCAGCCATGGCCCACCTCAACTCCGAGCGTAACCCACTAATGAACTGATCAGTGCGAGCCTACTCATTAGTGGCCACGTGGGGAACGTGTCGTAAAAGATGTACGAACCTCTAGTGGTACTGTGCCACTGTCAACTCTCCCTGCATCAGCTTGTGAAACTGGTCCCTCCTCTCATGGCACGCATAGTTGGGGAAGTACTTGCCATGAAAGATCTCCAAAAACTGCTCCCAAGCTATCTAGTCCAGCCTTCTGCCCTGAAAACTAGTTTGCCTCACTGCCCTCCACCACTCGTGGGCTGACCCCTTCTGCTGATAAACTGTTAGTCGGACCTAATCTTGATCTACACTGTCCATGGTCTCGAAAGTACGTTCGAGCTCATGGACCCAACTCTCTACTCGATCTGGATCATAGTTACTGTAAAAAGTCAGAGGCCGAAGATGAAGGAACCTTTCTAGAAGTGATGTACGGTCCTCAGGTGCTGCTGCCACTACTGGAGTCTACTGTCGTACCGCTGGCAATACCTCTGGCTGAACGTATGCTGCTTGCGGGGTCGCTGGTGGCTACTCCTCTGCTGCCATCTCTGCAAACTACTGACCTCCTGCTGGCATCTGCTAGTACTGCGACTACGCCTAGAACATCATCCTCCACCACTGCTCCATAACCTCTAGTGGGGGCGAGGGTGGATACCACTACTGTTGCGGTGCTCCCTGCTACAATGTGACACCCTGCTGAGGCTGAGCATCTGCCAGCACGTGCTCAGCTGCAACTGACTTAGCTGACGCAGCGTCCTGATGCTCCATCCGTTCTTTGACCTATTTGCGTCTACGTGGAGGCATGTTCTATGACACGAACTATCAATCAAGCTAATAGATTAACACGGCGGCTAGCAGTGTTACTTGTACTTCCTATGGGATTTTGTGTTGTCATTTAGTTCCATTACAAGTCTTGATAGAACCCTTGCTATGATAACACTGTAACGGCTCCGACACCCAAACCCCTGGCTCCTGCCAAGGATCCGACCATTGGCACCATCGCCCACAGGCCCGAAGATCCGGAATGGCTAACGGACCAGTCTAATAAGATATGTTACGGGAGTAAGTAACAAAAACAAGCACTAAAATGTACTAACAAGTGAAGGAAAAGGATCCAACACAAGTACGAGTTTAGTACGGTAACAACCTCTCATTGGACAAGCCCACAAGTGCCTAGCACCGGGCAAACGACTAGAGTAGGACCGTGCTAGGAAACAACATAGGTGCCAATAAATAGAGTCACAGTGGAAGGAAAACTCCGAACAGGTCGCCAGTCACTCTCTATCTGAGAAGGCGACAAGGTTACTGTTGCTTTCTCACACAAGGCGACACAAGGACTATCGCCACCTGAAGGCGACACCCTGTCTGTTGCGACCTAGGCCTGAAGGTGACAGGTAAACTATCGCGAGCTGGGTCACGACAAGGACATTGTCGCGACCACAGACAGAGGTCTGGGTGACCACCCGAGACTCCCTCAACCCACGGGGAAAACCAAGTTAGAAGGCGACGACCACCCTGTCGCTATCATAACGTGACAAGGTGAACGTCGCTACTTGACCAGAAGGCGACGGGTCGATATGTCGTGATCTGGGTCGTGACAAGAACCTTGTCACAACCACAAACAGAGACACTTGAGACCTGTGATAGCACAATAGTATGATTGATATAACACCAACGTCAAATATAGCACAAAGAGTAGGATGGTCATAGCACAAATAGCACAATATAGTTCATGATAGCACAACGAGTCGAGTAAAGCATAGCACTTTGATTGTCATATAGAGTGTCGAGATAGATAGCACTTGAGTGTAATGTCAAACACTCTAATCAATTAACTCCCGCGGGCACCATCACTTTTTGCACACTTCCCAAGACCAGACCGAGCCCTTTATATATTGTCAGGCATTAGTTATATATTTATCTTTAGACAATCAGTCAAATGGCCAATAAAGAGTACCAAGAAATAGATGAGAGTACTAGATGAATAGATGAGATAGTAGAGAGAGTGTGAATAGACGAGCGAGCATAGTATAGGGGAGAGCTATAGGTCATTGCACATAAAACGACGATTAAAACGAGCGATAGTAACAGTTGCACAACACGCGCGATTGGTGTTGACAGTTAGGTGGAATTCACTACCCTTCCACTGGCCATGTTATGCACAGGTTCAGAGGTCTGGCGTGATTCAAGATAAGAGCCAGAGAGCATTCTAAGTCTATTTAGATCTTACTGATCCCTGAAGGGTACCATAGGTATTGAGGGTACAACCAGCTCGTCGACCATGTGGGAATCCATGGACAGAAGAGTCTTACGGAGGCCATGAACAAGGATTCACTAGTCCGATAGAAGGAATATCCAATGGAGAGTATATCCAAGTTAAGAGAAAGTGTGTATATAGAAACAAGTGCTCGACGTTCAAGAGGAATTCAAGAACAGTGGAGCGTCGGTAATAGTATTCCCAAAACAAAGCGAGAAACGAAGACAAGTCCATTAAAAGTAGGGCAATTTAAGTAATTTACCAGATATATTATGAGATATTTTCATGCCAAGTCAAGTCATAATGGATGATTTCATGTATGTGCATGTGATAAAGAGAATCATGGATATGAAAAGATCATGTATATGGGTTTTAATTAACTATTACATATCCAAGTTTAACAGCATCGTTTACTGTGTTTAAGACAGTTAACAGGGTGTGTGGTTACTGTAGAAAGTCAAGATTAGAAAAAATATAGGCTTTATGCACAAAAATCCAGAAGGCGACATACCCTTGTAAGGATCACGACAGGGCACATCCAGAACGCGACATCGTCTTCCAAAGGTCGCGACGGGTTGGTCAGAACAGACGGCCAGATCGTGACGCTAGTTCCTGTCGCATTCAGAACACGACAGGGTCCTGGTCGCGAACAACCTTTGACAATGTGGCCTATCGAGCCATCGCGTTCTCAGGTTCTGCGCCTAAGTCCGAGCAGGAAAAGGGTTTACCTTGGATTGTGGTCCAGGCTTTCCAGGTTTTGATACAGGGTCGTTCAAAAATAAAAATCTTGGAGTACAGATGATGAAAAATCATGAAACTAGATTTAGACGAATCTAGACATGCAAGGGTCCACATAGTATATAGGAATTTGAAAATAGTCATGGTCTTGACAGGTTTTAAACGAGTTCATGCACAAAGAACAAAGAACAGTGTATAGTGAAGGAAAAAGAATTTATTCGAGTAGAATACTGAATGAATTTTGGGCAAAACGGTGGCAAAAGATTCCTGATCACGAGCAGTATGTCCAGTAACATTTTTGTGGCATGAGATCAAGTGTACATGGAGATCTAAATTAAATATGAGGGTTCGGGGTCAAGATGAGAGCAGAACTTCAAAAATAAACATCAAAAGATAGGGTCGATGAAAAATAGAGCAACGATAGGGCTTTTGTTCCTGATGTTTGGAACATCCTACAGACGAAATTAATTAGGTTTATTCTGTGAGAATGCCTACCTTTGAGTCGTTTTGTCTCCTAGGGCTTAGAACTCGGAGTGTAGGTTGTAGATCTTGAGCATGCCTTCTCCCCATGAATTCTCCCTTCCTTTGGCCTCTCCTTCACGTCAAGCAAGCCTTAGCAATGCATTAGGGCCGGCCATGGAGAGGTTGGGGGGTATTTAAGCTTCCCTTGTTTCTATTTCCTATTATGACTCTAATTCCTATTTAATTCCGAGTTTTCCTTATTTCTTTCAACCTTCCAAGCTTGCCATCTCCTAATTCGGTTAGGTTGGGTTACAATTTCGTGCCTAGCCAATTTGGGTAGGGTTAGGAGTCCAATTCCAACACATATTAGCTATTTTAATGATTTAATAGCTCTTTTCTTTTTAGGAAATATTAAAGATACGAATTTAGCGTACTTTCCTATTATTCTTCTTTTAAAAATCCCTATTTTGGTTCAATAAATTTTATATGATCCATTTAACAAAGTCCATCACTTCTTTTTGTTTAATTAGTTTTAATTAATTCTCTTTTCTTTAATTTTCCAATTTATTTATTTATTTATTTATTATTATTATTATTTTGAAAAATCAGGTTGCTACATCCTCCCCATCTTAAAAGAATTTGGTCCCCAAATTCATATGACCATAATGGAGAGTATGTCTTACCGAAAAGATCGGGGTAATTTC
The DNA here is from genome assembly GCA_014218235.1 of Colocasia esculenta. NCBI lineage: Eukaryota > Viridiplantae > Streptophyta > Magnoliopsida > Alismatales > Araceae > Colocasia > Colocasia esculenta. The sequence continues at coordinate 126,528,591 of CM024755.1, read as the reverse complement.
GTCTAATGATTTCTTTAGCTTCCCATGTGGCTTCTTCCACTCCACGGTTATTCCACAGTACTTTAACCACATGAATGTGATGGTTCCTAAGTTGTTGCACCTTTTGTTCTAGTATCTTGACTGGCTTCTCCTCATATGTCATGTCCTTGTTCAGCACCAACTTCTCATGGCGAATGATGTGAGTCGGATCGTACACATATTTTCTAAGCATAGAGACATGAAACACATTGTGTACACATGCCAAATTTGGTGGTAATGCTAGCTGGTAAGCAACCTCACCAACCCTTTCGAGTACTTCAAAAGGACCGATGAATCTAGGACTGAGCTTCCCTTTGACACCAAATCTTTGGATGCCACAGGTAGGAGATACCTTTAATAGCACATGATCTCCCACTTGAAATTCTAGATCTCTCATTCTCTTGTCAGCATAACTCTTTTGTCTGGATTGAGCAATCTTGAGCCAATCTCGAATCACTTGTATATCCCTGGTCGTATTTTGTACCTTGTCCGGGACTAACCATTACTGTTCTCCAACTTCATTCCAGCATCTAGGAGATCTACAGTTTCTGCCAAAGAGTGCTTCAAACAGTACCATTTAAATACTCGCCTGGTAACTGTTGTTATAGGAAAACTCAATCAAGGATAGGTGCTCATTCCAATAGCTTTGGAAGTCTATAGTGCATGCTTTTAACATGTCTTCTACAATCTGATTGGTTCTCTCAGTCTGCCCATCAGTCTGCGGGTGAAATGCGGTACTAAAATTGAGCTTAGTACCCAGTGTAGTCTGCAGTTCCTTCCAAAAATGAGAGGTGAATCTCAAATCGTTATCCGAGACAATGGATGATGGAACTCCATGCAGTCTCACGATCTCTTTGACATATAGCGCGGCTAAAACCTCCACAGACCACTTACTCTTTATAGGTAGGAAGTGTGCGGATTTGGTTAGTCAGTCGACAATGACCCATATAGCGTCGAGTCCACGCCAAGTCTTGGGTAAACCCATGATGAAGTCCATGCCAATACTTTCCCATTTCCACTCTGGAATATCTAATGGCCTAAGCACACCAGCAGGGCGCATGTGTTCTGCCTTTACCAGTTGGCAAGTAAGGCAATGAGCAGCATGCTCGGCTACTTCTCTCTTCATATTCGGCCACCAAAACGTTCTTTTCATGTCCTGATACATTTTGGTACCTCCAGGATGAATTGTATACTTCGTCTAGTGAGCTTCATCCATTAACTTCCTCTTTAGTTCGTCATTGTCCGAAACACTTGTCCTTCCTTGGAATACAAGCCTTCCATCCTCGGTCATAATGAAATCAGGTCTTTCAGCAAAGGTTTCCTTGATACCAACCAAGAATGGATCACTGTCCTATTGTGCTTTGATCTCTCCCAGCATGTCAGATTGAATCTTGATATTGGCAACCAAGACTCGATCATCCCTTTGATCAATGTTCAAGTCTAATCTTGCGAATGGTTCTAGTAGTTGCATCTCGGAAAGAAGTAGACTTGATAAAGATGCCATCGGCTTTCTACTAAGAACATCAGCCACAACATTTCCCTTGCCTGGATGGTACTAGATGTTGAAATCAAAATCCTTTAGGTATTCAAGCCATCTCCTCTGCCTCATATTACGTTCTTTCTTAGAGAATAAATACTTTAAGCTCTTATGGTCTGAATAGACAGTAAATTGCTCACCATATAAATAATGTCTCCAGATTTTTAAGGCGAAGACCACGGCCGCCAACTCTAGATCATGCACAAGGTAGTTGACTTCATGAGTCTTCAGTTGTCTTGAAGAATAAGCAATGACCTTCTCCTTCTGCATCAGCACACAGCCTAGCCCAATTCCTGAGGCATCGATATAGATAGAGAAACCTTCTCCCTCTATTGTAAGAGTAAGAACGAGTGCTGAGGTTAGACAGTCTTTTAGAGTTTGAAAACTCTTCTCACACACTTCACTCCAAGAGTAAGGAGTCTCCTTCCGTGTAAGACGAGTGAGAGGAACGATAATCTTAGAGAAGTCATTTATGAACTGCTGTAATCGCCAGCCAATCCTAAGAAGCTTCTGATTTCCTTGACATTAGTTGGTCTCTCCCATTTGAGTACGGCTTCAACTTTGGAGGGATCAACGGAGATGTCATCCTTAGAGATGACATGGCCCAAGAAGGACACTTCTTCGAGCAAGAATTCGCACTTGCTCAGCTTTGCATACAATTTGTTGTCTCGTAAAACTTGCAGCGCCATCCCCAGATGTTCTTCATATTCTTCTTTGGTCTTTGAATATATGAGGATATCATCGATGAAGACCACCACGAACTTGTCAAGGTATGGTCGTATTATGCTGTTTCATGAGTTGCATAAAGGCTGCAGGAGCATTGGTCAGACCAAAAGGCATAACGATGAATTCATAGTGTCCATACTTGCTCCTGAAAGCCGTTTTGAAAATGTCGTCATCCTTGATCCTCATTTGATGATAGCCAGATCGGAGGTCAATCTTAGAGAAATATTGAGCTCCAGATATTTAGTCGAAGAGTTCATCGACTCGAGGCAATGGGTACTTGTTCTTGATGGTTAGCTGATTGAGTTGTCGATAGTCTATACATAGCCTCATAGATCCATCTTTCTTTTTAACGAACATCACTGGTACTCCCCATGGAGAGGTACTTAGTCTGATGAACCCCTTCTCTAATAGTTCCATCAGTTGTGCCTTCAGTTCCTTTAATTCAGCAGGTGACATCCAGTATGGTTGACGCGATACCGGTGCAGCTCCAGGGACTAACTCAATAGCAAAATTGACATCACGTTTAGGGGGAATCCCTGGCAGATCTTCGGGAAACACATCGGGGTAGTCCTGGAGTATGTGTATGTCTTCTATCTTAGAACCCTTCTTTTCAACTATTACGGCCGCAAGGAAAGCAAGGCAACCTTTCCTTATCATATTGTGGACCTCTATGGCAGAGACTAGATACATCCGTCTCTTATGTCTAATCCTAGTGAATGACAACTTAGGGAAATCACTAAATGTAACTTTCCCTTTCTTACAGTCGACACTTACCCCATGAATGGACAACCAGTCGGCTCCCAAAATCACGTCATAGCCTTCCATGGGCATACACACTAGGTCGGCTTTTAGGTTATGTTCTCCGATCATTACATCGGCAGATGGAAAGTATTTGTTCAATTTCTCTTTCTCTCCCAGTGGTGTTGTGACAGAGAATTCACACCCCATAGATATAGGTTTAGCATTCAGAGTATCAATGAAGTTTTGAGATATGAATGAATGAGTTGCTCTAGTATCAAATAAAACAAATGCTGATAGAGAGAAAACTTGTAGGGTACCTTCTACCGCGCCACCTTCCTCAGCGGGCTCTTCATCATGCAGGGCTTGCAGTCTTCCCTGTTTCTTAGGCATATTAGTGTGCCTCTCATTCTCCTTCAGAAGCGGGCACTCGGGGATATGGTGCTTGCGGCTTCCACAGTGCAGACATGCGCTGACTTTCCTCCAGCATTCATCAGCGGTGTAACGACCCTCTTTATACCGGTACGATTATACCAATCCACGTCGGTACAAAGAATGCCAACACTATACAATAGGCTGATGTGTACATGAATAACAATGGAAATACAGCAGAAATAAAATGTAATTCTTATTCCATCATCATCGACACATTCCACATTCTATATAGCAATGAAAGAAATAACAATGTCCACATTATTACAATTCCAAATGAAATACATTGTCCATAACATCGTTTACATACTATGGAAAGAAAAGTATAACTATGAAGAAATCCTCCACAAGTAGCTACTCGTCGCGCTCGGAGTCGCTCCTCGCTATGCCCTCCTCAAGTACGGGGACACCTGTCTCACCTGTATGCCGAAGCAAGTATGAGTCTTCTAAAAAGACCCAGCAAGCAATCCAAATATAACATCCTTACACACATCACATACACATACTAATCTAGTTAACAGTGAAGGAAACACATGGCACATGCTTCATATTAATTAACAATTATACATAATCAACCTACACATGTTTCTTAACAATTTAAACTAACACATGCGCATTTCAAAACATGGATAATAAACATGGAATCTATTAAGCAAAACTATACTAACACATGTAAAACATTACTTCTAAACATGGATACTAATAACGTGGTATTATTAACATGAGAGCAATCATACAATCACATGCTTTAATATTTTACTTTCATATATCACTAACACATGGCTTATAATCAAATTTATAACATGATACTAATCACATGCTCATCAAGTAATTACTAGCTCATGGATATAATAACATACACCTGCACATAGTACTATACACGATGAATAACTTAATTCATGTTACTAATCACAACTCATATCAACCCTATAAAAAAATATCCATGAATAACTTATAGCATGCTTTTTACGCATATTATGCAACATTATTCATGGTTTCAAAATTTTATTCATATCACTTCACAATTATACCCAATTTAATCATGAGATTATGCACAAGGTAAATAGCAAACCTAGCATGATATCTAGTAATTTTCACATGCATTTATATCACTTATTCACACTTTAAGCTTGCTGTTTTAATATAAAATTTTCACATTCTCATGGATTATATTAAAGTATGCAACATAATACTAAACATGATATCACAATTAACATAAATCACATTAACACAGGTATGACATGAACATATGCACTTTTATTTTGGTTTTCACATGCACCTACTCTCACATTAACATTCACTCTTACTTACACATGATTTCACATAGTTTTCACATTATTTTCACTTCCACATTCACGTATCACGTGTCACATCACTTGCACTTACCGCGTGCCACATTCACATGTCATTTTACACATTTTACATATATTCACTTCTCACACTTTTTACACTTATTCGCCATGACACATAGTCCTAACCACCATAAGGACACACATACACATAACACATAACACATACCCGTCACCTAGACAATACAGTGACGAATCTTTGTACTGCACAAACCGGGAGAAGCCCTCTCCACCCTAACCAGTGATACTTGTCCACCTCCAGGATTTCATCCTAATGCCCATAGGACATCACATACACATTAAGTCTTCCCACAGGTACTTTACTATAGTACGACTCCATAGCCCTCTATGGTAGCAGTGTCAATCTTGGCACAATTTACACATTATCACTTAATCACATGGTTTACATTATTCACATGCACTATTATCTCATTCTCATGCACTTTAAACACACACCCATGCTTCAGTTTATCTAACATAATGTTATTGTTTCACATTAGTAAATTTAACTATAACAATGCTTAATCATACTCTAAAACACTAAATCTTTACATAGTTTAACTCATATACATTTAATCATAGTTTAATACCCTCATTCAAAGCAATCAGTATCTATAGTTATCAAAATAGTACGCAATTTTTATCACAAGTTTTATATAGTTAATATGTCACATGCCTAATTTTTAAGATTTTTTTCAGAATTTTAAAACAAATTTAACAATTAAAACAGATCTCATGTAGATTTATCATGAAATTCACTTAAGCATGGTTCATAGCAATACAGTTGGTTCTAACAGTGCTAATACCTGAAAACAGTCATCATAGGAACATGCAAAATTTTTGAAACCCTAATTTACAACAAATCTATTTATTTAGGATTTAACATGGTCAAATCATGCTCATTTTCCCAATACAGAAATTTTATTAAATAAAACTATGCACAGAAATTCGACTGAACCTTATGATATGACCTACTGACTATACCTGACTAATCACAAATTTTATAGCATGTACACATAATCACAAGTCCAAAGATCATAGCACAGAGATCAAAACAATTGTCCTGAAATCCAGAAGAACTTGGCGGCAAGGGGTTTACCGCCAACCAGGGTTAACGGCACACGATGTTGCCGCCAAGCCACGATCTTGATGGCATCAAGCTTGCCGTCAAGTTCCTGTCTGCAGATAGTGCAGACAGAACACAACAAACAAGGGAATTGGAGGTTCCAAAACACGAGAAAATTTCTATAAAAATCCTGAGACCTAAGAGACATGTATAGGGGTGAAATCCGTAGATCACTTGCCTGAAAATAAATCTAAGAAGATCTAATTTCATTGGTGAAGCCCTCCTCGACCAAGCCAAGAAGGTTCTCAAAGTCCTCCCAGATTCGGTCTTCCTGCCGATGTACGCCAATTTCTGGAGTCAGGGATGCTTCCTTAATGTTTGGAGTATGTCCCAGTCGATGTAGATCGCCAAAAGACCCCTCCAATCGCCTGATCAAGCTTTGCAAACACACTCATTTTCTCACAAGAAACCCTAGTTTTCTCTTAAGGCCAAAAAGACCTAATCTCGCCAAAACTAGGTGTTTTTATAGACTAATGGGTCGGGTACGCATTAGGTTAGGTCTACTACCATTAGAGCTAGGTTTCCTAAACAAGAATCGGGGAAAACGCAGCCATTTCTAGATCTGAAATCACAACAAAAATTGGGAAATAGACATCCACATTTGCTGCCGCTAACAGGGAGTCAGCATCCATCGATCTGGATGTCAACCTCTCCTGGCCATGCAGTCAACGGCACGCATGTTGCCGTCAACATGCAATTAATGTCAATGTATGTTGACGTTAACTAGCATTTCGGCCAGAACACAGAAATACATCAAAACAGATATACATATACACCATAAACAATTTAATGTTTACAGAAAATAGATAGATATAATATGCACAGAATAAATATGTACACAGCATAATTACATACAATATGTACGGAGTAGATAAATATAATATGCACATCAATAATTTGATACTATATACACAACATTATTTAAATACAATATGCATAGGATTTAAATAAGTACAATATGTACACAATTAGCTAAGTACTTATATTCATAGAATATATATATATATATATATATATATATATATACATATGCACATGAGTAATTCAATACTTATATTATGCACAAAGTTAAACATAGTGTGAGCAGAATTCGAGGGTCTCACAAGCGGTGTGACCTGGCTTGTCACAGTGCTTGCAATTGCTTTTCGCTGGAGTGTTGGGAACGAAGACCTTGGGTTTCCTCTTCTGGCTGGGTCCCTTCGTGATGCTGAAAGGATGCTTTTTGCCGTTAGTTGGCTGCGGTGTTCACTAAGTTGCTTTTTGCCGAGAAGAAGGCTGCGGTGTTCACCAAGTGCTCAGCATATCTTGCCAGTCTAAAAAACTGGGCTTCATAGTCAGCTACAGACAGGCTCCTTTGTTTCAAAGCAGCAAACTCCACAGCCTTCTTCTCTTGGACACGCTCTGAGAAGTACTTGGAGTTGAATGCCTCTTTGAATTCGGCCCAAGTAAATTGACCATTAGCTCTGGTTGCTTCCACGGATACCCACCAAGTACGGGCGTCCTTCTCAAGTTGAAAGGTAGCTTGTAGCAACTTGTCCCCAACTGCACATTGCATTACACAAAAAATCCTTTCCGTCTCCTTAAGCCAGTGCTCGGCTTCGTATGGATCCATGAAACCACTGAACCTAGGTGGGTTCAAGTTCCTAAAGTTACGTTGCAGCTCGCCTGCACCACCGCAATTCCCTCCGCCTTGTGCAGCTTGCAGAAGCACATGGGTGAGTCCTTGGATAGTTTGTTGCATGCCCCTCATCTGAGCATGTTCAGCAGTCATCTTAGTTGCTTAAGTTCCTACAAAAGTAACTTGTTATTATGATATTGATGTAGAATTTAATTTGTGTGTGGGGGTGGTTTATTTTAACTAGTTACCCATGGTTCTAACCACATCTCACATAGGTAGGATAACTGACTCTAGTCGAGGCTGGTCAACCTAGATCATCCTATTCTTAAGAACAACCTAGGCTCTGATACCACAAAACTATCACACCCCGATGCGGAATATCGGAACATGAAGCAGTTGCAAGTAAAAGAGTACAGAGCATATAATAGACATCAAACTATTGGTCAAAGAATAAGTGCTAAAGCAAATTGTATTCCATTAATAACTCCTCAAATGTCTATTACAACCACTACTATCTGAGCCATTCTATAGGGCCCAAGTACATCGAATAAAAGTAAAGACTAAACTAAGAGTCTAACATAATACTAAGACGTCAGGGTACTCTTGACTTCACTCCTGGTCATTCCCATCCTCATGTGTGTAAGTAACATCCTCGGTTTCACCTAAGAACACAAAACAAATAACGCAGGGTAAGCGATAACACCTAGTAGGACTTAAATCTCATGATAAGGCATGCTTTAAATGATTAATGTATTAAAGAGTAGAGTAACTAATGATAGAGAGCAATAGTCAAGTATTGTCAAGCAAGTGATAGCACGATAGTATGATTGATATAACACCAGCGTCAAATATAGCACAAAGAGCAGGATGGCCATAGCACAAATAGCACAATATAGTTCATGATAGCACAACAAGTCGAGTATAGCATAGCACTTTGATTCTCATATAGATAGTCGAGATAGATAGAACTTGAGTGTAATGCCAAACACTCTGGTCAATTAACTCCCAGAGGCACTAGCACTTTTGGGTGCACTTCCCAGGACCAGACCGGGCCCTTTATATATTGCCAGGCATTAGTTATATTGTATATCTTTAGACAATCAGTCAAATGGCCAATAGAGAGGACTAAGACGTAGATGAGAGTACTAGATGAATAAACGAGATAGTAGACAGAGTGTGAATAGACGATCGAGCAGAGTATAGGTGAGAGCTATAGGTCATTGCACATAAAACAACGATTAAAATGGGCGATAGTAACAGTTGCACAACACACACAATTGGTGTTGACAGTCAGGTGGAATTCACTACCCTTCCACTGGCCATGTTATGCACAAGTTCAAAGGTCCGGCGTGATTCATGATAAGAGCGAGAGAGCATTCTAAGGCTATTTGGATCTTACTAATCCTTGAAGGGTATCATAGGTATTGAGGGTACAACCAGCTCGTCGACCATATGGGAATCCATGGACAGAGGAATCTTACAGAGGCCTTGAACAAGGATTCACTAGTCCGACAGAAGGAATATCCAATGGAGAGTTTGTCCAAGTCAAGATAAAGAGTATATATAGAAACAAGTGCTCGACGTTCAAGAGGAATTCTAGAACAGTGGAGCGTCGGTAACGGTATTCCCAAAACAACACGAGAAATGAAGACAAGTCCATTAAAAGTAGGGCAATTTAAGTAATTTACCAGATATATTATGAGATATTTTTATGCCAAGTCAAGTCATAACGGATGATTTCAAGTATGTGCATGTGATAAAGAAAATCATGGATATGAAAAGATCAAGTGTATGGCTTTTAATTAACTATTACATATCCAAGTTTAACAGCATCGTTTACTATGTTTAAGACAGTTAACAGGGTGTGTGGTTACTGTAGAAAGTCAAGATTAGCAAAAATATAGGGTTTATGCACAAAAATCTAGAAGGCGACATACCCCTGTAAGGATCGCGACATGGCACATCCAAAACGCGACAACATCTTTCAAAGGTTGCGACGGGTTGGTCAGAACAGACGGCCAGATCGCGACGTCAGTTCCTGTCGTGTTCAGAACACAACACGGTCCTGGTCGCGATCACCCCTCAGAACGCGGCCTATCGGGCCGTCGCGTTCTCAGGTTTTACGCCCTGAGTCCGAGCGAGAAAAATGTTTGCCTTGGATTGTGGTCGAGGCTTTCTAGGTTTTGATACAGGGTCATTCAAAAATAAAAATATCGGAGTACAGATGATGAAAAATCATGAAACTAGATATAAACGATTCTAGACATGCAAGGGTCCACACAGTAAATAGGAATTTGAAAATAGTCATGGTCTTGACAGGTTTTAAACGAGTTCATACACGAAGAACATAGAACAGTGTATAGTGAAGGAAAAAGAATTTATTCGAGTAGAATAGTGAAAGAAATTTGGGCAAAATAGTGGCAATAGATTCCTGACCACGAGCATTATGTCCAGTAAAATTTTCGTGGCATGAGATCAAGTGTACATGGAGATCTAAATTAAATATGAGGGTTCAGGGTCAAGATGAGAGCAGAACTTCAAAAATAAACATCAAAAGATAGGGTCGATGAAAAATAGAGCAACAAGAGGGCTTTTGTTCCTGATGTTTGGAACATCCTACAGACGAAATTAATTAGGTTTAGCCTATGAGAATGCCTCCCGTTGAGTCGTTTTGTCTCCTAGGGCTTAGAACTCAGAGTGTTGGTTGTAGATCTTAAGCAAGCTTTCTCCCCAAGAATTCTCCCTTCCTTTGGCCAATCCTCCACGCCCAGCAAGCCTCAGCAACGCATTAGGGCCAGCCATGTAGAGGTTGGGGGGTGTTTAAGCTTCCCTTATTTCTATTTCCTATTATGACTCTAATTCCTATTTAATTCCGAGTTTTCCTTATTTCATTCAACCTTCCAAACTTGCCATCTCCTAATTGCGTTAGGTTGGTTTACAATTTTGTGCCTAGCTAATTTGGGTAGGGTTAGGAGTCCAATTCCAACACAAATTAGCTATTTTAATGACTTAATTGCTCTTTTCTTTTTAGGAAATATTAAAGATACGAATTTAGGGTATTTTCCTATTAATCTTCTTTTAAACATCCCTATTTTGGCCCAATAAATTTTATATGATCCATTTAACAAAGCCCATCACTTCTTTTTGTTTAATGGGTTTTAATTAATTCTGTTTTCTTTGATTTTCCAATTTATTATTATTATTATTATTTTTTGAAAAATCAGGTTGCTATAGCAACTGCTACCTATGTCGTGATTCACCAAACCGCCTTTCTGTGGCATGGCACATTTGGAGACGGTTTGGTCTGTCATGTTTAATGCATGTTAAACACGACGCCTACCTGCGTCGCAATTTTGTCTGAGCATTTAACTATGTTTCAAGCTAGAAGGAGTAGAGGTGGCTCTGTCCAGTGGAGGGGAGGGGGTTTTGCGGCTTTTCTGGCATTTTCGGCTTCAAAGTTTCTGGTCTGGCACGGGGTCCATGGGAGGAGGGCTTCCGAAGCGTGGATACGCCGGCGGTGTGATGTTATTCATGACATTCGGGTTCTTCGTAATGGTAGGGGGACTTCCTTTGTGTTTTCATTTGATTTAAATGCTTTGGAGTTTAGAAAATCATGCTATGGCAGTGTATAGTAGTGTAGCTTATGTTTTAATAAATGAATGGTAGTTCAAATGGTCTAGGGAATGGTTTCCTGGGAAGAGATGGGTGTTCAGCCGCCTTCCTGATAAGCCGTCAGTTTGAACCGTCGTGTTTTGGTGAGAATGTGATAGGATAGTCCATCGCGTTTCTCTTTTGAATCTTGAGTTGTTACCGATTGGTGTAAACGCGACAGTGTAGGCCGTCGCGATTTACACCCCGATTGCCAGTGTTATACCGATTGGTGTGAAGGAAACGTATCAGGTCGTCACGTTCATGTCACGGAATTAGGCCCTGTCACGTTCTTCTTATGGACGTGATCGATGGGGTCATCGCGATTCAGAAGGCAACGTCTGTGTCTGTCGCATTTCAGCTTCCGAGGTGTGTTTGGTGGTTCGATTGTGATGGTCCTGTGTGGACCTAGCCTTGGTTGTTTAAGGTTATTGTAAGTTGTTTTAAGTTAGTTAAAGTTAGTAAAGCATGTTGTAGGTCTAATGGTTTGGTTTATGGGTAGTTTGTGAGTTGTGTTAGTTATGTTAATTATGTTATAAAGGTTAAGTGATTCATATGTATGGTTTATGGGAGTGTTGCTATGGAGGTCATCTATTGACCAATGACAAGCATGTTTAGTGTATAATTGATTATGGTTTATGAATATAAGTTTTATGGTTATGATAAATGATCGGCGTGGTTTGTGTGTTTGCTGAGTTTGGTGGTCCGACGCCTATTCCGGAATACCTCTCTAGTCGGGAACTCCAGGTTCTGTGTGAGCTCGGCACGCTATGCTCGGGGCGTGTCCTGGTACTGTGTATACCATAGAGGTCTGTGTGATCTTCATGGACACCCTCACTCCTATGCTTGAGTTGTACGTCCGGTTGAGGGAAAGACGGTAGTGGGGCAGCGACTTGTGAGTTATAGTTTGTGTTTGGTCGCTTACAACACACTCGTGGTTGAGGGTACGGACACCAATAGACGTACTAAGCCCCAGCTAGTCCTATTTCCAGTGCCTCACTTTAGAGAGCTCATGCCAGAGTCTCTAAAGGTGTCAGGCATAGGCCTGCAACTGTGTAGTCTGCAAGTGTGGTGTTGGTTAGTCTCCATTGTTCTTTGGCCTTACTGTGTGGTTGTGGGGGGGTAGTTGGACCTTTCATCCATGACTACGAGACTGAGAGGTAGTTCTTGTGCTGTGTTGTCCGGGTTGGATACTGACATCATGAACCAGTAGTCTTTATCTACATGGTGGCATCGTTCCTTCAGACTCGAGCTTTGCCAATGGTTGTGGCTTGTGAGTAGTGACTCATCGGTTATGGTTTGTGTTCGTTTGTCCTGTGTCGTGCTAGTGGCATAGTGGTACTTGTGGTTCAGCTGTGGTACCTTGTGGTTTCAGGTACCTGTGGGTAGCTAATTGTTGCAGCATGTGGTGTGATAACCTTTTTAGGTGTTGAGGTGGATCGGTTTCAGTGGGGGTCGTGTTGTGTGACCATCCACTTGTGGTGTTGTACCCTTTTGTGAGTAGCCTTCCAGTGTGTTCCGTTATTTTAGTGTGTGGTGGACTGGCTCTTTGTTGACAGTCCCGTTAACGTTTATTAGTGGTTTGCCCGTATGGCTCGTGGCGTGGTGGTTTCAATTGCAGTGGTGGACTGGTGACTCTACACTAGTCCTGTTGTTTCTTTTATTTCCTGTGAGCTAGGTCAGTTAGCATGTTTATGTTTAATACAGTGAATTATGTTTATTGTTAGCATGTTTTACTTTGGTAGTACTTGAGTTAGTGTTGCCAGAGAGACCCTTGGGGGTTGAGGACTTGGCTTCTTCCTTCAGTTGTTGGTTTTTTGTTGTTTTACAGAGGTCCTTGCTGAGCCTGTGACTTGTTGAGGCTCAGTCCCATACAGTTTCTTTCAGGTGTTAACCGTAAGTTTGGCTTGCAGTGGCGACGTGGCAGACATGTACCACCAGCAGTTGAGCTATAGTTGTTGTTGTGTGAGCTTTGATCCCTCGGGGTATGCCCTAAGTAGTTGTACTTTTCTCTTGGACACTACTAATGTATTGGGACAATGTAAATTATGGAAAATGAGGATAAATACATGTACTTTCTTGTATGTTATGCTCTTGTAGTTGTCTTTTATATTCTTACTGGACACTTGTGTAAGATATCCCTTGCGAGACTTCGGTCCAATCGCGGGAGGCGGACTTGGATGTGGAGCCTTATTAGGCATAAGTATCGAGGGTCGCTACACTCTCTCTCTCTCAAATACACAAAGACACACATAGAGAGAATGAGGAAGAAGAAAGATAGCTTGAATGTTTCAGCTTGAATGGGCTCGAACTCTTCCTCTCTTGCTTTGATTATGTATAGAGTTGGATGCTAACTAGATGTACACTCCTTGAAAGATCTTCAAGTTTTACACCCTTTGTTACTTCTGCTTTCTCTTCTTCTTTATATGGAGCAGTGAAGAGATCCGTTGACAGATGACTGTTGGAGTTTCTTAGATCTTTTCTTCTTTAGCTCTCTTCTCTTGAGTCTAACGGCTTCCTTCTTTTGCCTACTAGTTACTTGGAATGGAGGAAGATGTTCTAGCTAGTGTGCACTTCCAAGGATGCCAGCAGCCGGTCCAAGATGTTGACTATGAGTAGAAGTGAACCTGCAGACATTAAATGCAAGGCAGACATTTGACTTCAGAAGTCTTTTGTCAGATGGCTCTTAGCTCTTTTGCCTTATGTCCATATTTCCTGCTAATAGCTAGAAATAGTAGGAAGATCTTTTCTTTCTTGCAGAAAGGAAGAGATCCTATGAGACAGGCTAAAAGATCTTCAGTCAAAGAAATAATAAGTTAAACATATGAAATACATCTAAAATTTTATTTGGGCGCCAAAGACATTTTGAAAGATTTGAAAGCCAGTAGCAATTGATATGAAATATAGAAGCAATCGATGTTTGATTGAAGGCAATCGATGTCTAAGGCAATTGGTGTGACACTGGTCAATAATCGATGTGACAATTGATATTCAATTACAATAGCAATCGATGTATAAATATAATAGTAATCAATGTAAGACTGATCAGTAATCGATGTGAATGAAGAGCAATCGATGTTCTTAAGAAGCAATCGATGTTTAATGGTAATCGATCCATAAAGGCAATCGATGTTGCTCAACGGCAATCGATGTTTAAAGGCAATCAATGTTCTAAGGCAATCAATGTTCTAAGGCAATTGATGTTTCAGGTAATCGATGTTCTAAGGCAATTGATGTTTCAGCAATTGATGTTATAAGTGAAGTAATTGATGTTATAAGGCAATCGATGTTATAAGTGAAGCAATCAATGTTATAAGTGAAGCAATCGATGTTATAAGGTAATCGATGTTTGACTAAACCATTGATTCATGAAGTGCAATCGATATGACATGTAAAACAATAATCGATATGGCACATAGTTAGTAATTGATATGCATTGAACATTAATCGATTGAACTTTCCAGTGCAAATCATGAAATGATAGTGCCATACTTTATTATATTTATGAGGAAAACATGGTATTAAATATATTCAAGATATTTATGTTAATCATAAGTTTTGTTATCACCAAAATCAGTGGATAAAATATAAGAGTGGTTCAACAATCTCCCCCTTTTAGTGATGACAAAACTTATGAGAATTTTCTGATAAAGATACTCAAAACATGGAATAAACAAAAAAATCATAATTCAATCATACTCTCCCCCTTTTTGTCAATAACCAAAAAGGAAGGATCTTACCATTTGCATTTTCTCCTTTTGTGAGGACTTCTTACCAATATGCTGTGAGTATGAAGGAGAGGGGTTCAACAATATGTTTATTGCTGTCAGTGTTTATTGCTCCCCCTTAGTGTTTGCTCCCCCTAAATGTGATATTCCCCTTTAATGTAAGGCTTGTGTGTCTTCACGAAGATTCCCTACATTGGTCTATAAAAGAGATAGAAATACTTGCAAGGATATTAGTAGCATTATAGTTAAAAAAATGAATGTAATTTTAAACAAAAGTTAAAAATTAAGGATGACTACTTCCTCTTTAGATTGAATTGAAGTGAAGAGTTGGTAGTCACTAATCGGATGCTTTTGAGCATCTCTAACCATACCCATTTGAATGTCCTTTTGCTATTTTGTTCATCAAGAGTAGATTGACATTCTCTTCATCTTCTTCTGTGCTTGAGCTGTCAGAGGAGTTATATCATGTAGCTGTGAACGTCTTCCTTTTGTGTTTCTTGTATTTCTCTTCTTTTCTCTTCTTCTTTTTCTCTTTCCTCTTGGCTAAGATTTTTCGAAAAATTTATTCTTCTCTGTCAGTATTACTACTCTCATTGGCAGTGGCTTCATCCGAAGTGCTTTCTTCTACCTTGAATGCATAGTTTATCTTCCTTCTTGAGATGTTTTCTTCGAATCTCTTCATGTTGATCTCATGAGCCATAAGAGACCCAATGAGCTTTTCTAATGTCATAGTGGACAGGTCATTTGCTTCTTCTATAGCGGTGACCTTTGGAGTCCATTGTGCTGGAAGAGATCTTAGAATCTTCCTAATCATCTCTCCCTAGCTGTACTTCTTTCCTAGACCAGCAAGTCTGTTGATAATTTCAGTGAAATCATTATACATCTGAGTTATGGACTCACCTGGTTCCATTTGGAACTTCTCATATTTTGTGACAAGTATGTCTATTCTTGTCTGTTTGACTTTATCTATTTCTTCATATGTGAGCTTTAGTATTTCCCACATATCCTTTGTTGTTTTGCATGCAGAAATTTTGTTGAACTTTTGCTTGGTCAGTTCGTAACACATGAAGCTCTTGGCCTTGTTGTTCAAGGATAACTTCTTCTTATCTTCAGCTATCCATTCTTTCTTGGGCTTGGAGATTTGGAGATCACCATCTTCCATGATGGTCCAGATTTGATAGTCATAGCCTTGTAGGAAGAACTCCATTCTAGTCTTCCAGTATTGATAATCTTCTCCATTAAATAGTATAGGTCGGAAGATGGATCGGCCTTCTGCGAATCCTTGAACTATTATGGATTTTTTATCTCAAGATTACTGGATCTTCTAGAAGTTTAGAGACTAGGGCTCTGATACCACTTGTTGTCCCACTTATGGTTGATATAACAACAAGACTAACTTAGAGGGGGGTGAATAGGTAATCTGAAAACTAAGACAAAAATCACCACTTAAAAATCTTTGGTTAGTATAAATAAGCATGTGTAATGAAAATAAAGGTGCAGAAGCAAGCACACCAGCAACACAGAGATTTATTTTAGTTCAGCCCTTCCAAATAGAAGTCCTAAGTTTAGTCCCCAAGCAAACTCTTGGGATTTCACTAACCAAAGATATAGTCCCCCTTAAGTACATACAACACCCAGCCCCTGCTGGACTTCTTCTTTTTCCCGGGCAAGAAGGCTGCCCACTTCTTTTACATGCTTAGAA
This sequence comes from Colocasia esculenta, assembly GCA_014218235.1. Classification (NCBI taxonomy): domain Eukaryota; kingdom Viridiplantae; phylum Streptophyta; class Magnoliopsida; order Alismatales; family Araceae; genus Colocasia; species Colocasia esculenta. The sequence goes on along the minus strand of CM024755.1, from coordinate 126,511,969 downwards.
CCAAACCTACTGGAATAAACCCCAGTGTGGTTACACCACTAGACACAAGCTTGTCTTCTTCTCTTTCTGGGTAAGAAGGCAACCCATTTCTCTTACAAGTCAAGAAGCCAACCTCATAGTACAAACCACAGTGCAGTTCTACCCTTAACATAAAGGGAACGCTTGTACAATAAACCTTCTCTTCCAACCAAAGAGGAATGCTTCTGAATCACATAAGCTAGGACCTGAAGCCCCTAGATCAAGTTTAAGATAAATAATGAAATGCTTGATCTGAGACTAAGACTAAGAAGGAAAGAGTTTACAAGACAAGACTCTCCTTAGGCTAAACCCCAGCTCTCTCTCTCTCAAATACACAAAGACACACAGAGAGAGAATGAGGAAGAAGGAAGACAGCTTGAATGGGCTCGAGCTCTTCCTCTCTTTCTTTGAGTGTGTATAGAGTTGGATGCTTACTGGATGTACACTCCTTGAAAGATCTTCAGGTTTTTTAACCTTTGTTATTTCTTCTTTATATGGAGCAGTGAAGAGATCCGTTGATGGCCATTGGAGTTTCTTGGCTCTCTTCTTCTTCAGCTCTCATTCTCTTAAGTCTAACGGCTTCCTTCTTGTGCCTACTGGCTACTTGGATTGGAGGAAGATGTTCCAACTGGTGTGCACTTCCAAGGATGCTAGCAATAGGTCTAAGATGTTGACTTTGAGTAGAAGTGAACCTGTAGACATTAAATGCAAGGCAGACGTTTAGACTCTAGAAGTCTTTTTTCAGATGGCCCTTACCTCTTTTGCCTTATGTCCATATTTCTTGCTAATTGCAAGAAATAGTGGGAAGATCTTTTTCTTTCTTGCAGGAAGGAAGAGATCCTATGAGATAGGCAAAAAGATCTTCAGTCAGAAAAATAGTAAGTTAAACATATGAAATACATTTGAAATTTTATTTTGGTGCCAAAGACATTTTGAAAGATTTGAAATCCAACAGCAATCAATATGAAATATAGAAGCAATCGGTGTTTGATTGAAGGCAATCGATATCTAAGGCAATCGGTGTGACACTGGTCAGTAATCGATGTAGCAATCGATATTCAATCATAATAGCAATCGATGTTTGAATATAATAGTAATCAATGTAAGACTGATCAGTAATCGATGTGAATGAAGAGCAATCGATGTTCCTAAGGATCAATCGATATTTAATGGTAATCGATCCATAAAGGCAATCGATGTTTCAGACAATCAATGTTTAAGTGAAAAGCAATCGATGTCACGTCCCAAGAATTACGCAGCAGATATTAATTTGAATAATTTGAGTCGATATTTCGAGACGTGAACAGTCAGCAAATAAGCCTCTAGCTAGCACACACTAAATGTGTAACAACACAACATCATAATAGGGCCCAAATATTGAACTCAATTGAATTTGTATTCAATTCTCATATCATTATTTCAAAGGGAAATAATACAACTCTTAAACATTGTATAACAGGACTAAGACTCGATAAAAGGCAAAGTACATTTATTCCTCACTTCCTACTACATTGTTCTAACACTCAAAGCAAACTAACTATAGATAGACTAAAGTATTGGAACGCTCATCACTCGGACGCATTCCCATCCTCGACTTGCTCCTCCTCTTGAATTTCATAATCACCTAGAATGGTTAAAAGTAGGGAATGAGCAAACTAGCCCAGTAGGATTTATATCTCAATGTGCGGGCAATGATATAAGTGATTAGCAATTTAGATCTAGGTAAGCACGATTGTCAAGAGATGCATGTATGATTAAAACTCATTAAAACATGATACATGAACAAGCTAGATAGAGCAATCATGATAGAGAAAGATCTAGAACGATATAACGAGCAAGAGATTATCAATAGTGAGGCATGTAACAAGCATGCAAGATATCACTTTAAATTGCAATAAATGCAGGATGGCCATATCACACAAGCAAGCAAGCACGAGCACGAACTTTTAACATGATTCACTTAATCAGGCACGTAGACACTAATGTACACCAAGGAAAGATCCACCTTAAAATGCACACTATGACACATGTATGTGGATATTGTATCTAGCATTCAACACGCAGACTCCCAGCGCAGATGCAATGCCAGTAATCATTATACCCTATGGTTAACAGTATATTTATGACTCTCCGTCATTGGAGCTAGACTGGAGCCTTTAGACACTCGTCGTGCCCGGTCAGCATCTCACTTAATTTTAAATGTAGATACCCAGAGTCATTAATGGTCAATAACAAGAGTTTCAATATGAAAGCAATAGTAATGTCATGTTCAAGATGATGATGGGAACGAGTAGCAAGTAATGTGAACATGATTGCATGATAACAATAATCAAGAGATAATTTTGGCAGCATGACGGCGCAATTTAAACTTTAGTTCACTCTTTACATTAATGGCTTAAGTCTAGATTGTAAATCACACTCACGAGAACAAGATGAGAGAGGAAGTGCACGCTATCTCCAGGGAACTTCAATGGTACAACCAACTCGGTCTCCATGAGGGAATCCACGGTGTACGGAAAATTACAGAGGTCTCAAGAGAAAGGTCACTAGACTGCCGATACAGAATGACTGGCCATGAGTTTCCAATCCCCCAAGAAAGGGCTGCCTAGATGTGCAAGTGTGTAGTGAACACCTATCTCAATCCACAATCCATCGGTGTCAAACTTGCAGAAAACAATTAACATGATAGCATGAGATGAACTATGCATTTAATTATTCATGGGTTTGCAATATTTCAATATAACAATTATCATTATAGCAAGATAGAACAGTGAGAAGAGCAAATCGCTAGTTGCATGAATGGTCATGTCATTAACGAACAATTCGAATAACATTCATGTAGTTATAGTTTTTAATGAGTTAATTGCTTTTAAGCCATTAAGAAAACCTCATGAAATGACCAGGACCAAGACATGCAAATCATGAACTCAATACCATGTAAAATAGGTCTCGGGTAGGTCTTGGAATCTGCATCGGACACAGTCGACGCATTTAATAACACTGTGCACAGTCAGAACAACACTAACATGTAAAGATTGAAATCGCGACAGCCCATGTCGTCGCCTTTACGATTGAATCACGATGGTATACCCTGTCACATTCATGAAACACATTTAAAATAGTAATATAAAAATCGCGTGAAATCTTTGAGCGGGAAAATCGGCTGAATCACGATGGGGGTCCACGTCGCGTTTTCATGCAGCGCTGAAAACCACGCAACACACAGTTTGAGGTGCTAGTGTCGTACAGTTGCACTCCAAATCGGGACATAGGTCACGGTCGCAATTTACATGAACGCGTCGGACTCATGTGCCATGTTCATGCAAGCCAAAACGCAACGCCTGATCCCGTTGCGTTTTGGCTTCTAACCCGAAAACGCAGAAAACAAGTGCTCAATCCATAAAACGCTTATAACTTCTAATCTATAGATTTTGGGACAAAAGTGTCTACATGAAACTTGTTGGGAACATGGAATAAGATAGAACTATGGTTTTGGAATCATTAAAAATGGTCTCGGGATGTGTGATAAATCCACATGAACATAAAATACGATTAACATGCGCGACTTTGGCAAAACGCTTAAAACACGAGATATACTTAATGAAATTCGATGAAACCACTTAGAAATTTAAGTAGACTCGATGCTCTACACATTGGTATGTGATTTATTAAGATTTGGCCAGAGATCACCTACCTTTTGGGTTGAAGAAATCTCATTCTCCAGACTGTCTTTGTTCAGACCACTTGTTGGAGAACTCATAATACTCTCGATCTACTGGATGAAAAATAAGAAAACCAGTGGTATTAGGAACTAGACTCGACCCTCCATCCAGGGGTATAAGTCTTGCAAGGTTTGGTTAGGGTTTGGCTTACCTATGGTCGACTCCAAGAAGAGCTTTCTGCACAGGTTGATGCAGAACGCAGCAGAGAAGAAGCTCCGAGTTGGGGCAGTTTCCTCCTCCTTTGGGTGCTCAAGAACAGCCTCCCACGACCCCAACAATGTGTATTTTCGTCCCCTAGGGTTTCATGGCATGAATATATACATCTAGGGTGTTTTAGAAGTCCCATTGGGTGAAGGAAAGGCAAGGTGCGGTTTTGGCCTTCCACCTTCCTTAATTTGATGATTTCTCACCCCAATAGTGTAACGACCCAACCAACAAACTTACCCAACAATCGTGCTAGTTGGTAGACTACCCAGAAAGGTCACCCATCATAGGACTACTCCCAACTGAGCACGCTTAACTTCAGAGTTCTTTTCCTATTCAAACTATGAAAATGACTAGTCTGAGTTGTTGGTATTTGCTGATTTAGTCCATTTAACATATTCTTATATTGGGTGTTACAATCTACCCCTCTTATATAAGCGATGTCCTCATCGCTACTCACATATAGCACACAATCAAACCCCAGGCAGGCAGTATTCTAGAGGTGGCCCCCACAAGTTCAAGAGGTGGCTCCCACTATGTAGCACTTTGCCCCATTATGGCCTCAAGAGGTGGCTCCCATAGCATAGCACGCTTAACTTCAGAGTTCTTTTCCTATTCAAACTATGAAAATTACTAGTCCGAGTTGTTGGTATTTGCTGATTTAGTCCATTTAACATATTCTTATATTAGGTGTTACATTCTACCCCTCTTATATAAGCGACGTCCTCGTCGCTGCTCACATATAGCACACAATCAAACCCCAGGCAGGCAGTATTCTAGAGGTGGCCCCCACAAGTTCAAGAGGTGGCTCCCACTATGTAGCCCTTTGCGCCATTATGGACTCAAGAGGTGGCTCCCATAGCATAGCACTTTACCCTGTGTGGCACTTAGTTCCTGCACTTCTGGCTGGGCAAGGCTCTGATACCATTTGTGATGACCCAACGAACAAACTGACCCAACAACCATGCTAGCAGGCAGGATTCTAGAGGTGGCCCCCAAAAGTTCAAGATGTGGCTCCCACTATGTAGCACTTTGCGCCATTATGGCCTCAAGAGGTGGCTCCCATAGCGTAGCACTTTACCCTGTGTAGCACTTAGTTCCTGCACTTCTGGCTGGGCAAGGCTCTGATACTATTTGTGATGACCCAACCAACAAACTGAACCAACAACCGTGCTAGTTGGTAGACGTCCCAGGAAGGTCACCCATCCTGGGACTACTCCCAACTGAGCACGCTTAACTTTAGAGTTCTTTTCCTGTTCAAGCTCTGAAAATGACTAGTCCGAATTGTTGGTAGTTTGCTGATTTAGTCCATTTAACATATTCTTATATGGGGTGTTACAAATAGTGGGTGTGAGGCTTTAGGAAACTTCCCACCATGGTTAGCCATGAAATTGGGTTGCCAAGAAAGCCTAATTGCCTTAGGAATTTCCCTAATTACCTCTTCCTAATTTCAGCTCAATTAGGGCTACGAATTTCTGGGTATTCTTCTTGCTCCATTTTATTCTTGGGCCAAAAGTGATCCATTGGCCCAATTTCAATAATGGGTCATCAATACATGATTTTGGAAGTCTCTCCAACATGTTTATTTAATTTATGGTCATGTTACATTTCAGTGTTAACTGTTTTCCGACTTTGTTTCCTAATTTGGATAATTAGTCACAATGTGACGTACACTTGGTCAATCAGATTTTTGGTTGCACAAATTTCTTTTTGGAACACTTAAGGATAATATTTGGGGTTGATTTATAATTTTTACGGAATTTTTGGATGTGTTCTCTCACGTACGATAGTGGTACGTAAATTCTATCCTTTCAATAGTACAGAAATTATTTATATCCATTTATTGAGAATTTCAATTTACTGAAATTTTTTTTCCGGGGTGCTACAATCGATGTTTAAGTGAAGCAATCGATGTTTAAAGGCAATCAATGTTCTAATTCAATTGATGTTTAAAAGAAGCAATTGGTGTTTAATTTTTAACAGTAATCGACGTTTAAGTGAAGCAATCGATGTTATGAGGCAATCGATGCTATAAGTGAAGCTATCAATGTTATAAGGCAATCGATGTTATAAATGAAGCAATTGATGTTTGACTAAAACATCGATTCATGAAGTGCAATCGATATGACATGTAAAACAGTAATCGATGTGGCACTTAGTCAGTCATCGATATGCATTGAACATCAATCGATTGAGCTTTTCAGTGTAAATCCTGAAACGATAGTGCCATAATTTATTATATTTATGAGGAAAATATGGTATTAAATATATTCAAGATATTTAAGTTAATCATAAGTTTTGTTATCACCAAACTTAGTGGATAAAATATAAGTGTGGTTCAACAGTGATTTGTCCCATAGAAAAGTAACCTACATGACAATTAACTAAGTATCTTGTACATGTTAAAAGTGGTAAGAATGTGAAGATTATTCTAATGACTCCTAATTACTTGATTTCTATTCCCTCTATGATTCGACTGAAATTCCAACTTTGAATCTGCTTGCCTTGAATTTGAAACCAAGAAAAATGTATAAGGAACCCACTTGACCCCTTCATTTATCAAGTTCTCTTTCACTTCATTCACCAAATCATTGGCAATCTATACTTTAAATCCTTGAACTGAGCTTATGTTTTTGGCTTCCATGATATCCTAACATTATGTGAAGAGATGCGGAATTCCCTAAATGGTAATCTAGAAGGGGGGTTGAATAGATTACGGACAATTTAAATGCTTAACACCCTCTTTTTGCAATAGCACAGACAATTAAAGTGTTAGCAAAAATCAGACTATGTGTGGATGTGTGTGAGTGATTGGTAGATGAATAAGCAAGTACTCAAACATGTATAAAAGTGTCGTGCCTACCAAACATCTAACGCAAATTCGTGCAAACCACGAACACGTAGATTTTACGTGGTTCGGAGTACACAACTCGTGTATCCTACATCCACGGGCCACACACACACGCAGAATCACCTGCTTATGAGCTAGTTCATGAACTACAACTCACACACGTGTTTATCTGATGTGAACCCACGATCAGATTAACACACACACACACGTGTATCAAGCACAACAACTGCTTGAAACACCACACACACACACAAGTATGGAATAGAAAGAACAGGGAAGGGTTTGAGAGTTGAAGAACAAATCCAATATGCAAACTCTTCCTCTGAACGTCCTCCTGGAGTCCAAGCCTCGACTTTGAGATCAGATGTTGATGTAGATGCTTGAATGCAAGACGTTCGGACTTCACCTTCCGCTGCAAGAGACTTCCGTTCTTGGTTCTGGGCGGTAGGTTGAAGCAGAGCAGCAGAACAAGGCTTCTTTAAAGAACTCTTTAGGGTTTTTCCTTGGAGGCTGCTTGTGTACGAGATTTGTTGCAAAAGGTTACTTATATATGAGTGTTAACATATGGAGAGTCGTACTCCATAGAAACACTAAGTTTGGCAACTTGCAAAACTTCCCGTAATATGTTTTCAGTCCGTCTGTCGACAGGTATTGCATCTGTTGTCGACAGGCGAAGACAGCTTGTGAGGAACCAGAAGGCTGAAGGCTCTGACTGTGTGCATCTGTCGACAGGTGCTCTGTTGCTGTCGACAGGCGCAGGCCTTCCTGAGCTTTTGATCTTCGGACTGGTTCCATCTGTCGACAGGGTCACTCCTGCTGTTGACAGGCAGTCCCTTGACAGAACTGGCTGCTCTCTGACTGTTTGTATTTGTCGACAGGTCCTTGCTTGCTGTCGACAGGTACCTTGTCTTTTGACTTTTACTTGATCTTTCAAGCTTCTTTTTGGCACATGTCTTACATGGTATATCTCCTATAAAAGTAAACATAATTAGTGAGATATTATGAATATAAAATCAAGTATTGTACCAAGTTGTTATGACAAGTTATTGTTTGAATATCTCATTCATTTAAAACTCAATTCACATTGTTTATCACTTGTTTGCATTGTACATCAATGTTCATCATCAACAATATGTTGTATTGATTAATTAGAATGTGAGAACCCAACATTCTCCCCCTTTTTGATGATGACAAAATTAATCAATTAATGCAATTGAGTTTTTCTCCCCCTTTTGACAACATCCAAAAGCACACCATAGACACAGTTAAAATGCACAAAACAAATATTTTCATTGAATTTCATGAGTGCATTACATTGGGTGCTAATGAAAGGAAATAAAAGTATAGGGAAAGACATTCATTGACCAAGATAACATGACTTGACACTAGCCTAGAGATCTAAGCTAACTACACATCATCATCAGCTGGAGGTGTAGAAGGCCGATGCGCAGTAGCAATGCTATCCAAGTGGGTGTCTAGTGTGTCCATTCTTGCATTAAGTCTATCAAACCCTGTTGCCATTTGAATCTGGAGCTGAGCAAGTAATTCCCTAATTGAAGGCTCAGCAACAGCAGCAGCATCATCTCTTGGAGCAACTAGTGGCTCATCTTGTGAATCATCATCATGAGCATCTTCTGCATATTGATCTTCTTCAGCTTGATCTTCTTCATCTTCATCATCATCATCATCTGTAGCTGCCCCTTTACCCTTGAGATCTCTGGTTATAGTGCCATCCACCATCTTGTAGCCCATCCTATGTACAGCTGTGAGATCATAGAAGCTACGGGATGTGAGAACTGCCATCTCCCTATTTGGAATTTGAATGCCAAGGAATAGGAAGAGAGAAGTGAGTTGACATGCATATGGCATTGATCTCTTGGCACTGCGAACACATATGCGAAAGATAGAGACCATAAGAGCAGGTAAGTTGATAGGCTCAGCATTGAGGAATTGGTGAAGCAGAGACTTGTGAAGGGAGGTCACAAGTTCTCGGCTACCATCCTTGGGAACGATGAGAGTTGTGAAGATGTGATGGATGAGACGATGAAGAGGAGGGAAGGAGTTGGCATTTAGTTGCCGACGATCAGTAGGATCGTAAGGCTGCAAAGTAATGAGCATGTGATACTCCTCTGGAGTTGGATGATGGGTCATGATATCCACTCCTATATTTGAGATTTGCAAAGCGGTGGATAGGAGATTAGGAGTGATAAGAAATGTAGTGTCCTTCACCTTGGTATACAACTGTCCAGTTTTTGATAGTCGAAGGTTGGTGTAGAAATCGGTCACGGCGGTTGTAAAGTACCGCATGTGATCGTAGCAGAAGGGTGCCCAACCCTGGACATCAAAGAGAGTTTGGAGTTCTGGAAACATGTCTTCAAGGGAAAGGAAGTCGATGTACCAGGGCTGCACGACCTTGGTGAAGGTACCATGGACATCAAGAAAACTCAGAGAGGGCGGAATGATGAGCTCCGGCAAACGATCCTCCTGGTACTTCGTCCGACGCTTGGTGGTGACTCTAGAGCCTTGGCCGGCTTCGGGAGATCATGGACAATGACGGGATGCTAGCTTCTTGGCCTTGGGAGCCATCAGGAGGGTAGGTTTGATGCTGTGGGAGAGGATATAGAAGAAGGAGAGACAGGAAGGAGGAAGGGGAAAGGGAGAAGAGAGCTCTTCCGGTGCCCTGGAGAAAGAGGTTTGAAGAGAGGGAGGGAAAGAAGGGTTTTGGGAAGTGGAAAAAGATGGAAAGGGGTGTGGGGTCCTCTTATAGAAGGCTTGAGGGTATGTGAAGAGTCGGATCCCACCAAATCCGTTTTCGGATTTAGCCCGTTGGACTTCCAAAAATAAGTCTGCCGCCGGCTGTCGATAGGGCCCCTGGTGCCTGTCGACAGGCGCTTTCAGAAAATGGCCAGTTTTGTGATTTTTGGTGATTTTTGAACTGATGCTCTAAGCAATGTCTTCCATGTGTTATGTGAAGGTGTATAGGAGGTGAATCATGTATGTAAGCCTACCATATACAAGGATATAATAAACCATAACAATTTCCTCAATGGTTTTAACATAATACCCAAGGAATTTAAGGTTAAAATATTAAGAAAACACCTACTTAAATAAAGAACATTGCACACTCACCCTTCGTTGTATAAATACAATGTAAGACAACACAATCCCCATTTTGTGGATAAGCAAATGATGCATGAAATGATATCTATATGTCAAGACAATCACAAGACCAATGACCTTGGAAATTATGACTCAGTGGAGGCTACACACTATTTCCCTTTTTGTTTGAAATTTAGAAGAACAATGGGAGGAAATGGTACTTCAGAAGACGTCACACCGTTTGACGTGAGGATAGACATTACACGTGCCCATACCCCCAGTTAATTAGTGGAAGTTTCCATCATACCGTTGTACAGTGATGATGAGTTGGCCTTTTGACGCGAGGGTAGACATTTGTGATGCCCATCTCCCCGGTTACTCAGCATAACCCAACATTGGTCTATATTCTTCCCATGTAAAGTTGATTTTCATTACGAAAAAATATATATATATATTTTTTTGTTTTCCTTGTGAAAGATTCTTTCAGAAATAGGTAGCTTTTCTCCAAGTATTGTTGTAAAAGCCAATATCAAGTAGGTGATATGATTACCTATCAATATTAGACATGCACTTTCATGACCAAAAGGCTTATCAAGTAAATTGAGACGATGTTTACCCACAAAGAATTAATGTAGAGAAGTGAGGTTGATATCCTTTATAGTTATGAAATGTTTCCTAGATGATAGAACCTAAATCCAAACATGAATAGTATGTGAAAATCATAGTGGAATAAAGAATAGCTTAAATATCATTTGTATGTAGTATGGTCAAACATGCATTAACAGCTTATAGACACCTTATATGTTAATCATGAAGATGCTCACTGAATGGGTGAAGAAATAAGCATGAACAACCAAAATTCATAATATCAGTCGACATGGAAGGAAGTCCTGTCGACAGGAAGACATAGACAGAAGTTGGAGATTTCGGGGAGGCAAAAACTGTGTGCATCTGTCGACAGCAGATTGAGGGCCTGTCGACAGATGGACACAGACAGAAGAATCAGAGTTCTGTCTGGGCTGAGCTGTCGACAGGGCACTTGTAGCCTGTCGACAGGGACATGTTCAGAGCAGTTTTAAGGGTAGAATGAAGGGCTGAAATGTCTAATGGTTGTGAGGGAGTTGAGATGGACAAAGGTTGAACAATTTCCTTCACATTTGCATTCGTCTAACCCTAACTTGCTCCCCCATAATGTGTGCCATTTGAAACAAAAGGACTCAAGTTCATGACGACATATTTGCAGACAAAGACCAAGCACTTAAGAACACCAAGCATGTAGAGAGACAAACCAACAAGAGTTTTTAGATTTTTAAAGAGAGTTTTGAATAAGCAAAATTATAAAGAAACTAATTCCAAATGTAGAGTGCATGTCACATGACAATGGATACTTGGCAGAGAATATTTATCATGCATAATGAGAGTTTCCAAACAAGCATGACTTGTTCTTCCACACATCACCATTTGATATACCTCACAGTTAGTGGACATAAGGGACATATGCTTAACATTTGAGTTAAGTTTCATTGCAATTTGCACAACCCCAACTCTCTTCGCAATGTGGTGAATCTATCTTCAGCTAGAGGTTTGGTAAAGATATCAGCCAACTATTTCTCTGTGGGTATGAAACTGATTTCCAATGATCTATTGGCCACTTCATCTCTCAAGAAATGATGACGAATTTCTATGTGTTTCGTCCTGGAATGTTGAATGGGATTCTTTGATAGATTGATTGCACTAGTGTTGTCACACAGGATAGGTGTGCATCCAATATCGATGTTATAGTCACACAACTGACTTTTTATCCACAACACTTGTGTTGCACAACTCCCTGCAGCAACATATTCTGCTTCTGCAGTAGAGAGTGCAACCGAGTGTTGCTTCTTGGATGCCCACAAAACCATACAACCACCAAGCATTTGGCAATAGCCACTAGTGCTTTTCCTGTCAATTTTACAACCAGCATAGTCTGCATCAGAATAAGAAATCAATTCAAAACTACTACCAGCTGGATACCAAAAACCCAAGGCATGCGTACCTGAGAGATATCTGAAGATTCTCTTGACTGTAATTAAATGGCTTTCCTTTGGACTAGATTGGTATCTAGCACAAAGGCAAACACTGAATTGTATGTCCGGTCTACTTGCAGTAAGATAAAGGAGTGAGCCAATCATACCTCGAAATTGTTTAGCATCTACCGGTTTACCTTTCTCATCACATTCTAGCTTAATGCTTGTGCTCATTGGTGTTGAAGCGGGCATGGCTTGTTCGAACTGAAACCTTTTGAGTAGTTCTTTTACATATTTCTCTTCGTTTATAAAGAATCCATCTTCAAGCTGCTTGACCTACAAACAATGAAAAAATTAAAGCTCCCCCATTAAGCTCATCTCAAATTCACTGTGCATATGTTGTGAAAATTCTTCACACAGTGTGGGATTAGTGGAACCAAAGATGATATCGTCCACATATACTTGAACAACAATTATGTGATTGCGAACTTTCTTTGTAAAAAGAGTTTGGTCCACCTTACCTCTTGAGTAGTTTTTGCTTACCAAATAGGTACTCAGCCTGTCGTACCAAGCTCGGGGTGCCTGTTTCAAACCATAGAGAGCTTTGTGCAATTTAAATACATGGTTTGGTTTATCATGGTCCTCAAAGACAGGTGGTTGAGAGACATAGACTTCCTCTTTTATGTAGCCATTCAAGAAATCAGTTTTGACATCCATTTGAAATAATTTGAACTTGTTTGAACATGCATATGCTAACAAGATCCTAACTGCTTCCAGTCTAGCTATAGGTGCAAAAGATTCTTCAAAGTCTATACCAAATTTCTGATTGTATCCTTTTGCAACTAGTCTAGCCTTGTTTCTAACCACCTTACCCTCTTCATTTAGTTTATTCCTAAAGACCCATCTTGTTCCTATGACAAAAATTTCAGGGGTTCTAGGAACTAAACTCCAGACATTATTTCTTTGAAACTGCCCAAGCTCCTCATGCATGGCATCAATCCAAGAATTTTCTTTTAGTGCTTCTTCAACAGTTTTGGGTTCCACTTGAGATACAAAGGCTAAATGATCCTGTTCAACTATTTGATTTACCTGGGACCTAGTTTGAACTGAATCATTTATGTTACCTATGACATTCTCAAGTGCATGAGCTTTAGAGTACCTTACATTAGTGATTGTTGAAGGCCCGGGTTGATCTTGCAATTGAGGAGAATGTTCTGGAGAAGGGGTGGCTGGAGGACTTTCATCTTGAGGTTGTTCTTCTTGTTGTGGATCTTCAGCAGGAACTTCATCATGATTTCTGATCAAACAACCGTCGTCTTCATCATCGTACCTGCGAAGAAATCCACTCTTTCCTTTTGAAACTTCTTGAGTTGTTCCTTTTTCTTTTCTTTGAAGTTCCTCAAGTGTTGTTCCTTCCATGTCATCAAACCTGTAGGAATTTACAATGTTAGGTTTGATTTGTGATTCATCAAAAATGACATGTGGAGTTTCTTCCACAGTTCTAGATTTCAAATTGAACACCCTATATGCTCTAGAATGTTCAGAGTATCCAAGAAAAATACCTTGTTCGCTCTTGGCTTCAAACTTGTCCAAGTCATTTTTATCATTGTTATGAATAAACACCTTTGAACCAAAAACTTTAAAGTACCCAATGGTGGGTTTCTTACCTTTCAGAAGATCGTAAGGAGTTTTCTTGAATACGGGTCTTACCATGGCTCGGTTAAGGATGTAGAAAGATGTGTTTACTGCTTCTGCCCAAAAGGTTCGTGCTAATTGATTCTCGACCAGAAGCGTGCGAGCCATCTCCACCAAGGTTCTATTCTTCCTCTCCACAACTCCATTTTGCTCTGGAGTTCTCGGGGAGGAAAACAGGTGGACTATGCCTTGGTTCCTGCAAAATTCGGAGAAGGAATGATTGTCAAATTCTCCCCCGTGATCAGTGCGGATGGAGCAGATTTTATTGACATTCTCATGCCCAATTTTGTTGAAGAATTCTTCAAAAACATTTAATGCTTCATTCTTGTGAGCCAGGAATTTTACCCATGTGAACCTAGAGAAATCATCCACAATGACAAAACCGTAACGCTTGCCATTGAGACTGAGTGTTCTCGTAGGTCCAAATAAGTCCATGTGCAAGAGTTCATAGGCTTTGGAAGTGCTTACCAGTGCCTTTGATTTGAAGGATTTTCGGGTTTGTTTTCTCTGTGCACATGCATCACAAAAATTTTCATTCTTGTTAAAGGAGATTTCAGGAAGACCACTTACCAACTTAAGCCTTATGATCTTGTGTAAAACATTGTAACTAGCATGACCGAGCCTACGATGCCACAATGTAAGCTCGTCCTGTTTGTTTGCTACAAGACACAAATTGTTATTTTCTGGATCATCTAAGTCAACCATGTAGATGTTATTCATTCTTTTTTCAGAAAATTTTAGGCTTCCTATTTTCTTATCAAGAATTTGACATGAATTGGATTCAAAGACAATTTTATGACCTTTATCACACAATTGACTTATGCTGAGCAAATTGTGATGAAGGCCATCAACTAGTAGCACATTCTCTATAGAGTTAGAGGCAAACTTACCAACTTTACCTGAGCCGATGATCTGGCCTTTGTTGTTACCTCCAAAGATCACTTGACCTCCGTCTTTTTCCACGAGCAAACTGAATTTAGCTTTGTCGCCCGTCATATGCCTCGAGCAATCACTGTCCAGGTACCATTTGTTTTGATTGTGTGCTGCTAGGCATTCCTACACATGTAGATCAGACGAGAGGTTTTGGTACCCAAATTACTTTGGGTCCCATTGTATCATTCATGCCAAATAAGAAATGCTTAGGAATCCAAACTTGTTTGATTTTCATTTGATTTTGGTTATTCCAGCATTGTTTTTCAGTGTGCCTAACCTTTTTACATAAGTTGCATGAAGGTGGTTTTTGAACAACATTGTGCTTTACCTTTGTGGGAGCATGCATTGACATTTTTCCTTTTTGCTGCCTTGTAAGTTTAGCTTTAGGAGTTTGTTGTTTGTCCTGTTTTGAGCGTGTTGCAAATTCCTTAGATTGGCCAGGAGCAAACTTGACCATTTTAGATTCTTGTTTCTTTCCCTTGGAAGGATTTTTCCTGTTCTTTGAAGGGGTTCGTTTGCTTGAACTTGGGCTGGTATCAATGAAGTTTGTTAATAGATTTTTGCCAATTTCATTTGGCTTTACTTTTTAAAACCCAATCCCATGTCTAGCAACATAAACATTTGAACCTAAAATAGCATCCAAATTATGCTTACTTTTGACAAAACTAGATAAATCTTTTGACTTACCTTTCAAGTCATTTTCAGCTTTTTCCAATTTCTCCTTTAGCTTTTCATGCTCACTATTAAGGCTTTCAAGAGAGTTCATTAAATCATCTCTTTCTTTTGAACTTCTTGAAATTTAAGTTTCATGCTGTCCAATTCATCACTGTGTGTTTGTTCATCAAGTTTCATCATTTCAATTACCTTATTCAAGGATTCAATTTCATCATGGTTGTTTGGCTCATGAACAAGGGAATTGATTTTTTTCTTGAGTGCTTTATTTTCAGACTTGAATTCACAGTATTTTTCAAATAAAATAGTGTAAGATTCTTCCCATTGAATAATAGAGTATGTTTCAAAGGAGGAATTTACCTCTTTTGAGTCATCACTTCTCGCCATGAGACAGTGGACTTCATCATCTCCGGAGGTAGCTTGGCTGTTCTGGTCTTCATCCTCATCACTCCAAGTGGCCACCATTGCCTTGGCCTTCTTGAAGGTGAATTTGTCCTTCTTAAGCTTCTTTTTGAGCTCGGGGCATTCTCCTCTCATATGCCCTTGCTTCTTGCACTCATAGCAAATAACTTTAGATTTTTTGTTAGAATCAAACTTGTTAGAAAAATCTTTTTTTTTGAAAAGGTTTAGAGTTACCTGTACCTCTCCTCTTGAACTTCAGAAATTTCTTGAATTGTCTAGTGAGCATAGCCATTTCATCATTGTCACTCTCACTAGACGATTCACTGACTTCACTTTCCTGAATCAATTCCTTTTTGGAAACTAAAGAAGTCCTCCTGGATGCCTTCAAGGCAAGTGGCTTCCAAGGATTTTCTTCAGTTTCTTTTCTTTTAACATTCAACTCATAAGTCATCAAGGAGCCAATTAATTCATCCACTTTCATTTTTGAGAGGTCTTTGGAATCTTTAATGACAGTGGCTTTGGTGTTCCAAGAGGATGGAAGAGACCGAAGTATCTTCCTCACCAAGTCACTCTTCGAATATTCCTTTTTGAGACCTTTCAATCAATTTATGATTATCATGAATCTAGCAAACATGTCTGAAATGGTTTCATCATGATTCATTTTGAACATTTCGTATTCTGAAACCAGCATGCTTACCTTTGATTCTCTTACCTCGGACGTACCTTCATAGATGAGCTCAAGCTTGTCCCACATCTCCTTAGCTGAGGTGCATGTGGAGACTCTTGAGTACTCCTTCGGATGGACCGCACACTGCATCATATTGAGGGCGCTCCAGTTGAGTGTCCCCTTGGCGATCTGGTCCTTGGTCTAGGTGTCCTCGTCCTGAGGCAGTTCGTATGCTCCCTTTTTGACTATTTTCCATAATTCGAAGTTTTGTGAGTGGAGAAAAACATGCATCCGATTGTTCCAATATGGATAGTCAGTGCCATCAAAGAAGGGTGGCCTGGTCACTGAGTGTCCCTCGGTCATATACCCCTTGTTAGATTCCATTTGACCGTGAATCTCCTGATCGTAGGATCAACCAGATAAAGCAGTCAATCGGAGAAACTCGGCTCTGATACCAATTGAAGAGATGCGGAATTCCCTAAATGGTAATCTAGAAGGGGGGTTGAATATATTACGGACAATTTAAATGCTTAACGCCCTCTTTTTGCAATAGCACAAACAATTAAAGTGTTGGCAAAAATCAGACTATGTGTGGATGTGTGTGAGTGATTGGTAGATAAATAAGCAAGTACTCAAACGTGTATAAAAGTGTCGTGCCTACCAAACATCTAACTCAAATTCGTGCAAACCACGAGACAAGTAGATTTTACGTGGTTCGGAGTACACAACTCGTGTATCCTACATCCACGGGCCACACACACACGCAGAATCACCTGCTTATGAGCTAGTTCACGAACTACAACTCACACACGTGTTTATCTGATGTGAACCCACGATCAGATTAACACACACACACGTGTATCAAGCACAACAACCGCTTGAAACACCACACACACACACAAGTATGGAATAGAACGAACAGGGAAGGGTTTGAGAGTTGAAGAACAAATCCAATAAGCAAACTCTTCCTCTGAACGTCCTCCTGGAGTCCAAGCCTCGACTTTGAGATCAGATGTTGATGTAGATGCTTGAATCGAAGACGTTCGGACTTCACCTTCCGCTGCAAGAGACTTCCGTTCTTGGTTCTGGGCGGTAGGTTGAAGCAGAGCAGCAGAACAAGGCTTCTTGAAAGAACTCTTTAGGGTTTTTCCTTGGAGGCTGCTTGTGTACGAGATTTGTTGCAAAAGGTTGCTTATATATGAGTGTTAACATATGGAGAGTCGTACTCCATAGAAACACTAAGTTTGGCAACTTGCAAAACTTCTCGTAATATGTTTTCAGTCCGTCTATCGACAGGTATTGCATCTGCTGTCGACAGGCGAAGACAGCTTGTGAGGAACCAGAAGGCTGAAGGCTCTAACTGTGTGCATCTGTCGATAGGTGCTCTGTTGCTGTCGATAGGCACAGGCCTTCCTGAGCTTTTGATCTTTGGACTGGTTCCATCTGTCGACAGGGTCACTCCTACTGTCGACAAGCAGTGCCTTGACAGAACTGGCTGCTCTCTGACTGTTTGTATCTATCGACAGGTCCTTGCTTGCTGTCGACAGGTACCTTGTCTTTTGACTTTTACTTTATCTTTCAAGCTTCTTTTTGGCACATGTCTTACATGGTATATCTCCTATAAAAGTAAACATAATTTGTGAGATATTATGAATATAAAATCAAGTATTGTACCAAGTTGTTGTGACAAGTTATTGTTTGAAGATCTCATTCATTTAAAACTCAATTCACATTGTTTATCACTTGTTTGCATTATACATCAATGTTCATCATCAAAAACATGTTGTATTGATTAATTAGAATGTGAGAACCCAACATTATGTCCTTTTTGACTCCAATGGCCATAATGTTCTTGAGATCGACACTACTTAGGACTTCAGTCCACTAATCAAATGCCTGCGCAATGGGGCCTGATCTGGTCCTGGGGAGGAGCACTCCGACGTACTTGATAACTTAGGGGGTATGCATCAATTTCAGTAGTGCTTGGCATTGGCATCCCTTGTATATGAGATTGAAATTGCCTCTGGTTCTATGTTAAGTTTAAAGTCTGAGATGACTTGTAAGGCCCTAGAATTTTACTCTCTTATGTAGGAGTTTGATTGTGTGAGACATGGATGTTTGTATGACATATGTATGTGTATATAAATAAACTATTTGATTTATTGTTGTAAATATATATATATGTATTTCTATTGTGTATATATATATTATTGATTTACATTGCATAAATAGTATTATTTTAATGTATACATTATATATTTTATGTACATGCATTGTGTAAATATAATTCTCTGCAGTATTTAAGTTCTGGCCAAACGACCTGTTGGCGTCAAAATGAGTTGACGTTAATGGGGAGTAAGCGGCCACATTGATGGACGCCAACCCAAGACTGGCAACCAGTGATGTTGACGTTAACCTCCGAGATCTGTTGCGTCTTCAGATCCGGAAACGCCTCCGGAAATGTCGCCTCTTGTTTTGGTAACCGACCCCCAACGGTCAGGAAACCCTACCTAAATGCATATCTGACTCTTTATCTTATAGAAACACCCATCTCCGGCCAGATCTAACCCTTTTGACTCCCTTAAGAAAAACCCTAGTTCTGATGTGCAAACCCCGAACTTTGAGCTCTAAGATCCGGCGATTGGAGACTTCATCCAACATTCTTCTACGACTGGGAGGGAGTCTAAGCATCGAGGAAGACTTCCCCGACTCTGGTGTGCTTCAAGGATCGACACAGAACCCGGATTTGGAGGACTTTGGAGGCTCTTTGGCTTAGGCCGAGGAGAGCTTCTCTGACTTAATCCATCGTTTGTAGATTTTTCTGAAGGTAAGTAACCCATACCCATTGTCCATACATATGTCTTGTAGGTCTCAGGCGTTTTTACGGAATTTATTCGTATCCTGGAACCCCCTTTCTATCGAATTTTTGGAGTTTAGTCTGTGTTTTGCACAGATAGGAACTTAACGGCAACCTTTGATGCCGTTAACATCCAAGGTTAGTGGCCACCTATGTTGCCGTCAACCAGGTAAGCGGCCACCCCCTTGCCGCTGAGTTCTTAAAGCAAGAACAGTGTGATGTTTGCCCCTTTATAATTTATTTTTCAGATTTTTGCGCATGAGGATATACTGTAAATTGTCTATGCTATGTAATACTTTGAGTGGATGATGTTGTGAAATTTTGTGGAATTTTTGTTGAATATTCTATTTATTAAAATTCCTGAAATGTATGTCAAACAGGTTTTCCAACCTTGAAAGTTACTGATTGTGTGATCCATGTGGAATTTAGATGTTAGAGAATTTCTATATAATGTTTATGGGTATCAGTTCATGACATGAGAGTTTGGAATTTTTTTGATATCTGTGTAAATAGTTATATTTTCTAAACTAAAAATTAGTGAGCATGCATTAGTGGTTTTAAATCTCTAATAAATTGTATGATGTAAAATAAATTCTCAAAAATTGCATGTAATATCATGACTATTGGACACAGATTTTAGAATAGATAAATATGTATATGGCATTGTGTACCATTCTTAATTGATGACTTCATAAATTAGGCAGAATGCATGTTTTAATTATCATAAATTGTGTATGACTCCAAAAAATGTGAAATTAGGTATGCATGATGCGTAACTGTAAACAGTCTGTGGTTAAATTTTCATGAGAATTGGACAATAGTAGGTGCTGATTTGATCATTACATGTTGAAATAGCTAGTTAAAACATGTTTAAAGTAATTAGTGGTAAATTAGATAATTACAGTATGATTTATGATTGAATTGTAACTGTTTAACTCTGTAAACAGTAGTACATTGTTAGGTAACCTGAACCATGTACATGTATGTGAATATGGAGTTAAGGTGTTAAACGGTATGCAAAAGTGTGTGTGCTTATAAATGGGTAAAATGTGTAAATGTGCCATAGGTGACACTGCTACTTTAGAGAGCCGAGGAACTATACCACTACAGGAAAAAGAGGACATAGAGACTTCATTTGAGACCGAATATTTCGGTCACTATTCGGTCTCTAATCTGAGACTGAATAGTGACCGAAAATTTTCGGTCACTAATATTTTTATTTAGCGACCGATTTATTTTCAGTCACTATTCGGACTCAGATCCGAGACCGAATAGTGACCGAAATATTTTGTCTCAAAAATAGAGACCGAATTGTGACCAATAAAAATTCAGTCACTAATGCTCGTTTTCTAAAATAAAATTATTGTGACCGAAATAATTCAGTCACAATTCGGTCTCTATTTTGAGACCGAATTGTGACTGAGTTATAGCGGTCACAGGACAAATGCGGCCTTAGTGATCGAATTAAATTCGGTCACAACGCGGTGGCTGATTCGACCCTTTTCCTTTTATTCCCGCTCCTCTTGTCATCTCTCCAGCTTTCTCTCTTTTCTCTTCTCTCTTCTCTAGCCACGCCACCGGAGCTGCACCACCACCGCCAAGACGCAGTTGTCGGGACGTTGCCGGAGCTCCACCGCCGCTGCCGGAGCTCCACCTCATCGCCGCCGGTAAGCTCTCTCTATTTGCTCTCTCTCTCTGGGGGGGGCCGCCGTGGGGGAGGGGAACAGCTGGGACTGGGGGGGGGTGGAGCGGTGGGAGACAGCTGAGGGGGGTGTCGCAGTGGGAGGAGACGGAGGGGAGGGCTGATGGGTGGGGGGGGCATCGGATGGAGGGGTTTTGGGGGGGGGGGGAGACGGTGCGGCGGGGGAGGAGACGGAGGGGTAGGGGTCTGGGGGGGCGGGGGGTGGAACTGGTCAGACGAGGAGGAGGGGGTGAAACAGTGTGGGGGAGGGGTGGGGAGAGACGGTGTGGGGGGGGGGGGGAGGAGATGGAGGGAAGGGAGGGGTCTGGGGGGGGCAGGGGGGGTGTCACCGACGGACGAGGTGGAAGGCGAACCGAGGGGTGGACGGCCTCCGTCAGTGATACGGCAGAGAAATTGGCGTGGGGTTGCGTCTCCCAGTTTTCTTTCAGGGATTCCTCGTCGGACGGCCCCCAGTGAGGTTAGCCTGCATCGCCATCCCGTCCTCTGTTGTGATAGGAGACGCCACAGACATTACTTGCGCCCGCCCTCCGCCGACCACGACTGCGCTCGCCGCTCACACCCACGCCGGAGCCCACCGCCTCACGCCATCGATGCCTACCCAGTTGCTTCAACGGTCGCTGCAGTCCATGCCAGCCTCTCTCTGCTGCCTTCAGTGAAGGCCAAAAGAAATGGACGGGCATAATCTTATCTATAGGATACTTAATGAAAACAAGTGATAATTTTTGACAGAGGAAATTTTAATGTATTTTTAGGACTGACTTAAAAATGCTCCCTTGTACCTTATTTTTATCTTTCATGATTTTTATAAAAAATCATATGGACTGTTTAAAACGTTTAGTGATTCATAAAACCTCTGTCTCCTCCCTCTGGATTCTGTTGTTTGATTCCTGGATCAGTAGCTTAATATAGTGTAAATGTTTGTGGCGTCTTGATAGGCATATCCATGTTATGAATTTCTTGGAGCAATATGGTCAAAGTAGTTTTTCTGAGATCCAATGCAGCAGTACTTCATAATGGTGTATTTGTATACACACATTTATTTCAATTAGAATGGTCTGTTTACTTGCATGATGCCCTTGATGTGCATCTCAGAAGAAAGATGGTGCTGCTGGCTTTGTTTTTCTAGTTGGATTAACGTGCAGAAAAGAGGAAGGAGGTAGATGTATGTGCTGTTTATTTTTCAAGATTGGTGTTTTATATATACACCAATCATATATAGGTTCAACATTAAAATTTCTTTTGAACTTACATTTGAGTGGTGCTGCAATCTCAGATCCCCAAGTTTTAGATTCATGTATTTTTATCAATTTTTATAGGAACCTTGCAGATCTGCATCCAAGTGACATGAAGGACCTGTTGGTGCTATGGTAGTTTTCCATTGGATCTGAAGGTTGGCATTTTTATTGGAAATATCTTCTATTATCATAGAAGTCATTGACAAGAACAGCATCCCAGTGACACAAAGCAACCTTGCTTATTTCATTTGGTAAAAGAGGAAATATCTTCTATTATTTATTATGTTCATTGCTATAGTAGTCTTATTATTACTAATTGGGCAACCTGGGTCATGATTTGTTGATTTCATAAATCACATCTTCTATATTCAGATCTGGCTATTGAAAATTTATAGAACTCTGTTGAAGTCTATTCGAACTTCATCTTTTGCCTCTCTATCTCTGATCCTTGGAGTGATTCATTTGACTGTGGAGTACATATGTTTGCAAGTCTTCCAAGATGGTGTTGTTCTCTGCTCCTTCATTTTCTATTTGCCTGTAATTTTATATGAAATATTGTTGTTCTTTAGTTCTATCACTTGTATTTAGGTCTCAATCAAAGATAGTTGAATGCAGTTGAATGCATGAACTTGATGTGATAAGTGCTCAAAAAACTTCAAGTGATAAGTGCTCAATGATAAGTGTCTTCTACTGCCAACATTTCTATCTACCTGCTAGCAAAATGAACATTGTCATCTACTGCCAACAAAATGGGGTTCATGTTTGGGGATGGCACTGTCATCTACTGCCAGCAAAATGAACACTCATTTTTATCTACTTCAGTTATGAACCACAATATGTTTCCTGTTAAACATACTATTACTTTCAGTAGAATACATTGTTTTTATTTTATATTTTTAGATGCCTCGGTATTGTCCCTTAAGTGTTTTTAGAATTTTATTACTTCACCCAAGGTTGAAACCAGAAATGAGCCCTTTATCATAGATAAGAGGAGCTTAATGATCTATTCACACTATGGTGGACCAACAATACTGGGGAGGTTGAGAAAAAGGAGCTAAAATCTCAAGTAGAAAAGCATCTAGCCACATCATGGTAGATTAATGAGGCTGGGCATGGTGAACCCAAAAAGTGTCTCAGGAAGCTAAAATATCACATAGAAAAGGCTATCTTCATAACAAAAAGGCAAAAACAGAAGTCAAGAAAAATAAAAGTAGCCATATTCTGCAAGAATCTGAGAGCTCCAGTCAGATGTGGAAGTAGTTCATAAGTTAATCTTTATAAGACCGATGTAAAGAAAAAATCAACTTTGGCTTACAAAGACATAATATAATCACTCCAGTCAGAAACAAATATTCAACACCAAATTGTTTCCCCATTTTTCTGCTTGTTCCCATTTCTCTGATTTAATCTTGAAGCTCTTTACATGTGATATAAAGAGACTAGTGTACAGAGGATAAAAAGGAAACCTACATCAAACAAAATCCCATAGTTGCAATTTCCTTCATCTTCTGCTTAAATAAATCAATATTCAGCAACATAATTGTTGCTTTCATGGCTGCAGATAAAAACCTCCTAAAGACATGAGCTATTCAGCACATGAGGTCACCATCCCCTTAAGTACATTATTGTCATAGAGAAAACATCTATCATGCATTAGTAATTTAGTAGTATCCAGTTGTCCACTTAAATGAATTAAGTATTTCACAGGTTATTCTACATGCAAAGCAGTTATGGATGACTCATACTCTCTCATCCAAAGTTTTGTTATGTAACCAAGTGTCTAGCTCTAATCTGAAATGTATGTACCTGACTATCATAGTTTGTAGGCTTATGTTTTTTATTTTTTGAGAACTCTAGATAGTAGTTGTACCTGTTAAAACATAGCTCTGTCATTTCAGATAACACAAGATGAAAAAGGCCAGATGATAAGTGAAAAGCTTCATATACTTTTAACATCATGTGCACATGATATAGCTCTTGGATAACCTGATCCTCTGTTGCTAAAGATACGATTAGGTAAATTGAACTTGTAAGTGTTTGAGGTTGATGTACCCTTCTGAGGAAAATCCCCTTAGTACTATAAGATCCTTTTATTTACTATTATCAATGGTTGAATGCTACACTTATGTTGCCATTGGACTGATTTTATGAAGTGCACCAATTCACTGATATTAAATTGGTTTCTTTCAAAAGGTGAATTGAGGAATAAGTTCTTTCTTTTTGTTCATCTTTCTATCTTTTTATATCTTCCTCTCTCTATTTGACATAATTTTCCAGTCAATCTTCCTTTTTATAGAAGTGCTTATTTCCAAAAACTTAATTTTATGGGAATGGAAAATTATCAACATCTCCAATGGATGTTAACTGCAAGGGCATTCTTGATGCTAGTTTGATATGAGAAGGTTATTGAAATAATTCTGTAAGTAAACCTGTAAGGAGGATCATCATCATGAGCCTTGTCCCAATAAAAACCTGTAAGGAGGATATTTTTGCAAAAGCCCCTTTTATTTTTTTTTTAAGTTAATGTACATTATGTAAAGGAATTGGCAGAAACCAATTCCCAAGCATTGAACTAGTTGGCCATTCTAGAAATAACTTGTGTTTTGATGCTTGCTTTCTTTTGTACATTTCTTTCCTTCCTATTTATGGTTATGTTGATCAATAACATGTGGCATTTCAGTATTCAGTTGATCAATTTTTTGATTACTTCCAAGCAACTAATATGGATTTCTGTTTACGTCTGTACTTGCTTTTTTTTTGTTATTCTCTTCTATAAGCTGTCTCATGTTCTTTCTCTCATACCAGGCCCATTTATCTTGATTTTCTAGATTAAAATGCCAATGACAAATCTCTTACTTTTTTCTCTGTAGCTCCAACCTTGGGTGAATGGAGCAGTCCCTGATTTGAACAATGCAACTTTAGATCATAAGAGGCTCTTAGAAAGGTTCCAACATGAAACTCTTTTTGTTTTCCCACAGAATTTCATTCTTTTTATAGTCTTTATAGTTTACAGCCTTGTTTTTTCCTAGCTAAACATATAATGTGATTTTTTGTCTCCGCTGAGGAGCATTTTACTAAATTATGAACACGAAGGATCCTCTGCACCAATGTTGGACTAACTAATCTGTTCTGTTGGAGGGTTGCCTGAAGAAATCAAGAAAACTAAAAGCAAACATTGGATTTTTGTTACTGAGAGTGATAAAACACAAGACATAGGCTTTCTGAAAGGTTACATTTTATATCCATTATCCCTCTTTCTGGTATTACAGTAAAAGGAATTTCCAGGTGTCATATTTTGTATATGTAAAATAAAAAAGATTTGTCCCATGTAATCGATGCATACCTCAAGCTTATTGTGCATTTGACACATGGACACATAATTTTCTTTCCTTTCTCTGGAGAAGGTAGACGGTACTGCCCAATTTTTTTACTGAAAAAAAAAACAAGGTATTACAGTCAGAAGAGGAGAGGTGAGGTTCCTCGGCCTTTAAAGGAAAAAGGTTGATGCACAGATAATTGTACCAGTAAACTTTGTTTTCCTAGACCATCCTTTAGGCATTTTCTCTCTGGGCTTCTGAGACTTGTCACATCATCTTCTCAAGGATATATTGTTCCCTTTTGTGTTTTCTGGCTTTGCTAAGTCCCATTTATAATTGTGTCTTCTGTCTGTTCCAACATTCATTATATTTGTTCTCAGGATCACTATTTTTGGTGATTTTTGAAGTCCATTCTAGGAGAAAAATGTGTTGTATCTTTAACTGTTTCCTTGCATATGATGTATGTTTAATTTCTTCGTGAAGAGGCTTGATGAAAAACTTACAATGCATCTTGTTCTTGCCTAAGAAATGAGTGGTCAGAAAGAAATTTACTCTTTTTGTAGTTATCTCAATGTATCATTGTGGGCCGTATGATTGTTGGTTTAGTGTTATAGATTCAACATGGAGTTTGTTGAGTAGCAGCAATAACTTCTTCACAGTATATGATGCTCACATATAGTAGGAAATGATATATCCTCTGATATGCTTGCATTTTTTTGATAAATACATTATCTAGATATGTTTCATTTTAATTGATATGTTGCTGCATATGCATTTAGTCATACTGAATAATGTAATGTGGATGGTACCTATATGGAGTCAGTGATTTGACTGCTTTTCACTTTGTATTTCTTGGTGCCATACCAGATTGACAACATATGGTTTAGCTGAGTTGCAAATTGAAGGGGATGGAAATTGTCAGGTTTGTATCGGCATTGTTTTTGTAGGATGTCAAATTTAGTCAGCATGACTTTTGAAGAGTCCAGTTATGTTTTTGTAGGATGTCAAAACACAGTGAAGTATGCGGTTGTTCCAGATAAAACACTTGATGTTTGTCAATATGTATATTCATATCCCCAAGCAGATACATTCTCTACATTTTTTGCTACGTAACTAAATTTTGGGACATTTGATGGTAGGAGAGGTGTGCATAATGAACTTTCAGAAATAGTGTACTTCTCGATCTTCATCCCCAAGGTTGACCAAAACTAGGTTTAGAGTATTTTGCATTCTTAGAAAACAAAGGACCTAATATCTACTATAAAAGAGTGGTAAACATATAATTCAGCTATTTTCCTTTAGGATAGAAAGTGTAAGAATTGAAGGAGAAGATAAGATGGCCACCTCACAGTTAGATGCCTTTCCTTTGACAATAAAGAAAATGTGATACTGCCATTAGAGTTCCACAACATATGAAGAATAAGAAAACTATTACCAGTTTTTCATGTTTTCCATAGTCTTCTACTTTCAGATAACCGATCATTAAGATCGGTATAAAATTAACCTAAAAATCCATCTTGCCTTAACATTCTTTAATCTTAAGATATGAAAAACTTCAAGGGAGGAGAAACTAGAAAAATGGTAAAAATACATTCTAATGTACTACAATTCCACGTGGTACTTAGTAGAGGGTTGAAAGATGAGGGAAAAAAAACACAGTGTGATATTATCCCCTTTTCTCTATCTCTCTCATGCACCTTCCCCTTCGATAGTTTCCATATTGAAATCCTTAGTTTTGGAAAAGGTGGTAGAGCTTTGTTTTCAGATGAGCTGCCCTTAGTTAGAAAAACTGCATTTTTAGTTTCTTTGACTTTTCAATTGGCCCAGTAGTGTAGTAATATGAACCATGATGGATTGAAAAGATTGCATTCCATGCCACGTAAAATAAATATGGATAAAAGTTCTTTTCTGAATAAACTAAAATCAGATAGAAATCAACAGCAAACATTTGAGCTGCAAGTTTATTTGAAATTTTGAAGCATGAATTGCAATCACATATACCATGGTATATATAAATCAAACTAACAGAAAAATGCAACACATAAGGACTGAATCCATGATAGGTAATTAGGGAAACAGAGTGGAATGATTAAGTGACCCTGCCATTTTATTTACAGAATTATGAAGGCAATCTATGTTCTTCCTCAGCAGTAAAGAATAATCTTATCCTTGGGTCATATGTATTTTTGTCTCTGATCCCTTCCCTAGGTGTTGATTTTGAAAGCATCTATGCTTGCATTCTAGTCCTCTCCTTATTTTTTCATTTGTCTTTCATGGTTGATGCTTACCAAAAGATCAAAATGGATAGCATGTCAGAATGGACTTGATCTTGTTCTTTTCTCCTTCAGCTGAAGCATTTCCAGAAACTATATGAAGGCTATGTTCCGATGAGTTACAAAGGTTACCTGAAGAAGATGAAAAGGTTAGTCTGAAGTTTGCTGTTTGAATTGCATTGTTGAGGTGATTTAGATGGCCACATCATTATCTATTTACTAAAAGCTGTAATTTACTTTTAGATGTGGAGAGTGGGGAGACCTGATGATGAGAACAAGTGAGAATGGCAATATCCGGAGGTGCTTTCAGAACCGCTAGAGTTTGTACAACCAGAACCAGCAATTGCTTCCTGGTGTTTTGATGTTTTGCAGGAGGCAGTTTGATTTCAGCTCTTTCTTTCACACAATTTCAAATGTATGTGTTGTGACTCTTGCATTGCTTTATCTCATATATTAGAGTGGAGCATTTAATTAATCATCAGGGTGTATGGAATCTGAGGGAGTAAAAGTTCTTAAGAATGCAGACCATGCTCTGCACTGTTACTGCATTGGTTGAGAATATCGTTTGGGCTTCATCTCCCTGTGTCACTTTGTTTCTGGTTTTGACATGCCATGAATTCAATGTTGTCTAGTAACAGGCTAACTGATGCAGACGGTCTCTATCTGAACAAAGAAAATGACCTCATCCATGCTATGTGTGCCATTGGCATTGTGGGATGCTTCGTTTTGTTACTTGCCTGACATATTCGGAGCTTCTTTCTCAAACAGGATTTAGTAGTTAGACTTTGATGTTTCAGTTTAGGTGTTGTTTGATTTCTTTAGTTGAACACTATATTTATGGTTTCTCTGTAAAGAGGACATAGTAACAAGTAACTTTTGCAGGAGCATCCACCACTTTAGAACTTATCCCGATTTTTTTTTTGCTAAAAATGTATATATTTTTTTAAAAAATATATTTAAAAAATAGAGACCGATTAGTGACTAAATTAATTCGGTCACTATTCGGTCCCTAAATTAGGGACCGAACAGTGACCGAATAAATCGGTCCCTAATAGTGAACGAATTGATTCAGACACTGTTCAGTCCCTAAATTTAGGGACCGAACAGTGACGGAATTAATTCGGTCCCTAACAGTGACCGAATCAATTCGGTCACTGATAACAACTTTTAGTGACCGATGGAATTCGGTCACTATTTAGTGACCGATTAGTGACCGAAATCCTTCAGTCACAGATTTGTGACTAGAAATTCTCCACCGACGAATTCGGTCACTATTCGGTCTCTAAGTTTTTTAGTAATCGAATAGGGACCAAATAGAGACCGAAAATGTCGGTCTCTAAATGCATTTTTTCTTGTAGTGTACCATAGTAAAGTCCCTACGGGAAGGTTCATATGAGTATGAGATCCCATGGGCATTGGGATAAAATCTTGGAGGTGGACAAGTACCACTAGTTAGGGTGGAGAGTGCTTCTCCCGGTTCTGCGCAGTAACTAAGGTCTATCACTATATTGCCTAGGTGATAGATATGTGTGTGAATGAGATAAGTGTGTGTCCTTCTAGAGGTGGTTTGGAATATGAGTCACGGCATGTAATGAAAATAATATGATTTTGTATATATGTGAAATGTGCATGTGAAAAGTGTGTAAATGATCATGTGAAAATGTGAACTAATGAGATAATATGTGAAATTGTGAACTAATTTATAACTATGTTAAATCCATGTCAAAACAGCAAGCTATTCATGTTTATAAATGTGTTATGAATGTGCGAATGTACATAGAATCCATGATAGGAATACCTTTTCCAATATGTGCAATACCATGATTAACTTATCTTTATAATGTAGCATGAATGGAACAAGTGTTGACTTAAGATAGCATGTTAAAGAATGTGTAGAAAGCATATGATAGGTTTACTTTATTGTAAAAGAGACATAAGGATGTACCATGTATGATAAACTTGTAGAAGTATCATGTATAGGCTCTCTTTTAAAGGTTGTACAATCTATCTTATACTGTAAGGCCGGTGATTTTTGGGTAATTGCTTGTGTGAATAATTTTATTGTGCGTAGTACTTATTTATATGTATTGCATGAATTAGTGTTATGATAATGTATACATTGTATATATGTAGATATCTATATGTGTGTGGTGTATATAGTTCTGCATGTCTTAAGTCTGTTCCGTCAACAGTTGGCGTCAATATCAGTTGACGTTGATTGTGAATCGGCGGCAATATCGATGGACGCCTATTCTGAATTGACGGCAAGAGATGTTGACGTCAATATCCCAAATCAGTTACGTTTTCAGATACGGAAACATCTCTGGAAACTCAGCCTCTTGTTTTAGAAACCGACCCCAACGGCTCTATGCCTTACCCAAACACATCTCCGACCCTTGCCGTTATAAAAACACCCTCGTTGGCCGATCTGACTCCTTTTGACTCTTTGTCAAAAACCCTAATATTCTATGTGCGAAACCCCGACTTGGACCTCTGAAATCCGGCGACTGGCGACTTCATCTGGCGTTCTACAATGACTGGAGAGGAGTTAATACATTCGGGAACGACTTCCCCACACTGGTGTGCTGAGGAGATCAACATAGAAACCGGGTGAAGGTGGATTTGAGGAGTCTTTGGTTCAGGCCAAGGAGGGCTTCTTCGACTCAAATCATCGATTGAGAAATTTTCTACAGGCAAGTACCCCATCCACATAATCCCTACATATGTCTAATAGGTCCCAAGAATTTTTACAGATTTTTCTCGTGTCCTGGAAACCCCATTCACATAGTCTTTTAGGTGTGCAGTATGTGTTTTTCACAGACAGGAACTTAACGGCGGGATCCCTTGCCGTTAAGATCCTGAACTGGCGACACCCTATGATGCCGTTAACATGAGTAAACGGCCATACCCTTGTCGTTGAGTTCCTCAGGCAAGAGCAGTGGACTGTCTGCCTTTGTAAGCTATTTTTTCAGATTTCTGCGCATGAGGATACATGAAAAATTTTATATGTTATGTATTATGTGTAGTGGAGCATGTTGTATAATTTCTGTGAAATTTCGTTAAGTGTATTAATTATTAAAATTTTGAAATACATGTTAAACATGTTCTGAATATTGTAAATTACTGTTTATGTTATCCTTGTAGAATTTGAGTGTCCAAAATTTTCTGTGGTGCTTAAATCGATGTTAGAGCATGTTGTTAAAATTTGGAAATTTTCTGATGACTATGTAAATTTATATATTTTCTGAACTGAAATATAGTGAGCATGTTTTATTAGTGTAGAAATTCAGATAAATAATGTAAAAACAGTAAAATTCTTAGAAATTGACCTATGCTTAGAAATGTCATTTTTCATGTATAGAATAAATTTTAAGTCCAAATGATGATATTCCATTCTACTTTGACTATTTTAATCTTATGTAATACCACTATTAGAAGTTTCATAAACTGTGTATAACTCAGAAAAATGCAAAATTTGGTATGCATGATGATTAACCTGTAATAGATTTTTGGTTAAAATTTTGTAATGAAATGATGACAGTGACTATATATTCCGATTTCATGTGACCTATTGATAGATTAAAACATGTTAATGTGGTAGATATTAAAAATCTGAAATTTTCAGCATGATTAGACTTATTTTGAAGATTTTAAATTCTGAAAACAGTAGTGCCATGCTAGGTAATACTGAAGTATGTGAAAATATGAACATAGTATAAATATGATAAACTGTGCATTAAGTGTGTGTTAAAAGTTTGGAAAATGTGTAATTGTGCCAATGGGTGACACTGCTACCTTAGAGAGCTGTGAAACTATACTGTGGTAAAGTCCCCTCAGAAAAGTTCAAAGTGTGTGATGTCCCACGGGCATTGGGATTAAATCTTGGAGGCGAACAAGTATCGCTGGTTAAGATAGAAAGTGCTTCTCCCGGTTCTGCACAGTAACTAAGATTTATCACTGAAATGCCTAGGTGATAGATATGTGATGTGATTAGTGTGTGTCCTTCTAAAAGGTGGTTTGGGCTATGTGTCACGGCATTTAATAAATGTGAACTTGTGTTTAAGTGGAAGTGAATGTGTAAATTGTGAAATTGTGTAAGTGATCATGTTTTAGTATGAATTCTTGTGACATCATGTAAATTGATAACTTCTTAAATGATTATAATATGTACTTAGCAAAACATCAAATTTTTCATCAGTATAAATGTGTTATTCATGTGAAAATGCTTTTAGAATCCATGTTAGAATTATCTCTTATTTATGTGTACAAACTCCATGTTTAAAATGACTAATGTTTAGCTTGTAAGTGTGTGAATGTGGCTAAATGAGTTTATAGGGTGTTTGGTTGCACTTTTGTAGCAGTTTTCTCTCTTAAATTTAAAAAAGAAAGAGGAGAAACATCTTAACATGTTTGGTAAGCAATTTTGTTTTTTAAAGTGAAAATTCTACCCTGTACAAATCTCTCTCAAAATAAAAGCAAGTCATAACCTGTTTTTTTTTAAACTACACTCACAGCTCTCTCCTTCCCGTCTCTCTCCCCCCCCTCCCGTCTCCCCCCCCCTTCCTGTCTCCCCCCCACCCGCCTGCATCCCCCCCCCTTCCTATCTCCCCCCACCCACCGCGTCACCCCCCCCTTCCCGTCTCCCCCCCCTTCCTGTCTCCCCCCCAACCCGCCGGCCTCCCCTCCTTCCCGTCTCTCTCCCCCCCCTCCCATCTCCCCCCCTTCCTGTCTCCCCCACAACCCGCCGGCCTCCCCCCCCTCCCCTCCTTCCCGTCTCTCTCTCCCCCCCCCCCTCCCGTCTCCCCCCCTTCCTGTCTCCCCCCCAACCTGCCGGCGTCCCCCCCCCCCTCCTCATTTCCGGCGCCCCCCCTCCTCATTTCTGGCGCCCCCCCCCCCCCCCCTTGCCGGCTTGCACCCCCCCCTTTCCGGCGCCTCCCCCCCCACCCCCTGCTGACCCCGCCGGCGTCCCCCCCTCCTTTCCGGTGCCCCCCTTGCCGGCTCGCCCCCCCCCCCCCCTCCTTCACAACGCCTCCCCCCCCCCCTTTGCACCGCCCCTCCCCCGCCTAGCTCCCCCCCCCTCCGGCAGCCCCCCACCCGGCCTGCGCCCCCCTCCCCTCCCGCCCACAGGAGCTCCCACTCCCCTCCCAAACAGATCAACATAAATTTTAAAATTTTTGATTTTTTTACCAAACAGATAACATCATATTTTTATAACTTTAAATTTAAAGTTAAAAGAGAATTCAACCTCATTTTTTAGATAGAAATAGTTTTTTTTTTTTAATTGCTCCCAAACACCCTATTAGTTTAATATATTGAAAAGTGTGTAGAAAGTATGTGATAGGCTTTAAGTTATTGAAAATTTTGTATAAGACTTCCATGTGTAACCTGTGTTGAAATTATGTTTAGGAATTTTACTTTAGTTAACTGTTAAATCCATGTTTATATGTTATTGTGTAGTATGAAAATGTGAAGGTTATGTGATGCATGTAAGTTTAGTGTGTTACTTGTTGAGTTCTTTTGAACTCATTCTTGCTTCGATGTACAGGTGCACAAATTACTACTTTTTCCGAGGAGATCGTTAGGAGTGACTCGGAGCGGAAGTAGGAGACCTTGTTTAGATTCAGCATTGCATTTTCATTTTCATAAGTATGTATAAAGACTCTGCGTAGTCTTATGTGGACATTTTATTTAGTTTACTTCTAAATTATGAAAAGTTTAGTTTGTTTTCTTCTATATGGACTGTGAATAGAATGTGGATGATGGAATAAGAGTTACTTTTCAGTCATATTCAATTCCGCTGTTATGTGAATGTATTTATGTATATTCCAGCCTATTATATAATTGTTGGGTAAATGTCCCACTGTAGCGGCGTTCATTATATCGATGAGGGTTGGTATAACCGTATCGGTATAAGGAGGGTCATTACAGAGATTGGTATCAGAGAGACAAGGCTGAAATTGTACATAAATATACACATAGACCATCATCTTCATTGTATGCTAAGTCTGTGTAGATTGTCCACATATGGATAGTTAGGAATTAGATAGCCTAGTTTTAAATTGTGATTAAATTATTTTGCAGGCTATGGCTTCACGTGGTAGGCGTGGTGTTCCTGCTCATGAGGGTGAGCTGAGGAGAGATGAGCTTAGGCATGAGGATCAGGGTGAGCAGCAGGCCCAGCACCCCAGGGTCCTGTGCTTCCCCCACCGCCACCAGTAGACTATGGAGTGTTCATGCAGGGTTTAGTGCAGATCATGCAAACGCAGGCTCACACCCAGGCTGCACTCCAGGCTCAGCTGGAGGCTCAGGTTAGAATAATAAGATAAAGTAGTTTGTTTTATTAAATGCATGTTTGATATGTTGTATATGTTGCTTATGATGCTTGTTGTAGCAGGCTCAGGTGCCAACTCCCCAGGCTGACCATGGTGGACCCTCCATCATGGAAAGGTTTAAGAGGATGTCGCCACCCTCTTTTAAGGGGGAGAGCGATCCGTTATTAGCTGAGAGCTGGATGACGGAGATTGAGAAGATCTTCCGGGCTATTAGGTGCGCTGAGGATGATAAGGTCACTTTAGCCACCTATATGCTATAGGTATGTGTAAATTAATTTGGTGGTTAATTCTTTAAGTATAAATTATGTTGATTGGTCCTTATGGATGGTTTTGGCAGGAGCGAGCCGACGTGTGGTGGTCCTCGTTGCTGCGTACTCGGTTCGAGGATGGTGCTGTGGAGGTTGGTTGGGATGAGTTCGTGAGGCTATTGCGAGCCAAGTTTGTTCCGGAGCACATCCAGGACAAGATGGAGCAGAAATTTCTCTCGTTGACTCAGGGCTCCATGACCGTACTAGAGTATGAGGCTAGGTTTACAAAATTATCAAAGTATGCTCCCCATATAGTAGCTGATGAGCGCAGGAAGGCGAAGAAGTTCGTGATGGGGCTGAGACCATCACTGAGGACGAGGTTGGTGGCTTTCGATCATCGTACCCTTGAGGCAGCACTTAGCGCGGCGTGTCAGTAGGAGGGAGAGATGGAGCAGTATCTAGAGGAGAAGAAGGCTTCTCAGAAGAGGCCAGCAACTCCATTTCAGAGGCAAGAGAGAAAGAAGGCGACTTTTCAGTCACCGCAGTGTCCCGTGGCATCGTGAAGCAGTCAGGTATCTTCTCAACGTTCCCCTAATGGTAAGAAGGAGTGTCCTCATTGCGGGAGGGCACATGGTGGTACGGAATGTTGGAAGCTGGCGGGGAAATGCTTGAAGTGCGGGAGCAATGAGCATAGGATCAAGGATTGTCCGAGGCTTCAGTAGGGAGTCCAGTGTGGACCAGCCCTAGCAGCAGCAGCAGCAGCAGCGCCAGCGATGGGATGACCAGGGAGACCTCGAGCCTCGGCTCAAGTGTTTGCGTTAGCTCGTGAGGACGCTGAGCAGGCGGATCACGTCATCGAAGGTACGGTTCTATTCTTAGGTGTTCAGGCTCGGGTTTTGTTCGATACAGGTGCTACCCACTCGTTCATTTCCGAGCGTTTTGCTAGGCAGTTGGCCTTAGAGTCAGGGATAGAGTCTGAGGATTTAGAAGTCCCTTTGTCTGTGCACACACCTGCTGGTACGATATCGACTAGGAAGTGTATTCTGTCTTTACCAGTGTGCATTGAGGATAGAGTCCTAGAAGGGTGTTTCTTTTTGCTATAGATGAAGGACTATGATGCTATTCTTGGTCTAGATTGGCTAGAGGAGCACTATGCGTTAGTAGATTGTCGTGGGAAGAAGATCGTTTTTCGCATTCCTGGTGAGGATGAATTTTCTCATCCTTTGCCAAGAAACTTGGCAGGGAAGTTTGTCATCTCTGCCATGAGGGTGATGAGAATGGTAAACAAGGGTTGTGACGCTTTTCTTGCCAGTGTGGTATTAGTACCCAAGGCTGATGAGTCACTTACTCTTGCGGTGATTGATGTAGTGCGGAAGTTTCCAGATGTTTTTCCTGATGATTTATCTGGATTGCCACCGGCTAGAGAGATAGAGTTCACTCTAGAGTTGCTTCCAGGTACCTCTTCTATCTCGAAGGCACCTTATTGGATGGCACCTGCAAAATTAGCAGAGCTAAGAAAGCAGTTGCAGGATTTGTTAGATAAGGGATTTATTCGCCCTAGCGTTTCCCCTTGGGGCGCACCTGTCTTATTCGTGAAGAAGAAGGATGGGTCACTTAGGTTATGCATCGATTATAGGAAGCTCAACCAAGTGACGGTGAAGAACAGGTATCCCTTACCTCAGATTGATGATTTGTTTGACCAGCTGCAAGATGCATCAGTCTTTTCTAAGATTGATTTATGGTCTGGTTATCATCAGTTGAGGATTAGGAGTGAGGATGTGTCCAAGACAGCTTTTAGAACCCGTTATGGACATTATGAGTTTTTGGTCCTTCCTTTTGGTCTGACCAACTCCCTTGCAGCGTTCATGGATCTCATGAATAGGGTGTTTAGATCGTATCTAGATAGTTTTGTGGTAGTTTTCATTGATGATGTGCTGATCTACTCTCCGGATGAGGCCACACACCGTCAGCATTTGAGGATAGTATTAGAGGTTCTTTGTGAGCACAAGCTGTATGCCAAATTCAGAAAGTGCGATTTTTGGTTGCGCGAGGTTCATTTCCTTGGGCATGTTATCTCCGGTGCTGGTGTAGCAGTGGATCCAGCGAGGGTCCAGGCTGTTATGGATTGGGAGATTCCTAAGACTCCTTCGGAGATTCGGAGTTTTCTGGGTTTGGCGGGTTATTATCGGCGATTCATTGAGGGATTTTCATCCATCGCTGCACCATTGACTCAGCTAACCAGGAAGGGAGTAAAATTTGTCTGGTCTGAGGAGTGTGAGAGTAGTTTTCAATTATTGAAGACTAAACTCACATCGGCGCCTGTGTTAGTTTTACCGAGTGGTGTAGAGAGTTTTGCTATCTGCACGGATGCATCTCGGTTTGGCCTTGGCTGTGTATTAATGCAGCAAGGAAGGGTAGTAGCGTATGCTTCTCGTCAATTGAAGGAGCATGAGCGAAACTATCCGACTCATGATCTTGAGCTTGCGGCAGTGGTTCGTGCACTGATGATCTGGAGGCACTATATTTATGGTGTCAGATTTGAGGTGTTCACTGACCACAAGAGCCTAAAGTATCTTTTCTCCCAAAAGAAATTAAACCTTAGGTAGAGAAGATGGATTGAATTCCTGAAGGACTATGACTTTGACCTCCAGTATCATCCTGGAAAGGCGAATGTCGTAGCGGATGCCCTTAGTAGGAAGAGGTCGTCTCTCCAGCAGGATTGGAAGATGTTGGAGGATGCAGCGTGTGCGATGACTGAGTTAGAGCCATCATTGTGCCAGGCTTTTGTAGCTCAGTTGTCCATTAGGTCTTCGGTGTTGGATGAGGTGATCGAGCAACAGAAAGCCGACCCTAGACTCCAAGAGTTAGTGGGCAAGGCGGGCATTTCTCGTGATGAGGATGGTGTAATTAGATTCCATCACCGTGTTTGTGTTCCTGACATCGTGGATGTCCGTGAGCATGTATTAGCCGAAGCCCATAGGTCTAGATTCTCTATTCATCCGGGTAACACTAAGATGTACCAGGATTTGAAGAGATCTTTTTGGTGGGCTGGCATGAAGAGAGATGTAGCAGAATTTGTGTCTAGATGTCTAGTTTGCCAGCAAGTGAAGGCCGAGTGGTAGTGACCATCTAGTCTTATGCAAAAGATGGAGATCACCGTTTGGAAGTGGGAAGCTGTCACTATGGATTATGTTACGGGTTTACCTCGATCTAGATGAGGTAATGACTCGATTTGGGTAGTGGTAGATAGATTCTCGAAAACTGCGCATTTCTTGCCTATGAAGAAGAAGCAGTCAGTAGAGAGTTTAGCTAGATTGTATGTTAGTAGTATTATTAGATTGCATGGAGTACCGAAGTCGATCATTTCGGATCGAGACCCGAGATTTACTTCGAGATTATGGAAGGGTCTTCAAGATGCGTTAGGTTCGTAGTTGAAGCTCAGTTCGGCGTTTCATCCCCAGACAGATGGACAGTCTGAGAGGACTATCCAGATGCTCGAGGGTATGTTAAGGGCGTGTGTTCTGGATTGGAAGGACGATTGGGAACGCCATTTACCTTTAGTGGAGTTCACATATAACAACAGTTTTCATGCGAGCATTAGTATGGCTCCATTTGAGGCTTTGTATGGTAGGCCCTGTAGATCTCCTTTGTGTTGGGAGGAGACATGCGATAGGCAGTTGATAGGTCTGGAGTTAGTTCAGGAGACTTCGGATAAGGTTCAGTTGATTAGGAAGAGGCTTGTTGCGGTACAGGATAGGTAGAAGAATTATGCCGACAATAGGAGGAAGGATTTAGAGTTTGCAGTAGGTGAGCATGTCTTTTTAAAGATTTCGCCTACTCGTGGTGTAGTTAGATTTGTCAGGCATGGTAAGTTAAGTCCTAGATTTATTGGCCCGTATGAGATTCTCAGACGATTGGGCAGTGTGGCATACGAGCTAGCTTTACCCCCAGCGTTAGCTAGTGTCCATCCTGTTTTCCACGTTTCTATGCTCAGGAGGTATGTCAGAGATCCATCTCATGTTATTAGTCATGAGCCAGTGGAGATCCAGCCAGATCTTTCTTATGTGGAGCAACCAGTAGCTATTCTTGACCGGAAGGTTCAACACCTCCGAAACAAGAGCATTGCGTCAGTGAAAGTCTTATGGCGCAACCTCTCGCGAGAGGAGGCTACTTGGGAGCTTGAGGATGCAATGAAGAAGAAGTATCCTCAGCTATTTGAATAGAGTTGGTCTAACTTCGAGGACGAAGTTTCTTTAAGGGGGAGAGGGTGTAAGGCCCGTGATTTTTGGGTAATTACTTGTGTGAATAATTTTATTGTGCGTAGTACTTATTTATATGTATTGCATGAATTAGTGTTATGATAATGTATACATTGTATATATGTAGATATCTATATGTGTGTGGTGTATATAGTTCTGCATGTTTTAAGTCTGTTCCGTCAACCAGTTGGCGTCAATATCAGTTGACGTTGACTATGAATCGGCGGCAATATCGATGGACGCCTATTCTGAATTGACGGCCAGAGATGTTGACGTCAATATCCCAGATCAGTTACGTTTTCAGATCCGGAAACATCTCCGGAAACTCAGCCTCTTGTTTTAGAAACCGACCCCAACGGCTCTATGCCTTACCTAAACACATCTCTGACCCTTGCCCTTATAAAAACACCCTCGTGGGCTGATCTGACTCCTTTTGACTCTTTGTCAAAAACCCTAATATTCTATGTGCGAAACCCCGACTTGGACCTCTAAAATCTGGCGACTGGTGACTTCATCCGGTGTTCTACAATGACTGGAGAGGAGTCAATGCAACCAGGAACGACTTCCCCACACTGGTGTGCTGAGGAGATCAACACAGAAACCGGGTGAAGGTGGATTTGAGGACTCTTTAGTTCAGGCCGAGGAGGGCTTCTTCGACTCAAATCATCGATTGAGAAATTTTCTACAGGCAAGTACCCCATCCACATAATCCCTACATGTGTCTAATAGGTCCTAGGAATTTTTACAGATTTTTCTCGTGTCCTGGAACCCCATTCACATAGTCTTTTGGGTGTGCAGTCTGTGTTTTTCACAGACAGGAACTTAACGGCGGGATCCCTTGCCGTTAAGATCCCGAGATGGCGGCACCCTATGTTGCCGTTAACATGAGTAAACGGCCATACCCTTGCCGTTGAGTTCTTCAGGCAAGAGCAGTGGACTGTCTGCCTTTGTAAGCTATTTTTCCGGATTTCTGCGCATGAGGATATATGAAAAATTTTATATGTTATGTAGTATGTGTAGTGGAGCATGTTGTGTAATTTCTGTGAAATTTCGTTAAGTGTATTAATTATTAAAAATTTTGAAATACATGTTAAACAAGTTCTGAATATTGTAAATTATTGTTTATGTTATCCTTGTAGAATTTAAGTGTTCGAAATTTTCTGTGGTGCTTAAATCGATGTTAGAGCATGTTGTTAAAATTTGGAAATTTTCTGATGACTATGTAAATTTATATATTTTCTGAACTGAAATACAGTGAGCATCTTTTATTAGTGTAGAAATTCAGATAAATAACGTAAAAACAGTAAAATTCTTAGAAATTGACCTATGCTTAAAAATGCCATTTTTCATGTATAGAATAAATTTTAAGTCCAAATGATGATATTCCATTCTAGTTTGACTATTTTAATCTTATGTAATACCACTGTTAGAATTTTCAGAAACTGTGTATAACTCAGAAAAATGCAAAATTTGGTATGCATGATGATTAACCTGTAATAGATTTTTGGTTAAAATTTTGTAATGAAATGATGACAGTGACTATATATTCCGATTTCATGTGACCTATTGATAGATTAAAACATGTTAATGTGGTAGATATTAAAAATCTGAAATTTTCAGCATGATTAGACTTATTTTGAAGATTTTAAATTCTGAAAACAGTAGTGCCATGCTAGGTAATACTGAAGTATGTGAAAATATGAACATAGTATAAATATGATAAATTGTGCATTAAGTGTGTGTTAAAAGTTTGGAAAATGTGTAATTGTGCCAATGGGTGACACTGCTACCTTAGAGGGCTGTGGAACTGTACTGTGGTAAAGTCCCCACGGAAAAGTTCAAAGTGTGTGATGTCCCACGGGCATTGGGATTAAATCATGGAGGCGAACAAGTATCGCTAGTTAGGGTGGAGAGTGCTTCTCCCGGTTCTGCGCAGTAACTAAGATTTATCACTGAAATGCCTAGGTGATAGATATGTGATGTGATTAGTGTGTGTCCTTCTAAAAGATGGTTTGGGCTATGTGTCACAGCATTTAATAAATGTGAACTTGTGTTTAAGTGGAAGTGAATGTGTAAATTGTGAAATTGTGTAAGTGATCATGTATTAGTATGAATTCTTGTGACAACATGTAAATTGATAATTTCTTAAATGATTATAATATGTACTTAGAAAAATAGCAAATTTTTCAAGAGTATAAATGTGTTATTCATGTGAAAATGCTTTTAGAATCCATGTTAGAATTATCTCTTATTTATGTGTACAAACTCCATGTTTAAAATGACTAATGTTTAGCTTGTAAGTGTGTGAATGTGGCTAAATGAGTTTAGTTTAATATATTGAAAAGTGTGTAGAAAGCATGTGATAGGCTTTAAGTTATTGAAAATTTTGTATAAGACAATTTCCATGTGTAACCTGTGTAGAAATTATGTTTAGGATTTTTACTTTAGTTAATTGTTAAATCCATGTTTATATGTTATTGTGTAGTATGAAAATGTGAAGGTTATGTGATGCATGTAAGTTTAGTGTGTTTGGTGTTACTTGTTGAGTTCTTTTGAACTCATTCCTGCTTCGGCGTATAGGTGCAGAGATTACTACTTCTTCCCAGGAGATCATTAGGAGCGACACGGAGCGAGAGTAGGAGACCTTGTTTAGATTCAGCATTGCATTTTCTTTTTCATAAGTATGTATAAAGACTCTGCGTAGTCTTGTGTGGACATTTTATTTAGTTTACTTCTAAATTATGAAAAGTTTGTTTTGTTTTCTTCTATATGGACTGTGAATAAAATGTGGATGATGGAATAAGAGTTACTTTTCAGTCATGTTCAATTCTGCTGTTATGTGAATGTATTTATGTATATTCCAGCCTATTATATAATTGTTGGGTAAATGTCCCACTATAGCAGCGTTCATTATATCAATGAGGGTTGGTATAACCGTACCGGTATAAGGAGGGTCGTTACATATACGCATTAGTTGTTTTGTTTAGAAGGTAAAATGTCCATGTGATGCATGTATGCTTAATGTGAATGTAATTACTTACTGAGTCTTTTAGACTCACTCTTGCTTCGGTGTACAGGTGCAGGTATCTCTACTTCTTCTAAGGAGTCAGTCAGGAGTGACTCGGAGCGAGAGTAGGAGATCTTGTGGAAATATCGGCGTTGTAGTTTATTTTCATAAGTATGTAATAAAGGACGTCATGTATTTAAGTTGTGGACAATGTATTTGATTTAAATTTCAGTTATGGGAACTTTAGTTCTTTCTTGTACTATATAGACTGTGGATAAATGTGGATGATGGAAATAATAAATTTACATTTAGTTCTTTTATTCCGTTGTTATGTGTTCATATTTGTGTACGTCTCAGCCTATTGAATGTGTTGGGTAAATGTCCCACTATGGCGACGCTTTCTATATCGATGTGGGTTGGTATAACCATACCGGTATAAAGAGGGTCGTTACATGACTTGATTGATTTGATAGTTTGATTCATTTGAAAATGGCCAATCTCGATCAATTATTATATACTCTGTTGTAAATCCTTGTATGAACATTTCCTTATTATTATGACTTGATGATCCTTTGGATCTGTCTTGATAACATCATGACTTGAATTGATATCTTGCAATTTGCAACTCTTGACTTGATATAAGCATGATTCCTGTTCATACACGAAATTCTATCTATTATCCTTGAAATTTTGCTTGTTAAATTGTAATTACTTATACTTTGCCCGCATGTTGAGATGTAATTCCTACTGGGCTAGTTTGCTCATAAACCTATCTAACATCTTCAAGTGATTTGAAAACAAGGCAAGCATACGGCAGATTCATGTGTGTTGGGCATGGATTACCTTAGAGGAGTTTTATTATTGTCATTAGATGTGGAAGTCCTATCTTGTTACAAGATGTATGGACATATCATGACAATTCTAGGTAACCCTTGAGGGGTGGATTTGTGAGGAGTGTTTTCTTTTAAAATTAGAGATTGTATAACCCCATTTCTATGAAAGAATCAAGTTATGGTTAATCTTATTGTGAATTATGTGATGGAGGAGCTTTTGGTAATGGCATGGTGCCCCATGTGTTGGAAAAGGTAAATCTGAAGATGGTAAGTCTCACCAAACCAACTTGGGTGTATCTGTCGACACTTATTGTGAGACCCCCGAATTTTGTGCATTTAATATTGATTTTTTGGTGCATATTATAAATATTTACTCACTGTGTATAATATATGTTATTCTTGTGTGTGTATATTATATTTATTTATTCGGTGCATAGTATATGTAAATAATGTAGTGCATATGGTATGTAATTATTATTGTATATCTTATAAGTACATATGAAGTTATTTTGTACATGTAATATATTTAAATGTGCATGCATTATCAAATTGTTGAAGTACATGGTATAGTTATTTAAATCTATGCGAGTGGTATATAATTACGATGTGTACCAATATATATATATATATATATATATGCATATGACGTCTACTTATTTTTGTACCCATTAAACTGTTTATGATGTATTTGCACATCTATTTGGATGTACATCTATTTTCTAGCTGAACTGTAGGTTGGCGGCAACATGCCTATTGATAATTGCATAATTATTGATGATAATCATGATATTTTATTATCTTATGGTCCTTAGTTTTATATTAATCTAATACTATTTTATTACAAAAATGATAATTTGATTAAATCCTTGTATGTGCTTTGTTTGCAGGATAATGGGCCACTCAACAAGGATTTGCTAATGGACCAAGATGGATAAAAGATAATAAGGAGAGATTATAATTTTACAATATTTTTCATTTCCCTCTCTCTTTTTTTTTTCAATTTTCAAAACTCTCTCTCATTTTAAAATCCCTCTCTATTTTCAAAACCCTTCCCATTAATTCCCTCTTCTTTCCTCTCTTCTTTCTATCTATATTTTATAGATCTCTCTCCTCCCTTCTCCTCCGATATCTTCTCCCCCCCTTCCCTTCTTCTATTCTTCTTCTTCTTCTCTTCTTCCTCTCTCCCGATCTCTTTCGTCTCGTCTCTCTCTGCCCGTACAGGTGCGCTCGCCCGCCAGCCGACTTGCGTGCCCCGCCGGCGCATGCCCAAGCCCACTCCTGTGCACGCCCGAGCCCCGCGTGGACACCCCGCCTGCACTCGTCACCCGCGCTAGGCCGCCTGCGCATGCCCGAGCCCCGCGCGGACACCTCGCCTGTGCCCGCCCAAGCCGCACCTACTACAGCCTCACCTGTGCTGCCCACGCCGCGCCTGCACCAGGCCTGGCCAAGCCGCCTTCCTCCACGTCGCATGCTTTTGCATGCAACGTGTGTGAGAGGTAGCAAAATTGTTGTTACTGTAGCATTTTTCTACAGTGCACCCCTTCTCCTCTCTTTCGTTTTCTATTCTCTCTCTTATTTCTCTCTCTCTTCTCATCCTCTCTTCTCTCTCTATCTATCCTCTCTCTCTCTCTCTCTCTCTCGTTCTCTTTCTCCATACGTTGTTTTAGGTTTTTTTTGTATTGTGTTAAACCCTTAATTTTATTGTCATAATGTTAATTAGTCTTCTCCCTCTCTTTCTTCTAATATGTCTCTATTTAGTTTATAGTTAATTTTGGTCAAACTAATTTCACAATTACTTCTAAAATTCTCAACACATTTTTCTAATCAAAGAAACTCAAAGCTTTCAAAGTTAATAATCTTTTTCCCCGTGGATTCGACTCGACCTCATCACTTAACTATTGTTGAAATATTTTGTGTAAGCCGATAATTTTTATGATTGTTAGCCACGTGTTTAACGACGCATTCGTGGGCTATCAATTTTTGGCGCTGTTGCCGGGGAATTAGTTTTTTAGTTTTGATAATCTTTGTATCTTTTCTATATATTCATGCTAACATTTTCTTTCTTTTTGCTGGTGTCAAATAGAAATTGAAAAAAAAGCCTAAAAATTACAGAAATGGAAAATCTGTCAGAAATCTGTCAGTGAAAGCAAGATCTGTAAGTAAAGGTTCTGTTTTGAAAAAAAAAATTCCAAAAATTGTAGAAAAAAAAATCAGAAAAAGGTAAGTTGTGATGAGTTCCCTTCTCTCTCTCACTCTTTCCATTTGTTTTAATTTCCAAAAGAACGAGGGATTGCGTTGGAGGTAAGTACCCTTAAAACCCTCTTAATTGAGTTTCCTTTTCCTAGTTGCCATGTTTAGATAATTAAATAATAATAATCATTCACTTGAATCCAATAAAAAGATGTCATGTCAAGATTA
Organism: Colocasia esculenta; assembly: GCA_014218235.1. Classification (NCBI taxonomy): domain Eukaryota; kingdom Viridiplantae; phylum Streptophyta; class Magnoliopsida; order Alismatales; family Araceae; genus Colocasia; species Colocasia esculenta. Next base: position 126,467,219 of record CM024755.1, on the reverse strand, counting down.
TAAATTTTCCATCTTTAGGACATACATCATTTAGACTTTCATCTTTAGGTAATTTTCTTTTTGAAAAGTTTTCTTTCTTGTCAAAGGTTGCAGGAGGCAAGGTGAGAATTTTGCAACTTTCTTAAAAAAAAAATGATCATGCATTACCATGTTTGCATTGAACCCCTCCCTTATTTGAATTTGTGGTGTGCAAATCATTTCTAAAATACTTTAAGGGCAATATCCTTAACAAAGATAAGGTGGGGATTTCATCACCCTTCCTTGGCCCAAAAACAACCACCATTGCACACACTAACCCAAGCCCAATAAAAGAAAGTAGAAACTTGACCTAAGGTTCGCTTTGAGACTTAGGCCCACTATCAAGTTTGGAGACTGGTATCTAAGGCTAGAGGTTCATAGGCAAACGCCTAAGTGGATAAGTGGTTACTTAATTAGGTCTCTGTGAGAGCAGGGGGAGCCTTCCACTTTCCCACCTCTTACCGGGCCAGTTAATGGGCTTGAGAGTGGATTTAAGCTAGGCCTCAGTTGATTATTGAGAAATCAATTTTTTATGTCCCAGGGAACCATAGGTGTCATAGGATTAATTGTTTGCTAACTTATTTCAAAACAATAAGAAAAATATATTAAAAAATATAAATAAAACAAAAAAAGGGATTTATGTGGGTTGATAATAATGGTTATGAAATTGGCACATCAATTGGGCAAATTGGGTCAGCCCATTATGGTATTCACTCTCAACCTAACCCATCTTATTCATCAAACCATACTTACCTGGCCAATGGTTCCAAATGGACTCAAGTCTGTCATCTTCATGGTCACCCAGTTACAAATCACATGCATGATTCAAGATGGAGGAAATATGTTGACCCACTTTACACCTCATCTCCTCCCTCAACCCAAAAACAAACCCAAAATTTTCAAGTGTTATCCACACCCACTCCTTATTCAAAGGTTGACCAAGGTGTCACTCCTGAGAAATTAAGTTTACTCTACCAAGATCCTCAAGGAGAGATTCAAGGACCCTTTCTAGGTGCCAAAATCATATCATGGATTGATCAAAAAATTTTTGGCATTGATCTGCCTGTGTGCTTAGAAAATGCTCCTGAAGGCACACATTTTCAACAACTTGGAGAAGTAATGCCACATTTGACACATAGAGATCAACCTATTTTGGCCCAAGCCCAAAGTCCACCTATCCACAACTTTCAACATTGGGCTCAATTCCTAATTGATATTCATGATAAAAGCCATCATGAGGGACAAGATGCATATCCACAGCCCACTCATTCATCTCCCTCTCAATCAGGCCTCTTTGATGATCAATTTGGGAAATTTATGCAAAACTTCCATGATAATCAACAAGTCTTTGAGCAAACATTCACCCAACAACAACAAGAATTAGAGCAATCATTTGTCAAAACTGACCTCCTGATTACTCAACTGATGGAAATTAGAAGGAGGCAAGAAAACCAATCACCATGTCAACCCATTGATAATCATGAACATCATTATCTTGATTGTGACTAACAATTTGACTCTCAAATTCCATTCGAAACTTCTCAGTCCACTATGATTGTGGATATGCCCACTTGGAAAATGAGAGATAATATTAATGAGTCAAATCAAGAGGAGATGGGTGCCACTAAAAATCAATCCATAGTCTTGGCCCAACTTGAAACTGACCATCAAGAAGACTCCATCCATAATGTCATATTTGAGGAAAGCTCTAGTGAGTTTGCTGAACTCAACTTGGGGGGAGAAGAGAAAGAATGTCATCTAAATGTTGGGTCCAAGTTTGATGTGACATTGTTTCAAGTGGGTGACGAAGAAGAGGTGAGTGTGGAGAAAGAGTTGGGCGTAATCATCAATCATTCTTCTTGGTTAAAAGAAGAATTAGAAATTCTGCTTGAAGTCCACATTGACTGGGTCTCTCTTGATTTCGAGAAAGACATGGAACTCCTACCTCTCCCTGACCTTGGCAAATCCAATATGTTTGTGGACATGCTACCATTAGCTGATTGGTCAACTACACTTGAGCCTTTTAAGAATCCTTGTGTTGAAAGTCATATCCATTTCATTATAGATCATGCTACTATCTTTGACACAAGTCAGCCTGTAGAGTTCAAACAATCCTCTGAGCATTCAACTCAATCTGACCTCAACATCATGAAAGAGGATCTGAAAATGGAAGTTGTGGGTGACAATAGTGAAAATAATAAAGTCCAAATTGAAGGGCGCAATGCACACAAAGATCTTAATAAGGAAGAGGAATTTTTTGCAATGAATGATATAAATGTCAACATCACAAATGAAGGGGAAACTAATGTCCGCATTGATGTGTTCAACACATATAAAGACCTTAAGTGCATAAATGAATATTTCTTAATTGAAAATATGATCTTAAATGCCCCAATTTCTCTATCCTTTACTGATCTGCAAGGTACGTTTGAACCACTTGACCTACCATGGCTGGTGATGCCTTACAAAGCAAGAATTTGGCGTCAATTGATTGGGGGTGTTACGTGAGCCTATTACCTCTATGTGTCTGGCTGAAGACATTAAACTTAGCGCTTATTGGGAGGCAACGCAATATTTGTAGGAAAAGTGATTTCTATTGATTTAGTTTTTATTTTGTGTCTTAGGTGTTTGGAGTCCCACTATCCTTGGATGAAGCTATTGTGCAACCACCCTCATGTGATCATCAGGTTGCATCTCTCCTTTCTTAACTTACATTGGCTTTAGTCTATTTCATTACTTTTATGTCATTGAGAACAATGTCATTCAAGTTGGGGGGAGAGACAAATTGTATTTCAATTTTTTGTCCCTAACATTGTGCTTCATGTTTCATATTTCATGCAAGAAAATTTTTTCTAGCTTGACTCACAATGTGTACTTGTGAAAGTGATGAGTTAAAGGGTAAGTTAACTAATTATGTTCTTAGTAGCCTCCTCAAGATACATTTAAAATTTCATTAGTACATTAAAAGATCATTAGGAGTATTCAGATGGATGATGAGAGTTTTACCTAACATTCATGTTGATTGATTGATATTCTATACTCCTATTGAAGACCAATCGTGGGGAAAAAGCTACTTGCCTACAAATAAATGTGAAAATGTGTGTGTGTATATATATGAAGAGAGTAGTAGCGGAAAAAAAAAACATGGAAAATGCCCCAGATCTTAGTAACCGGGCTATTGCTCCTAAGATAAGAGTTGAGGCTCGCGTCCAATAGTGAAGGGAAGTGCAGCACCATGTAACTAAAAGAACATGAAAAAGAGAATTAGGTAGAGTGAAAGCTACCTGTAATTCGAGGATCGAATTTAATGAGTGTAGAGTTGATACCATCCTTGAGTGATAGGTAAAAAGCCCATACATCCTTTTATTGATGCTCAAACATTGAACAAAAATTTATGAAATTTTGTATGTATCTTGAGGAACTATCGAATGACATGAACTGACATATTTGCCTTTGACACTCTCGACTGGAACTTGAAATACTTATGATCAAGCATTCTCATTCATACTTTCTTGTTATGAAGTATGATGTTTTGAACTCTTGTTTGTCCCAATTATTCACTTGTGTGCATTGCTAAGGGACTAGCAATGAGTAAGTTGGGGGGTGTGATAATTGCATAATTATTGATGATAATCATGATATTTTATTATCTAATGGTCCTTAATTTTACATTAATCTATTACTATTTTATTACAAAAATGATAATTTGCTTAAATCCTTGTATGTGCTTTGTTTGCAGGATAATGGGCCACTCAACAAGGATTTGCTAATGGACCAAGATGGATAAAAGATAATGAGGAGAGATTCTAATTTTAAAATATTTTTCATTTCCCTCTCTCTCTCTCTTTTCAATTTTCAAAACTCTCTCTCATTTTAAAATCCCTCTCTATTTTCAAAACTCTTCCCATTAATTCTCTCTTCTTTCCTCTCTTCTTTCTATCTATATTTTAAAGATCTATCTCCTCCCTTCTCCTCCGATCTCTTCTCCCCCCCTTCACTTCTTCTATTCTTCTTCTTCTTCTCTTCTTCCTCTCTCCCGATCTCTTTCATCTGGTCTCTCTCTGCCCGCACAAGTGTGCTCGCCCGCCAGCCCGCCTGCGTGCCCCGCCCACGCATGCCAAGCCCACGCCTGCGCACGCCCGAGCCCCGCGTGGACACCCCCGCCTGCACTCGTCACCCGCGCCAGGCCGTCTGCGCACGCCCGAGCCCCACGCGGACACCCCGCCTGCGCCCGCCCGAGCTGCACCTACTACCGCCTCGCCTGTGCTGCCTATGCCGCACTTGCACCAACGCCCGCAAGCCCCTGCCTAGCCAAGCCGCCTTCCTCCACGTCGCATGCTTTTGCATGCAACGTGTGTGAGAGGTATCAAAATCGTGTTACTGTTGCAGCTATAGTAACATCGATTTTGCTACAGTGCACCCCTTCTCCTGTCTTTCGTTTTCTGTTCTCTCTCTTATTTCTCTCTCTCTTCTCATCCTCTCTTCTCTCTCTCTCGTTCCCTTTCTCCATACATTGTTTTAGGTTATTTTTTGTATTGTGTTAAACTCTTAATTTTATTGTCATAATGTTAATTACTATTTGTTAATTAGTCTTCTCCCTCTCTTTCTTCTAATCTCTCTCTATTTAGTTTATAATTCATTTTGGTCAAATTAATTTTACGATTTACTTCTAAAATTCTCAACACATTTTTCTAATCAAAGAAACTCAAGGTTTTAAAAGTTAATAATCTTTTCCCTGGTGGATTCGACTCGGCCTCATCACTTAACTATTTTTAAAATATTTTATGTAAGTCGATAATTTTTAAGATTGTTAGCCACGTGTTTAACGACGCATTCATAGGCTATCACCTACTGTTGACTGCATGGCCATGGGAAGTTGGCATCCAGATCGATGGACGCCAATCCCTTATTGGCGGCACCAGGTGTGGACGCCAAGTTCTCAACTGTGTGACGATTTCAGATTTGGTAACGCTTGCGTTTCGTCTGGTTCCAGTTTAGGAAACCCATCTATAACCGTAAGAGACCTACCCTAATGTGTACTCGACCCCTTTAGCCTATAAAATACCCATCTTTTGTTCAGATTAGGTCTTTTAGCTCTTTGTGAAAACCCTAGAATTCCAGTGTGAAAAACCCAACTTGGAGAGCTTTGATTTGGCGTTTGTGTGCACCTTTCGGCGATCTTCTCCGACTGTGAGCTGCACCTTGGATAGAGGAATCATCCCCGACTCCGGAGTACGGCCTACATCGACAGGAGGACCAGATCTTAGTGGATTTGGAGGACCTTCTTGGCAGTGGCCGAGGAGGGCTTCTTCGACAGAATCATTGCTCATTAGATTTATTTGAAGGCAGGTAGCTTAATGGTTCAAGCCATAGACTTATCCCTTAGCTTTTTATTATTTTTCTGGATTTTATTCCATTCCTGGAACCCCAAATTTCAGTGTTTTCTGTATGTCGATCTGCACTGTGCGCAGATAGGATATTGACGGCCACTTTGTTGCCGTCAAGTTCCTAGGTAAACGACAGTCGATCATGCCATGTACCACTGTTGGCGTCCAGAACCTGGACGTTAAGTTCTTCTGATTTTCTGGTAAATGTTTGACTGCATGTGATGTGATTTTTCGGGAAACTTGTGGATACATGCATGTGTTTAGATATTGTGGTCTTCCCTGATATGTTCCTTAGATCATGCCATGAAATATTGATGATTTTCGAATGATAATTGTTATTTATAAATTTTTTGTTATGATAAAATAAACATGATTTAATAGAGTTTGACTCAGGAAAATTAGAATTGATGCATGTTGTGATTTCAAAAAATTATCATGAATTCAATACCACTGTATGCATGCTTTAGGACTGTTGGAACAGATAGTTTACTATCCTTCATGCTTAAATGAATTGTCCTGTTAAATTTCATGAAATTAGTAATAACTATTAAAAATAGCGTTTATGCTCCGAAACTTGTGGAAAATTTCACATCTGTTCCCTGTACTGTACGTGAACCGTGGTTAAAATTTGGTAGGATTCTAAATACTGTGCAGAGTGCTATTAGTTTCTGAATCTTTCTATGCCATGATATGATAGATTTAAATATAGAATAATTATGTATGATTGAATGTTATTATTCAGAAATTTTAATGAAGTGAGAACCAATGTTTGCATGTTTTATATCTATTAGAATGGATTGTTCACTGTCTACCATGTTCGAATTGAAATATCTTGTAAATTGCCTGAAATCTATGTTTAATATTAAAACAAATAGTTTTACTGCTCCAAAATTTATGAAAAATTAGTTATGTGTTTTGTGATACATATGTACCATGTGGTTAAATTTTCAGTATGTTCTGATCATTGTAAAATGAATTATGAATTTTGGAATGTTCCGTACCGTAAATTGAATGTTAAGGCTCAACCAAGTTTAAAAATGTGATTAGCATCATGTTTAGCTTATGTTAATTACTGGTTATGACTGATTTGAGAGTTTGAAGGTGATAATTTATATTCCATGATATATGTGGGTGTATGTGCATGGGAAGTGAGAGGACAAGTGATATGTGTGTGTATAATGATTAATGTGACAACGTAAACAAATGTGCCTATAAGACACTGCCACCCTAGATGCTTGGAGTTGTACTGTAGTAGTACCCTTCAGACATGTTACTTGATACCTGAGGTAAGGGTCTTGTGAAATCATGATACCCGAGGCAAGGGTCTTGAAAGCTAAATTATGTTACATGATACCCGAGGCAAGGGTCTTGAAAGCTAAATTGTGTTACATGATACCCGGGCAAGGGTCTTGAAAATCCTGGAGGTGGACAAGTTCCACTGGTAATGGTGGGAAGGGCTTTCCCCGGTTTCTATAGGAACCAAGACTTGATCACTATGCTTGGTGATTAAGTACGTGAATGTGAACGTGTATGTGCTACGTGTTCTTCTAGTGGTGGTTTGGGCTGCATCTTGGCAATGTGTAAAATGATATGTGAACATGTCATGAAAAATGAAATTGCATGTGTTAATGTGATTCTCGTTAAATGATGAAAGTGATACTATGTTTAGTACCATGTGTGGGTGCATGTTTACATGTCCATGAATTATAATTACTTGATGTGCAGTTCAATGTGATCCATATGCAAGCGTCATTTGAATGTAATAAATTTTCTATAAAAACAACAAGCTAGGTGTAGAGTGAAGTGTTATATTTGCATGTAAAGTGATTTAGAGATCATGCTTGGAGTGTTACTTATCTTGTAAATGTTTCCATGATTAAAATTGTAGAACTGCGCAATGATTGGAATAAAGTATGAAATCATGTGGTTATATGCTTGCACTCATGTTAATGATACCATGTTATTAGCATCTATGTTTAGATTATTATTTTACATGTGTTAGATTAGTTGTTTAATACGATTCGATGTTTATTCATTTATGTTATAGCATGAGCATGTATGAATTTAAGCATGAGCATGTATGAATTTAATTGTTGAACTTTAATAGGTTTAATAGTGTTAAATTGTTAGAAAGCATGTGTGATAGGGATATAGTTTCAATTTGAAGTTACTTGTTGAGTCTATTGTGTAGACTCACCCTTGCTAAACATTTCAGGAGATTTAGTAGCTGAGGACTTGGCAAGATCCGAAGAGTAGCACGAAGGATAGATTGAAGATTGTATTTCCTTTACTAGTATGTGATGTAAAATTTTAATTTGAACTTTGGTTATGTATTTGGAACTGGCTATATATTAATGGTTATTATGTTATGTCATTTCTTTATTAGACTATATAGACTATGGTATGTGGATTAAAGTTGATGGAATAAGAATTTATTTAAATTCCATTGCAATAGTGTTCTCTATTTATGTGTATCTCAGCCCATTTGTTACTTGTTGGGGTTTTTTCCCCTGTAGCGGCTTGCTCTCATCTGATGTGGGTTGGTATAACTATATCGGGTGAAAGTGGGTCGTTACAGAGATGATATCAGAGCCACAAGGTTGAGATTATACATGAATAGCCATCAACTAAATCACATCTCTAAGTCTTTGTAGTGGATAGCCAGATCCAAGGAATAATTAAGATAGGATTAGAAAAGTGGTAAGATGAAGGCATGATAATGTGCTAGGCGTAGTGATAAATAGAGTTGGACTTGGTGTTTATTTTGCAGACTATGGCTGGAAGGACCCGACATTCGAGTGTCCCTATCCAAGACGAGGAACTTAGGAGGACTGCAAGTGAGCAGCGGGAAGTGCCAGCACCTCAGAGACCACCTGTGCCAACCTCGCCACCGTTGGCTGACTATGGCACGTTCATGCAAGGACTTGTACAAGTGATGCAGACTCAAGCACAGATGCATGTTGCTCTTCAGACGCAGCTTCAGGCTTAAGTTCCACCACCTCAACAGGACCGTGGTGTAGGAGGTGTATCGATTATGGAAAGGTTCAAGCGGATGGCTCCGCCTCATTTTAAGGGGGAGAGTGAGCCATTGGTTGCAGAGAGTTGTCTTAGGGAGATTGAGAAGATATTTAGAGCCATCAGGTGCACAGAGGATGACAAGGTCAGCTTGGCGACGTATATGCTTCAGGAGATAGCAGATGTGTGGTGGTCTTCCATTCTTTGCACGCAGTTTGAGGGGGTGGAGCTAGAAGTGACCTGGGAAGAGATTGTGAGGTTGTTTGAGGCCAAGTATGTTCCCGAGCACATCCAAGACAAGATGGAGCGGGAATTCTTGACGTTGACTCAGGGTTCGATGACAGTTTTGGGATATGAGGCTAGATTCGCGGAATTGTCGAGGTATGCACCGCACATAGTTGTTGATGAGAGGCGTAAGGTAAAGAAGTTTGTGATGGGGCTTAGACCATCATTGAGAGCCATACTTGTAGCATTTGACCATAGGACTATGGATACAGCTCTTAGCGCGGCATGCAGGCAGGAGAGTGAGATGAGATTGTACTTGGAGGAGAAGAAGGCTCGGTTGAAGAGATTACCAGAACCATTCCAGAGGCAAAATAGGAAGATGAAGAAGTTTATGGAAGGTCAGCAATCAGTTGTGGTACCAGCAGAATCAGCACCCCAGTCAATAGTTTCTGTAGGCATCGAGAAGCATGAGTGTGTACACTGCGGCAAGCGTCATGGCGGAGATGTGTGTTCAACGAGGTCGGGAAGATGTCTCAAGTGTGGCAGCAAGGACCATCCAATTAGAGAGTGTTCGAATCTGAAGAAGAAGTTTGTTCCCCGAGATGTACCAGCAGCGATGAAGTCAGCAGCAAGAACACAAGCACTGGCCAGAGTGTATGCATTGACTGGAGACGGCATCGACGATATCACCACAGGTACATGATCCGATCTTCGAGGACGAAGATCTTTTTAAGGGGGAGAGGGTGTGAGACCCCCAAATTTTATGCATTTAATATTGTTTATTTGGTGCATATTATAAATATTTACTCACTTATGTGCATGTGTATAATATATGTTATTCTTGTGTGTGTATATTATATTTATTTATTCGGTGCATAGTGTATTTAAATAATGTAGTGCATATGGTATGTAATTATTATTGTATATCTTCTGAGTACATATGAAGTTATTTTGTACATGTAATATATTTAAATGTGCATGCATTATCAAATTATTGAAGTACATGGTATAGTTATTTAAATCTATGCGAGTGGTATGTAATTACGCTGTGTACCTATATATATATATGTGTGTGTGTGTGTGTGTGTGTGTGTGTTTAACTCTGTGCAAATGACATCTACTTATTTTTGTACCCATTAAACTGTTTATAATGTATTTGTACATATGTTTGGATGTACATCTGTTTTCTGGCCGAACTGTAGGTTGGCGGCCATGGGAAGTTGGCGTCCAGATCGATGGACGCCAATCCCTTGTTGACAGCACCAGGTGTGGACGCCAAGTTCTCAGCTGTGTGAGGATTTCAGATTTGGTAATGCCTGCGTTTTGTCCGGTTCCAGTTTAGGAAACCCATCTATAACTGTAAGAGTCCTACCCTAATGCGTACTCGACCCCTTTAGCCTAGAAAATACCCATCTTTTGTTCAGATTAGGTCTTTTAGCTCTTTCTAAAAACCCTAGAATTCCTGTGCGAAAAACCCAACTTGGAGAGCTTTGATCTGGCGTTTGTGTGCGCCTAGGAGATCTTCTCCGACTGGGAGCTGCACCTTGGATAGAGGAATCATCCCCGACTCCAGAGTACGGCCTACATCGACAGGAGGACCAGATCTCAGCTGATTTACAGCACCTTCTTGGCAGTGGCCGAGGAAGGCTTCTACGATAGAATCATTCCCCATTAGATTTATTTGAAGGCAAGTAGATTAATGGTTCAAGCCATAGACTTATCCCTTGGATTTTTATTATTTTTTTCGGATTTTATTCCATTCCTGGACCCCGAATTTTAGTGTTTTCTGTATCTCGGTCTGCACTGTGCACAGATAGGATATTGATGGCCACTTTGTTGCCGTCAAGTTCCTAGGTAAATGGCAGTCGATCATGTCGTCTACCACTGTTGGCGTCTAGAACCTGGACGTTAAGTTCTTCTGATTTTTTGGTAAATGTTCGACTACATGTGATGTGATTTTTTGGGAAACTTGTGAATACATGCATGTGTTTAGATATTGTGGTCTTGCCTAATATGTTCCTTAGATCATGCCATGAAATATTGATGATTTTGCAATGATAATTGTTATTTATAAAATTTTTGTTATGATAAAATAAACATGATTTGATAGAGTTTGACTCAGGAAAATTAGAATCGATGCATGTTGTGATTTCAGAAAATTATCATGATATCATTACCACTGTATGCATGCTTTAGGACTGTTGGACCAAATAGTTTACTGTCCTTCATGCTTAAATGAATTGTCTTGTTAAATTTCATGAAATTGGTAATAACTATTAAAAATAGCATTTAAGCTCCAAAAATTGTGGAAATTTTCAGATATGTTCCTTGTACTGTATGTGAATCGTGGTTAAAATTTGGTAGGATTCTAAGTACTGTGCAAAGTGCTATTAGTTTCTGAATCTTTCTACACCATAATATGATAGATTTTGTAGCCCAGCTAGCTACCCCAGAGGGGGGTGAATGGGATATTAAAAATATTTAATACTTAAAACCTGTTCATAGAAAGGTCACAAAAACACACATCGCAGATTGTTAGTGTTAGTTAAAAAAAAAAACAATCACACAAAGGCATTCACACGACACAGAGAATTATCCTGGTTCAGATCTCCTCTCCTTAGGAGTCCTACGTCCAGTCCCTGAGCAATATCTCAGGATTTCACTAACAAGGGTACAGTCCCCCTTAAGGACACTACATCATCCAGCACCCCAGCTGGTCTTCCTTCACACGAAGGGAACAACACCCTGAAACCCACCAGGTCTTCTTTCTACACGAAGGGAATCTCACACCCTGGATCCCACCAGGTCTTCCTTCTATACGAAGGGAACAAACACTCAAGAAAGTGTTTATAGATGAAGCCCCTAGATCCAGCTTATAGAACACAACTTGATCTAAAGCTAAGAGCTGAGAAGGAAAAGATCTACAACAAAGAGCTCTTCTCAGAACTAAAAGGCTCTCTCACATATCTACACTTAGCGCAGAGAGCAAGAGCTAGAACAGATGGGAATTTTTGCTTGGCTCTGGGAAAGCTTGCAGAAGGTTGTAAGTGTTTTATCACTGTTGTTCTCTTTGTTGCTCGTTAACTTCTGTGTCTTTCAGAAGCTTCATTCTTCTATATATATCACTCTTTTGAAATTTGAACGTTGAAGGTCCGTTGTCTCTAAGTTCTGGTTTACGTTAGACTGCATGGTACTGTAGATGTTCAACGGTCTTTTGGCTTTCCATGCACGCAAAGAGAGAAGATCTTATGTAGTATCCTTTGGCTTCTATTTTGTCCAACGTTATATGATGAATGTTGACAGAGACCTGCACACATTAAATGCTAAACAATAGATAGCTAGACTGTCTCTTGTTGTCAGTCAACGTTAGATTGATTTTATACAGAAGTAGAAGTTCCATTCTGTTCTTCTAAAAAGATGTTTATAGAATAAGCAAGAGAATAGAAGATATCGTCTGCATGCATGCAGTGATACGTACTATTGTAATAAATACTTGGCTGTCAAAAAGATATACGTGAAGACTTTGACTTTTCAACGTATTCAAACATTAGCTTGAAAAGCAAATCGTTATTTTCCATGAAATCGTTATATGCATGACTTATGAAATCGTTGTGCAAATGAGTGAATCGTTGTGCAATCATTAGTAAATAGATGCATACACAAATCGCTATATATATTAATAATCTAATCATTGTAAGCGAATCGTTGTGAAATGTATCGAATCGTTACAGCGACCAAGTCGTTATGTAACTTGATGAGCCGTTATAGTGACAGAGTCATTATGTAACTTATCGAATCGTTATGAGAGCAAGTCGTTGTGATCACTTAAGAAATCGATGTGCAACCAAATCGTTGTTCTCACTTAAGAAATCGATGTGAGAGAAATTGATGTGAGACCAAATCGTTGTTGTCTCTTAAGAAATCGATGTGATAGAAATCAATGTGAGACCAAATTGTTGTTCTCAATTAAGAAATCTATGTGAGAGAAATCGATGTGAGACCAAATCGTTGTTTTCTCTTAAGAAATCGATGTGAGAGAAATCGATGTGAGAGAAATTGATGTGAGACCAAATCGTTGTTCTCACTTAAGAAATCGATGTGCGACCAAATCGTTATTCTCACTTTAGAAATCGATGTGCGACCAAATCGTTGTTCTCACTTAAGAAATCGATGTGAGACCAAATCGTTGTTCTCACTTACGAAATTGATGTGCGAACAAATCGTTATTCTCACTTAAGAAATCGATGTGAGACCAAATCGTTGTTCTCACTTAAGAAATCGATGTGAGACCAAATCATTGTTCTCACTTAGAAAATCGATATGAAAACAAATCGTTATGATCACTTAACAAATCTTTGTGAGAGCAAATCGTTGCGATTACTTAACGAATCGTCGTGAGAGCAAATCGTTGCGATCACTTAACGATATAACACATAGTGAATCCTTGTATGTATGAAATCGTTATGGAACTAAGGAAATCATTATAGCTCAATAGAAATCGTTATGATCTATAGTAGAAATCGATGTGTACTTAGACAAATATTAATGCTTTGAACTCACATTGTTGTGGTGTGATGAATACTTACTTGATTGGCTTGTTTTTCCCTTGGTTTATTTCCTATGCTTAGACTTCATAGAAAATATGTTAGTAACCTCTATCATAGTTTGTTAATCACCAAAATAGATGTGTAATTTATTTTAATTACATGGGGATAACCTGATCATCAATCTCCCCCTTTTTGGTGATGACAAAACTTAACAATAAGCACACATTATCTGAAATAATTCTATGTATGATTGTGGCAATAACATAAATAATGTATTTCAGAAATGCAATATTTCCCCCCCTTTTTGTCATTTAAGCAAAAAGATCAAACGCTTGAGACAAAGAAGAATAGAAAAGATAAATGAGAGAGCACACAAAAAAAAATGATTGTATATTACTCTTGAAGGGGTACAGGGAGATAGAAAGTTGGAGAAAGAAGAGAGGCATGCCAGGAAATATGTTCACATGCCTTAATCTCCTGTTCTTCAAAAAATTGTTGGAAGATGCCAGAATCTATAGTGAAGGATACACCCATCTCAGGACGCATACGCTCAATGTAAAGCTGTCGTTGATCTTCTAAGAAACACACATACTGATCGTTATCAAGGGTGAACCTGAAGTGGCTGGACTTCCCAAAATTGGCATGCTGAAGGAAGTGAGCAATGGTAACAGGATAGAAGAGCTGATGATCCTTCAGGTCTTTTAGCAAGGAAATAAAAGCGGAGTACCACGCAGCCCATTACACAAACAGTTCCTGAACTGGATTGATGGAATTCAAGTCCAGGAAAGCTTCAATAGAGAGAGGTGGCTTGCCTGCTCGGACCAAGGAGCTGTTCAAGGATTCCAACTAGAGAGCAGATTGATTGTAGTGCTTCTCCCAATATGTGGGAGAGAGCCTTTCACATTCAGATATCAAAGGAGCAAGCACTGCAGAAGAGATGTGGCCCAGATGATATTCGCGAAAGATAAACCTCTGAAAGGAGGGAAGGCGACCCTACTAAGCTGATATTTTCCCCATGACTCGTGCAAATCTCTAAAATGCATGAGAGCCAACGGAGGAATCCAAAACCAAGGAGTGTAACTTCGGGAGAAATACTACTTTAGGCATCTTCAGAGTGGTGAAGTCCACTGTGAAGGGGCAATTAATGGGACCTTCAGTTCGAAGAATAGCAAGAGCCCCATGGAATTGGCCAAACTGAACTTCGGGTAGCTTGCGTAAATAACAAAAATCATTGTAAAGCTGGAAGCACCTGGTGATTCTGATTTCCTTGAGAATGAAAGGGCCCCAAAGTGCTTGATGATGAAATACAAACCATTCAGAAAGGGTGAGAGGATGATCCTGTCGAGAGGTGCTGTCTGATCTGGCAAGAAGATACTTGCTGTAGAGAGTCTTATGCCCTTTGGCCCATTGATCTTCAGTCTTGCATTCAGCCAATTGGAAGATTTTGAGTTGGTCGACTTTGGAAAGGTGGCAGAAGGGTAATACAATGTTAAGGTGATCAGTAAGATTGAGAAAAGGAATGCCAAAAAGGTTGGCGAGAATACATTTTTGGAGATATTCACCGTAAATTGGTCTCCTTCGATTTTCAACTGAGAGGGAGTACCAAAGAGGAGGAAACATGGGTTCAGAGGAAAGAGCAAGAGTTTTTGAAATTTTCCACTTTTTAGAAACAGGACTAGAAGAATCAGTCCTGTGAATATGTGAAGCAACTGCCAGGATTGAGATGAGTGTGATGCGTTCCAACTCATCCTCAAATTTATTTTGAAAAACACTGGTATGTTGTGGATTAGTAGGAGTAATTGTAACAGATGTATGTGGAGTAGGAGGATGAAGAAATGATCTAGGAGAAAGAATAGTGGATGCCCTGGCTGATGAGGGACCCGAGGAGGAAGAGGCTTCAGCTGATGAAGAAACTGGAGGATCAATAACAGGAGGAGAGGGAGAAATGGATCTGGAAATGGTAGTAGGCATGGTAGGAGACAAATGAGGTTCAGAGGGAAAAGGTGCTGGAGATGAGATGGTTCTTGGTATAGGTTGTTTGAAGGTAGGTGGAGCTGGAGGTGCTGTGGAAGAAGATGGTGGTGAAGAAGGGGCTGGTGTTGCATGGGATGAAGGCTCAGGGGCTTCAGGAGCAACTGCTAACTCTTCTACACTTCACTGCACATCCTCGGAGACCACTGACCCTGTTGGCCCTAAAACAACCTTGACTGGCCCTGATGGCCCTGCTGGTTCCTTCTGAACTGCCTGAGGCCTGGTTGGCCCTACTGGTTCTACCACAATTTGCTCTGATGGCCGATCTTCTGCTATACCAGATGGCCCTGATGGCCTGGCCTCTTCTTCTTGCAGCCTGGCCTGAGAAGGCCTTGAACTGCTGACTGGATCAGCAGGAGGGGAATAGGGGGGGGGGTAGAGGAGGATTGCTCCCTTGAGGAGATGAGCTTCTTGACACTGTCGAACTCACCTTTCATCCATCGGCATAATTGTTTGAACATTTTAAAATCATCTCTTAAGCTGTGCACTTCAGTGGACAAAGTTCCAATTTCATTAGCTGCAGAAGTTTGGCTGATAGGAAGAGACTGAATATCAAATTGCAGAGATGAGAGAGTCTTTCCTTGCTCATTCAGCCTTGAAATAACAAGCTTCAACTGAATCTTCAACTGCTTCTCCTTGGGCTTCCTATGAGCTATTCTTTTCCTTTTGCTATGTGCCCTTGCAATGGGCTCCTCGAATTCAACATGCTCTTCATTATCCATGGGGACACTTTTAGTGTGCTCCCTCTGAGGAGCTGCCTCCTCATCAATAGATTGCTCCCCCTCAATAGGAGCATCTTCCACTGATATTTTCTCATGAGCAACTGCTTGCTCCCCCTGACTAGGAGCTTCCTCCATGATGATCTCATCTGTGTGGCCCGATGCCACAGCTTCTGGAGCTACTGATTCATTGAACCTCTCAGGCTCCCCTTGAGTGCTAGAGATGGATTCCAGCACATCTTTAAGAATGGATGCTACAATAGTGGTGGGGTTTAGATTTTCAGAGGTTCCCACAACTGGAAAAATATTCTCTGGAGGAATTTCTTCAATTAGGCTGCCAATGGCCACAGATTCTTCTACTCTAGCCTCTACTGCTGCTAGTGCTTCTTCAGATAGAGCTGATGCTCTTTCTATTGGTGCTGCTGCCTGGTCTGCTGCTACTGGAGCTTCTGCCTGTACTAATTCCTCTCGAACCACTGCAGACTCTGAACTGTGACCTTCTTCATGTTCTTCTTGGACAACAGGTACCTCAGCTGCTGCTGCTACTGATTCTTCTTGAGCTATTTGGGCTGCAGCCTCTCCTACCTCTTCCTGGACTTCTTGGGCATCACCAATTATGGCCTCACCCTCAGCCACAAAAGTTTTGTTCCATACACCATTTACCACAGAAAATCCGCATTTCCTTGGATTTCTGCTACGGATAGCTTGCCCCATCTTCTCTACTACTGCTCCAGATAAATTTAAGCCAAAATGTTTGAATATTTTGGTGAGCAGATGGGCATATGGCAGAGACACATTTAGTTTGCTCTTTGTGTCCCATATCTGAGCATGGGCAAACTTCATTCACTCCAAAATAACTTCAGCCATGTTTATCTCCTTGTTCTGGATGGCCCAAAACATCATGTCCATATCTGCCTTGGTGCACGTGGAGAATGTAGTACTTCTTGGAACCAAAATTTGACAAACTATAAAGTTCAATAGACGGTTGAATGCATTCATCTGATTAATATCAAGTTTTCCATCCTTCAACCGAAATTCGAGACCTACAATCCCTAGTCCCTTTGCCTGGGTATCCACAGTGTGAATCCCACAGTGACCAGTGGTGCAAACATCAAATAAAGACCTCAAAAGCTCATGGTGGATTCTAATCTGGGTACCTTTGACATATGACGTCAAGGACCCGTCCGCCTCAGTTCTTAAGAAAACATAGAACGCCTTCACCAAGTCTGGATAGCTTACCTCAGAGAAGGTTGTAATCTCTGTTCATTTCATCCTTTCCATAACTGCCACGATGCTGTGCATCCCATTCTTTTCCAAGTCTGCAATATCCATTGCCTTGTTTCCACAGAGTTTCGTCTTCACAAAGGTGAACCTTTCCTGCTGCTCTGCTGTGAGGAACTCGGCTCCATAGCCCCCGACGCTGCCGGAAACAATAGGTGCGGCCATGGATTTTGATGAGGAAAGTTTCTGAAGGGTTGGAGTGAGGAGAGGAGCAGAAACCCCAAAGAAATTTCTCGCGGGAAGGAGTTTTGGATCTTTGAAAGCTCAGAGAGTTGGTGCCAGAGTTGATAGGGTATCACCTCAGGCAGGAAGAAGGGGATGAAAAAGGGATGTGAATCGTTACCACATGGATTTCGGGTATATCAAAGAAATAATGACTTTTTCGAAACAGGAGCCGCATTTATGGCAGAAAACGACAAAATGACTGGTTCGATAGGAATAAAAGCTTGTAAAATAGCGAATCGCAAGAAATGATTTAACAAAAATTGAGGAAATTTTCTTAAATTCAGGGAGGAAAAATAATTATCATTCTGATAATTTATATTTAAATTTTATACAGATAAATCTTTCACAATTTGCACATGCCTAATTCCCTTCTAAGAGATGTAAACCTCTCTTCAGGTAAGGCCTTTGTGAAGATATCTGCTAACTGATTATGTGTATCAATAAAGGAAATATCTATGTTTCCATTAGCGACATGATCACGAATAAAATGATATCTAACCTCAATGTGTTTTGTCCTTGAATGTTGTACTGGATTCTTGGTGAGATTTATGGCACTGGTGTTGTCGCATAATAAGGGGATTATCTTGATATGTAGCCCATAATCCTCAAGTTGCTATTTGATCTATAGAAGTTGTGTACAACAGCTTCCAGCAGCCACGTACTCAGCTTCAGCTGTAGAGAATGCTACAGAATTTTGCTTCTTTGAGGACCATGATATAAGACATCCTGGAAGAAATTGACAACAGCCACTGGTGCTTTTTCTATCGATTTTGCATCCAGCGTAGTCAGCATCAGAGTATCTTACCAAATTAATTTGACATGATTTTGGATACCATAAACCTAAGTCATGAGTCTTGGATAAATATCTGAATGTTCTTTTAATACTAATTAAGTGAGACTCTTTAGGATCTGCTTGGTATCTAGCACACATGCATACACTAAATAAGATATCAGGTCTGCTTACCGTTAAGTAAAGTAATGAACCTATCATACCTCTGTAGATCTTTTGATCTACTTTCTTACCATCCTTGTCACTATCCATCCTTGTTGATGTGCTCATAGGTGTTGACAGTGGCTTGGCATTATCAAACCCAAACTCCTTTAAGAGTTCTTTGATGTACTTAGCATGATAGATGTGGATGCCTTCCTTTCCTTATTTGATTTGCAGTCTAAGGAAGTAGTTAAGCTCGCCATCATGCCCATTTGGAATTCTCCTTGCATGAGCTTCTCAAAATACTTGCAAAGAGATTGGTTAGAAGAACCAAATATTATATCATCAACATATATTTGAACAAGCAGAATATGTTTGACCTTCGATTTGACAAATAATGTACTATCTACTTGACCTCTAGTGAAACCATGGTCTAGTAGAAATGAGCTAAGCTTTTCATACTAGGCCCTAGGAGCTTGTTTTAAACCATATAAAGCTTTGTGCAACTTAAAAACATGATTGAGAAAATCAATATCATCAAAACCTGGAGGTTGTTCTACATAAACATCCTCCTTAATAAAACCGTTTAGAAAAGCAGACTTCACATCCATTTGAAATAATTTTAAATCTAATGCAGATGCATATGCAAGTAAAATCCTAATAGCCTCAAGCCTAGCTACAGGTGCATAGGTTTCATCGAAATCTATGCCTTCCTCTTGGGAATAGCCTTGAGCTACCAATCTGGCCTTGTTTCTTAAGATCACACCAGCTTCATCCAATTTATTTCTGAACACCCATTTGGTGCCAATCACTGGATGATCTGATGGTCTAGGAACAAGTGACCATACATGGTTTCTCTTGAGCTGATTCAGTTCATCTTGCATGGCTAAAATCCAAGATTCATCAGTGAGAGCTTCATTGACTGTCCTATACTCTATTTGAGAGACAAAGGCTAGATAATCACATGGAATTATATTACCTCTCGTTCTTACCCCTACAGATGGATCACTGATAATATTTTCAGGTGGGTGATCTTTCTTGTATCTCCACTCTTTTAGAAGATTTTGATGAGAGATATCCCTTTGTTGCAGGTCTTTCAGAGGTGGATCTTCCTTGTCCTCAATTGAAGTATTCTTTAGTTTCTTGGACAAATAATCTGCATCATCATGTCACTATCTTCTTCCTTTCTCAATGAAGGGTTAGTTTCATCAAAAATAACATGTACTGGCTGCTCAATTAATAAAGTGCGCTTATTAAACACTCTATATCCTTTAGGTTTAGAAGCATACCCCATGAAGATGCCTTCGTTTGATTTGGCATCTAACTGACCAATGTCTCTTTTGATGTTGTTGTGGATGAAGCATGGACATCCGAATGTCCCGAAGTGACTGACCTTTGGCTTCTTTTGTGACGGCCCTCATTATACCGGTACGGTTATACCAACCCACGTCGGT
Organism: Colocasia esculenta; assembly: GCA_014218235.1. NCBI lineage: Eukaryota > Viridiplantae > Streptophyta > Magnoliopsida > Alismatales > Araceae > Colocasia > Colocasia esculenta. Next base: position 126,447,386 of record CM024755.1, on the reverse strand, counting down.
ATAGCAAGAGTCGTCACAATGGGACATTTACCCAAACAATACAAACAGCTGAGATACATGCGAATATACGACAGAGTAGCGGATGTAAAAGACAACTGTCTTCATTCATTCATCATCCACATTTAACCTACATAAAATTGCAATAACCTTAAAGAACTTAAAAGTTCACATAATTAAATTGCTGAAAATTAAGTACACAATGTCCACACCTATACAATTTTCTCATGATTTCTAGTACAATGTCACTTTTACATACTATGAAAACACAAAAGGGGTACACTGCTCCAACAATCTAAACTCCGCACTCGGAGTCCGTCTCTACCGTCTCCTCCACGAGAGTCTCGTCACCGTCTATACCTGTACACCGAAGCAAGGAGTGAGTCTTAAAGACTCAGCAAGCAACACTACTCATAACATACACGTATAAGTCATAGCGGTTTCTACATGCACATTCACAAATTTCAACATATGGCATGCTAGTCATTTGAAAGTTGCAACCTATCATGAAAGTTCTACAATTTAATACATGGATCATGCTTTCAGATTTCTAAGAATAAAACTTACCTATCACATGCTCTCTATTCAATTTACTCGTGAAATTTTGCCTTTAAAGAACCAAGACATGAGAGCTACCAACATGAACACTGTGCATATATGAAGGGAAACACAACTAGCATGGACTTTACATGTTCTTAAGCACATACATAGACATTTTCACATGCTTTAAGTTGCTGGTTTCACATGGTTTAATGGCTGTAAACCTACACATGAGAGCTACAATGTTGTTTAAAACATACTATGTGAACAACCAATCATGCTATTTTGTACACGTGCTCATCAATTATCCCTAACATGGATTCTAGACATTTTCGCACATATAAACATGATGATAACAACATGAAATTACTGATTTCACATGGTTTCAGATTTGTCTCACATGGATTTCAATGTCATATTCTCACATTTTTAGTTTCACATTTTCTTTACATAAGTTTCCAATTCACATGGTTGCACTTTGCACATACACATTTCACATTGTTCACTTACACATTAACACATGAACACATACACATTACACATTACACATTCACATTTTAGGTGCCGTGACACATAGTCCAAACCACCAATGAAGGATATATACACATCACATTACACAGACGCCATATAGGCATTACAATGACGACTCTTGGACTGCGCAGACCGGGAGAACAAGTCTCCACCCTAAGCAGTGGTACTTGTCCACCTCCAGGATTTCCCCCTAATGCCCTTAGGGTCACTGACACATTGAACTTTCTCAGGGGGACTTTTCCCTGATACAGTTCCACTGCCCTCTACGGAAGCAGTGTCACATTGGCACAGTTACACATTTACACATTTTTTTCCGATTTTACACATGGTTTTACACATATCACTTTTCATCCCATTCACTTTCTAACTCACATGCATATCTCTATTTTCCTGACATGACACTACAGATTTCAGGAGTTTAACACACAGTAAATTCACCAATCAGGTTGGGTTTAAACGATATCTAATCACTTTACGATGACATGCATAAATTTTTACATTTCACATGGAAAAAGTGCATAACTCCTTATATACTGGTCCAAATGACCTGGAAATTTAACCACATGCTATTTTCGGGTTCAAGATCATACATTCAATTTTTCAGATTTTTCTGAGCTAAATAGAATTTACAGAAAATCAAATACCTATTTAGCATGCCATTCATAATTTAAGTTGACATGGAGTTTAACACCATCATACATTTTTGCCACTTACTGTCTGAACAGAGACTAACTGTTATATGCATGATCTGAAAATACAGAATTACCCTAAATCATACAACCATAGATCGATCACAACAATTCTTTCTTGCATGCCTTTTTATTTACCGAACCGAATTAATAGCAATTTATGCAAGCATGGACAATTTATCAAAATTTGAGTACACATATACTAATCCACTAACTTCATGATCTGACAAAACTTAGGGCACTCAGACTAGTCCTAATCATAAAACATGGATTGGCAAGATCACCAACAAATCATGCTTGAAATTTCATGGGATAAAATCTCTAACATTCACCACCACACATCATAACTCATCCACACACCACATTTACCAGTATACATAGTGTATAGGGTTACCATATATCCTCATCACGGAAAACCCATCGAAAATAATCGTATAGGAGGGCAGAACAGTTTATTGTTCTGTCCAGATGAACTTGGCGGCGGTCTCTGGCCGCTAATTCAATGTCAGCGGCATAGTCGATGGACGCCAATCATGATCTCAGCGTCCAGGGACCTTGCCGTTAATGCAGGTCTGTGTAGAACACAGACCCGAGCTCTCAAGATAGGGTGAATCTGAGGGTCTAGGACACAAGGGAAAATTCATAAAAATTGAAAAACCATCCTAGACTCATACGGGAACCTTATGGTAGGGTCACTTGCCTTTTAGAAACACTCCTAAGGGATCAAAAGTGCTGGTGAAGCCCTCCTTGGGCAGTCCCAAGAAGTGCAGAAATGTCCTCCAAGATCTCCTTCCTCCGGGCTCTTGGATGATCTCCACAGCAAGAAATGTCGGGGAGGCCTTCCTCGATGATCCCTCTAGCCTCCAGTTGCAGTAGAACGCCGGACAAGCTTCAGAAGCTCGGATTTTGGGCTGCAAAGATGGGGTTTTCTCACAGTCCGAAATAGGGTTTTCTCCTCTTGTTTCTCTCTTGCAAAAGGGTGAAGAGAGAGGGGTTGGGGAGCAGATTCGGGTTGGATATATGGGAGAGACTTCTCTCCCACTCACAGGGTGATAAGATGGCTCTCAGAGCCGTTGGGGACAGCTCCCCAATGGGTGAGCTTCCTTGTTTCCGGAATTTCTGGCTCTGCAACGCATGCAGGTCAGAGAAATCGGCGTCCACATCGTTAGACGCCAGGATTAGTGTTGGCGTCCATGGGTGGACGCTGACACCACCTCAACGGCTAGGGGTTGACGCCAATCTGGCCTTCGGCCAGAACTCTAAAACATGCAGAAAACTATGCATGCCATGCATATATACATGCAATATGTATATGGTAGTGTATCCATACTATCACCATTCAATACATGCATTATTTACATCTAGTATAAACACATGCACACGTAATTGTACTAATTAATACGTACGTAAATATGTATATACATACACAAGCACAAATATACACATACAAATACAAATAATGCGACGGAAATTCGAGGGCCTTACACCCTCTCCCCCTTAAAGAAACTTCGTCCTCGAAGTTAGAACGACACTACTCAAACAAAAGGGGATACTTCTTCTTCATCGCATCCTCAAGCTCCCAAGTAGCCTCCTCTCGTGAGAAGTTCCGCCATAGAACTTTCACCGACGCAATACTCTTGTTCCGGAGATGCTGAACCTTCCGGTCAAGAATAGCTACTGGTTGCTCGACATACGAAAGATCTGGCTGGATCTCCACTGGCTCATGACTAATCACATGAGACGGATCTCGGACATACTTCCTGAGCATAGATACGTGGAATACAGGGTGAACGCTAGCCAAAGCTGGGGGTAATGCTAGCTCATATGCCACGCTGCCCAAACGTCTGAGAATCTCATATGGGCCAATGAATCTAGGGCTTAGCTTGCTATGCCTGCCAAATCTGACGACACCACGAGTAGGCGATATCTTCAAGAAGACATGATCGCCAACCTCGAACTCCAAATCCTTTCTCCTGTTGTCGGCATAACTCTTCTGCCTATCCTGTGCCGCAACAAGCCTCTTCCTGATAAGCTGGATCTTATCCGAAGTTTCCTGAACTAACTCCGGTCCGATCAACTGCCTATCACCAGTCTCCTCCCAACATAACGGAGATCTGCAGGGCCTACCATACAATGCCTCGAATGGAGCCATACCAATACTAGCATGAAAGCTGTTGTTGTATGCGAACTCCACAAGAGGTAAATGACGCTCCCAATCATCCTTCCAATCCAGAACACACGCTCTCAACATATCCTCGAGCGTCTGGATAGTCCTCTCGGACTGTCCATCGGTCTGGGGATGAAACGCCGAACTGAGCTTCAGCTCCGAACCTAACGCATCCTGAAGACCCTTCCACAACCTCGAAGTAAATCTCGGATCTCGATCCGAAATGATCGACTTCGGCACACCATGCAATCTAATGATACCACTAACATACAATCTAGCTAAACTCTCTACTGACTGCTTCTTCTTCATAGGCAAGAAATGAGCAGTCTTCGAGAATCTATCTACAACTACCCAAATCGAGTCATTGCCCCTTCTAGATCGAGGCAAACCCGAAACGAAGTCCATAGTGACAGCTTCCCACTTCCACACTGGGATATCCATCCTCTGCATAAGGCCGGATGGTCGCTGTCGCTCGGCCTTCACTTGCTGACACACTAAACACTAGACACATAATCCGCAACATCCTTCTTCATGCCGGACCACCAAAATGATCTTTCAGGTCTTGATACATCTTAGTGTTACCCGGATGAATAGAGAATCGCGATCTATGAGCCTCCGCTAACACATGCTCACGGACATCTACTAAATCAGGGACACAGACACGGTGCTGAAATCTAATCACACCGTCCTCATCACGAGCAATGCCCGCCTTACCCACTAATTCTAACAATCTAGGGTCGGCTTCCTGTTGCTCGATCACCTCATCCAAAACCGAGGATCTAAGGGATAGCTGAGCTACAAAAGCCTGACACAGCGATGGCTCTAACTCGGTCATAGAGTACGCCGCATCCTCCAACATCTTCCAATCCTGCTGGAGCGAAGACCTCTTTCTACTAAGAGCATCCGCTACGACATTCGCCTTTCCAGGGTGATACTGAAGGTCGAAGTCATAGTCCTTCAAGAACTCAATCCATCTTCTCTGCCTCAGGTTTAATTCCTTTTGGGAGAAAAGATACTTTAAGCTCTTGTGGTCAGTAAACACCTCAAATCTGACACCATAAAGATAGTGCCTCCAGATCTTTAGTGCATGAACCACTGCTGCGAGCTCCAAGTCATGAGTCGGATAGTTCCTCTCATGCTCCTTTAACTGACGAGAAGCATAAGCCACTACCCTTTCTTGCTGCATGAGCACACAGCCTAAACCAATCTGAGACGCATCCGTATAAATGGCAAAGCCCTCTAGACCACTAGGCAATACCAATACCGGAGCAGAAGTAAGCTTAGCCTTCAATAGCTGGAAGCTACGCTCACATGCCTCAGACCATACGAACTTCTCACCCTTCCTGGTCAGCTTTGTCAAGGGGGCGGCGATGGATGAGAAACCCTCAATGAATCGCCGATAGTAACCAGCTAACCCAATAAAACTACGAATCTCCGAAGGGGTCTTGGGAACCTCCCAATCCATAACTGCCTGGACCTTCGCTGGATCAACTGCAACACCAGCGCCGGAGATAACATGCCCGAGGAAATGAACCTCGCGCAACCAAAAATCGCACTTGCTGAATTTTGCATACAGCTTGTGCTCACGAAGAACCTCTAACACTAACCTCAAATGCTGACGGTGGGTGGCCTCATCCGGAGAATAGACCAACACATCGTCAATAAACACTACGACAAAGCTATCTAAATACGGCCTAAACACCCGGTTCATGAGATCCATGAACGCTGCAGGGGCGTTGGTCAATCCGAAAGGAAGGACCAAGAACTCATAATGTCCATAACGGGATCTAAATGCCGTCTTGGACACATCCTCACTCCGAATCCTCAACTGATGATAACCAGATCGCAAGTCAATCTTAGAAAAGACTGATGCATCTCGCAACTGGTCAAACAAGTCATCAATACGAGGTAAGGGATACCTGTTCTTCACAGTCACTTGGTTCAACTTCCTATAGTCAATGCACAACCTAAGTGACCCGTCTTTCTTCTTGACGAATAATACAGGTGCGCCCCAAGGGGAAACACTAGGGCGAATAAATCCCTTATCAAGCAACTCCTGCAACTGCCTCCTCAACTCGGCTAACTCCGCAGGTGCCATCCGATATGGAGCCTTCGAGATAGGAGAGGTGCCCGGAAGCAACTCTATGGTAAACTCTATCTCTCTATCCGGTGGCAATCCAGACAAGTCATCAGGAAAGACATCTGGAAAATCCTGCACTACCTCAATCTCCGCAAGAGTAAGTGACTCATCAGCCTCTGGCACTAACACCACGCTGGCAAGAAAAGCGTCACAACCCTTGTTTACCATGCGCATCGCCTTCATGGCAGAGATGACTAACTTTCCAGCCAAGTTCCTTGGCAAGGGATGAGAGAACTCGTCCTCACCAGGAATGCGGAAAACAATCCTCTTCCGACGACAATCCACTAACGCATAGTGCTCCTCTAGCCAATCCAGACCAAGAATAGCATCATAGTCCTTCATCTTTAGCAAGAAGAAACACCCATCTAGGATTCTATCCTCAATGCACACAGGTAACGACGGAATGCACTTCCTAGTCGATACCGTACCCGCAGGGGTGTGCACAGACAAGGGACCTCTAAATCCTCAGACTCTACGCCTGACTCTAGGGCTAACTGCCTAGCGAACCGCTCGGAAATGAACGAGTGAGTAGCACCCGTATCAAACAAAACCCGAGCGTGCACACCTAAAAGCAAAACCGTACCTTCGGTGACATGCTCCGCCTGCTCGGCGTCCTCGCGAGCTAAAGCAAACACTCGAGCTGGGGCTCGAGGCCTTCCTGGTCTTCCTGTAGCTGGCGCGGCTGCCGCTACTGCTGGGGCTGGCGCTCCACGCTGAGCTCCCTGCTGAAGTCTTGGGCAATCCTTGATCTTGTGGTCGCTGCTCCCGCACTTCAAGCATCTACCCGCTACCAACCAACACTCGGAACCACCATGTGTCTTCCCGCAATGGGGACACTCTTTCTTCACACCAGGGGAACGTACAGAAGGTACCTGAGAGTTGCTGACTGTCACGGATCGCTGCGGTGTCTGGTACACCGTTTTCTTCTTATCCTGCCGCTGGAACGTCGCTGCCGGCCTCTTCTGCGAAGCCTTCTTTTCCTCCAGATATTGCTCCATTTCTCCCTCCTGCCTGCAGGCAGCACTGAGGGCCTCGTCCAACGTGCGGTGGTCAAACGCCACGAGTCTCGTCCGCAGTGATGGCTTGAGTCCCATCACGAATTTCTTCGTCTTCCTGCGCTCATCCTCTACGATATGCGGTGCATACTTAGAAAGTTCAGAAAACCTTGCCTCGTATTCCAGCACGGTCATGGAGCCTTGCGTCAGGGAGAGAAATTCCTGCTCCATTTTGTCCTGGATATGCTCTGGGACGAACTTGGCTCGAAAGAGCCTCACGAACGCGTCCCACGCCACGTCTACTGCTCCGTCCTCAAAGCGTGTACGTAGTAGGGAGGACCACCATACATCCGCTCTCTCCTGCAATACACCTTCATAAGCACCAACTAACAAATTCTAAATTAAGCAGAACATACAAACATACAAAATTAAAAGTCTACCTGTAGCATGTAGGTGGCTAATGTCACCTTATCCTCATCAGGGCACCTGATGGCTCGGAAGATTTTCTCTGTCTCCCTTAACCAACTTTCTGCCATTAATGGATCACTCTCCCCCTTAAAAGAGGGTGGGGTCATCCTCTTGAATCGCTCCATGATGGGAGGTCCACCATGGTCCTGAGCTGGTGCCTGAGCCTGCTACATTAAACAATAGGCAATACACAATAAACACAATATCATGCAATTTAAATAGCAACTACTAGTTGTTTCATTATTCTACCTGGGCCTCCAACTGTGCCTGGAGTGCTGCCTGGGTATGAGCCTGCGTCTGCATGGCTTGCACCAGACCTTGCATGAATACTCCGTAATCCACAGGCGGCGGTGGGGGAAGTACAGGGCCTTGTGGTGCCGGGGCCTGTTGCTCCGCCTGCTCATCACGTCGCGGCTCGTCCTCACGGGCCGACGCTCCACCACGCCTACCTCTCGAAGCCATGGCTGTAATAAAATTTCAGCCACCATTAGAGCTAGGTTACTAAGTTTTCTAACCATTTTCTTATCTATTTTTCACTTCTTATTAGTGTTTTCTACACATGTGGACATACTTAGCATGCAATGGGGATGATGACTTAGGTATATTCATGTGCAATCTCAACCGGTCTCTGATACCAATCTCTGTGACGGCCCTCATTATACCGGTACGGTTATACCAACCCACGTCGGTATAGCAAGAGTCATCACAGTGGGACATTTACCCAAACAATACAAATAGCTGAGATACACATGAATATACGACAGAGTAGCGGAAGTAAAAGACAACTGTCTTCATTCATTCATCATCCACATTTAACATACATGAAATTGCAATAACCATAAAGAACTTAAAAGTTCACATAATTAAATTGCTGAAAATTAAGTACACAATGTCCACACTTATACAATTTTCTCATGATTTCTATTACAATGTTACTTTTACATACTATGAAAACACAAAAGGGGTACACTGCTCCAACAATCTAAACTCCGCGCTCGGAGTCCGTCTCTACCGTCTCCTCCACGAGAGTCTCGTCACCGTCTATACCTGTACGCCGAAGCAAGGAGTGAGTCTTAAAGACTCAGCAAGCAACACTACTCATAACATACACGTATAAGTCATAGCGGTTTCTACATGCACATTCACAAATTTCAACATATGGCATGCTAGTCATTTGAAAGTTGCAACCTATCATGAAAGTTCTACAATTTAATACATGGATCATGCTTTCAGATTTCTAAGAATAAAACTTACCTATCACATGCTCTCTATTCAATTTACTCGTGAAATTTTGCCTTTAAAGAACCAAGACATGAGAGCTACCAACATGAACACTGTGCATATATGAAGGGAAACACAACTAGCATGGACTTTACATGTTCTTAAGCACATACATAGACATTTTCACATGCTTTAAGTTGCTGGTTTCACATGGTTTAATGGCTGTAAACCTACACATGAGAGCTACAATGTTGTTTAAAACATACTATGTGAACAACCAATCATGCTATTTTGTACACGTGCTCATCAATTATCCCTAACATGGATTCTAGACATTTTCGCACATATAAACATGATGATAACAACATGAAATTACTGATTTCACATGGTTTCAGATTTGTCTCACATGGATTTCAATGTCATATTCTCACATTTTTAGTTTCACATTTTCTTTACACAAGTTTCCAATTCACATGGTTGCACTTTGCACATACACATTTCACATTGTTCACTTACACATTAACACATGAACACATACACATTACACATTACACATTCACATTTTAGGTGCCGTGACACATAGTCCAAACCACCAAAGAAGGACATATACACATCACATTACACATAGACGCCATCTAGGCATTACAATGGCGACTCTTGGACTGCGCAGACCGGGAGAACAAGTCTCCACCCTAACCAGTGGTACTTGTCCACCTCCAGGATTTCCCCCTAATGCCCTTAGGGTCACTTACACATTGAACTTTCTCAGGGGGACTTTTCCCTGATACAGTTCCACTGCCCTCTACGGAAGCAGTGTCACATTGGCACAGTTACACATTTACACATTTTACCGATTTTACACATGGTTTTACACATATCACTTTTCATCCCATTCACTTTCTCACTCACATGCATATCTCTGTTTTCCTGACATGACACTACAGATTTCAGGAGTTTAACACACAGTAAATTCACCAATCAGGTTGGGTTTAAACGATATCTAATCACTTTACGATGACATGCATAAATTTTTACATTTCACATGGAAAAAGTGCATAACTCCTTATATACTGGTCCAAATGACCTGGAAATTTAACCACATGCTATTTTCGGGTTCAAGATCATACATTCAATTTTTCAGATTTTTTGAGCTAAATAGAATTTACAGAAAATCAAATACCTATTTAGCATGCCATTCATAATTTAAGTTGACATGGAGTTTAACACCATCATACATTTTTGCCACTTACTGTCTGAACAGAGACTAACTGTTATATGCATGATCTGAAAATACAGAATTACCCTAAATCATACAACCATAGATCGATCACAACAATTCTTTCTTGCATGCCTTTTTATTTACCGAACCGAAATTAATAGCAATTTATGCAAGCATGGACAATTTATCAAAATTTGAGTACACATATACTAATCCACTAACTTCATGATCTGACAAAACTTAGGGCACTCAGACTAGTCCTAATCATAAAACATGGATTGGCAAGATCACCAACAAATCATGCTTGAAATTTCATGGGATAAAATCTCTAACATTCACCACCACACATCATAACTCATCCACACACCACATTTACCAGTATACATAGTGTATAGGGTTACCATATATCCTCATCACGGAAAACCCATCGAAAATAATCGTATAGGAGGGCAGAACAGTTTACTGTTCTGTCCAGATGAACTTGGCGGCGGTCTCTGGCCGCTAATTCAATGTCAGCGGCATAGTCGATGGACGCCAATCATGATCTCAGCGTCCAGGGACCTTGCCGTTAATGCAGGTCTGTGTAGAACACAGACCCGAGCTCTCAAGATAGGGTGAATCTGAGGGTCTAGGACACGAGAGAAAATTCATAAAAATTGAAAAACCATCCTAGACTCATATGGGAACCTTATGGTAGGGTCACTTGCCTTTTAGAAACACTCCTAAGGGATCAAAAGTGCTGGTGAAGCCCTCCTTGGGCAGTCCCAAGAAGTGCAGAAATGTCCTCCAAGATCTCCTTCCTCCGGGCTCTTGGATGATCTCCACAGCAAAGAAATGTCGGGGAGGCCTTCCTCGATGATCCCTCTAGCCTCCAGTTGCAGTAGAACGCCGGAAAAGCTTCAGAAGCTCGGATTTTGGGCTGCAAAGATGGGGTTTTCTCACAGTCCGAAATAGGGTTTTCTCCTCTTGTTTCTCTCTTGCAAAAGGGTGAAGAGAGAGGGTTGGGGAGCAGATTCGGGTTGGATATATGGGAGAGACTTCTCTCCCACTCACAGGGTGATAAGATGGCTCTCAGAGCCGTTGGGGACAGCTCCCCAATGGGTGAGCTTCCTTGTTTCCGGAATTTCTGGCTCTGCAACGCATGCAGGTCAGAGAAATCGGCGTCCACATCGTTAGACACCAGGATTAGTGTTGGCGTCCATGGGTGGACGCTGACACCACCTCAACGGCTAGGGGTTGACGCCAATCTGGCCTTCGGCCAGAACTCTAAAACATGCAGAAAACTATGCACGCCATGCATATATACATGCAATATGTATATGGTAGTGTATCCATACTATCACCATTCAATACATGCATTATTTACATCTAGTATAAACACATGCACACGTAATTGTACTAATTAATACGTACGTAAATATGTATATACATACACAAGCACAAATATACACATAGAAATACAAATAATGCGACAAAAATTCGAGGGCCTTACATCTTTCCCTTGTACAATTCATAGGCTGTCTTCTTTAGTATGGGTCTGATCATTACTCTGTTAATGATGTAACTTGCTGTGTTAACTGCTTCAGCCCAAAAATATCTTGGCAGATCATATTCTGGCAGCATTGTTCTTGCCATGTCCAACAGGGTTCTGTTCTTCCTCTCAGCAACTCCATTTTGCTGTGGTGTCCTTGGTGCTGAGAAATTATGCTCTATCCCTTGATCATCACAGAAATGTGCAAATGTTTCATTTTTGGAATTCTCCACCATGGTCTGATCGGATTCCAACAATGCTAAACTTCTTATCTTTCTGTATCCTTTTACTGAAGCTTACAAAGTTCTCAAAAGTGTCATCTTTATGCTCCAGGAATGATACCCATGTGAATTTGGAGTAATCATCTACTATAACAAATCCATATTGCTTTCTTCCTAGACTGGTGGTCCTCATTGGCCCAAATAAGTCCATGTGAAGGAGTTCTAAGGGTTTAGAGGTGGTTACCATAGTCTTCGACTTGAAGGAACTCTTGGTATGCTTTCCTTTCGCACATGGTCCGCAGACACCATTTATTTTTGTGCTTACTTTTGGTAGACCTTCCACCAGGCTTCTCTTGATCAACTTTCTCATGCCATCCAAACTGCAGTGCCCCAATCTTCTATGCCACAGCTCAGTTGACTGCTCTTTGCTTGCTGCTAAGCAGAAATCTTGATCTTTCAGTTCTTCAAGGCAAAGTACATATAGGTTCTTTTCTCTGTTGGCTTCACAGATGACTGCTCCATCCTTCATGATACTACACTTGGATTCTTGAAATCTGATCTGATGTCCCTTGTCGCATAGCTGGCTAATGCTGATGAGGTTGTGCTTCAGTCCTCTAACACATAGGACATTTTCAATAACTGTTTTGCCTTTCCTGCTCACTGATCCGCTGCCTATCACAGTCCCTTTTCCATTATCTCCATAGGTGACTATGCCTTCTTCAGCTTCTAAATGGGTAAACAGCCTTCTGTTTCCTAACATATGCCTTGAGCATCCGCTATCCAAGTACCACTTGGATGCCCGAGGGTTTTCCTTTTCTTCTATGTTGGCCATGAAAGCCAAGTTAGCCTCTTCTTCTTCCTCGCTACTCGAGCTTGACTTGTTGTCCGAGTCGTTGCTATTTCTCCAAGCCGTTGCCATTGCTTTCTTCTTATATCTCCTGAACTTCTTGGAACTGTCTTTCTTTTTGAATTCAAGTTTCTTGAGCTTCGAACATTCTGCTTTGATATGTCTGGGCTTCTTACATTCATAGCATATGGGCTCATCTTTCTTTAAGTCCTTTCCTTCTAACTTCTTAGACTCTTTATTTTTCTTGAAATATCTTCTGCCAGACTGATATCTTTTCTTTTTGGCTAAAATTCGTTGAAGCCTCCTAGATAGCATAGCTTCTTCGTCTTCACTGTCTTCGCCGCTGTTTTCATCTTCAGATTTTTCCTCAGAGCTGCCTTCTGCTGCTTTGAGAGCATTTGTGTGCTTCTTCCTACTAGATGATTCTCCTAATCTCTCCATGTTTATTTCATGGGCCATAAGGGACCCAATGAGCTTTTCCAATGACATCATTTTCAAGTCATTTGCTTCTTCTATAGCTGTTACCTTGGGAGTCATGATGCTGGTAGAGACCTCAGTATTTTCCTTACTATATCTCCCATTTCATAACTTTTTCCTAGTCCAGCTAATCCGTTAGAGATGTCTATAAATCTGCTGAACATCTGAGTTATTGACTCGCCTGGCTGCATCTGAAATATCTCATATTGTGTCACCAGAATGTCTATTCTGATTTCTTTCACTTTATCCATGCCTTCATAAGTGATTCTTAATTTTTCCCACATCTCCATCGTGGATTTGCAGACTGATGCACGGTTGAATTCCTTTTTACTGAGGGCACAACACAGAATATTTTTGGCTTTGCACTTGAGAGAAATCTTCTTTCTATCATCATCAGTCCATCTGTCCTTTTCGTTGGTGACTAGAAGGTCTCCTTCTTCTACAATTGACTAGATTTGAAAGTCGAACCCTTGTAGGAAGTATTCCATTCTTGTTTTCCAGTAGGTGTAATCTTCTCCATCGAACAGCGGTGGCCTATTGACTGACTGACCTTTGGAGTGACCTTGGGCTGCCATTTGATCTTACTCTTTAGATCGTTGGATTTTCTTCTTTTTCGAAGAGACTAGCTTTGATACCACTTGTAGCCCAGCTAGCTAGCCCAGAGGGGGGTGAATGGGATATTAAAAATATTTAATACTTAAAACCTGCTCATACATAGGTCACAAAAACACACTTCGCAGATTGTTAGTGTTAGTAAAAAAAAAATTAATTCAATCACACAAGGGCATTCACACGACACAAAGAATTATCCTGGTTCAGATCTCCTCTCCTTAGGAGTCTTGCGTCCAGTCCCTGAGCAATATCTCAGGATTTCACTAACAAGGGTACAGTCCCCCTTAAGGACACTACAGCACCCAGCACCCCAGCTGGTCTTCCTTCACACGAAGGGAACAACACCCTGGAACCCACCAGGTCTTCCTTCTACACAAAGGGAATCTCACATCCTGGATCCCACCAGGTCTTCCTTCTATACGAAGGGAACAAACAGTCAAGAAAGTGTTCAGAGATGAAGCCCCTAGATCAAGCTTATAGAACACAACTTGATCTGAAGCTAAGAGCTGAGAAGGAAAAGATCTACAACAAAGAGCTCTTCTCAGAACTAAAAGGCTCTCTCACATATCTACACTTAGCGCAGAGAGAAAGAGCTAGAACAGATGGGAAATTTTGCTTGGCTCTGGGAAAGCTTGCAGAAGGTTGTAAGCGTTGTATCACTGTTGTTCTCTTTGTTGCTCGTTAACTTCTGTGTCTTTCAGAAGCTTCATTCTTCTATATATATCACTCTTTTGAAATTTGAACGTTGAAGGTTTGTTGTCTCTAAGTTCTGGTTTATGTTAGACTGCATTGTAGGATCGAGAAATGTTGTGGACAAGATCTAGAAGGGGGAGTTGAATAGATCTGGGCCAACTATTGCGGAAGCTTAGCCAATTTTGAAAAACTCTTTGAATCAGAGACAATTTGAAAACAAATTTCACAGATATGAAGAGAAATTAAGTGAGTTGTGCAAAAGGAGTGTGTGAACAAGTTAATTAGATGTGAATTCGAAAGATCCTATGCATGCATCTAACGCAAGGTAAATTCAAACCACAATCAGACCACTGCACAAAGATTTTTAGGTGGTTCGGAAATCACACCATGTGATTCCTACATCCACCCCTCACATAGTGAGGATCCACTATCAACTTGGATACACCACACACAGAGGAGCCTGACAACTCCAACACAGAGTTTTACAACTCACACAACCTCTAGAGCAAGACTACTCTAGAACCTGAGCACAATTGCTCAACCACAACTGAGTAGGACGACTCAACACTGAGCACACAGGCTCACAACCACTTGCTAGATCACAACACAAAGATTCAGATCCTCTAGCAATGATTTGATCTTAAAAGGTTCATTCAAGAGAATTGATGCAATAGACACTGCACAATCTCTAGAACAACCAAGAAGACACAAGGGGAAATGAGAAATGTATTGAAAAGTCCTTGTTCTTCAGAAGACTCCCTTGTAGATGTCGAATTGTGAAGAGGCTTGATCTCTGAAAGTCCCTGGGCGATGCTCTGTAATTTGATCTTCAGGATCTTCCTCGAATTCTCCACAAACGACTACTTCTACTTGATCTGCTCCCTGGAAGTTGATCCTACTACTCCATCTTGGATCAGATCTTCCTTCTTGTGCTTGGAGATGATAGAATTGGATAGAAGAAGCACAAGAGGATGCACGAACAGAGAGGAGAATAGCCTTGCCGCCGAAAAGCTTCTGGAGAAGTCTTGGAGGCTCTCTTCTGCTCTCTTTGTTGGTTGGATGGCCAATTGGGGACTATTTATAGTCCAAGATACCCAAAAGTACCCTTGGGGGTCGTGGGCACATGATCCAAGGCCGATCCACCAAATCCCTAGGGTGCCACGTGTCCAGGAGAAACTTTAAGCCACAAACTTTCCGGAGTGTGTCGACCTGACTTGATCTAGTGTCGACACACTATCCCAGACTGGCAGACTAACTACCCTGGGAGAGGTAGCTAGTGTCGACACCACTTCATCTCGTGTCGACACACTGGAGAGTACTGCAAAACAGGCCTTCTGGGAGAGGTCTCTAGTGTCGACACCATCTGGTTTAGTGTCGACACACTATCTAGGCCTGTTGACAGGGCTCACTGGGAACTGGGTCTAGTGTCGACCTGACTTGATCTTGTGTCGACACTACTTGACCATTTCTTCATCTTTTGGCTTAGGGCTTGGAGCATTGTGTCGACACCAGTATGGGGTGTGTCGACACTACCCTTGAAGGAATTGTATGTCCCTGAGAAATAAACATATAAATCATTAGTCCATTGATTTATCATGAATATAAGTAATAAATGTGTTTGGAAACATGCTTTTTAAATGTGGTCATAACATGTGTGGTGCATCTAACATGTTCCAATTATTGTGCATTAAAATCACACCTTGTCATCATCAAAATATGAGGGGAAATGAATTGTCTTCACACTCAACCCAACAATCTCCCCCTTTTTGATGATGGCAACATTAAGTTCATATGAAAATTCGAAGTTTCAATAAATGTGATTTTAAGCTTTTTAGTTACTCAATCACTCAATTTGAAAGACATTGATAGACATTGAGCTATGTTTCATTTCCTTTTTATTCACACTTGTCAATGACCTTTGAAAATATTTTAGTAACATTTGAAATTTGCACACATTAGGGACACAATGTTACTAATGATGAACTATTTTCACAAAAGGCCAAGCAGCTTGACAAGCATCCATTCATTCACAATCACATTCATGACATTCATTCAAAATTCAATCACATTCAAGAAAAAGATGTTTCTTTTCATTTCAACCAACAAATGTCATTTCATTCACAAAGAAGGAGACATTTTAGAAAATCTTTACAATCAACCAAAGAGAAAAACATCATTCCAAAAGAAACTTTCTATCATTCTCCCCCTTTGACATCATCAAAATAAGATACATTAAGCAGGAGGAGGAGGAGGAATGGGAAGGAGAATGGCTTCGATGGACTTAAGTCTGGAGTCCATAGCATGAAGGCTTGTATGATGTTGCTTCTGCATGGTCGATAGTCTAGTGTGAACAATTTCTTCCAGCCGTTGACTATTATCAGACATGGTGTACTGAAGTGAAGACAAGTCAACTGAAGAAGGTTGTGCACTAGAAGATGAACTGCCAAGCCATACTTGTTGATGTTCTTCAGCTCCTTCTTGAGGTCAGTCATTTCACTGTCAATGTGAGCTGACAGATTTTTCATGCTTTCCAGGTCATCAACCAAATGAGCAAAGGATAATCTTGTCTTGGAAATCTGGGTCAGTGTTTCCTTGGTGTTGAACACATCAGTCTGGGAATTTGCCAAAATTCCCTGAAGAACCCTTTCCAACTTATCTTGATGCTCCTTCAGCTCAACAGAAGCATCTGCTAAGGTTCCAATCAACCTATTAAACCTTTGTACTGCATGGTCTGAAGCTGCTTTTTGCTCAATGAATTTTGTAGACATTGTATTTTCCAACCTCTGGACCTTCAATTCAAAACTCTCTGTCATTTGCTGAATGGAAGAGTTGAAGGCATCAAATTTTTCATTCAGAAAGGAGTATAATTCTGGTGGTACAGAAGGTCCACCAAAAGCATAGGAGGTTTGAGTTTGAGGTTGGGGAGTGAAGGTATGAGTATCCTTAGCAAGATGAGTGGGTGAAGAGTTGTGAAATGGAGGAGTGAGAGGTGCATCCTGGGGTAGTTGAAGTTCAGGTTCAATGTGAGGCTGATCCTCAGGAGCTAGAGGCTGTTCCTCTGGAATTTGAGGCTGGTCCTCATTAGCTAGATGTTGGTCTTCAGGAGGTGGTATCACTGCCTCTGGAGCCTCAGGAACTTGGGCCTCAACAACTACTGGCCCTCTCCTCACTTGGTCACCCTCAAGCCTGAATCCCATAAACTTTTGAACATGCTTGAAGCAGTAGATGTTTGATTTAGGAATTGACTGAGATTTCTCATTATCTAGAGACACACCAAAATGCTTAAAGACTGGAGTCATGTGAGCAGCATAGGGAAGAGACCTATGGAGATCTTTCCTGGTTGTCTCAGAAATGATTTGGTACATGATTACATGGAGATTGACCTTGATGTTCTTTTTCATGCAATAAATCACAAACCGCTGAATATCCGTGAGTCTATCCCTGCCACCACCTTGAGGTGTGATGATAGTGGTGAGAATGTGATGGATAAGTCTCAACACAGGTGGAAAGGTGTTTGTGTTGAACTTGGTGACATGTGTCTGCCTGGGATCAGACTCATCAGCTTGCAATCCAGTCAAGATAGTGTAAGCTTCATGAAGATCAAACTCAAAACTGTGGTAATCGGCTCCTTCATCTGGAATTTTAAATAGGGTGGCTGCTAATGCTGTGAGCATATCAATCACAACACCTTTGACCTCAGACTTATAACCATCATCAGTGCATTCCAAATTCATGTAGAATTCTTGTACAAGATGAGGATAAATGATCCGAAATTCAGAGATACAAGGTAACCAAGTCTGGAATGAGAAGAAACTATGAATTTCTGGAAATGCAGCTGCTAACTGAGTATCCGCCAAATCAACTGCCCTAGGTTTCTAAATCATCTTCCCTTCACTAACCGACTTGGAAGGGGGGCCTCAGAAGATGAAGAGGACGATTCCTCAGAAGCGTCAGGAGAAGAAACCAAAATCCTTCGTCTAGGGTTTGCGGACCCCCTACCTCGAACAGAGGATGTCCTACCTCTCTTGGCAGAAGAAGGAGATGCAGAGGAAGGCCCTAGCTGCTCCACAGGGTCATGGCATCTCTTGCTTCTCCTCTCAGTAGGAGGTGCTTCTTCCGCCGGAATGGGCCTAGCTGTGGCCCTGGACCTTGCTCCACGGCGAGGGGCTTGCTTGGGTGCCATGGAAGCAAGAGAGAGTGGAAGAGCAGAGGATGGAGAGGAAGGAATGAAAGGAAGAAGGACAAGGATGGGTTGGAGGAGGGAAGAAGGTGGAATGGTTGCCGTATTCAAAGGTGGAAGGCGGCCATGGGGTCGACCTTGCATAGAAAAAGGGTTTCGAAGGTGCAATGTCCCGCAGGAACAAGAATACCCTTAACCGGCGCCCACGACTTGAATCACCCTGGCAGGGGTATGTGTCGACACTAGAAGAGGTTAGTGTCGACCTGGGCTGGAGTGTGTCGACACTAGATGGGGTAGTGTCGACCTGGCCTGATGAAAAGTTGAGATGTGAGAATGGGAAAATTTGCTGAGCTTGGGGACACCTTTAAAATGATAAACAATGGGTGGAATTAACATTTCAAGGATTTTTAAGAGGCTAAAAAATTCATTTGTCATATTTTGCAAAATTCAACACAATTCAAGTTTTACACAACATCCAACAGGATATGATCATTCAGAGACTTGAGCCATTAAAATGATAATTTGAGGGATATAATACATCCAACAATCAACTACAAACTACCATATTCTTCAAATCCAAAGAAATAAAAAATCTTTTAGAGTGAAATCAAGTGTGTTGAAAGTAAACAAGTTTTTGTAAAAACAACTTGATGATGGATAGGGATGATTCTTTTACACAATTCTCCTTTGATAGACATTTTTGTTTTTGAATCAAACTATCAAATGTGATAAATCTTGTTCACTCAAGAACTAATACTTTTTACACACTATAGTCCCTGGATACTAAAGATTTACCTATTATCAAGTCTCAAGGGGTAAATGATGACCTTTTGACATGAAAATATACGTTTATCAAACGCCAATATTTCCAGTTACTCAGTCATCATCAAAAAGCAATTTTTTTTTTTAAGTATTTTGATTTTGAACCCCTTTGAACAGAGATAGCAGTAATACCTCATGACATACATGGCACTTCATTCATTGTGAAGGTGTGTAGTTTCTCAGCATATGTGCCATTGCTCTGTTGAATTATCATCTTTTGGAGAGTTTTGTAAGATTGAAATCATTTATATCCAACATCAATTGCAAACAAAGAAATGTTTAAATTCAAGATACACATTATCTTTCAGTCTTTGAAAGAAATTTGAATTTATGAAGTTTTGAAGAATATAGATGAGAGTTGACAAAAAAAATATAGTAGATCACTCAAAGAATCATTTTGAGACTCTAGACACCTAAATGAGGACATCATGTAAGGAAATTGATGTAATTCAAGAAGAGTGTTGAATTTTTCAAAAGAAATGACTTGTGAATTCTCTAGCTCCCCCTGAGATGAGGATTCCAACCACTTTTCATCAAACTAAAGATATGCAAGTATTTTGAAATCAGAAATGATTCTCTTTGAACAACAAAAGCTCCCCCTCAACAATTGCATTTTCATTTCTTGGTACTTGGCGGAGACATATACTCTCGCATAGTGAAAGTGTCCAGACAAGCATAACTTGTCCTTCTCCAAGTCACCATTTGATATACCAAGAAATTCAACACAATGTGAGTTGAAGAATCATTGTCAAAAAGAAATGGAAGTGAAATTGAGAGAGATATGAACAATATGAATCAAGAGAGCAAAGGATAATGATGATGCAAAGAACTCCCCCTCAGAAAATGCCTAACACTCAACCCAAACCCAAAGAGAGAGATCAAGAAAATGGACATTTACAAAGGCCAAGCTCTCTCCTCAAAGATGAGAATCTACTGTCAGAAGAGGTTTGGTGAAGATGTCAGCAATTTTTTTCAGTTTCTATGAAGTGGAGTTCAAAGGATTTCTTTGCTACTTCATCCCGTAAGAAATGATGCCTAATTTCAATATGTTTTGTTCTTGAATGCTGAATTGGGTTTTTAGACAGATTTATGGCACTTGTGTTATCACATAGAATGGGAACACAACCTAACTCTTGGTTATAATCAAGAAGTTGATGTTTCACCCAAAGAATTTGAGTTCCACATCTACCTGCTGCATATTCAGCCTCTGTAGTTGATAGAGCAACTGAGTGTTGCTTCTAGAAGCCCAAGAGATTAGGCACCCACCTAAGTATAAACACAAGCCACTTGTGCTTTTTCTATCTAATTTACATCCAGCATAATCAGCATCACAATAGGCAATCAAATCTAACTTGCAACCAGCAGGATACCAAATTCCAATATCACATGTTCCAACAAGATACTTGAAAATTCTTTTAACAGCTAACATGTGACTTTCCTTAGGGTTTGATTGAAATCTAGCACACAAACACACACTAAACTGAATATCAGGTCTAGAAGTTGTAAGATAGAGTAGAGAGCAATCATACCTCTGTATGTCTTTGGGTCTACTGACTTACCAAGTGAGTCTTCTTCTAGCTTAGCATTAATTGCAATGGGTGTGCTTGAATACTTGAGGTTCTGGAAGTCAAACCTTTTCAGAAGTTCTTTGACATACTTGGTTTGACTTATGAAGATCCCCTCATGTGTTTGGTTAACCTGCAATCCCAAGAAAAACTGTAAGTCTCCCATTAAGCTCATTTCAAATTCAGTTTTCATTTGATTTGAAAATTCAGTACACAGACTTTTATTGGTTGATCCAAATATTATGTCATCAACATAAATTTGGACTGCAATTATTTGTTTATTAACTATTTTTGTGAACAATGTTTGATCAACATTTCCTCTAGAATATCCTTTTTCAAGCAAAAAGGAACTCAAACGGTCATACCAAGCTCTTGGAGCTTGTTTAGACCATAGAGAGCCTTATGAAGTTTGAAAACATGATTAGGATGTTTTTCATTTTCAAATCCTGGAGGTTGTTCAACAAAAACTTTTTCCTTTATGTATCCATTTAGAAAAGCACTTTTGACATCCATTTGATAAACTTTAAATTTCATGGAGGATGCAAAGGCAAGGAAAATTCTAACAGCTTCTAGTCTAGCTACAGGGGCATATGATTCTTCAAAGTCAATCCCAAATTCTTGATTGTACCCCTTTGCAACTAGTCTAGCTTTATTTCTAATGACTTGACCATTTTCATTCAATTTATTTCTGAAAACCCATCTAGTGCCAATGACTGTTTGGTCACTAGGTCTAGGTACTAATTCCCATACTTGATTTCTTTCAAATTGATGAAGTTCATCATGCATTGCATTGATCCAATCAGAACTTAATAAAGCTTCATCAATTGACTTTGGTTCAATTTGGAAATTAGAGCTAGTGGGTCTTCATCAATAACATGCAGGAATGATGATCTAGTCCTAACTCTATCATGCAAATTGCCAACCACATTTTCCAATGGGTGATCTTCAAAAATCTATGCTCAGAAATTACCTGTTGAGGGGTACTTAAATCTGGAACAACATTACCTGATCCACTTGAAGATGGTGACTGGATGTTCAAGTTCTCACCAATGTCTTCAAGTTCCTCAACAGTTGGTGAAGAGTCCACAATGAAATCATCCTCTTCACTGTCTTGACTTTCCCTGCAAGATTTAGAATTATTAGTTGAAAAGGAATTTTCATCAAAGATAACATGTGGAGACTCTTCAACAGTTTTGTTTTTGAGAATGTACACTCTGAAAGCTCTTGACACTTCTGAATAGCCAAGAAAGATGGCTTCTTGACTTTTAGCATCAAACTTGTCAAGATTTTCTTTATTATTGTTGTGTACAAAACATTTACACCCAAAGATTTTGAAGTAAGACACAATTGGCTTTTTATCTTTCAACAATTCATAAGGGGTTTTCCTGATTTTTGGTCTGACCAATGCTCTATTGAGAATATAGTTTGCTGTATTTACAGCTTCAGCCCAGAAGGATTTGGGCAAATTGCTTTCAAGGAGCATGGATCTAGCCATTTCCACAAGAGTTCTATTCTTTCTTTTCACAACTCCATTTTGTTCTGGAGTTCTTGGTGAAGAAAACTTGTGAAATATGTGAAGTTCAGCACATAAATCAGAAAAGGATTTGTTTTCAAACTCACCCCCATGATCAGTCAAAATGTTTTTGATTTTATATGGAAAATTTGTTAAGGCAGTGGTACAAAAATTCCTGAACTCAAGACAAGTATCAATTTTATGAGACAAGAAGATAACCCATGTAAATCTGGTAAAATCATCAATGATCACAAACCCATATCTCTTGCCACTTAGACTTAGAATTCTTGTTGGGCCAAAGAGGTCCATGTGAAGTAATTCTAGTGGCCTAGATGTGAGTACCTCATTGAAGGTTTTAAAAGATTTCCTGGTTTGTTTTCCTTGGGCACAAATCCCACAAACTTGATTTTCAATATTAGAAAAAGATTCAGGAAGAACCAAATTCAGCCTTAACAATTTATTCATTGTTCTGAAACATGCATGGCCAAGTCTTTTGTGCCAAGTCCATGCAATTTCATCTTTATTGGCAACAAAGCAAAGATTTTCAGAAAAGTTTTTATTAAGGTTGATCATGTAAACATTGTTTTCCCTTTTTCCAAAGAATTTTATTTTATCAGTTGATGAATCAATTATCTTACAGAAATCAGATTCAAACACAACTTTGTGACCTTTGTCACATAGTTGGCTAATACTCAGCAAATTGTAATTTAACCCATCAACTAATAAAACATTATCAACAGAGTTTGAGGAAGATTGACCAACCTTTCCAGATCCAATGATCTTTCCTTTATTTTTACCTCCAAAAGTTACTGAACCTCCCTCTTCTCAATCAGGAATGAAAATTTGGCTTTGTCTCCAGTCATGTGTCGTGAACACCCGCTATCAAGAAACCATACATTTGAATTGGGTGCACGACCTTCCTGCAAAATCAATCAGTGGAGAGAAGATTTTGGTACCCAAACAGCGTTGGGACCATCAGAATGTTTGAACACAGTCATCAAATCTTTTCTCACCCAAATCTGATTTGTTTTTGATTTTTGTGTTGTTTCAGTGGTGTTCTTTGTCTTTTTCAATTTATTTTTCCCTTAGGAATGAAAACACCAGTGTTCTTGGTTTCAGTAGGAGGGGAGTTTTTCATTTGAACATGAGAGTTTAGATGAGGAGGTGGAATCCAAGGGTTTTGTTGGTACATCAAAAAATTTGGATAGAAGAATTGGGGATGATACCAACATGGGTTGTGATACCATTGGTTCCAAGAATTGGTCCATTCAGCTTGATATGCTGTCTTGGAGGTCCAAGGTTTTTATGAATGACTTCCTTTGAATTTTTCTTATTTTTCAAATTTTTATTGAATTTTTGTTTTTGTGGTTTGTGTTTGTTGATGTTGAGCAGGTCGACCTTTCCTTGACTGGTGTCGACACAGCAGTCACAGAATCCTTCTTCTTGTGGACTGGTGTTGACCTGTCAGGTAATTGTGTCGACCTGGTTGACTTCTTTTGGTTCTGAGTTTTTGAAATTTTTGTTGTTTTGCTTGATGTTTGCTTGATTTCAGTGTTCTCAAGACTAGGACCTTTGACAAATTTAATCAATGGTGCTTTATCTCTTTTATCACCAGATTTGTCTTTCTTAGTTTTTTGTTTATTGAATCCTAGTCTATGAGAAATTGATTTCATTTTAGCTCCCAACAAGGCCTCCAAATTGTCTTTACCTTTTGTGAAGGTTTCAATGACTTCATCTTTTTCTTTTAGCTGGTTTTCTAAGGTTTTGATTTCTTCAACCTTTTGTTGTTTATCTTTGTTTTCCATTTCCAGCTTTTCAGACAGTTCTTTAAATTCATGGGTGGCCTTTTGAGAGGCAAGCTTAAGCTCATCAATTAAGTTCAGGAAATTTTCCTTTTCTTCATTAAGTTCAGCTACCTCATTTTCTAATTCACAAATTCTTTTGTTTGAGGAATAGTTATTCATGATGTTTTCCATTTTCTTTTTGAGATGCTTGTTTTCTTTCCTTATTACAGAGTATTTTTCAACAAGCTCAGCATATGCATCTTGCCAGTCCTCAATTGAATAGTCTTCGAAGGATGTACTTACCTTTCCATCTGAACTATTCGCCATGAAGCAGATTTCCTCACTTTCAGAACTTGAGGATTTTTCTTCTTCTTCCTTTTCACTTGAGTCTTCATCAGACCAAGTGGCTACTATGGCCTTTGGCTTCTTGAACTTGTGAATCTTTTTGTGTTTTTCCTTCTTGTTTTCAGAACATTCTCCCTTCATATGTCCTGGCTTATTGCACCTGTAACAAATGACAATTTCGTCAAATTTTTTATTCTTATTGGAATTAACATTAGAAAAGAAGTGTTTCTTTTACCTGATGAAAATTTATTTTTCCCAGAAAATTTTCCTTTTCTATATTTTAAGAATTTTCTGAATTGCCTGGTCATGAGGGCAAGCTCATCCTCATTGGACTCAGACTCCTCAGAACTAGTTTTCTCCTGATTCTTGTCTTTGTTACATGAAGAGGCCTTTAGTGCTACTGACTTGGTTTTAATTATATGTTCTTCATTTCTTTTTAGATTAATTTCATAAGTCATTAAGGATCCTATCAATTCATCCAAAGAGATTTTGGACAATTTTAGAATCTTCAATGACTGTGGCCTTTGTGTGCCAAATTGAAGAGAGAGAGCGTAGAATTTTCCTTACCAAGTCAGCATCTATATAATCCTTACCTAAGCCTTCAGTCCATTGACAATGATCATAAACCTGGCAAACATTTCAGAAATTGTCTCATTAGATTTCATCATAAACAATTCATACTCAGAGACAAGAATGTTAGCTTTGGTTTCTTTCACTTGGGATGTTCCCTCATAGAGTAACTCAAGTTTATCCCACATCTCTTTGGCAGATTTGCACATTGAGATTCTTGAGTACTCCTTAGGGTGGACTGCACATTGGATCATGTTCATGGCACTATAATTCAAAGTGGCCCTCCTAATCTGTTCCCTAGTCTAGGTCTCTTCCTCCCCCTGATTCTCATAGGGACCTACTTCGACTACCTTCCATATCTCATAGTTTTGGGCTCTTAGGAAGACCTGCATTCTATTCTTCCAATAAGTGTAGTCAGTCCCATTGAAAAAGGGTAGCCTATTAATAGAGTGACCCTCAGCCATGAACCCTCTTGAATCCATTGAAGCAATTTAAATGGTGCAAAGAAGAAATACTCAGCAAATAAACAAGCAAACAATCAAGACACACAGAACAATAAAAAAGTACTCAGATCAGATCAGATCAAGTGTAAACCCGCTCTGATACCAATTGTAGGATCGAGAAATGATGTGGACAAGATCTAGAAGGGAGGGTTGAATAGATCTGGGCCAACTATTGCAGAAGCTTAGCTAATTTTGAAAAACTCTTTGAATCAGAGATAATTTGAAAACGAATTTCACAGATCTGAAGAGAAATTATGTGAGTTGTGCAAAAGGAGTGTGTGAACAAGTTAATTAGATGTGAATTCGAAAGATCCTATGCATGCATCTAACGCAAGGTAAATTCAAACCACAATCAGACCACTGCATAGAGATTTTTAGGTGGTTCGGAAATCACACCATGAGATTCCTACATCCACCCCTCACACAGTGAGGATCCACTATCAACTTGGATACACCACACACACAGGAGCCTGACAACTCCAACACAGAGTTTTACAACTCACACAACCTCTAGAGCAAGACTACTTTAGAACCTGAGCACAATTGCTCAACCACAACTGAGTACGACGACTCAACACTGAGCACACAGGCTCACAACCACGTGCTAGATCACAACACAAAGATTCAGATCCTCTAGCAATGATCTGATCTCAAAAGGTTCATTCAAGAGAATTGATGCAATAGACACTGCACAATCTCTAGAACAACCAAGAAGACACAAGGGGAAATGAGAAATGTATTGAAAAGTCCTTGTTCTTCAGAAGACTCCCTTGTAGATGTCGAATTGTGAAGAGGCTTGATCTCTGGAAGTCCCTGGGCGATGCTCTGTAATTTGATCTTCAGGATCTTCCTCGAATTCTCCACAAACGACTGCTTCTACTTGATCTGCTCCTTGGAAGTTGATCCTACTGCTCCATCTTGGATCAGATCTTCCTTCTTGTGCTTGGAGATGATAGAATTGGAAAGAAGAAGCACAAGAGGATGCACGAACAGGGAGGAGAACAGCCTTGCCGCCGAAAAGCTTCTGGAGAAGTCTTGGAGGCTCTCTTCTGCTCTCTTTGTTGGTTGGATGGCCAATTGGGGACTATTTATAGTCCAAGATAGCTAAAAGTACCATTGGGGGTCGTGGGCACATGATCCAAGGCCGATCCACAAAATTCCTAGGGTGCCACGTGTCCAGAAGAAACTTTAAGTCACAAACTTTCTGGAGTGTGTCGACCTGACTTGATCTAGTGTCGACACACTATCCCAGACTGGCAGACTAACTTCCCTGGGAGAGGTCTCTAGTGTCGACACCACTTCATCTCGTGTCGACACACTGGAGAGTACTGCAAAATAGGCCTTCTGGGAGAGGTCTTTAGTGTCGACACCATCTGGTTTAGTGTCGACACACTATCCAGGCCTGTTGACAGGGCTCATTGGGAACTGGGTCTAGTGTCGACCTGACTTGATCTTGTGTCGACACTACTTGACCATTTCTTCATCTTTTGGCTTAGGGCTTGGAGCATTGTGTCGACACCAGTATGGGGTGTGTCGACACTACCCTTGAAGGAATTGTATGTCCCTGAGAAATAAACATATAAATCATTAGTCCATAGATTTATCATGAATATAAGTAATAAATGTCTTTGGAAACATACTTTTTAAATGTGGTCATAACATGTGTGGTGCATCTAACATGTTCCAATTATTGTGCATTAAAATCACACCTTGCCATCATCAAAATATGAGGGGAAATGAATTGTCTTCACACTCAACCCAACATGTATGGTACTGTAGAAGTTCAACGGTCTTTTGGCTTTCCATGCACGCAAAGAGAGAAGATCTTCTGTCGTATCCTTTGGCTTCTATTTTGTCCAACAGTATATGACGAATGTTGTCAGGGACTTGCACACATTAAATGCTAAACAATAGATAGCTAGATTGTCTCTTGTTTTCAGTCAACGTTAGATTGATTTTATACAGAAGTAGAAGTTCCATTCTGTTCTTCTAAAAAGATGTTACAGAATAAGCAAGAGAATAGAAGATATCGTCTGCATGCATGCAGTGATTTGTACTATCGTAATAAATACATGGCTGTCAAAAAGATATACGTGAAGACTTTGACATTTCAACGTATTCAAACATTAGCTCGAAAAGCAAATCGTTATTTTCCACGAAATTGTTAGATGCATGTCTTATGAA
This sequence comes from Colocasia esculenta, assembly GCA_014218235.1. Lineage (NCBI taxonomy): Eukaryota > Viridiplantae > Streptophyta > Magnoliopsida > Alismatales > Araceae > Colocasia > Colocasia esculenta. The sequence continues at coordinate 126,419,572 of CM024755.1, read as the reverse complement.
ATCGTTGTGCAAATGAGTGAATCGTTGTGCAATCATAAGTAAATAGATGCATAGACAAATCGCTATATATATTAATAATCTAATCATTGTAAGCGAATCGTTGTGAAATGTATCGAATCGTTACAACGACCAAGTCGTTATGTAACTTGATGAGCTGTTATAGTGACAGAGTCGTTATGTAACTTATCGAATCGTTATGAGAGCAAGTCGTTGTGATCACTTAAGAAATCGATGTGCGACCAAATCGTTGTTCTCACATAAGAAATCGATGTGAGACCAAATCATTGTCCTCTCTTAAGAAATCGATGTGAGACCAAATCGTTTTTCTCACTTAAGAAATCGATGTGCGACCAAATCATTGTTCTCACTTAAGAAATCGATGTGAGACCAAATCATTGTTCTCACTTAAGAAATCGATGTGAGACGATGTGAGACCAAATCGTTGTTCTCTCTTAAGAAATAGATGTGAGAGAAATCGATGTGAGACCAAATCATTGTTCTCACTTAAGAAATCGATGTGCGACCAAATCGTTGTTCTCACTTAAGAAATCGATGTGCGACAAAATCGTTGTTCTCACTTAAGAAATCGATGTGAGACCAAATCGTTGTTCTCACTTAAGAAATCGATGTGACACCAAATCGTTGTTCTCACTTAAGAAATCGATATCAAAATAAATCATTATGATTACTTAACAAATCGTTGTGAGAGAAAATCGTTGCAATCACTTAACGAATCGTTGTGAGAGCAAATCGTTGCGATCTCTTAACGAATCGTTGTGAGAGCAAATCATTGCAATCAGTTAACGATATAACACATAGTGAATCCTTGTAAGTATGAAATTGTTATGGAACTAAGGAAATCGTTATAGCACTATAGAAATCGTTATGACCTTTAGTAGAAATGGATGTGTACTTAGACAAATACTGATGCTTTGAACTCACATTGTTGTGGTGTGATGAATACTTACTTGATTGGCTTATTTTTCCCTTGGTTTATTTCCTGTGCTTAGACATCATAGAAAATATGTTAGTAACCTCTATCATAGTTTTGTTAATAACCAAAATAGATGTGTAATTTATTTAAATTACATGGGGATAACCAGATCATCAGATTTAAATATAGAATAATTATGTATGATTGAATGTTATTATTCAGAAATTTTAATGAAGTTAGAACCACTGTTTGAATGTTTTATATCTGTTAGAATGGATGGTGCTCTGTCTACCATGTTCAAATTGAAATATCTTGTAAATTACTAGAAATCTATGTTTAATATTAAAACAAATAGTTTTACTGCTCCAAAATTTATGAAAAATTAGTGATGTGTTCTGTGATACATATGTACCATGTGGTTAATTTTTCAGTATGTTCTGATTACTGTAGAATGAATTATGAATTTTGGAAGGTTCCATACCGTAAATTGAATGTTAAGGATCAACCAAGTTTAAAATTTTGATTAGCATCATGTTTAACTTCTGTTAGCTTCTGGTTATGACTGATTTGAGAGTTTGAAGGTGATAAGTTATATTCCATGATATATGTGGGTGTATGTGCATGGGAAGTGAGAGGACAAGTGATCTATGTGTGTATAATGATTAATGTGACAACATAAACAAATGTGCCTATAAGACACTGCCACCCTAGATGCTTGGAGCTGTACTATAGTAGTGCCCTACAGACATGTTACTTGATACCCAAGGTAAGGGTCTTGTGAAATCGTGATACCCAAGGCAAAGGTCTTGAAAGCTAAATTGTGTTACATGGTACCCGAGGCAAGGGTCTTGAAAGCTAAATTGTGTTACATGATACCCGAGGCAAGGGTCTTGAAAATCCTAGAGGTGGACAAGTTCCACTGGTAATGGTGGGAAGGGCTTTCCCCGGTTTCTGCAGGAACCAAGACTTGATCAATATGCTTGGTGATTAAGTACGTGAATGTGAACGTGTATGTGCTACGTGATCTTCTAGTGGTGGTTTGGGCTGCATCTTGGCAATGTGTAAAATGATATGTGAACATGTCATGAAAAATGAAATTGCATGTGTTAATGTGATTCTCGTTAAATGATGAAAGTGATACTATGTTTAGTACCATGTGTGGGTGCATGTTTACATGTCCATGAATTATAATTACTTGATGTACAGTTCAATGTGATCCATATGCAAGCGTCATTTGAATGTAATAAATTTTCTATCAAAAGAACAAGCTAAGTGTAGAGTGATGTGTTATATTTGCATGTAAAGTGAGTTAGAGATCATGCTAGGAGTGTTACTTATCTTGTAAATGTATCCATGATTAAAATTGTAGAACTGCACAATGATTGGAATAAAGTATGAAAGCATGTGGTTATATGCTTGCTGTAAGACCCTCGAATTTCGTCGCATTATTTATATTTGTCTGTGTATATTTGTGCTTGTGTATGTATATACATATTTATGTACGCATTAATTAGTACAATTACGTGTGCATGTGTTTATACTAGATGTAAATAATGCATGTATTGAATGGTGATAGTATGGATACCCTACCATATACATATTGCATGTATATATGCATGGCATGCATAGTTTTCTGCATGTTTTAGACTTCTGCCCGAAGGCCATATTGGCGTCAATAGCAGGACGTCAATGAGGTGTCAGCGTCCACCCATGGACGCCAACACTAATCCCAGCGTCTAACGATGTGGACGCCAACTTCTCTGGCCTGCATGCGCAGCAGAGCCGGAAATTCTGGAAACAAGGTAGCTCACCCATTGGGGAGATGTCCCCAACGGCTCTGAGAGCCATCTTGTCACCCTGTGAGTGGGAGAGAAGCCTCTCCCACATATCCAAACCCGAATCTGCTCCCTAACCATTCTCTTTGCCTCTTTACAAGAGAGAAAGAAGAAGAAGACCCCAGTTCAGAGCTGTGCAAGGACTGGTTTTTGAAGGCTCCAAACCGGCGATCCAAGGCTCCATCCGGCGTTCTACTGCAACTGGAGGCCAGAGGGAACCAAGGAGGAGGCTTCCCCACCACTGGCTCGGCACCTGCATCGACCAAGAACCTGGAGTAAAGCGTTTCCAAAGGCTTCTTGGGACAGCCCAAGGAGAGCTTCACCGAGCCCTAGATTCGTCTAGTGAATTTTCTAAAGGCAAGTACCCCATTCATAACGTCCCCGTATGTGTCTAGGTTGGTTTTACTATTTTTGTACTTTTTCCCTCGTGTCCTAGACCCTCAGATTCGCCCCATCTTTGGAGCTCGGGTCTGTGTTCTGCACAGACCTGCATTGACGGCAAAGTCCATGGTCGCTAAGATCATGCTTAGCGTCCATCGACTATGACATTTACCTTGAATCCGCGGCCAGAGACCGCAGCCAAGTTCATCTGGACAGAACAGTAACCTGTTCTGCCCTTCTATACACCTATTTTCGTTATGTTTCGCGACTAGGATATACTGTAAAGCATTTATATGCTATGTATATTGTGGATGTGATGAATGTGGTGTGTGGATGGATGAGTGTGCATGGTGGTGAATGGTAGAAGTTATTTTGTTCCATGAAATTACAAGCATGATTAATTGTTAATCTTGTCAATCTACTGTTGCATGATTTAGGACTAGCCTATATGCCCAAGTTTGTGAGGATCATGCATGTATGGATCAGCCCTATTCTGAAATTTTAGATTTTTTTCCATGCTTGTGTAAATTATTGACAGTGTTGTTTGGGAAATAGGAATTGTGTATAAGTCATGATAAATTCTTGGTAAACTAGGTATCACCCCATAAATTGAGAAATAAATTTTGTAGCCCTATACATGTAGGGTTCAGACAGTAGCTTGCTAAAATTGTGACTTGTGTATAATTCCATATCGACTTGAATTACGAATAGCATGAAAAATGGATGTTTGATTTTCTGTAAATTCATTTTAACTTAGAAAAATATGAAAAAATGCATGAAGGGTCCTAATCCCGAAATTAGTTTGTGATTAAAATTTCAGGTCATTTGGACCAGAGCACGATGCCTTATGAAATTTTCCATGAAAAATGTGAAATTGATGCATGTCATTGTAAAATGAGTTGATTCTTATTTAAACCAACTTGATTAATGGAATTACCTGCTTGTTAATGTCTGAAATCTGTAGTGTCATGTTAGGAAAACAAAGGCATGTGCATGTGAGTGAGAGAGTGAATGAAGTGAGAGTGACATGTGTCAAACCATGTGTAAAATCGGTAAAAATGTGTAAATGTGTAACTGTGCCAATGTGACACTGCTTCCGTAGAGGGCAGTGGAACCGTATCAGAGAAAAGTCCCCCTGAGAAAGTTCAATGTGTAAGTGACCCTAAGGGCATTAGGGGGAAATATTGGAGGTGAACAAGTACCACTGGTTAGGGTGGAGACTTGTTCTCCCGGTCTGCACAGTCCAAGAGTTGCCATTGTATTGCCTAGATTGCGTCTATGTGATGTGATGTGTTTGTGTCCTTCTTTGGTGGTTTGGACTATGTGTCACGGCACCTAAAATGTGAATGTGTAAATGTGTATGTGTTCATGTGTTAATGTGTAAGTGAACAATGTGTAATACGTATGTGTAAAGTGCAATTTAAGTGAATCGGAAATTTGTGTAAAGAAAATGTGAAACAAAAAATGTGAAGATATGATATTGTAAATCCATGTTGTGACAAATCTGAAACCATGCTAAATCAGTAGCTTCCTTATGTTATGATCATGATTACATGTACAAGTGTCTAGAACCCATGCTAGGGACAAATAAATGAGTATGTGTACACAATTTCATGTTCGGTTGTTCACATGTTGTGTCTTAAATAACATTGTAGCTCTCATGTGTAGGTTTTGGTTACTAAAGCATGTGAAAACCAGCAAGCTTAAGCATGTGAAAATGGTTATGTATATGTATAGGAACATGTATATTCCATGCTAGTTGTGTTCCCTCTCATGTACGCGTGGAATTCATGTTAATGGCTTTCATGTTTTGGTTAAAATGCAAAGTAGAATTTCATGAGTAGGAATGATTAGAGAGCATGTGTTAAGAAATTCATTTCGTTAAGGAAATCTGAAAGCATGTATCATGTGTTTACTGATAGAACTATCATGATAGATTGTTCATTTCAAGGTTCAAGCATGCTACATGTTGAGTCTTTTGTAATTGTGTGTGTAGAGCCCACTGTGACATGTACGTGTATGGTATGAGTGGTTTTACTTGCTGAGTCTTTAGACTCACTACTTGCTTCGGCGTACAGGTGTAGTTGGTGACGTGGCACCGTTGGAGGAGACGGTGGAGACGAACTCCGAGCGCGGAGATGAGACTGTTGGAGCAGTTGTGCCCTTTTGTGTTTTCATAGTATGTAAAAGTGACATTGTACTAGAACTATCATGAGAAAATTGTATAAGTGTGGACATCCATGTATTTAATTTTCAGTAATTTAAATCATGTGAACTTCTAAGTTCTTTAATGTTATTGCAATTTCATGTATGTTAAATGTGGATGATGAATGAATGAAGACAGTAGTTCTTTTACTTCCACTACTCTGTTCGTATATTCGCGTGTATCTCAGCTGTTTGTATCGTTTGGGTAAATGTTCCACTGTGATGACGCTTGCTATACCGACGTGGGTTGGTATAACCGTACCGGTATAACGAGGGCCGTCACAGAGATTGGTATCAGAGCAACCGGTTGAGATTGCACATGAATATACATAAGTCATCATCCCCATTGCATGCTAAGTATGTCCGCATGTGTAGAAAACACTAATAGGAAGTGAAAGATAGATAAGAAAATGGTTCGAAAACTTAGTAACCTAGCTCTAATGGTGGCTGAAATTTTATTACAGCCATGGCTTCGAGAGGTAGGCGTGGTGGAGCGTCGGCCTGTGAGGACGAGCCGCGACGTGACGAGCGGGCGGAGCAGCAGGCCCCGGCACCGCCAGGTCCTGTACTTCCCCCACTGCCGCCTGTGGATTACGGAGTATTCATGCAAGGTCTGGTGCAAGCCATGCAGACGCAGGCTCATACCCAGGCAGCACTCCAGGCACAGTTGGAGGCTCAGGTTAGACTAATAAATGATTAATAGTCTATTTTAAATTGCTTGTGTGATATTATGTTGATTGTATATTGCTTGATGTGTGATGTAGTAGGCTCAGGCACCAGCTCAAGACCATTGTAAGGCCCCCGATTTTTCGTCCTTTTCTTTTATAAGTACCTTATTGTGCGAATGTTTACGTGTCATGTATGTAGCTAGATATACTTATGCATATAAGATGTGCGTGTAACTAATCGTATGCTTATACATATAAAACCTTTATTTTATGCATGCATGTAAGCATGTATGTATACATATGTGTTATCTATGCTATATATATATATGATATTTACTTAAGTGGTAAATTAGGTGTATGATGTGTTGCTCAAATTATATATGTGGTATTGAATGAAGATTGGTATAAAAGTGTGCATTGTGTGTATAATTAGTTAGTAAGTGTTGTTTATTGCATTGTGAAGATAGTATGTACATTATACCGAGCACATTATATACCATCTTGACTATTTATGAATACATGTGTGTACTTAGTTGTGTATATATATATGTATATATTGTTTGGTTGCATGATGTAATTGGTGTGTATATTATACCCTATGTATTGCATACATGTACATAAGAAGGATTAGGGTTTCTGTGAAATTGTATGTTCTGGCCGAAGACCATGTCGACGGCAGCATCTGTGGACGTCAAGGACAAGTAGGCGGCGACCTCGATGGACGCCAACTATTATTATGGACGTCCGTTGATGTAGACGTCTACTTCCCTGACAATTTTCTGAGCAGCTGCATGGTGTGCCATGCCTCCGATTGGGGGATGCCAACCACCCCCAACGGCTCCTTCGCCCCTGCCAAGACAAACCCCATGTCTTGTCTATATGACCACCCACCCCTTGCAACCTAGAAGTCCCTTTGACCCTTGCAAGAGGGGAAGAAACCCTGGCCCCAAAAGGGTGAGAAAAACCCTAAAACCTTGAGAGCTGTGAGGAAACCCGAACTTGGGAGGCTTTGATCCAGCGGTTTGGAGCTTCTTCCGGAGATCTACTTCGACAAGGAGGGAGACAACACATCCGGCTACACATCTCCGGCCCTGGATTGCAGAGGGGAGCATCACAGAAGCCGGAGTGAAGGCATCTTGGAGGCTTCTTGGGACTGCCCAAGGAGAGCTTCTCCAACCATTTTAATCCCTTTAGGAGTTTTTCCAAAGGCAAGTAACCCTTGCACTTCGTCCATGTATGTGTCTAGGAGGTTTTTGTGATTTTTACGGATTTTTCTCGTGTCCTGGATCCCCTACATTCACCATTCTTTAGAGCTCGGACTGTGTTTTTACACAGGTCCGAACTCGACGTCCAGATCTATTGCCGTTGAGATCTTGAGTTAGCGGCCAACGATGTTGCCGCCAACTCTTGTAAACGTCCATAGTATGCCGTTGAGTTCTTCTTGACAGAACAGTGAACTGTTCTGCCCTATATCCTTAATTTCCATATTTCTACGCATGAGGATATAATGTAAATTTTATATGTTATGTAAAATAGATAATGTGATGTGTGTGAAATTTCCTGTATTTTTCTGTGGATGGCATAATTTATTAGAATTAATGAAAGGCATGTGTAGGAAAGAGGTTATGCTTGGTTAATTTTGTTTCCCATGATTTCTGAGGAATTAAATGCTGTAGAATTTTATGAACCATGTTTATATGTATCAGTCCATGCCCTGCAAATTTGGGGATTTTCCTGTATTCATGCGAATTTTTATAATTCCTACAATGAGAAATAGAAAGCATGTGTAGACCTTGTGAAAATTCTAGTAAATCGTGTGTTGGGAAATAAATTGGGAAAAATTTCTTGTACCAATATGTATGTGTGGCTCATGACTGTGCATGATCAAATCTGAAATTCATGTTATGTTCTATGTTAACTTAGTTTATGAATGGCATGAAACTGAGTGTTTTAATTTCTATAAATGCATGTGAATTCAGAAAAATGTGAAAACTTGTATGTGTGTTCTTATACCCGAAAACAGCATGTGGTTAAATTTTCAGAAAAATTTGATGACAGTAGCCTATACTATGAGATTTCCATGTGAAAATGAGTTATAATTACATGTACCATGATTTAGGTTAAATGATGTGCGTTCCAATTAATCCATGAGGGCTACTAAATGCTTGATTTCTGTTATTAGTGGTATCATGCTAGGGAAGAACAGAACCATGTGCATAAATAAGAAAGTGTGAATATCATATGTAAAACGTGTGTTAATCGGAATGTGTAATGTGTAAAATGTGCCGTGTGTGACACTGCTTCCATAGAGGGCTGTGGAACTGTACCATGGAAAAGTCCCCATGGGAAGGTTCAATGTGTATGTGTATCCTATGGGCATTAGGATGAAATCCTGGTGGCGGACAAGTACCGTCGATAGGGTGGAGAGGGCTTCTCCCGGTCTGCGCAGTACCAAGGCTTATCACTGTTTTGCCTAGGTGATAAGTATGTGTTATGTGTTATGTGTTATGTGTCCTTCTAATGGTGGTTTGGACTATGTGTCACGGCATATAAATGTGAAATGTGAACGTGTATATGTGAAGATTGTGTAAGTGCCATGTGAATAGGTGCAAAGTGAAAGATGTGTACATGTGAATGTGTAAATGTGTAACATGTGAAACCAATGTGTTAGAGTGTAAAACTTTGATTCCTAATGTGATAATGATAGAAACATATTAGAACAGAAAGCTAATTAGATAAGCAATCATGTTATTGTGTGCAAGAATGTCTATAGAATCCACGCTAGAATCTTCCTTTCACCATGTGCAAAAACCATGCCTAAATTGCTCTCATGATGTGGTGTGAACGAGACAAGTTCTTAATTGAGTCATATGCTGAAGGAATGAGAAAAGAACATGTGCTAGATTAGTTGTTTGTTTGAACATAATTCATATGTTATAAAACTAGTAGAAGCATTATGCTAGGTTTCCCTTGAATAACAATAGATATGCGTAGAAGGTGTAAGAGAGTGAACCATGTGATGTGAATATGTTAGGGTGTGAAATGAACTTGCATGTTATGAGACTTCTAATCCATGTCAAAACAGCAACCTTAATGCATGTGAAATGATAGTTAGCATGTGATACCATGTGTAGAAACCATGATGGTAGTGTTTCCTTTAATGCATATGAGAACCTCATGTTTAGTTGCTTTCATGTTCTAGTTAATTAGAATTGTATCTTTCATGTGATTGGATGAGTAGAAACATGTGATAGGTAGTCTAATTTGAAGGGTATAAATCATGTTCCATGTGTTTTAAATTTGTAGAATTACCCTGACAGGTTGTGATAATATCACATAACCTTGCTACACGCTTAGATTGAATGCGATTGAATGTGAATGCCTATATGATGTATACATGTATGAAGTGTATGGTGTTATTTGTTGAGTCTTTTTAGACTCACTCCTTGCTTCGGCGTACAGGTTAGTAGGTGACCCTACATCTTTTGGAAGAGACAGTGGAGAGCGACTCCGAGCGCGGAGAGTAGCTTGGCGGAGTCGTTATTGTTATATTTCGCTTTCATAGTATGTAATTTGAGGCATTGTATTGAACTATTATGTAATTGTGAACAAACTATGTAATTTGATGATAAAATTGTAGTTATGTAGACAATGTACCTTGTTTAAATTTCAGTTAAGTAAGCTTTAGCTTTCCTTTATTTGCTATATGGACTGTGGATGTCAATGTGGATGATGAAATTGAAGACAGTAGTCTTTTCTTCCGCTACTCTGTACTTATATTTGTGTACATCTCAATCGAATGATAGTGTCGGGTAAATGTCCCGTTGTGGTGATCTTCGTTGTGCCGACGTGGGTTGGTACAACCGTACCGGCATAGCGAGGGTCGTCACAACCATGGTGGACCTTCCATCATGGAGCGACTCAAGAGGATGACCCCACCCTCTTTTAAGGGGGAGAGTGATCCATTAATGGCAGAAAGTTGGTTAAGGGAGACAGAGAAAATTTTCCGAGCCATCAGGTGCCCTGATGAGGATAAGGTGACATTAGCCACCTACATGCTACATGTAGGCTTTTAACTTTGTATGTTCGTATGTTCTGCTTAAGTTAGAATTTGTTAGTTGGTGCTTATGAAGGTGTATTGCAAGAGAGAGTGGATGTATGGTGGTCCTCCCTACTATGTACACGCTTTGAGGACAGAGCAGTAGGCGTGGCATGGGACGCGTTCGTGAGGCTCTTTCGAGCCAAGTTCGTCCCAGAGCATATCCAGGACAAGATGGAGTAGGAATTTCTCTCCCTGACGTAAGGCTCCATGACTGTGCTGGAATACGAGGCATGGTTTTCTGAACTTTCTAACTATGCACCGCATATCGTAGAGGATGAGCGCAGGAAGACGAAGAAATTCGTGATGGGACTCAAGCCATCACTGCGGACGAGACTCGTGGCGTTTGACCACCGCACATTGGACGAGGCCCTCAGCCCTGCCTGCAGGCAGGAGGGAGAGATGGAGCAATATCTGGAGGAAAAGAAGGCTTCGCAGAAGAGGCCAACAGCGACATTCCAGCGGCAAGACAAGAAGAAGACGGTGTATCAGACACCGCAGCGAACCGTGACAGTCAGCAGCTCTCAGGTACCTTCTGTACGTTCCCCTGGTGTGAAGAAAGAGTGTCCCCATTGCGGGAAGACATACGGTGGTTCCGAGTGTTGGTTGGTGGCGGGTAGATGCTTGAAGTGCGGGAGCAGCGACCACAAGATCAAAGATTGCCCAAGACTTCAACGAGGAGCTCAGCGTGGAGTGCCAGCCCCAGCAGTAGCGGCAGCCGCGCTAGCTACAGGAAGACCAGGAAGGCCTTGAGCCCCAGCTCGAGTGTTTGCTTTAACTCGTGAGGACGCCGAGCAGGCGGAGAATGTCACCGAAGGTACATTTTTTCTTTTAGGTGTGCATGCTCGGGTTTTGTTTGATACGGGTGCTACTCACTCGTTCATTTCCGAGCGGTTCGCTAGGCAGTTATCCCTAGAGTCAGGCGTAGAGTCTGAGGATTTAGAGGTCCCTTTGTCTGTGCACACCCATGCGGGTACGGTATCGACTAGGAAGTGCATTCCGTCGTTACCTGTGTGCATTGAGGATAGAATCCTTGATGGGTGTTTCTTCTTCCTAAAGATGAAGGACTATGATGCTATTCTTGGTCTGGATTGGCTAGAGGAGCACTATGCATTAGTGGATTGTCATCGGAAGAGGATCATTTTCCGCATTCCTGGTGAGGATGAGTTCTCTCACCCCTTGCCAAGGAACTGGGCGGGAAAGATGGTCATCTTTGCCATGAAGGCCGCATGGTAAACAAGGGTTGTGACGCTTTTCTTGCCAGCGTGGTGTTAGTGCCAGAGGCTGATGAGTCACCTACTCTTGCAGAGATTGAGGTAGTGCAGGATTTTCCAGATGTCTTTCCTGATGAGTTGTCTGGATTGCCACCGGATAGAGAGATAGAGTTTACCATAGAGTTACTTCCGGGCACCTCTCCTATCTCGAAGGCTCCATATCGGATGGCACCTGCGGAGTTAGCCGAGTTGAGGAGGCAGTTGCAGCAGTTGCTTGATAAGGGATTTATTCGCCCTAGTGTTTCCCCTTGGGGCGCACCTGTATTGTTCGTCAAGAAGAAAGACGGGTCACTTAGGTTGTGCATTGACTATAGGAAGTTGAACCAAGTGACTGTGAAGAACAGGTATCCCTTACCTCATATTGATGACTTGTTTGACCAGTTGCGAGATGCATCAGTCTTTTCTAAGATTGACTTGCGATCTGGTTATCATCAGTTGAGGATTCGGAGTGAGGATGTGTCCAAGACGGCATTTAGAACCCATTATGGACATTATGAGTTCTTGGTCCTTCCTTACGGATTGACCAATGCCCCTGCAGCGTTCATGGATCTCATGAACCGGGTGTTTAGGCCTTACATAGATAGCTTTGTTGTAGTGTTTATTGACGATGTGTTGGTCTACTCTCCGGATGAGGCCACGCACCGTCAGCATCTGAGGTTAGTGTTAGAGATTCTTCGTGAGCACAAGCTGTATGCAAAATTCAGCAAGTGCGATTTTTGGTTGCGCGAGGTTCATTTCCTCGGGCATGTTATCTCCGGCGCTGGTGTTGCAGTTGATCCAGCGAAGGTCCAGGCAGTTATGGATTGGGAGGTTCCCAAGACCCCTTCAGAGATTCGTAGTTTTATTTGGTTAGCTGGTTACTATCGGCGATTCATTGAGGGTTTCTCATCCATCGCCGCCCCCTTGACAAAGCTAACCAGGAAGGGTGAGAAGTTCGTATGGTCTGAGGCATGTGAGCGTAGCTTCCAGCTATTGAAGGCTAAGCTTACTTCTGCTCTGGTATTGGTATTGCCTAGTGGTCTAGAGGGCTTTGCCATTTATACGGATGCGTCTTAGATTGGTTTGGGCTGTGTGCTCATGCAGCAAGAAAGGGTAGTGGCTTATGCTTCTCGTCAGTTAAAGGAGCATGAGAAGAACTATCCGACTCATGACTTGGAGCTCGCAGTAGTGGTTCATGCACTAAAGATCTGGAGGCACTATATTTATGGTGTCAGATTTGAGGTGTTTACTGACCACAAGAGCTTGAAGTATCTTTTCTCCCAAAAGGAATTAAACCTGAGGCAGAGGAGATGGATCGAGTTCTTGAAGGACTATGACTTCGACCTTCAGTATCACCCTGGAAAGGCGAATGTCGTAGCGGATGCACTTAGTAGAAAGAGGTCTTCGCTCCAGCAGGATTGGAAGATGTTGGAGGATGCGGCGTACTCTATTACCGAGTTAGAGCCATCGCTGTGTCAGGCTTTTGTAGCTCAGCTATCCCTTAGATCCTCTGTGTTGGATGAGGTGATCGAGCGACAGGGAGCCGATCCTAGACTCTTAAAGTTAGTGGGTAAGGCGGGCATCGCTCGTGATGAGGATGGTGTGATTAGATTTCAGTACCGTGTTTGTGTCCCTGATTTAGTAGATGTCCGTGAGCATGTGTTAGCGGAGGCTCATAGATCGCGATTCTCTATTCATCTGGGTAACACTAAGATGTATCAAGACCTGAAGAGATTATTTTGGTGGTCCGGCATGAAGAAGGATGTTGCGAATTATGTGTCTAGATGTCTAGTATGTCAGCAAGTGAAGGCTGAGCGACAGCGACCATCTGGCCTTATGCAGAGGATGGATATCCCAGTATGGAAGTGGGAAGCTGTCACTATGGACTTTGTTTCGGGTTTGCCTCGATCTAGAAGAGGCAATGACTCAATTTGGGTAGTTGTAGATAGATTCTCGAAGACTGCCCATTTCTTGCCTATGAAGAAGAAGCAGTCAGTAGAGAGTTTAGCTAGATTGTATGTTAGTAGTGTCATTAGATTGCATGGCGTGCCGAAGTCGATCATTTCGGACCGAGATCCGAGATTTACTTCGAGGTTGTGGAAGGGTCTTCAGGATGCTTTAGGTTTGGAGCTGAAGCTTAGTTCGGCGTTTCATCCCCAGACCGATGGACAGTCCGAGAGGACTATCCAGATGCTCGAGGATATGTTGAGAGCGTGTGTTCTGGATTGGAAGGATGACTGGGAGCGTCATTTACCTCTTGTGGAGTTCACATACAACAACAGCTTTCATGCGAGTATTGGTATGGCTCCATTCGAGGCGTTGTATGGTAGGCCCTGCAGATCTCCGTTATGTTGGGAGCAGACTGGTGATAGGCAATTGATCAGATCGGAGTTAGTTCAGGAAACTTCAGATATGATCCAGCTTATCAGGAAGAGGCTTGTTGCGGCACAGGATAGGCAGAAGAGCTATGCCGACAACAGGAGAAAAGATTTAGAGTTCGAGGTTGGCGATCATGTCTTCTTGAAAATATCGCCTACTCGTGGTGTTGTCAGATTTGGCAGGCATAGTAAGTTGAGCCCTAGGTTCATTGGCCCATATGAGATTCTCAGACGTTTGGGCAGCGTGGCATATGAGCTAGCATTACCCCCAGCTTTGGCTAGCGTTCACCTTGTATTCCACGTATCTATGCTCAGGAAGTATGTCCGAGATCCGTCTCATGTGATTAGTCATGAGCCAGTGGAGATCCATCCAGATCTTTCGTATGTCGAGCAACCAGTAGCTATTCTTGACCGGAAGGTTCAGCATCTCCGGAACAAGACTATTGCGTCGGTGAAGGTCCTATGGCGGAACTTCTCACGAGAGGAGGCTACTTGGGAGCTTGAGGATGCGATGAAGAAGAAGTATCCCCTTTTGTTTGGGTAGTGTCGTTCTATCTTCGAGGACGAAGTTTCTTTAAGGGGGAGAGGGTGTAAGACCCTCGAATTTCCGTCACATTATTTATATTTGTGTGTGTATATTTGTGCTTGTGTATGTATATACATATTTACGTACGCATTAATTAGTACAATTACGTGTGCATGTGTTTATACTAGATGTAAATAATGCATGTATTGAATGGTGATAGCATGAATACACTACCATATACATATTGCATGTATATATGCATGGCATGCATAGTTTTCTGCATGTTTTAGACTTCTGCCCGAAGGCCGTATTGGCGTCAATAGCAGGACGTCGATGAGGTGTCAGCGTCCACCCATGGACGCCAACACTAATCCCAGCGTCTAACGATGTGGACGCCAACTTCTCTGGCCTGCATGCACAGCAAAGCCGGAAATTCCGGAAACAAGGTAGCTCACCCATTGGGGAGATGTCTCCAACGGCTCTGAGAGCCATCTTGTCACCCTGTGAGTGGGAGAGAAGCCTCTCCCATATATCTAAACCCGAATCTGCTCCCCAACCCTTCTCTTTGCCTCTTTACAAGAGAGAAAGAAGAAGAAGACCCCAGTTCAGAGCTGTGCAAGGACTGGTTTTTGAAGGCTCCAAACCGGCGATCCAAGGCTCCATACGACATTCTACTGCAACTGGAGGCTAGAGGGAACCAAGGAGGAGGCTTCCCCACCACTGGCTCGGCACCTGCATCGACCAAGAACCCGGAGTAAAGCGTTTCCAAAGGCTTCTTGGGACAGCCCAAGGAGAGCTTCACCGAGCCCTAGATTCATCTGGTGAATTTTCTAAAGGCAAGTACCCCATTCATAACGTCCCCATATGTGTCTAGGTTGGTTTTACTATTTTTGTACTTTTTCCCTCGTGTCCTAGACCCTCAGATTTGCCTCATCTTTGGAGCTCGGGTCTTTGTTCTGCATAGACCTGCATTGACGGCAAAGTCCCTGGTCGCTAAGATCATGCTTAGCGTCCATCGACTATGACGTTGACCTTGAATCCGCGGCCAGAGACCGCCGCCAAGTTGATCTGGACAGAACAGTGACCTGTTCTGCCCTTCTATACACCTATTTTCGATATGTTTCGTGACTAGGATATACTGTAAACCATTTATATGCTATGTATATTGTGGATGTGATGAATGTGGTGTGTGGATGGATGAGTGTGCATGGTGGTGAATGGTAGAAGTTATTTTGTTCCTTGAAATTACAAGCATGATTAGTTGTTAATCTTGTTAATCTACTGTTGCATGATTTAGGACTAGCCTGTATGCCCAAGTTTGTGAGGATCATGCATGTATGGATCAGCCCTATTCTGAAATTTTAGATTTTTTCCATGCTTGTGTAAATTATTGAAAGTGTTGTTTGGGAAATAGGAATTGTGCATAAGTCATGATAAATTCTTGGTAAACCAGGTATCACCCCATAAATTGAGAAATAAATTCTGTAGCTCTATACATGTAGGGTTCAGACAGTAGCTTGCTAAAATTGTGACTTGTGTATAATTCCATATCGACTTGAATTACGAATGGCATGAAAAATGGATGTTTGATTTTCTGTAAATTCATTTTAACTTAGAAAAATATGAAAAATTGCATGAAGGGTCCTAAACCCGAAATTAGTTTGTGATTAAAATTTCAGGTCATTTGGACGAGAGCACGATGCCTTATGAAATTTTCTATGAAAAATGTGAAATTGATGCATGTCATTGTAAAATGAGTTGATTCTTGTTTAAACCAACTTGATTAATGGAATTACCTGCTTTTAATGTCTGAAATCTGTAGTGTCATGTTAGGAAAAAGAGGCATGTGCATGTGAGTGAGAGAGTGAATGAAGTGAGAGTGACATGTGTCAAACCATGTGTAAAATCAGTAAAAATGTGTAAATGTGTAACTGTGCCAATGTCACACTGTTCCGTAGAGGGCAGTGGAACCGTATCAGGGAAAAGTCCCCCTGAGAAAGTTCAATGTGTAAGTGACCCTAAGGGCATTAGGGGGAAATCCTGGAGGTGAACAAGTACCACTGGTTAGGGTGGAGACTTGTTCTCCCGGTCTGCGCAGTCCAAGAGTCGCCATTGTATTGTCTAGATGGCGTCTATGTGATGTGATGTGTTTGTGTCCTTCTTTGGTGGTTTGGACTATGTGTCACAGCACCTAAAATGTGAATGTGTAAATGTGTATGTGTTCATGTGTTAATGTGTAAGTGAACAATGTGTAATACGTATGTGTAAAGTGCAATTTAAGTGAATTGGAAATTTGTGTAAAGAAAATGTGAAACAAAAAATGTGAAGATATGATATTGTAAATCCATGTTGTGACAAATCTGAAACCATGCTAAATCAGTAGCTTCCTTATGTTATGATCATGTTTACATGTACAAGTGTCTAGAACCCATGCTAGGGACAAATAAATGAGTATGTGTACACAATTCCATGTTCGGTTGTTCACATGTTGTGTCTTAAATAACATTGTAGCTCTCATGTGTAGGTTATGGTTACTAAAGCATGTGAAAACCAGCAAGCTTAAGCATGTGAAAATGGTTATGTATATGTATAGGAATATGTAGATTCCATGCTAGTTGTGTTCCCTCTCATGTACGCGCGGAATTCATGTTAATGGCTTTCATGTTTTGGTTAAAATGCAAAGTAGAATTTCATGAGTAGGAATGATTAGAGAGCATGTGTTAGGAAATTCATTTCGTTAAGGAAATCTGAAAGCATGTATCATGTGTTTACTGATAGAACTATCATGATAGATTGTTCATTTCAAGGTTCAAGCATGCTACATGTTGAGTCTTTTGCAATTGTGTGTGTAGAGCCCCCTGTGACATGTACGTGTATGGTATGAGTGGTGTTACTTGCTGAGTCTTTAGACTCACTACTTGCTTCGGAGTATAGGTGTAGTTGGTGACGTGGCACCGTTGGAGGAGACGGTGGAGACGGACTCCGAGCGCGGAGATTAGACTGTTGGAGCAGTTGTGCCCTTTTGTGTTTTCATAGTATGTAAAAGTGACATTGTACTAGAACTATCATGAGAAAATTGTATAAGTGTGGACATCCATGTATTTAATGTTCAGCAATTTAAATCATGTGAACTTCTAAGTTCTTTAATGTTATTGCAATTTCATGTATGCTAAATGTGGATGATGAATGAATGAAGACAGTAGTTCTTTTACTTCCGCTACTCTGTTCGTATATTCGCGTGTATCTCAGCTGTTTGTATCGTTTGGGTAAATGTCCCACTGTGATGACGCTTGCTATACCGACGTGGGTTGGTATAACCGTACCGGTATAACGAGGGCCGTCACACTTGCACTCATGTTAATGATACCATGTTATTAGCATCTATGTTTAGATTATTGTTTTACATGTGTTAGATTAGTTGCTTAATACGATTCCATGTTTATTCATTTATGTTATAGCATGAGCATGTATGAATTTAATTGCTGAATTTGAATAGGTTTAATAGTGTTAAATTGTTAGAAAGCATGTGTGATAGAGATATAGTTTGAATTTTAAGTTACTTGCTGAGTCTATTGTGTAGGCTCACCCTTGCTAAACATTGCAAGAGATTTAGTAGCTGAGAACTTGGCAAGATCCGAAAAGTAGCGCGAATGATAGATTGAAGTTTGTATTTCCTTTACTAGTATGTGATGTAAAATTTTAATTTGAACTTTGGTTATGTAATTGGAACTGGCTACATGTTAATGGTTATTATGTTATGTCATTTCTTTATTAGACTATATGGACTGTGGTATGTGGATTAAAGTTGATGGAATAAGAATTTATTTAAATTTCGTTGCAATAGTGTTCTCTATTTATGTGTATCTCAGCCCATTTGTTACTTGTTGGGGTTTTCTCCCCTGTAGCGGCTTGCTCTCATCCGATGTGGGTTGGTATAACTGTACTGGGTGAAAGTGGGTCGTTGCACTTTACCTTATGTCTGTCAACGCCTCTTTGGTCTATCTACAACTTATCCCTTGTCTGTCGATCGATACTATCCCCATTGTTCCCAGAAGTTCTTTTCGGAGCAGCCTTAATTGTTCCACATGGTAGTATATGGAATTGATGAATGGAAGTTGCTTGAAGTATGGTCATTATATCATGAGCATTTCTCATTGAGAAGTTTTGTCATTTGAGCTAATGATATTTTGGGTTCTAACTGTGTTGTTAAGACTTGGCCTTCTATTACATACATGAGATTTGATTTGAATGTCGCGACCCGATGAGATGAGATTCGAGGAAACTTTCGGATTGCGTATTTTATTTTCCGCTGCAATTATTTCTACCCATATATTTTTGGGTGCATGACATTTCTATCAGTCTTTCTTGTTCAAATCTTCTTGAGATAAAGGCTTAGGGTCTAAGAGTGTCTTTCCCTGTCTACTGTTTCTCTCAAGATCCTTCCCAGATCAACCAGTTCTTTGTAAGCTTGGTCTAGGGTCTTCGAGTTTAAACTAATGTTCAGAAGTTTTTCTCTTCCTATGGAATGAAGGACCAGCTTGGGAGATGGGGTTGTACCCCCTGTTAAAGGGAAGACCAGCTTCTGTTGGGTGTTAAAAAATCTACTAGGGTTTATACCAAAGAGTTTCTTCTGAGCTCGCAAAAGAAGCACCAGACTGAGGTGAAACAGTGGGCTGCCTTCTTGCCCAAAAGAGAAGAAAAGCAACTAGGGTGTTGGGTGTATTCCCCTTGTGTAGAAGGGAGGACCAACTCTTCTGGGTGTTATATGTCTTTAAGAGGGTATGTTCCCTTCATTAGTGAAATCCCAAGTGTTGTTGGGGACTAGACGTATGACTTCCTTTTAGAAGAGCCGAACCAAGATAAAATTCCTTGTGTCTTTTGTGTGATTGTGTTGCCGCTCCTTTAATTTCCATTGTACATGTTTTTATTCACTAACCAAAGTTTAAAGTGTTGATTTCGCTTTTAGATTTCTATTTCAACCTATTCACTCCCCTCTAATTGCTTAGTCCTTGTTGCCGTGGGCCAATAAGTGGTATTAGAGTCATAGTCTCTGTTAAAACACTAATACCAACAAGTGGTATTAGAGCAACATTTGAAGATCCAAAGATCTAGGAGCACAGATCAATGGCAACTTAAGTATTTGCAGAAGGACAATCTATATTCTTGCCTCCATTGTTTGATGGTGAGGACTACACTTACTGAAAGACTACGATGGAGTTCTTCCTACAAGGCTACGACTACCTACTCTAGAGCATCATCGAAGATGGTGACCTCCAAATATCAAAGTCCAAGGAAGAATGGACTGATGAAGATAGGAAGAAGAAATCTTTGAACAACAAGGCTAAAAGCTTCATGTGTTGCTCACTGACAAAGCAAGAGTTTAATAGGATACCAACGTGCAAAGAAATGTGGGACCAACTGAAGCTAACTTATGAAGGAACATTGACATCCTTGTCACTGTTGTGTTGAGCGTGTATTTAATATTTTGATGATGATTTTAATGATGACTACAACATTTGGTTGTGGATGATGTCTAAACACTCATACTTTGATTTTGATGATGACATATGGTACATATTATAATGGTGACTAAACAACATGTTTTTGATACCTCAAATTTCATATTTTGATGATAATGACATGTTTTGATGTTTCAAATTTCATATATACAGGTTTACACAACTTTGTCATAGTTGCGTCGACACAAGTTGAAAATCAGGTCGACACACATAGTCTGCCCAGTAAGCTCCTAAAGAACAAAGTCACAGTTGCATCGACACACATTGCAAGTTAGGTCGACACACATAGTCCATCCAGTGAGCTATGTGTGAAGAAAAACACAGGAGGTTGACACTAGTTGTTAATCAGGTCGACACATGTTTCCTCCCAGTAAGCTGGAACTAATATTTAGTCAATTGTGTCAACACACATGAATACTTGCGTCGACACACATTGCGTGAAACTCATAAATGTAAAGAGTATTATTTCCAAAGGGTGTGATTTGTCTCTGAAGACTTTTGGGAGATTCTATTATTACCAAAATACCCCTTCATCTAAGTGGTAATGAGGAGAAGGACTTTTGGACACGTGGCAACCATGGGTGAACCCTAGGTCTCTATGCACATGTCTCCCACGTACAAGGGAGTGCACCGAGGCTATAAAAGGCCTCTTGTCTTATCTGAAGGAGGCATCCAACAATAATGACGTGGGGATCAAGGCCAATCATAGAAAGAGAGTGTTGGAGTGCTAAAAAAAAGGAGCAGATTAAGGAGAAGAGCAGCAGAGGAAAAAGGAGGAATAGTACAAAGCATCAGATCTGAAATAGAGCATCATGAATTGAAGAAGGGCCTTCATCGAATCTTCTCAAGAGTCTTCAATTCAAGCTTCCAGCAGATCATCTTCAACAAGAAACATCCAATTCATCTCTCTTTTACTTATGTCTATTAGAGTGTTCATATTAATTTGTTTTTGAGTGCTCGTGAGATCTATACATGTGTTCTGTGTAGATTTCAGTATGCATGTAAGTGCGTGAATCAGATCAGTGCTAGAGGATTTGATTTCTTGTGAACTTGATCAAGCTTGTGTGTTGTTTGACCCGTCGTTCTCAAGTAGTGTTTGAGCCGTCGTGCTCAAGTGTGTGTGTGGTTTGAGCCATCGAGCTCAAGTGTGTGTGTTGTACTCGGTTTTGAGTAGTGTGGCCTCACTGTGTGAGGGGTGGATATAGGAATCATTGGTGTGATTTCTGAACCACCTAAGAATCTCCTATGCAGTGATATGATCTATTTTCTGCGCTAGAGGCATACATAGGGATTTCGCTTGCACACTACTTGTTTAATTGTCTCACACATCAAATACACACACCCACACATCAGATCAATGAGATTTTCTATCTGAATGGATCTATAATTTGAAGTAGTTTTTAAATTTCTTAAGCATCTGTTGTTATTGGTAATAGATCTATTCAACCCCCTCCCCCCCCCCACCCCCTTCTAGATCTGTTCTCCTTGCATATTCGATCCTATATTTGGTATCATAGCAGGTTAATATATGATTCTGATCTGAGTTGATTGCTTCTGTTTGATCTTTTGAAACATCATCTAATCTACTTGATTGCTTGAATACTAAAATTTCACTTGATCTGTGTGATCTAATTGCTTGAACTGTCTGCTTGCTCATTCATTGTTTCTTATCTTGATCCATGGATTCTCGAGGTTTTGTAGCTGAGGGCTATCAATAGACAACCATATTTTGATGGATCTGATTACTCTTACTGAAAAAATCGCATGCAAATTTTTGAGGGCTCAAAATTATGAAATCTAGAAAATAGTTGAAAAGGGTCCCTATGAAAACAATGAGAATGAAGAGAATTGGACTAGAGAACAAATTAGGAGAGCAACTCTTAACTATAGTGCAATGAATATGCTTCAGTGTGTTGTTCACCCTAAGGAGTATTCAAGAATATCCATGTGCAAATCTGCTAAGGAAATGTGGGATAAACTTGAATTAATGTATGAAGGAACATGTCAAGTTAAGGAAACCAAAACGAACATACTTGTTTCTAAATATGAACTGTTATGATGAAAACTGATGAATCAATTTCTTAAATGTTTGCTAGGTTTATGATAATTGTCAATGGACTGAAGGCACTAGGTAAGGAGTACTATGATGCTGATTTGGTAAGAAAAATTTTGCGCTCTTTATCATCAATTTGGCACACAAAAGCTATTGTGATTGAAGACTCTAAGGATTTGTCCAAAATATCTTTGGATGAAGTCATGGGATCTTTAATGACATATGAAATAAATTTGAAAAAGACTTAAGAACACATGCTTAAAGCTAAACCATTATCACTTAAGGCTTCATCAAGTCACAAGGAGAAAATCCAAGAAAAATCTGATTCTAAAGAGTCTGAATCTGATGAGGATGAGATTGCCCTCATGACTAGACATTTTAGAAAATTCCTAAAATCAAGAAGAGGAAAACTCAATGGAAAGAATAAATATTTTTCTGGTAAAAGAAATTCTTCTTCTACAAATAATAATACTGGCAGAAATGAAAAGACTAATGAGGTTGTTATTTGTTACAGGTGCAACAAGGTAGGAGATATAAAGGGTGAGTGTCCTGAGCTCAAGAAGGAAATGCACAAAAAATACAAAAAGAACATCAAAATGAAGAAGCCAAAAGCAATGCTAGCAACTTGGTCGGATGAAGACCAAAGTGAAGAAGAAGGAGAGAATTCATCAAGTTATGAAGATGAGGAATTATGCTTTATGGCAAACAACAATTATAACAAGGTAAGCTCTTCTTTTGAGCAATACATTGTTGATGATTGGCAAGATGCATGTGCTATCTTGGTTGAAAAATACTCTAAAATAGGAAAAGAAAATAAATGTTTGAAGAAGAAAATTGATAATGTCATGCATGATACTTCTCTAACTAGAAGAATATCTGAACTTGAAAATGAAATTTCTGAACTCAGTGATGAAAAGGAAGAACTTCTGAATGAATTGGATGAGTTCAAGATTACATCTCAAAAGACTAATAGTGAGTTGGTAAAGCTTTCTGAGAAAATGGAAATGCAACAAAAAGAAAAACAATAAGCAATTGATGAAATTCAAAAGGTTAATAAATTGCTGACTGAAAATGATCAAGTGATAAAAAACTTCACAAATGGAAAGGAAAATCTTGATGCCTTGTTAGGACTAAGAATGAATGCTGAAAAGCATAGACTGAGATTTACCATAGAAAAATCAATGAAAAATAAAACTACTAAAAATAAAGAAAAATCTTAAAAAATTCCTTTGATAAATTTTGTCAAAAGCAATAATTCAGAAAATAAAAATAAACAATTGTCAAAGGAAACATCTGAAACACTCAAGGACCAGAATAGAAATGATTTGTCCAATCAAAAGAAATCAATCAAGTCGACACATGCTGCAGAGAGGTCAACACAGGTTAACCATAGGTTAAAACTTGTGGCCACTGTGTTGATGCATGCTTAACATAGGATGACCTATCAGTCTCTAAAAAACAAAAAGATGTTACACAAAAATTCAAACCAAAATTTGAAAAATTATAAAAATACAAAAACACACTTTCATGATGATAATTGGAGATTCAAGACATCATATCAATCCAACTGGAACAATTCATGGAATCAATGGTACCATAGTCCTCATTGGTATAATTCACACTCTTTCTATCCAAAATTTTCAAGACCCCAATAGAATTTTTGGTCTAGCTTTGCACAAATGAACAAACATGCCAGAATGCATACATTTCTTTTTTTTGAAAGAAAGAATACTGGTGCCTTCATTCCAAATCAAAATGTTAAAATACCAAAAAGGGAACTTATTTCAGAAATAAAACACAAACCAAAATGACTCAAATGTGGATTAGAAAAGACTTATTATTTCTGCTCAATCAAACTGCTAGTCCCAACAATGTTTGGGTACCAAAATCTTTTCTTCTCTAATTTGAATTGTGCAAGAAAGTCATGCACCCAGTTCTAATGTGTGGTATCTTGACAGTGGGTGTTCACGACACATGACTGGTGACAGAACTAGATTTTCATGTCTGATTGAAAAGAAAGGAGGATCAGTTACCTTTGGAGGTAAAAAATGAAGGAAAAATAATTAGATCTGGAAAGGTTGGTAAATCCTCCTCAAACTCAATTAGCAATGTTTTGCTTGTTGATGGTTGAGACTATAATCTACTGAGTATAAGTCAATTGTGTGACAAGGGTCACAAGGTTATTTTTTAATCAGATTTCTGCAAAATAATTGATTCTTCATCTGAGAAAATAAAATTCTTTGGAAAAAGGTAGAACAATGTGTACATGATAAATATTGACAGAAATTTTGCTGAAAATATTTGTTTAGTTGCAAGTAAAACTAATGTTGCATGGACATGGCATAGAAGGTTAGGTCATGTAAGTTTCAACACTCTGAATAAACTCTTAACGCTAAATCTGGTTAAAGGACTTCATGAATCTTTTCCAAATGTTCAGAATCAACTTTGTGGGATATGTGCTCAAGGAAAATAAATAAAAAGTTCTTTTAAAATTTTCAATGATGTACTTACTTCTAAGCCATTAGAATTACTTCATATAGACCTTTTTGGGCCAACAAGAATTCTTAGTCTTAGTGGAAAACGATATGGATTTGTCATCATTGATGATTTTACTATATATACTTGGGTTATCTTTCTATCCCACAAAAGTGATACTTGTCAAGAATTCAAGAAATTTTGTAACACAAAAAAATGCATTTTGACTGATCATGGGAATGAATTTGAGAATGGAGCTTTTTCTGATTTATGTGTTGAATTGTGCATTTTCCACAAAGTTTTTTCTCCAAAAACTCCAGAACAAAACAGAGTTGTGGAAAGAAAGAATAGAACTCTTGTGAAAATGGCTAGATCTATGCTCTTGGAAAGCAAACTACCCAAATCCTTCTGGGCTGAAGCTGTGAATACAACAAATCATATTTTGAATAGAGCATTGGTCAGACCAAAAATCAGAAAAACCCCCTTATGAACTTCTGAAAAACAAAAAACCCACTTTCTCTTAATTTAATGTTTTTGGTTGCAAATATTTTGTACATAACAACAATAAAGAAAATCTTGACAAATTTGATGTAAGGGCCTTGAAGCTATTTTTCTTGGTTACTCTAACATTTCTAGAGCATATAGAGTTTACATTCTTGAGAATAAAATTGTGGAAGAATCTTCACATGTAATCTTTGATGAAAATTGTTATAAATATGATGACTCTACAGCTTGCAAGACTCTACAAAATGTAGAAGAAGATGACTTCATTGTTAAGTCTTCACCAACCGTTGAGGAGCATGAAGGAACATCAGAAAATCTGAATAATCTAGTACCTACCACAAATGAATTAGGTAATATTGCTCCAGAATTGCATGAACCTAATGAGGAAACATCTGAACCTAGATTGTTAAAATATCATCCTCTAGACAATGTAATTGGCAATTTGCATGATAGAGTTAGAACTAGTTCTTCTTTTCAAAATGTAATAAATGAAGACCTCTTGTCACTAATTTCCTAGATTGAACCTATGTTTATTGATGAAGCTCTAACCAGTGAAGATTGGATCAATGCAATGCATGATGAACTTCATCAATTTGACAGAAATAAAGTATGGGAATTAGTACCTAGATCTAGTGTTTATCTGTGATTAGCACTAGATGGGTGTTCAGAAATAAATTGAATAAAAATAGATAGGTTGTTAGAAATAAAGCTAGACTAGTTGCCAAGGGGTATAATCAAAAGTTTGGTATTGACTTTGAAGAATCTTATGCCCTTGTAGCTAGACTAGAAGCAGTGAAAATCTTTCTTGCTTTTACATCATCCTTGAAATTTAAAGTTGATCAAATAGATGTAAAAAGTGCATTCTTGAATGGTTACATCAAGGAAAATATTTTTGTGGAACAACCTCCTAGATTTGAAAATGGAAAATTTTAAAACTCAATAAGGCTCTTTACGGTCTTAAGCAAGCTCCGAGAGCTTAGTATGACCGCTTGAGTTCCTTTTGTTGAATAAAAGATACACAAGAGGTAATGTAGACCAAACCTTATTTACAAAATTTGTCAATAATCATATCATTGTTGTTCAAATTTATGTTGATGACATAATTTTTTGGTTTACAAATAAAGAACTATGCACTAAATTTGCTAATCATATGCAAACTGAATTTGAAATGAGTTTGATGGGTGACTTACAATTCTTTTTGGGACTGGAGGTACATCAAACTAATGAAGGGATATTCATAAGTCAAACAAAGTATGTGAAAGAGCTTCTGAAAAGATTTGACTTTCAGCAACTCAAGCACTCAAGCACACCTATGGCAATAAATGTAAGATTAGAGTAAGATTCATCTGGTAAGTCTGTAGATCCAAAAGCCTATAGAGGTATGATTGGCTCTCTACTTTACCTCACAACCTGTAGACCAAATATTCAATTTAATGTGTGTATGTGTGCTAGATTTCAAGCCAATCATAAGGAAAGCCACATGTTACCTATCAAAAGAATTTTTAAATATCTTATTGGAACATGTGAACATGGAATATGGTATCCTGCTGGTTGCAAATTAGATTTAATTGCTTATTGTGATGCTGATTATGCTAGTTGCAAGCTTGATAAAAAAGTACTAGTGGCTTGTGTTTATATATAGGTGGATGCCTAATCAACATTCAATAGCTCTATCCACTGTAGAGGCTGAATATGTTGCGGTTGGTTGTTGTAGCACTCAAGTTCTTTGGGTGAAACACCACCTCTTAGACTATAATCACAAATTGGATTGTATTCTTATTCTACGTGATAACACTAGTGCAATCAATTTGTCTAAAATTCCAATTCAACATTCACAAACAAAACAAATTGAAATAAGGCACCACTTTTTGAGAGATCAGGTTGCTAAGAAATCATTTGAGCTTCACTTTATTAAAACTGAAAAGCAAATTGTAAACATTTTCACTAAACCTCCCTTAGAAAATAGATTTTCATCCTTAAGGCGAGAGCTTAATTTGTGCAAATGTCCACATCCTTGATATCTTCCATCTCATTTCTGCAAATAAAAGTCTTCTTTTATTCTTGCTAATAAATTCTTGCATTGACATTTTTAGCACATCAATTGTTGAGGGGGAGCCGTGTCATTCAATAAAACATTCTTGTTGATTTCTCTTTTATATCATCCAATTTTTCATTCATCAATAATCTTCATATTCAACTTATGAGGGAGAGTTACATGAAAGAGGGAGTCATTGTCAATTCTTCACTCACTTTTCTTGACATTGAATGTCTATCTTAAGCCCCAACAATCATAATATTTGAGTCCTTGTGCTATTTTTATATGAGAGACTTAAGACATTCAAACTGAACTAATTGTGCGTTTAGTTTAATTTTAAAGATTCACTTTCATATCAAGATTGTCATCTTAATGTTGAATGTCTTTAAAATGACTTGCAAAACACTTGTAGGCACATGAGTGGCTTTAATGTTTAACATGTGCATGTTTAAGCTTCATTTTTAGCACATGTTAAGAATAATATCTCTTTGTTGGTAGCCATGATCTTTTGGTCAAAGCAAATATAATTCTGAAAAATATCAAAAGAAAATGATCAATAATTTGGAAAGATACAAATAGAGCAATGTAAATTGTGGTACCACTGAGTAACCAGGTCATCTCACCTAAACAAGTGGTTTGTCTCACGTCAAAAAGTGGAAAACAAATTTTTCATCTCTGTGTATGATAATGAAAGTTAAACCACTGAGTAATCAGGGGTCTTGCATCTAGTAAATGTAATCTCCTGCACTGAAAAGTGAGATTTAACTAATTTATTCTTGTATTTCTTTTCTAGTAAAAATGAAAGGAATTCCAAATAGACAAGACAAAAAAGCACAAGACCTAAATAAAGTTCACGAATATTGAGTTTAGGCCTATTATTCTACATTGTGTTAAATATAAAGCTAATGTCATCCTTGCTAAACACTCTTGCTAACTCATATAAGTCACTTTGACTCACATTTGCATCATGATTTTAACTATATTCATATCATTATATCTTGCTACACTTTGTGTTGAGTGTGTCTTTGTGATTAAATTTTGATGCACAATCGCAAAATACACTAATTTCTCTCATATGTCAATATCACTTTGACTCACTCATTTTGATCCTTCCTGAACATTCCTTTCCACAACTTCATTCCTTGATCTCCTACCATTTATATTTCACGTCCATCTTTTTGATGCTGTCAAAAAGGGGGGGGGGATGCATGAGCCTATGAGCTTATGGGGGAGTAAAAGAATGAGTTTTGGGGAGAAAAAGTATGAGCATTTTTTTTGTCATCATCAAAAAGGGGGAGAATGTTGTGTTGAGTGTGTATTTAATATTTTGATGATGATTTTAATGATGACTACAACATTTGGTTGTGGATGATGTCTAAACACTCATAATTTGATTTTGATGATGACATATGATTCATATTATAATGATGACTAAACAATATGTTTTTGATACCTCATATTTCATATTTTCATGATAATGACATGTTTTTATGGTTCAAATTGCATATATATAGGTTTACACAACTTTGTCATAGTTGCGTCGACACAAGTTGAAAATCAGGTCGACACACATTGTCTGCCTAGTAAGCTCCTGAAGAACACAGTCACAGTTGCATCGACACACATTGCAAGTTAGGTCGACACACATAGTCCATCTTGTGAGCTATGTCTGAAAAAAAACACAGGAGGTCGACACTAGCTGTTAATCAGGTCGACACATGTTTCCTCCCAGTAAGCTGGAACATATATTTAGTCAGTTGCATCGACAAACATGCAAACTTGCGTCGACACACATTGCGTGAAAACCTAGAAACGTAAAGGGTATGATTTCCAAAGGGTGTGATTTGTCTCTAAAGACTTTTGGGAGATTATCTTATTACCAAAATACCCTTTTATCTAAGTGGTAATGAGGAGAAGGACTTTTAGACACATGGCAACCTTGGGTGAACCCTAGGTTTCTATGCACATGTCTCCCACGTACAAGGGAGTGCACTGAGGCTATAAAAGGCCTCTTGTTTCATCTGAAGGAGGCATCCAACACTGAGGATGTGGGGATCAAGGCCAAGCATAGAAAGAGAGTGTTGGAGTGCTGAAAAAGGAGAAGATTAACGAGAAGAGTATCAGAGGAAGAAGGAGGAGTCGTGCAAAGCATCAGATCTGAAACAAAGCATCGTGAATTGAAGAAGGGCCTTCATTGAATCTTCTCAAGAGTCTTCAATTCAAGCTTCTAGTAGATCATCTTTAACAAGGAACATCTAGTTCATCTCTCTTTTACTTATTTCTATTAAAGTGTTCATCTTAATTTATTTTTAGGTGCTCGTGAGATTTGTACATGTGTTTTGTGCAGATTTTAGTGTGCATGTAAGTGTGTGTGTAACACCCCACTTAGACCCGGTCCAGTTATACCAACTCTCATCGAGTCTAAGGGATATGTTACATGGGGAACACACCCGAACATATATAAAACATAGGTTGATTCATTCACAAATAAAGAATAATGTAGCGGAAATAAAGCAGAATTCATCAACTTTAATAATCAAGTCCATAGTCCATCAAATAAGTCCACAATGCTATAAATAGTTCAATTACAATGTTCATAACATAATCAAATCCTCACATACAATTATCTCTCAAACACACAATCTAAGCCAATCCTCTCGCTCCGAATCCGATCCCGCTATCAAAGCCTCGAGATCCACTGTCTCATCTGAAATGTTAAGCAAGTATGAGTCTACAACGAAGACTCAGCAAGCGACCCAAAAATGGTTTACCAATCTAACATATACAGAAGGTTTCAAAACATGCTATTACATATAGAATTAAACAACCATACTACTTGCAATATATACATTTATCAAACACAACCTAAGTCAAAAGTGAGTACAATTGCTACTAGAATAAAGCATGATTTCAAAACATGATCTTAACTACACAACGTTTATCCTTACTAAAGGATTTCAGATCTGAACAAGATGATATGGATTCAAGATATAACATGGTACATTTAACATACATGGTTCCAAGAATTTGCATATTAATCATGAATTCATAACATTCACTCGAATGGAAATAAAACAAGCATTACATGAAATTTTTATAGAGCTGAAAACAAACTTTGTTCATAACATATACATATGTACAAATTTTCCATGCCAAGGCACAGCCCAAACCACCCATTAGAAGTCAGATAACATATGACATATACTCTTCACCTAGGCAATTAGTGATAAAGTCTTGGTTATTGCGCAATACCGGGGGAAGCCCTCCCCACCTTAACCAGTGGTACTTGTCCACCTCCAGAATTTCTTCTCATGCCTCGGGAATATATAGCATATTGAATATTTCCATAGGGGCATTACTATGGTTCTGTTCCAATTACTTCTATGGTGGCGGTGTCTTGTTGGCCATATACACAATCATATACAAATTTTCTTCAGATTCAAATGCAACATAACATGCTGCCAAATCATATACATATAATCAGATGATGACAAAGACATATTTCAGATCTTTCACATGCTGTATTTTCTGGACATTTTTCCACAATCTATTTCAAAAGAACACAAATCTCACAATGATAATCAGACTTAAATAGTTATAGTTGTCAAAAAATAATAGAATTTTGCCAGAACGTGCTTCTGCTGTCATAAATCAAATCAAAAATGTTTCATGATTTTTTGGCATATATTCTAATTTCCAAAGTTTTCACATCACTGATATAAATAGAGAAAAATCCATCATAATGAAACCATCTGTCAAACTGGTTCAATATTTTTACTGATCACATATCATAACCATACAAACCACAGATCAAAATTTCATGATTTTTGGAATCCAGAAACTATTTTTCAAATTAAAACAATACTGCTGATTTATGTACTTCTGTCATGGAAATTACATAAAATAGTCAATTCTGGATTTCAGAGTTAACATAGTATGATTACATCCCTGTCATGTATTACTAAATAGAAATCAAAATTTTATCACAAGCATGCATCACATAGAAAATTTTCCTGTTAAATCTAAAGCTTAATTTTAGAATTTAGAAAATTGCCCTAAATCATGGTGACTACAAAAATTAACCCAATTTACAGTGTATCGAAAAGTTGTTCTATTGAGCACTATACCTTTCACAGAAAATCCATTCGAAGTCTAAGCCTAAAACTATAAATCCAAATATAAAAACAGGTCAAAATAGTGAACAAAAGAACTTGACGGTAACCATGTTGCCGCTAACCTCAGTCGACGGCAAGAATGTTGACGTTAAGTTCATCCTTGACGGCAGTCAAGGTTGACGTTAACCTGTCAGGGAAACTGAACTCATCCGGGACTTATGTAAACCCCAAATTTGACTCTTTGTAACTTTTTAAAATCCTGTAAAAAATGTAAAAAGGTAAAACATAGGGTTGGGAACCCGATCCCTAGGTTACTTGCCTCTAAAACACCAAGAGATTCATGGATTTAGCTGATGAAGCCCTCCTTGGCCAACCAAGATAGTCCTCCTTCCGGGCTAAAACCCTAGATCCGTCGGTCCCTAATGGTAGGCACACTTTGGAGATGCTTCTAGCCTTCAAAAGCACCTATCTTCAACTTGTAGAAGCTCGGTCTAAGCCTCCACGAAGATCAGATTGCTGGTTTTTCCTTCCACCTTCTTGGAAACTTGGAGAAGACTCCCAAACCGGTTCCAAGAAGTTAACCCACCCTTTTTATAAAAGAGATTGGCCTCTCCAAACCCTGCCTTCGAGGTCAGATCCATAACCCCCAACATTACCAAAAATCTAGCCCCGTACCATAACTCTACCCGAGCTAGACTGCGAGAATCTCATTGTCAGTTCCAGAAGAAGTAGACGTCAAGGTATACTGCCGTTTAGACAGAGTAGACGTCAATCGATATGGACATTTACCTGAAGTTGACGGCAAGGGATGTTCTCGTTGACCTGCTGTTGACGGCAGTCGATGTTGCCGTCAGAAACACAGGTCAACCTGCATCAACCCGAGAACAGACTATTCCACACCACAACATACTAAACTATAAACATATATGAACAGAAATTTCTAAATACACAATAAAATAAACATCAATTAAAATTTAAAAACTACTAAGAAAATTTCAATATATCACAGTGTGAATCAGATCAGTGCTAGAGGATCTGATTTCTTGTGAACCTGATCTAGCTTGTGTGTTGTTTGAGCCGTCGTTCTCAAATAGTGTTTGAGCCATCGTGCTCAAGTGTGGTTTGAGCCATCATGCTCAAGGGTGTTTGAGCTGTCGTGCTCAAGTGTGTGTGTGTGTGGTTTTAGCCGTCGAGCTCAAGTGTGTGTTTTGTACTCGGTTTTGAGTAGTGTGGCCTCAATGTGTAAGGGGTGGATGTAGGAATCACTAGTGTGTTTTTTGAACAACCTAAAAATCTCCTGTGCAGTGGTATGATCTGTTTTCTGCACTAGATGCATGCATAGGGATTTCGCTTACACACTACTTGTTTAATTGTCATGGCAAAGTTCTTGTTGCTTTTGCTAATTTCTATGGAGAAGGTAACAACATTATAGCTGAAACTCGGGCGCTTTGTGATGGTCTTCTCCTAGCTCACTTTCTGGGGGTCCGACTATCTGCTGTTTATTCAGATTCATTATCTCTTGTTAACTCTCCCCAGCAGAGTATATGCATTACTTGGCACATTCATAGATGGTGGTGAGTTGTGAGAGAATTGTTGCATGAGGACTTCAGTGTTATCTCTCATGTTTTTCGAGAGACTAACCAAGTGGTGGATCAACTTGCGAACCATGCTATTGCTTTTATGCATAATGAGGTTTTTTGGGGTGTGCATAGCCTTCCTCGTTCTTGTAAGGGGCCTTTACTTATTGATAGATCAGGTCTTATGAATGTTAGACTGATCTAATGGGGGTATGCCCCCTTCCTTTTGTATCTTGTTCTTCATATATAATATTTTGGCCCAGAGTTTCTTGCTGGTGGAGTGGGACCATTCTCCCCCTCTGGGGGAGGGTGCACTCTCCTAGCCGAGCCTCTGAGGACCAGTTTTATTAAAAAAAACTACACACACCCATACATCATATTAGTGAGATTTTCTATTTGAATGGATCTATAATTTGAAGTAATTTTTAAATTGCTTAAGTTTCCACTGTGATTGGTAATATATCTATTCAACCCCCCCTTCTAGATTTGTTCACCCTACATATTTGATCCTATAGTCATACAATATGAGAAATTCCTAATGGAACCAGGTCAGTTCATATCTAAAATATACAGTAATTTCACTAAAATCAGTAATGGTCTTGTAGGTCTAGGTAAGAAGTATAGCCAAGAAGATATGGTCAAAAAGATCTTAAGATCTCTTTTAGTACAATGGACACCAAAAGTGACAGCAATAGAAGAAGCAAATGAACTCTCAACAATGTCACTTGAAAGGCTCATACGTTCATTAATGGTTCATGAGATCAATATGGAGAGATTAGGAAAGAGCTCATTCAGAAGAAAGATAAACAATGCAATCAAGGTAGAAGAAAACACTTCAGTTGAAGCCAGTATGAGTGAGAGCGGTGGTATTGAAAGTGAAGAAGAAGTTATCTGAAGGATCTTAGCCAAAAGGAAAAAGAAAAAGGAACTAATATGCTATGAATGTAAGTAGCCTTGACATCTAAGGCAAGACTGTCCAAAGCCTAGAAGGTCTGAAAAGTCAAGCAAGAAGAAAAGAAAAGAGGAGAAGCATGAGAAAAATAAACAGAAGACCATGATAGCAACATGGGACAACTCCTCAGACAACTCAAGCTCCAAAGAAGAAGAAGAGAAAGCCAACTTGACTGTGATGGACATAACAAAAAGGCATTCAAGTGGGTATTGTTAGAGGATGCTCAAAAGTATTTGATTGGTGACTACCTACTCTTCACTTCTCTCAAATCTGAAGAGGGAGTAGTAACAGATTAATATAGTTCTTAATTTCTATTGACAATGCGTACTAATAAATCTCTTACAAGTATTTTTTTTTTACCAATGTAGGGAACTCTAGAAGACTTGACAAGCAACAACAAATGGATATGACAAGCAAACATCAAGTCAAATCAAGTTAATTCAACAAGAAGGAGTCAACAGTTAATGTCACACCCCGACACGGAATATCATAACATGCAGCAGTTGCAATAGTGCGAGTATAGAGCGTATAATAGACATAAATCCACTAGACATTTGGATAATGCAAAATCATTATATTTCATTCATAATCTCCACTAATGTCTATTATATTCACTAATTCAGAGCCATTACTTAGGGCTCAATTGACACCATTACAACTGAATAAAATGTAAAATGCTAACTTAAGACTTCTAGGATAACACACTGGTACTTCAGGGACACTCTTGGTTGTTCCCTTCCGCATGAGTGTTCGTTTCGTTGTCCGACTCACTTGAGAACATATCACAAATGACATAGGGTGAGTGATAGCATCTAGTAGGTCTTAAATCTCATGGCCAGGCATGCTTTAAGTGATTAATATATTAAAGAGTAGAATAACTATTGATAGAGAGAATCAAGTAATGTCAAGAGAGTAATAGCACGAATAGCATGGTTCAATTAGCACGTGTATCAAGTATAACACAAAGAGCAGGATGACCATGGCACGAATATCACAAAATAGCACACAATAGCACAAAGCACAATGGGTCGAGTATAATATTGCACTTTGATTGTCATTAAATAGTCGAGATAGATATCACTTGAGTGTAATGACAAACACTCTAGTCAATTAACTCCAGCGGGCACTAGCACTTTTAGGCGCACCTCGCAGGACCAGACCGGGCCCCTTTATATTGCTAGGCATTGATTATGTTTATTATCTTTAGACAATCAATAAAATGTCCATAGAGAGTACCAAGAATAGATGAGACTAATTGAAGAATATACTAGAGTATAGAGAGAACATGAAGAGATGAGTGAATATAGAATAGACGAAAACTATAGGTCAATGCACGTAAAACAACGTTAAAATAGGTGATAGTAATGGTTGCAATAGTGTCTTCAGGTATTGGCAGTCTGGTAAATATCGTGGTCTACCACTTGGTCATGACAGTAACATGGTCAAGAGGTCAGCGAGATGTCAAAAATAGTACTATGGCTGGTTGGAGCATTCCGCACAGGTCTAGCATCTTAGGGTGTATAGGTGTTAATGGTACAACCCGCTCGTCGACAACGAAGGATTCTATGGTAAGAGGAGACTTACGGAGGCTTTGAACAAGGATTCACTAGTCCGACAAAAGGAATATCTGACGGAGAGTTTTTCTAAGTCAAGAAAATGTGTGGAAGCAGTAGTGGCTCAGCATTCCAGAGGACTTCTAGAATAGCAAAGCACCAGTAACGGTGTTCCAAAATGTTGATAGAAAGGAAGACACGCCCATCAATTTAAATAGGGAAATTGAATGGGTACCTTCAGAATGTGAAAGGATACCTTAGGAACGCAATGTACAGTTTAACAGAACACGACATGACCTCCTAGAATAGACAGAAAGAACACGACACAGTACCTATTGCTTTTAGAACACGACAGGGGGCTTGTCGTGACCCGTATGAGAATGTGACGTATTGGCATGTCATGATCTCAGGGTTCCTGCGACAGGGCCTCTCTAAAAAGGAAATCAAAACTCCTTGGATTGTGGTCTGCTTCCATGGGGTTTTGACACAGTGACCACAAACGACAAAAATCTCAACATATACATGATGAAAAATTGCAAAACTTGAACTAGAAACTAGACTTGCAAGAGAAGAAACAGTAAAGAGCAATTAGGGTTTCATCATGGTTACGATGTGGTATGATCAGGTTCTTTCATACTCAACTAAATATGTGACACATGGATCTTGGGTTAAGAAATTCGCACAAAACACTTGATAGAAATTGGGGAAAAGGATACCAACGTGTTCAAGACATCATGTAGTATCTACAAAAAATGTTTCACATCACGAGGTAAAGTATGAACAAAGAATTGAGGTGAACATGATGGCTCGGGTACATGTTCATGATGAAACATGAGTTCCAGTACTTCGAAGTAAGCAAGATTTGTCAAGGTAGACTTTCCATAATCACATGGTATGTCAATCAATCAAGATAGTTTAAGAGCAATTAGTATAAATCTCCATGTACTTAAAACTTTCATGTCTGATTTGGTAGCTTTTTAGGGTGTTGGACAAACCTTGCCCTAGCACTCTCTAGACAGACCAAACAAGAAAGGTTGTGGAAGGCTCAAATGTCTTAAGGGATAGTCGATGGTTGCACATGAGTGTAGTAAAAAATGTGTTGGATCGGGATGGAGATTTGAATGTCTTAGAGGGGGGTGAATAGAACTTCTTGCACTTTTTAAATTTATCTGAAAACAGATAACACTAGATAGTAATGTTAGTCCTTAGTGTAGTGTGTGTGAAACAAGTGAAAAGCTTGGCGGAATCAATCACACAAAGTGCACAGAGATTTATCCTGGTTCGACCCTTCCAAAAGGAAGTCCTACATCCATTCCCCAAGAACCCCTTGGGATTTCCACTAACTTCCAAGAACACTTGGCCTTCTCTCAACCTGAGAGGTATTACAACTCACTTGCTCCCAGC
Organism: Colocasia esculenta; assembly: GCA_014218235.1. Lineage (NCBI taxonomy): Eukaryota > Viridiplantae > Streptophyta > Magnoliopsida > Alismatales > Araceae > Colocasia > Colocasia esculenta. The sequence goes on along the minus strand of CM024755.1, from coordinate 126,383,106 downwards.
AGGTCTTCCCTTCATAAAGGGGTACTACAGGGAACAAACCCCCTACTGGTTTCTTCCATAGAAATAAGCAAAGAGTGTGTCTGCTCAGAAAATTGAATAAACACATTGTTGCTGCACAAGCAAAGGGAGATTTGACCGGGGTCAAATCGGGTGGGCCCCAAGGCGCTGGCGATGTCGTCGTCGGCTCAAACTTCCTGCGCTGCACCTGCAAAGAACCACCGAGTGGTCTCGGTGGGGAGACACTCTGACGCCCAAGTTAATTGTGAGAGAAGATGTAAGAGAGTTCAAATGCCACGAGTAGCATACCTTGGCCTGAAGCGTCTCCTTTGTTTTTATAGGGTGAGGTTGAGCAGGACGGGTTTTCCCCCTGCCTTAGTTAGCCTCGTAAGTTTCCTTGCAGACTCAACGTCCCAAAGTAAGGGGGAGCGATCAACAGATGCTGCCCCTTGGTTTCCAGCTGGCAGTTGCCAGCTAGGGACGGAGGGGCTGTCGCGACCAGAGATCTAAGAGCCTTTCCCTGTTAGGAGTGAGGTTTTGGAGAAGGCAAGCACAGCTGGGGTTTCCTTACATGGGGACGATCAGATCTTACGTCGAGGACCTTGTCAATTGACCCGACGACCCGGCCTCGTCGGCCACACCCGTGGACCCCACGCCGGTGGTCCTTACCCGTATCACCAGTCCCCCCGGCTTATCATCGGATCCAGGGGATCCGATGAGAAGACGAGCGGAATTGACTCTTCGTCGTAGCTTTCCCGAGAATCTCCGGATGCGTAAGCCGAGGGTGGTCTTGTTGTTCCCAGGTGACGGCTCTGACAAGAAGTATCGAAGATCGTGCGCATTAATGTGCGATTTGAGAGGCCGATCGGCGCGCGATCGCCTCGATTTTACTGCTAATGATGGCTTTCCGAATGGCGGTAAGCGTTAGCGATCCCGGTGTATAGTATTTTGTCTGTTCAGCTTCTAACACGTGGCAGCTTTTTCCTCCTCCGATGCGTCGAATTTCTCACGACCGTTCGATTGCGCCACCGCCGTATCTCTTATAAATGGCCGGACCTGTCGCGGGAAAGGGCTCTACCTGCTTCTTCTCCCGGGTGATTTCGGATAGCCTTTTCCGACGTTTTGCTCTTTCCTCTTCCGCTCAGGTCCGTGTCGTCGGCTCAGCCTCCGCTTGCACTACTTCGAGGTAAGCCATCAGCCAAACACCTTCTCCTCCTTCCGATGCGGAATCCTCATCCAGGACGGATAGTGATGCCCCTTCTAGTTATGACCCCCGAACCGGCACCTTCATTTATGGTCCGGTTGAGGAGGATTTTGCTTTGAGAATCCGACCTGGGAAGTATGTCCCACGCGCCCCTTCGGCTCACACCTCTGGGGATCGCCACCAAGCCGACAATGTCGAAGACGCTTGGTGCGCAACAACTTCCGAGACCTTCAAATGGATCAGAAAACGTCTGAGCCCCAAGCTCCCCGTCGATGTGGTATTTTTTGCCAATAAGCGGTTTCGAGCCCATTACGTCCAAGATGGGGGGGTTTGCGTGTATAATGAAGCGGTCCGTGGAGGTTTGCATTTTCCCTTCCACCCCTTCGTCATAGCCCTTCTATTCGAGCTTGGGGCCGCTCCTTCGCAGTTGACGCCCAATGCGTGGCGGGCGATCGTCGGCTTTCTGGCCGTCTGCGCCACGGCCGCCGTGCATCCGACAATTCTCTTCTTCTTCTATTGTTTTTCTGTCAAACTATTTGGCGACTGGTTGTATTTCATGGCTCGGTCGGGTCGTCAGCTGGTAAAGAATCTTCCGTCGACCGTGCACGGGTGGAAGAGGGAGTTTGTCTTCATATATTCTCCCTGTGGTTGGCCTTTTCCGACTGAGTGGTCCTCGGTTAACGTTCGTCAGAAGGCGTTTGAGCCCCCAAAGCTTAGTGCAGCCGAGCTTGTGGATTTTGCATACCTGCGAGAGACGGAGAAACCCGACCTGACCGAACCATCCGACGACCTGCTGGATTTAATTTCTGAAGGCCTAGAAGGTCGTCGTGCATCTTTTTTGCCTTTTCCCGAGAATCCTTTGGTTCTTTTCTGACAGATCATTGGCTTCGTTGTCTATACAGCGATGGCCGAGATGAAATCCCCGACGCGCAAGGCGAGGCCCAGGCCTTCTCTGGCAGATATTGCGCGCACTCGGAGGGACCCGCAGCGAGCCGAGAAGCGTCCCCTGGAAGGCTCGGAACCTGTCATCGTCGCGGCAAGAAAAGAGACGGAGGGGAGTTCAGAAGCAAGGGCTTCGACTCATGTTGTCGTGGAAAGGCTGGCAAAGCGCCTTCACAGCTCGACGCCTTCCGCATCAGCCCCCCCTCAGGAGCCCGTTGCACCCAAAATCAACCTCGATCCAGTTAGCTGGGGGCAGACGTCGATACCTGTCGAGTTGAAAACCGACGCCCTGGCGAAGTCCCCGTGGAGGTTGGTCAGCGAGTTTTACCCCATGATTCTGGCGCTAATGGCGAATTATGATGCCTTCGTTCACCGAGCCGAGGTGAAGGCCGAGTCGTTTAGCAAGCGCGTCGCCGAGTTGGAGGGCTTGGTTGCGTCCGAGAAATCCCTTCGTCAAAAGGAGGCCGATGAAGCGAAGAAGATCGAAGGCGAGCTCAGGGCGCAGCTTGATTCTGCGAACAAGGCCCTCCAGGCCGAGAAGGAAGCGCTCCAGGAAGCCAGGTCGGCGCTCGCCGCCGAGGCTAAGTCGTTCGAGTTGTACCGCGAAAAGACGACGCAGCTCGTGTCGGACGAGCGTGAGGCAGCGATTCAGGAGTACCGTTCGTCGGAGGAGCTTGCCGAGGAGATAACTGGCCTTTTTGGAGAGGGCTATAATGATTGTCTTGCTCGCGTCGCGGAGCAGTTTCCTGACCTTGATCTCTCGGCCGTCCGCGGGACGAAGCAGGACGAGAAGCAAGCCGCCGCGGCCGTGGTCGAGGAAGCTATGTCGAAGGCGGCTGACGAGATTTTCGTCGAAGTTGTCGAGAAGGTATTGGCCGAGGACGTCGCGTCCAAAGAATATTAAGTTCCCGTAGTTTTTCTTCTTTTGTCAAACATTGCACCAAGGCGCTTATTTCTTCTTTTGTCAAACGTTGCATGACTTCGTATGACTTTGTCAAACATTGTGTGACCTCGTATCCTCGGAGTGTCGTAGCGACCTCGTGAGTGCCGAAGCGACCTCGTATTTTTTTATTTTTTTTTTAGAGTGCCGAAGCGACCTCGTATTTTTTAGAGTGCCGAAGCGAACTCGTATCCTCGGAGCGTCGTAGCGACCTCATGAGTGCCGAATCGACCTCGTATTTTTTTAGAGTGCCGAAGCGACCTCGTATTTTTTAGAGTGCTGAAGCAAACTCGTATCCTCGGAGCGTCGTAGCGACCTCGTGAGTGCCGAAGCGACCTCGTATTTTTTAGAGTGCCGAAGCGAACTCGTATCCTCAGAGCGTCGTAGCGACCTCGTGAGTGCCGAAGCGACCTCGTATTTTTTTAGAGTGCCGAAGCGACCTCGACTAGGCGTAATATTTACGCAAGTGTTCCACGTTCCACGTCCTCAGAACGACAGAACCCTCAAGGTTCTCGAGCCGATAGGCACCATGGCCGAGGTCTCCGACGACCCTGTAAGGTCCTTCCCAATTGGGCGATAACTTCCCGCTAGCCGACTTTGGGTCCGAGATGGCGAGCTTCCTGAGGACAAGGCTTCCAACAGCGAAGTGTCGCGGTCTGACTTTCTTGTCGAAGTTTTTCTTGATTCTTCTTTGATAAATTTCCATCCTGGTGGACGCATTTCCACGTCTCTCTTCGATGAGGTCGAGCTCGTCGTGCAAGGATCGGTCGTTGCTTTCCTCGTCAAACCCGATTACCCTCTTTGAAGGGACAAGCATTTCCACGGGTGATACTGCCTCCACCCCGAAGGCCAACGCGAAAGGTGTTTCGCGAGTGGCTTCTCTCGGCGTTGTCCTGTATGCCCACAGCACATGCTGGAGCTGGTCGGCCCAGGCGCCTTTGTGTCCTATAACTCTTTTCTTTATTCCATCTAAGATAGTTCGGTTGGTTACCTTTGCCATTCCATTTGACTGAGGGTGGGCAACTGAGGAGAACCTGTGCTCAATCCCGAGAGCTTCGCAATTCGTACGGAACTTGTGGTTGTCGAATTGTCTTCCGTTGTCGGTGATGATCGTCCGAGGTAGGCCGAACCTGCAAATAATATTTTTCCACACGAAACCCCAGGCGTTGGCGTCGGTGATTTTAGCCAGAGGTTTGGCTTCGACCCATTTTGTGAAATAGTCAACGCCAACGATTATGAATTTTCTTTGGCCCGACGCTGGGGGGAAGGGTCCGAGGATATCCATTCCCCATTGCGCGAATGGCCAAGGGGAGTTTATAGTCGTGAGCTCTGTCGGAGATTGTCGGTCGATTTTGCCGAATAATTGGCATTGTTGACAACATTTGACATATTCCTCGGCGTCTTTAAGCATCGTCGGCCACCAGTACCCTTGTTGGGTTATTCTTCTCACCAGGGATCTGGGGCCTGCATGAGAGCCGCACGTACCTTCGTGTACCTCGCCGACGATTTCTTTGGCTTGGACCGGATCCACGCATAGGAGATTCGGGTAGCTGAAACCTTTTCGGTACAGATCGTCACCGAGGATGAAGAACCTTGACGATCGCCTTCTAGTTTGCTCGGCTTCGCTCTTGTCTTCTGGTAGCACATTGTTCCTGAGGAAATTCATCAATGGGGTCATCCACGTCGACCCTATGTCGATGCTCATCACATCCTTAGACGCTATGGTTGGCTCCATTAATTCTTCTATCAACAGGGATGGAGGTGACTCCAGTGCCGGCGACGCAATCTTCGATAACTTGTCGGCTTGCTCGTTCTCGGTCCTTGGTATTTTTATGAGCTCTGCTGAGTCGAATTCGGCCATTATCTTTAGCACCTTGGCTTTGTATAAGGCGAGCTTTGCCTCTTTCGCCTCGAACGTCTGGAATACTTGGCCGACGACCAGCTGGGAGTCGCTGTGAATGCGTACCCTCTTTGCCCCAAGGGTTTTTGCCATTTGCAACCCCGACACCACCGCTTCGTATTCTGCCACATTGTTAGATGCTTCAAAACCGAAACGAACAGCGTACCTTAAGTCGAGGCCATCGGGAGAGCGCATTACTACACCTGCACCGCCTCCTCTGGAATTTGAGGCACCGTCGACGAAAATTTCCCAACTTTCGTCGGGTTCTTCGTCGACCGCTGCCCGGGCGGTGCCCTCGGAAATGAAATCCGCGAGGGCCTGGGCTTTGATAGCGACTCGGGGCCTGAAATCGATATCGAATTCGCCGAGCTCGACGGCCCACTTTGCCAACCTTCCCGAGGACTCGGGTCGCTCGAAAATTGGTCGGAGCGGAGCGTCGGTGAGGACAACGATCTTGTGCGCTTGAAAATACGGGCGTAATCGTCGGGCAGCCATTACGAGAGCATAACTGAGCTTCTCAACGTCGGTGTAGCGTTGTTCGGCTCCTCGTAACGCCTTACTTGTATAGTACACCGGGAGATGGGCTCGATCTTCTTCTCGGACGAGCACCGAGCTGATGGAATAGTTCGTCGCAGACAGGTACAATAGTAGCTCTTCGTTGTCGCTTGGCTTGCTTAACGTCGGCACGTTCGCCAGGTATTCCTTTAGTTGGTCGAAGGCTCTTTGGCACTCCTCGGTCCATTCGAAGCGACCCTTCCGCAGTATCTCGAAGGAAGGTCGGCAACGTTCCGCCGACCTGGACATGAACCTACTAAGAGCAGTTATTCTGCCGTTAAGCCTCTGTACCTCTTTTACCGTTCTCGGAGCCGACATGTCGAGGATTGCACGAACTTTGTCGGGGTTGACATCAATGCCCCTTTGAGAGACGAGGTAGCCTAGGAACTTTCCAGCTTTGACGCCGAAGACGCATTTTTCCGGGTTCAGCTTCATCCCGTAATGTCGTAATACTTCGAAAGCCTCGGCCAAATCTTTGACGTGGTCCTCGAATCGTCGGCTTTTTACTAGCATGTCGTCAATGTAGATCTCCATGGTTTTGCCGATTTGCTTTTCGAACATTTTGTTGACCAGCCTTTGATATGTTGCTCCTGCATTTTTTAGTCCGAAAGGCATACGAGTGAAACAGTACAAACCTCTCTCAGTGGTGAAAGATGTTTTATCCTCATCCTCTGGGGCCATTCTTATCTGATGATAGCCTGAGTAGGCGTCAAGGAAGCTGAACAGCTCGTGTCCGGCGGTCGAATCAACCAGTTGATCGATCCGAGGTAATGGGAAGCTGTCCTTTGGACAGGCTCGGTTTAGGTCGGTGAAGTCAACACACATCCGCCACTTGCCATTTGCCTTGCTCACCAGGACGACGTTGGCGACCCAGTTGGGATAGAACGAATTTCTAACGGTTCCTGCACGCAAATACTTTGTTAAATTGCTCTCGACCACTTCCTGCCTTTCGGCCGACAAGGGTCTCTTCTTCTGGCGGACTGGTCGGGCCTCGGGATTGACGTTCAAGTGATGTTGAATAATGCTCGGATCCACCCCCGGCAGGTCATCGTCGGACCAGGCGAATACGTCGCCGCTTTGACCGAGGAATTTGGTGATGTCATCTTCTAGTTTGCCGAGTTCGGTCCCGATAGTTAGTAGTCCATTTGTGATTTTTATTTGCTTAGTAAGTTCGACTGGTTCATGTTTTTGGACATCGTTGAAGATCGCATCGTCGGCAAGTGGTACGTACTCAGAAATAGCTAGTTCTTTTGCTTTGATCGAATTAACATAGCAGAGGCGTGCCTCGGCCTGACTTCCGACGACTTCTCCCACTCCGTTAGGAGTTGGGAACTTCAACTTTTGATGACATGTCGATGGCACTCCCCCGAGCTTCCCGAGCAGTCCACGTCCGAAGATCGCGTTGTAGGCCGACTTTACCTTCACAATCAGGAAGTCGACCTCAACCGTCACACGCTGAGGACGGGTGCCTAGAGTCACCTTAAGCCTGATGGATCCCTCGGCGGTCACCGGTGTTCCGCTGAACCCGAACAGAGGTGTGGCGACTGGCTTGATTTCTGTGCTCAGATTCGTCATCTTCAAGAAGCAATCGTAGAAAAGGACGTCGGGCGCAGCTCCGTTGTCAACGAGGATGCGATGCACGGTGTACCCGTCGACGTCGGCGTGGATGACTAGTGCGTCGTCGTGAGGGAAGCTCAGTCCGATCGCGTCTTCGGCGGAGAATGTGATCACCTCCTTCAGGTTCGGCGCCGGTTGGCTCACACCGAGGATGACAGCCGACGCGTACGCCTTTCTTTTTCTGCTGCTGTCGCCGCCTCCTGCCGGTCCGCCTGCGAGGACCAGGACGGCCCCTTTCCCCTCGTGTTCGCGATCTTCTTCTGGCTCCCTATTATTGGGCTTGCCGTCGACGATGTCCTTCCCGATTATTCCTCGGCGCAGCATCTCCGCTATCTCCATCTTGAGGCTCCTGCATTGGTCAGTCAATTGTCCGTAGCCCCTATGATACTCACAATACAGATCAGCCCCCCGCCCAGATGGAGGCCTCGCAATTGGTTCAGGTCGCCTGAACTCCGGAAGTTTCTTGATGACGGGGAGGATCTCTGATGGCAGCCTCCCGAATCGAGGTAGGTCCCTGACGCGACGGTACTCGTCGGGTCGTTGGTCCGATGTTCGCCGGCTTTCAAGCTCCCGGCGCCTATCTCCGCAGTGCTCCTCCCTCCTCGGCCTTTTCTCGGTTGGCCCCGAGCTTGCGCTTCCTCTCTCTAACGGTCGTTTGAGACGCCCGGCGGCTCCAAGGGTCGACTCCAGTCGGACGTACTTCTGCATCCGAGAGAGGAGGTCGGAGAGGCTTACCGGTGGCTTTTTGGCGATTGATGCCACGAACGCCGCGTCGGTGCATACCCTCGTGAGGATGTTGACTGCGGTTCTCAGGTCCAGGTCCACTACTTTCATTATTTCTACCTGGAAGTGCTTGGCATAATCGCGAAACATCTCGCCCTCTCTTTGCGCTATCAGCCATAGGTCGTCGGTGCATAGCGAATGCTGCACCGTGTTATAGAAGTGGTCTAGGAACCTTTGAGCCAGGTCGGCGAAGCTTGTGACCGACCGCGCCGGTAGCGCTTTGAACCATTGCAGCGCCGCATCATCCAATGTTGACATGAAAGCTCTGCATTTTAAAGCATCAGTCACATTTATCATTTCCACCTGCCCCTGAAAATGATCGAGGTGGTGGACGGGATTAGTTGTTCCATTATATCGCCGGAATTTGGGCAGTTGGAATTTCAACGGGACCGGCGCCGAGGTGATTTCCTCTGTAAATGGCGAGGAGGTGAGGAGCGTCGCCACGGAAGGAGCGCGGGTTCCGAGCTGCAAGGCCTCTATCTTCTTGTTCATTTCCCGCATGTCGTCCTTCCACCGCGAGTCGAAGGGAGACTCGCTGTTAGTACCTGGAGCGGACTCCGCCGAGAAGTGGTCGGCGAGGTCGGTCCTTACTGCGATTCCCGCGGCCGCCATTGGCGTGACGGGAGGAGCGTTGTCAGCTTGAACAGCAGGCGGTGCTGGGGTTCCACCTACCAACGGTGGAACGTCGGCGTGGCTTGCCGACAACGCCGGAGCCGAGCGCTGTCGGTTGGGAGCCTCGGCATCATTTTGCTCACCTTGAGCCTGCTCCGCTTGGCGACTCGGACCTTCGTCCCTAGTGGGGGAAGCCCGCTGGTTCTGCTCCAGCCTCATCAAAATCAGTTGGAGGTTCGCTAGTGTTTGCTCGACGCGTTCAAGCCGCGACGAGGTCAATGAATCTTGGTCCCCCGTGTTGGATGCTCCCACCGCTGCTTCGGTGGTGTTGACGAGGGTGACATCTTCCTCCGACGTGCGAGCGACCACCTTTGCCTTGGGTGCCATTGGGGATAGCTTTTGTATCGAGAATTTCCCACAGACGGCGCCAAATGTTGCTGCACAAGCAAAGGGAGATTTGACCGGGGTCAAATCGGGTGGGCCCCAAGGCGCTGGCGATGTCGTCGTCGGCTCAAACTTCCTGCGCTGCACCTGCAAAGAACCACCGAGTGGTCTCGGTGGGGAGACACTCCGACGCCCAAGTTAATTGTGAGAGAAGATGTAAGAGAGTTCAAATACCACGAGTAGCATACCTTGGCTTGAAGCATCTCCTTTGTTTTTATAGGGTGAGGTTGAGCAGGATGGGTTTTCCCCCTGCCTTAGTTAGCTCGTAAGTTTCCTTGCAGACTCAACGTCCCAAAGTAAGGGGGAGCGATCAACGGATGCTGCCCCTTGGTTTCCAGCTGGCAATTGCCAGCTAGGGACGGAGGGGCTGTCGCGACCCGAGATCTAAGATCCTTTCCCTGTTAGGAGTGAGGTTTTGGAGAAGGCAAGCACAACTGGGGTTTCCTTACATGGGGACGATCAGATCTTACGCCGAGGACCTGTCAATTGACCCGACGACCCGGCCTTGTCGGCCACACCCGTGGACCCCACGCCGGTGGTCCTTACCCGTATCACACATAAAATCAAAAAAAGATTACAAATAAGAGTGATTGCTCTAACTCTTTCTGACACTAAGAGGGTGGACTGAGAAGATCTAGAACAAAGGATGCCACCCAAGAACTTCTGAAAGCAAGAGAGCAGGAAGTCGAAGTATGAACAGTTGGCTCTCTTGAGATCTTGTGAGCTTCTCTGTTTTCTTGCTAAGTGTGTAAAGTGGTCGTGTATTTGCTTTGTGTGTGTTGCTTGTTGTTATATATCTTCACTTTCAAACTTCAGCTTCATATATAGTCTTTAGATATTCCAGTTTGAGAAGTGGTTGTTAGAAAATAGCCATTTGAATTTGAACGTTGGATCTTGAGACTTGAGATAGTTGAGATGTGATCTTCATAACGAAGTTCTTCTGTCTTTTGAGTCTCAACGGCTTCATCCTAAGCTGATAGTTGCATGGCTCTTCTTCAGATATCTTCTCCTGAATTTCTGCAAACATCATACCAAGCCTTTTCCCTTTTCTCGGGGTTAGTTATGAGAAACATATAAAATAATGTAAGAAGGTAAGGGTCAAGTAGTTGTTTAACAGATATATATTAGTTCCAGACAGACATTTTGTCCTTTGAACAGTACATGGGTAGGTCAGCATTCAAGAGGAATGGACACCTGCTTGGTGCGCAATACTACTGCAAAGGGAACTTTTTCCTAAAAATCTGGAAACTGGATATTCTAAAGTATCCTATCATGTGTCTTTGAGAGACGCGTAGCATTCTGAAAGGATAGACTATGAAACTGATATTCATAAATGACATGAAGCATTAAACACAAGAATAGAGAAGTACAAAGTTTATTTAACCATTAGTATTTACATAACATAAATAAAGTAGCAAAGTGCATAACATGTGTTCATTTAGTTCATTGAATTATCATTAGAATTAAAACATTAATCGTACTAAGAATGTATTACCATTTCTGTAAAAATAATAACAGATACTTAAAAAAAATTTAAGTATAGATGATCAAGAATGTTGATGTTATACTTCGACTTTCAAGGAGTCAGAGTGCTACAAGTCTTAATAGTCATACTTCGACTTTAGACAAGTCAGAGTACTTCCAGTAAACTGTATGAAAGACTTCGACTATATAGAAGTTGTAGTAAGATTATCGATATTAGTCTTCAACTTCTCAAGAGTCGGAGTGAGTCTCGTGAGAGTCGGAGTGACGCTATGGACTTCGACTTTTTGAGAATCAGAGTGAAACCAGTTGTTCAAAAATTGATAGCCCACTTCTACTTCTCAGGAGTCGTACAACACTTTGACTTATTGGAAGTCGGAGTCAGTATGATATGTAAGTATACATGTGTTCTTAGAAATTTTCTTAATGAAAGTTGATAGTGTGTCAACATTAATAGAGTGTAAATAATTATATGATATAATATAAGTACGCATTGACTAAAACACATTAATTTTCATATAAAATAGAGTGTGGTATAATTCTATAAATTTGTTTAGGAGATTATTAAAAGATTTTATCATAAGCAAAAACACAATGATCAAGTATTTGTAAAAATATAAATGCACAACAGTTCTCCTCAGCATTAATCAACCATTTGTAGAGTGCTATCTACTTTACCTCTTGAAAATCCATGTGATAGAAGATAAGCACTCAGTCTTTCATAGCAGGCTCTTGGAGCTTGTTTCAGACCATATAGTGCATTCTTTAACCGGAAAACATGATTTGGATATTTAGAATCTTCAAAGATAGGAAGTTGCTCAACATAAACTTCTTCTTTTATGAAACCGTTTAGAAAAACACTTTTGACATCTATTTGATACATATTGATATTAAGAGAACATGCATATGCTAATAAAATTCTGATTGCCTCTAATCTAATAAGTGGAGCATATGTTTCATCAAAATCAATGCCTTCCTCTTTGGAATATCCTTGTACTACCAGTCTAGCCTTGTTCCTTATGATTACTCATGATTCATCCATTTTATTTCTAAAGACTCATATGGTCCCAATAACTAGATGGTCAGAAGGTTTAGGTACAAGAGTCCAGACTTGGCTGCGTTGGAACTGGTTAAGTTCCTCTTGCATAGCTAGGATCTATGATTCATCTATCAGTGTATCATTGATTGTCCTAGGCTCAATTTGAAAAACAAATACAATGTAATCACAGGGAATATTCATACCTCTTGTTTTTACTCTGTCTTGAGGATCACCTATGATATTTTCTCTTGGATGATCTTTGTGATACCTCAGTTCTCTAGGAAGTTCTTCATGTGCTTCTTCTTGTTGTTGCAGTTCTTCTAGTGGAGGATCTTTCTTGTCTTCACCTTTTTCTTCAAGAGAAGCTTGTTCCAGATCCGTGCACAATTCTTCAACAACATCTTCTTCTTCTTCTATTTTCTTAATAGAAGGGTTAATTTCATCAAATAAGACATGAACTGTTTGTTCAATGGTTAAAGTTTTTCTATTGAACACCCTATATCGTCTAGGTTTTGAAATATACCCTAAACTTGCATACACATGCACACACGCACAGACCCATCTCATCTAGGGGTGTCAATTGGATCGGGCCGGCCCGGAGGCTCGACCCGGTTTTAACCGGGCTTGGGCCGAAAAAATGAGCCCGTTAAAGTTTTTTGGCTCGGCTCGGCCCGGCCCGGAAAAGAATAGGGCTGGGCTTGGGCTTTGTGAGGCCCAGCCCGGTCGGCCCACCGGCCCAAAAATATAAATATAATTTAGATTAAATATAAAATTTATATGTAGAAAGAGACTTATATGTATTTTTTCTACAATAAATCTACTAAAAAATATAATTTTTTATAAGTTAAATCTTAATATAGATATAAGTAAAATATATATTATTTTTTTTATAGATATATTGTAGTAGGTATATTAAAATTATATATTATATGAATAAAAATAGTATTTTTCTTATTTTTTGGGGCCGGGCTGGGCTTAATCGGGCTTTCCTGGGCCGGGCCGGGCCACCCATACCGGGCCTACCCTCGGGCCTGGACCGGGCCCGGGTCGACTTTTAAAGGCCCATTGACATCCCTAATCTCATCTTCCATTTAAAAAAAAAGAATAATGAGATAACAACAATGATAATAATAAAACCACTAAAAAAATGATGAACAGACTATAATCATCTAAAAAAATACACAACTTTAAGTCAAGTTAATAAAATTGCACGGAGTTCCAAATCAAACAATTGAAAGGCATGAACGGCTGCTGAAATTTAACAAAAAAATTGCAATAGAAAGATGATGATGATTCCAAAGAAACCTAAAGTTAAAAAAAAAAATTCAAGCAATCTTAATCAAAAGAAATCAAATAAAATAATTCCAGGTTAAACATTTTAACCTAGAACAAGAGTCCAAATAAGTTTCGAACTTAAATAAATCAAGAGAAATAAATTTAGATGAAAGGACATTTGAAATCAAATAAAAAATCTCACATCAAATCAAACAATCAAAAATTAAATTAAACCAAAAGACCAATAGATAAGAAGACAATCTAATAAGAAGATCAAACATGGAAAAGACCAAAAATAAATCAGATCAAATAATGTTGAAACCAATTCAACACCTTTTAATGAATCTGAAATAACATCAAAAATCCATTGAGTGTTATCTTTTGGGTCGTCTCGCGTTAGGCACATTTGAATTTACATCTTTACGCATACCTTTTATCTGATGTTTCCATTACAGACTATGAGACTCTTTATTCTGGTGATTAATCAAGAGTTTTCTCTCTCAGAGAGATATAATTAACGTCATCACGCTTAGGCGATGATGGGATATTGGTCCTGACCTGATCTCCACTATCGTTTGACGAAGTCAAACGGTGCACAAATAGACCTAAAGTTTTCCGACTCTCGGAGGCAGAACATGTTGTCGCTTCAGCGACTGGCATGCCTACGCTATGTGATTGCAGGTTCATCTCTCGTTACTATCACTCAAGTAACACCCGACGGGACTTGAATTCGCAATGTGCATCTATACATATGAGAACATGATAAAAGAACTTTAAATTCTAAAATCATTGAGATGGAATAATTTTCCACTTCCACGGCTTTGTTCCAACACCCCCGGGGGTGATGAGAAAGGGTCCTTATGCCAACGTTTCTGTGAACGGGCTGACACCGACAGAGGTCTATCCCACTTCAGCAGTCAATACTGATGCTCTACGTCAGGATCATAGGGTGGGAGAAGGGCATGCTTATTGCTTCATGATTTTTTTCCCCACCTCTGGAAGCTTTCTTACAAGCTTATAATGTATTGTGTTTTGTCTTTATTTCATGTTTATGTATTAGTATTTTCTTTTCTTTTTGACGTGGCTCAGAACTGAAAGGGATTCACCTGTGGAAAATTGAGTTGTTAATAAAAAGAGAGTAGTCATGCTAATAATTGGGTTTTTAAGTTTATGTATATCTCTATGTTTTATTTGTCACTCCTAGCTATGGACGATCTAGTATTTTTCCTTTTTTTTCCTTTTACTAGAATGACCATGTGGAATAAAAAATATTTTTATTTTCCCTTAATGTGTGCTCTCCTACTTGGAAGGGATTTTTCCTTCACGGAGTATGATCCCAATTTCATGCTAATTTAGGAGGGTAGTTTCCCCCGAGAGTTCTCAGTGACAGACTATCCTACTACTAAACTTCCATGTTTTCTACAACATATAAGTTCATTCACTTTGCTATGGTATGGGATTTAGAGTTTAGATTTTTTTTTTCTAATAAGCAAATGCATTCTTTTCAGGGAAGCCTTGATTTGCAACTGAAGTTTTTGGCAGGAATAAAGGTCTCTCTCTCTCTCTCTCTCTCTCTCTCTCTTGCTCGCTTGTTCTCTATTCTTTTCATAACATGATCACATTTCAAACATACCCATTGCAGTGTTTGATCAGAAGTCATTTGAAACGAGGATTCAACTGTTGGTTCTTGTGTTTCCTGAGACCATAGCTTCTAAGAAGTTGTGCTGTGTAACATTTTCAGACTTGCAATTATATCTTTGATGCCATTTGGTGCTGTTCTGCTTGGTCCACGCAGAAGGTTAGTCTCTACATTTTATATCACACCTCTTCTTATGCTTATCTCTTGTTATTAACATCACCCGTTCGGTCACAACAATTTCTATTCTGTTCAACATCAATATTAAAATAAAGGTGATCAAGACCATTCAAGACGAGTGCAATTTGTCTATTTATATTTGTGGGGAAAAGGTTACTCAGTAAACCTATGTTTTAGAACTACAACTAAAATAGCCAACTGCTAGAAGATTTCAATGTATTGTCAATGCAATCGATATTGGTAAACAGAAGCAGATTAATTGTTACTACCAGCATTTTCTATCAGCCCCTCCCCTCACTAGCTGACACTGCTCAAATGTCCCCCAGCCAACCCCACTGTATGTGTGAAAGGATATATAATTTTCTTTTATATCGTAGATAAACCGAAGAAATCAACCCATCCCACATTACTCTATAGTACCCAATTATCACAAGAAGTAGGTTTCGTTCAGTTTCAACTTAGACTATTAATGGGGTTGGTATAAGGTTAGAAAGTATGAGATCCTATAGCTCTCAAATAGTGTGGAGGAATGCAGTGATACCCCCATCAATATGAATTGAGTGATGCACTGTAGTCAAGATTGATACCATGTTCTAGATATATTCCATCTTTTTGCAGGATATGTATCCTCCCAATTTCTTTTGCATAATCTATGCATGCCCAAAAGATCCAAGGTCTACTAGATCAACGAGATAATGTAACTGTGTTTGAGTAAAAAGAATAACATCCTGCTGTATTTGATTTTTGCTCTTATGAATGTGTCAGATGTTTTGTAAATTTGATTTCTAGTTTTTAAATTTACTTTCTAACTTTCTTGTTGAATATGCTTTCTAGCTTTCTTGTTGAACAGTCATCAGCACAAAGTCAATCTTACTTATTTTATGTGCTTGCTGATATTTTTTATATGTATAGAGTTTTTAGAATACCTATTTTTGTGATTTTAGAATGTGTTATTATCTTGTCAATATTTAATTAGTTGGGTGTTGTATGTGAGCTGAGATGCATGGATGCAACCTAACATTACACGCATCTTAGGAGAGTGTGTTAAGCCCTTGTCAATCAACCTACCCGTCAAGACTTTGGGATCAATGTGCATGTTCTCATTTTGAATGATGAGAACGTGTATATCTAACTCAAAGTCTTGAATTGTCCCGTTTGGACAGTCTGTGAATATTTGATTGCACTTAGGTGGTTAATTATTATATGTGTTTGTGTTTGTTAAAAATTTTGGTTGCGTCTTCCCACTCTTCTCTGATATACCTTTATTGATTTTGATTATTTTCTTAACCACTTACTAGTAAGTGTTTAAGAAAATTTCTTAATCAATAAATATTGTGTGGTATATCGGAGAGGTGTGGGGAGATGCTGCCGAAATTTTTAGCAAATAACACAACACATATAGTAATTAATCGTGCGATCAAACCTTTACACATGGGTTAAAAAGTGAAAATCTAAATAATATTTCCTTCCTATTTAAAATGGTAGAGATGGACGATGTGAGGAAAGGGTTGGACTTTTTATTTTGTTAAACATGTTAAAGATTTGTGTGTTAACATTTAATTTGCACAGGGAAAATGTCTGAAGATCGTTCATGGATGTACCGTAGAGTAGTTGATCCGGTGGTGTCTGTGGAATTTAAAAATGGAATTGAGAGATTCATTCAGTTTGCAGTGAGAAATCCTATTGAAGTTGTAGATTGTGAGGGTCGTATCTGATGTCCTTATGTAGTCTGTAATAACTTGAAGTGGCTTACAACATGGGATGTACAAAATCATTTATACATAAAGGGGTTTGTTAAAGATTATACAAATTGGACATCTCATGGTGAAACATTGTGGTCCTACGAGCCTGCCAATATTCAAAGTGGAAGTTCATACGTTGATATGGTCATAGATGTTGTTGGTCCAGGATTCAATGTTCATGAGGAGCATGTACACAATGAAGAACGGCCAAACAAGATAATTGAAAGATTTTATCAGCTTAAGGATGTTGATGAGCCATTGTGGAATGGATGTCAAAATCACTCTCAACTGTCTACGGTCTCATAGTTATTGAACTTGAAATCTGAATTTGACATCAGTGAGATTTGTTTTGATCGTTTGTTGCTCATTATAAAAAGTATGTTGCCACAAGATGAGAAGTTACCTAAAAAATTTTATCGTGCAAAGAAGATGGTCACTGACTTAGGGCTTGGATATGAGAAAATAGATGCATGTCCTAATCATTGCATGTTATATTATAATGATGATAAAAATAAGGTATAATGTTCCATGTGTGGTCATGATAGATTCAAGCCTAAGAAAGGAGACAATTCAAAGCAAAAAGATATACCATACATGTCATTGCGGTATTTTCCCCTCGCACCGAGACTGCAGAGAATGTATAGCACCCCGAAAATTTTAATTACATAAAAATTCAAATAAATGGAAATAAATAATTTCATAATATCAGAATATTTAAAACATATGTATCATTATCGTATGTGCTAAAACACATCGGAAAATTTCGTAAAAATTATAAATAAACCCCACACATTATTCCTAAGTGTTCCACAAAAAAATTCATGCAACGAAAAAATCTGATTAACCAAGTGTATATCACATGGTGACCGATTATCCAAATAAGGAAACAAGTCGGAAAATCATTAACTCGGAAATACGACGTAATCATAAATTAAATAAAAATGTTGGAGAGACTTCCAACATTATATATTAATGACCCAATATCATAATTGGGCCAATGGACCACATATGACTCAAAAATCAAATGAAGCAAGAAAATACATAGAAATTCGTAACTTAAATAAGATGAAATTAGAAAGAGGCAATTAGAGTTGAATTGGGAAGAGATCTTGCACTCTTGGAAATCCAAATTCATGCTTAACCATGGTGGGAGGTTTCCTAAACCCAACCACACTCTAATGGAGGAAAAAATCCTCAAATTAGGAAAGTAATAAGCCAAAACTGCAACCATAGTTTCCTTGTCATAATAGGACTCCTAAACACCATGGTTGCTTAAATACTCTTCACCCAAACCCTAGGGACGAGTTCTATAACTTGCTGGGGTTATGTGGAGGAGCTCTTGGTGGCTGGGGAGCTGTGGATCGACCACAAGAAGGTCATCTTCTTCCCCTATTCGTCTGCTACGACCTGTGCAAACCGTCCCCTTGGAGTCGACCAAAGGTAGGTCAAACCTAAATCCCATCGTGCAAGGCTTATACCCTTGGAAAGAGGGTCAAGTCTACGTTCTAACCCAATTGGAATGCCCAATTTCCATGCAGTATACAGGGAGTATTAAGCGTTCTTCAAACAGTGGTCTGAACAAGGGATTTCTGAAGAATGAGACTTCATCAACCCAGAAGGTAGGTTTTCTCCGGCAAAACCTTAACAAATCCTATACCAATGTGTAGAACATCAAGTTATCTTTCGTTTCCTACCGATTTCATTGAATTCCAATGAGTACATGTAGAGATATAGATGTTTTGCCAAAGTCGCTCATGTCTGAGACTTTTTATGTTCGTGGCAATTTATCACACATCTCAAGGCCGTTTAAAATTATTTAAAAATCATAGTTATCTCCTATGTCATGTTTCCAACAACTTTCATGTTGAGACTTTTATCCAAAAAGCCCTAGTTTAGGAGTTATAAGCATTGCATGAATCGCACCCTGTGTTTCCCACGTTTTCGACATTTTCTGTATGAACTCTGAACCGTGTCCGGTTCAGATGATGCTTTTCAAGCACCTGGTGTCCCGTCGCGCATGGGCGACGTGACCATCTGAAAGGCATCCAAAGACCCCGACGAGATTAAGGCGTTGACTCGTCAATGGCCCTCGTGGGTCTGCGCGCCGCCTGGGAGTCAGTGCCAGTCTGAATCGTGGCCAGATACCCCGACGTGTTTCAGGGGCTTTTCCCTCCCAACGTTTTATTAAATGATTTCTATAGACGCGTCCGGGTCCCCCGACGCATTTCAAGCATGAAGGAGGCCACCCTCTTGGACATGATTTTGACTTTCCCCCGTTTTGCTGGTTTTCACTGTGCAATGTATTTCGAAGTGCGTCCACTGTGTTGGATGCATATTTCAAGGCATACCCGAGGTTAGTTTAACATGTTTACAAGTGTATAATTTGTATGTCTTGGGTCTGATCATTACATGATATCTGTTTAATGGCTTAAAAGTGTTTAACCCATTTAAAAAGCTTTAATTACACGAACATTATTCTAATTGATTTCTTAATGACGTGACCATTCATGAAACTTGTGATTCGCTCTTGTTACTGTTCTAGCTTGATTAAAATGATAATTATTATTTTAAAATCTTGCAAACTTATGTGTAGTTAAATGCATTGTTCATTACGTGCCATCATGTTAAGTGCATTCCGCGAGTTTGAAACTGATGGTTTGTGAATTGAGATGCGTACATCACTACACACTTGCACATCTAGGCAGCCCTTTCTTGGGGATTTGGAAGCTCTCTATCGGTCATTCCGAATCGATAAGACTAGCGACCTTTTCTCTAAGACCTCCGTAAATCTCCGCTCTCTGTGGATTCCCACATGGAGGCTGAGTTGGTTGTACCATTGAAGTTCCCTGGAGATAGCGTGCACTTCCTCTCTCATCTTGTTCTCGTGAGTATGATTTAAAATTTAGAATAAAGTCATTAATGTAAAGATTGAATTAAAGTATAAATCGTACCGTTATGCTGCCAAATTTATCTCTTGACCATTATTATCATGAAATCATGTTCAATTTACTTATTACTTGTTCTCATCATCATCATGAATATGACATTACACATGCTTACTTATTGAAACTCTCTTTGACCATTATTAATGACTGTGGGTATGTACATTTAAAATTTAAGTGAGATGCTGACCGGACACGGCAAGTGTCCAAGGGCTCCAGTCTAGCCCCAATGATGAAGAGTCATAAATATACTGTTAACTATGTGGTATAATGATTACTGGCGTTGCATCTGCGTTGGGAGTCGTGCGTGCGTGTTGAATGATAGATACAATAACCACATACACGTGTCCTAGTGTACATTCTTGATGGATCTTTTCTTGGTGTACATTAGTGTCTACGTGCCTGATTAGTGTTACATGATCGTGCTCGTGCGTGCTTGCTTGCTTGTGTGATATGGCCATCCTGCATTTAATGCAATTAGTGATATCTTGCATTCTTGACATCAAGTGAAATCTTGTGTGCTTGTATAAAGTGATCTATTGCTAGTTCTATCTTGTCATCTTGTTCTATCATGATCACTCTATCTAGCTTGTCCATGTATCATGTTTTAATGAGTTTTATTTGTACATGCATATCATGACAATCATCGTGCTTACCTAGTTCTAAATTGTTAATCACTTATATCATTGCCCGCACATTGAGATATAAATCCTACTGGGCTAGTTTGCTCATTCCCTACTTTTACCCAATCTAGGTGACTATGAAGTTCAAGAGGAGGAGCAAGTCGAGGATGGGAATGCGTCCGAGTGATGAGCGTTCCAACTATGAGTCTAGTTATAATAGTTTATTTTGAGTGTTAGATTCATGTAGTAGGAAGTGAGGAATAAATGTACTTTTTCTTTTATTGAGTCTTAGTCCTATAATAGTTTCTATTTGGAATACAATGAGTTGAAATTTGAATAAAAGATTAGTTGAGTTCAATATTAGGGCCCTATGATGATGTATGTTGTTATACATTTAGTGTGTGCTAGCTAGAGGCTTATTTGCCTACTGTTCACGTCTCGGGATATCGTCTCGAATTATTCCGCATTATTAATATCCACTGCGTAATTCTCGGGATGTGACAGTTTAGTGGTATCAGAGCCTAGGAATACCAAATAGGAGATATGTCTCGGGATTAGGAGATACCTATGGAACCTAGGTCATGGAAATTAAATATAGTACCTGGTGAGAATGGGTAGAGACTGGGAATATGTTAGAATGAACAAAACACTCCTACCCATTGACTCTTATAATGTATCTAGAGACAATAATTGGTTTCCATCCTTTTCTCAGGAACCCTCATAACTCTCTCACTCTACCGCAATGGCTCGCAACCAATGGCAAGCTATGCAAGAAACAGTGGCAAGACTAACATAGGCCCTGCAAAATGTGGTTCAGGCTGGAAATCAGGCTGCTACAGCTAGGAACGGAGCCGGTAATCTACACCGTAACATTAGGAGTTTGAACCCTCCTCATTTCTTTGGATCACCTGACCCAGATGAGGTAGAGAATTGGCAAGAGGAGATAGAACGAATTTTCCAAGTGATGCAATGCACTAATAGGGAGAAGGTGGTACTGGCCACTTTTCAATTCACTAAGGATGCCCGATCATGGTGGAAGGCCACATCGGCCCACCTGCCTAATGTTGGCGAACTGGAATGGGCAGGTTTCCTAGAGATTTTCTGGGGAAAGTACTTCTCGGAGAGGGTCAAGGAGAAGAAGGCAGCAGAGTTTGCCGTACTAAAATAGAAAGGAATGTCTGTGGCTGAGTATGAGGCTCAGTTCGCACATCTGGCTGTGTATGCCCCACACCTGGTGGGAACTGAAAGACTGAAGGCAAACCGTTTCATGGATGGGCTTAGGCCTATGTTCATTGAAAAGCTCGGACCACACAACATCCAAACCTATACTGAGATGGTGCAAAGAGCTCAACTGGTATAAGACACTATGGCTAAGGTGGAAGGCATAAAGGGGAAAGACATCTCAAAGCCAACCTTTATAAAAAGGGGAGCAGTCGATACAACTAGAACTTTCCCCAATAACAACAACTACAACAACAACAAAAGGCCAACCACTAGGAAGGACTATGGCATGGAGAAAAAGATCAAAGTAGAAGAAACAATGATGGTGGAGTATTGTAAATTTTGCAACAAGTCTGAGCACCAAGCGGACAAGTGCTGGAAGAAGGCCGGGGCTTGCCTGCGATGTGGGAGTCATGAACATCGTATACCGAACTGTCCCATGCTCAAAGACCAAGCTGGAAGGAACCAGGGAGTGGTAAAGCATCAAGGATGCATGAATGCAGCAACACAAGCGGAGCTCTCGGGAGGAGGTACGATTGTTAAACCCTTAGACTGATCTTATGATGTTTTTCTTATTAGTACATTTCTAAGTGGGGGAGGTCATTAAGGAGAAATTAGCAGGGGATAATCTAGTAATTATACCATAGTTCATCTGGTGGAGTAAGATGGAGTTATGACAACTGTGGAAGGAAAACAAGAGTGGAAGGAACCAAATGAATAGTACGGGTGGCTATAGGTGTAGATGTTGGACTAGCATCCACGATGTTTAAACAAGTTAGAGGAATTAAATCCGAAATGACCTCCAGGATCATAACTGTCAAAAGCCAATTAATGATCTATGAATTTGGGGACCAAATTCTCTTAAGTGGGGGAGGGTGTAGCACCCCGAAAATTTTAATTACATAAAAATTCAAATAAATGGAAATAAATAATTTCCATAATATCGGAATATTTAAAACATAAGTATCATTATCGTATGTGCTAAAACACATAAAAAAAATTCGTACAAATTATAAATCAACCCCACACATTATTCCTAAGTGTTCCACAAAGAAATTCGTGCAACGAAAAATACGATTAACCAAGTGTATATCACATGGTGACCGATTATCCAAATAAGGAAACAAGTCGGAAAAATCGTTAACCCGAAAATACGACGCAATCATAAATTAAATAAAAATGTTGGAGAGACTTCCAACATTATATATTAATGACCCAATATCATAATTGGGCCAATGGACCACATATGACCCAAAAATCAAATGAAGCAAGAAAATATATGGAAATTCGTAACTTAAATAAGCTGAAATTAGAAAAAGGCAATTAGAGTTGAATTGGGAAGAGATCTTGAACTCTTGGCAACCCAAATTCGTGCTTAACCATGGTGGGAGGTTTCCTAAAGCCTCACACACTCTAATGGAGTAAGAAATCCTCAAATTAGGAAAGTAATAAGCCAAAACCGCAACCATAGTTTCCTTGTCATAATAGGACTCCTAAACACCATTGTTGCTTAAATACTCTTCACCCAAACCCTAGGGATGAGTTCTATAACTTGCTGGGGTCGTGTGGAGGAGCTCTTGGTGGCTAGGGAGCTGTGGATCGACCACAAGAAGGTCATCTTCTTCCCCTGTTCGTCTGCTACGACCTGTGCAAACTGTCCCCTTGGAGTCGAGCAAAGGTAGGTCAAACCTAAATCCCATCGTACAAGACTTATATAATAGGGTCAAGTCTATGTTTAACCCAATTGGAATGCCCAATTTTCATGCAGTATACACTGAGTATTAAGCGTTCTTCAAATAGTGGTCTAAACAAGGGATTTCTGAAGAATGAGACTTCATCAACCCAGAAGGTAGATTTTCTCGGGCCAAACATTAACAAATCCTATACCAATGTGTAGACCATCAAGTTACCTTTCGTTTCCCACCAATTTCATTGAATTCCAATGAGTACATGTAGAGTTATAGGTGTTTTTCCAAAGTCGCGCATGTCTGAGACTTTTTACGTTCGTGGTGATTTATCACGCATCTCAAGGCCATTTAAAATTATTTAAAAATCATAGTTATCTCCTCTGTCATGTTTCCAACAACTTTCACGTTGAGACTTTTGTCCTAATGCCCTAGTTTAGAAGTTATATGTGTTGCATGAATCGCACCCTGTGTTTCCTGCATTTTCGACGTTTTCTGTATGAACTCTGAACCGCGTCCGGTTCAGAGGACGCTTTTCAAGCACCTGTTGTCGCATTGCGCATGGGCGACGCGACCATATGAAAGGCTTTCGAAGACCCTGATGCGATTAAGGCATTGACTCGTCAATAGCCCGTGTGGGTCTGTGCGCCGCCTGGGAGTCAGCGCCAGTCTGAATTGCGGCCGGATACCCCGATGTGTTTTAGGGGATTTTCCCGCCCAACGTTTTATAAAATGATTTCCTGTAGACGCATCCGGGTCCCCTGACGCATTTCAAGCATGAAGGCGGCCACCCTCTTGGATGCGATTTTGACTTTTCCCTATTTCGCTGGTTTTCACTGTGTTGGACGCATATTTCAAGGCATACCCGAGGTCAGTTTAACATGTTTACAAGTTCGTAATTTGTATGTCTTGAGCATTTGACATGGTTTTCGTGCGATGTGTGGGCATTGTGGGTCGGAGGTTCTATCCCAAACAACCCACAGGTTCACAGGTTGTGAACGCCATGGAGCAAGTCGTCGCAATTTAAACGCGACGGTCTACCCCGTCGCAATTCACTGAACCGCCTTTGTGTTTACAAGATGACAAGATAGAAATAGCAATAGATCACTTTGTACAAGCACGCAAGATTTCACTTGATGTCATGAACGCAAGATATCACTAACTACATTAAATGCAGGATGGCCATATCATGCAAGCAAGCAAGCACGCATAGGCACGATCATGTAACACTAATCAGGCACGTAGACACTAATGTACACCAAGAAAAGATCCATCAAGAATGTACACTAGGACACATGTATGTGGTTATTGTATCTATCATTCGGTCGCTAAACAGCGACCGATATTGTTAGTTGCAATATCGGTCGCTAACAGCGACTTGCTTTATCGGTCGCTAACAACGACGGATATTATCGGTCTCTCACTCAGAGACCGATTAGCGACCAATAATAATATGGTCGTTGTATGAGTAGCGACCAACATTAGCGACCGACTAGAGACCGGCTACAGTCGGTCACTATTATTGCAATATTTTTTTATATAAATTTAACATAAATGACAGTAAATCACCTGATAAATGACAATAAAATAAAACCACAATACATTTACTACACAAATCACAATATGTCATCACATAAACCACAACAAACATACAAACCCATCATACATCCATCATAAAATTACAACATCCACACAACTAACATGAAATTGCAAACCATAATATATCCATCAGAAAATCACAAATCCTCTGCATATGTGTCATCCTGGTCCTCGTCTCTCCCAACACCTCGCGACGGACGATCCTGTATATCATTTATAAAAAATTAAAATCAAATAATTAATAAATATATTATTTTTTTCATTAAAATTGAAAGCAAGATATTTTTCATTTAATGTAATTTGACAAATGACAGTTTTGAATGTTTTGCTCAAATCGGGAGTCCAATTTGGACTCCATCAGTTTCTACAAGTCACTCTCACCTTCCCGGTCGTGTTGGAGTCATTGACAAATTAATCGGACCTATATTTTTTATTTTGACCCTCTTAAACCCATGTTTATTGACTTTAAAGTAAGTTCTTTTAGAAAATGTAAATTTGACCATCGAGCTCAAACCTGAAGTCTAATTTGAACTCCATCAGTTTCTATGGGTTACTTTCACCCCCCAAGTCGTGTTGGAACAATCGATAGGCTGATTGGACCTCTCTTTTAAATTTTGGACCCTCAAACCCAAGTTCATAGATTTTAAACAAAACTAGTTAAGAAAATGAAAAATTGATTGCCCATTCTAGATCGGGAGTCCAATTTAGACTCCGTCAGTTTCTACAAGTCACTCTCACCTTCCCGGTCGTGTTGGAGTCATTGACAAATTAATCGGACCTATATTTTTAATTTTGACCCTCTTAAATCCATGTTTATTGACTTTAAAGTATGTTCTTTTAGAAAATGTAAATATGAGCATCGAGCTCAAACTTGGAGTTTAATTTGAACTCCGTCAGTTTCTATGGGTTACTTTCACCCCCCAAGTCGTGTTGGAACAATTGATAGGCTGATTGGACCTCTCTTTTAAATTATGGACCCTCAAACCCAAGTTCATAGATTTTAAACAAAACTAGTTAAGAAAATGAAAAATTGATTGCCCAGTCCAGATCGGGAGTCCAATTTGGACTCCGTCAGTTTCTACAAGTCACGCTCACCTTCCCGATCGTGTTGGAATCATTGACAAATTAATTGGACTTATATTTTTTAATTTTGACCCTCCTAAACCCGTGTTTATTAACTTTAAACTAAGTTCTATTAGAAAATGTAAATTTCAACATCGAGCTCAAACTTGGAGTCCAATTGGAACTCCGTCAGTTTATACAAGTTACTTTCACCCCCCAAGTCAGGTTGGAACAATCGATAGGCTGATCGGACCTCTCTTCTAAATTTTGGACCATCAAACCCAAGTTTATAGATTTTAAACAATACTAGTTAAAAAAATGAAAATTTTACCCTCCTCAACCCAAGTTATTGTATTTTGTAAGATGATATTTACAGTTAAGAAATAGAAAATCAATAAAATAAAATACTCAGTGGAGGTTGTTGTGCAGGAGGTGCTCTATCACGAAGAATTCCCAATTGTGTGAGCATCTGGGAGATGGTCTGAGAGACGATGGTTGAGATATTTTGAGAGGCACTCTCATTGACAATCTCCCTAAACTGATCCGGAGTCATGGTCGGGGTGGCACTGGAAGAACCACCTGTGGCTGCAGGTGTTGTAAATAGAGAGGTCGCGTGTGAGATGGAGCTCGAGCATGATGATATCACCTTGGCCATGCCCAAGCTATGTCCAAAATCATACACATGGCCTTTCTTGGGTGCCCCAGATGTTGCAACCCAAATGTCAGGATCCAACTCTGGACACTAATTGTCGTCCTCGTACCTCTCATCCATTCCTCTACTATATGACTCCTGTAAATATATATATATATATATATATATATATATATATTCTACATTTTACTTTTAAATGAAAACTATTGTTGTATACACTTACCGCTACCTCTCGAGCTTTCTCACTAATGTAATCATCCGTCCCTTTCTTCTTATGTGTTTCATCAAAAATTTCTTGAAATTGAGGTGGCCGCTTGAGTTGTGCTTCATGTTTTTCAAATAAATCACAGTTTATTATTAGATTAAAAAAATTCACAAATGTAGAACTGTACTTACCAATCATGCTTTATGCGTTACAAAAGAGACAAAGCCACTCATCTGTACATTTACTTCAGGATGCCCTGCTCTATTTTGCTTTGCTTTGGCTGAATTTTCATTCCATTTCTCCCCTCCCCAAATCACGCACAGCTCTATCCAATACTCCTTTCTCATCCAAACAGGCCCATGCTCCTTCCACTGGTTCTTATCTGTGCTTGCACATACTCTTTCTGCATTTCTTCGAACATTATACAAAAGATGTTTGAAATTTGCTCTTGCAGTGGTTATCCAAGCAAATCTAGCACGTAACTCATCTGAATGCTCTGTGAATCGATGATTCCTCTGCATATTAACAAAAAAATGAATTATATACAACATAACAATTAGTGTGTTAAACTAAGAATTGAAAAAGACTTAGTTTGATAAAATAAGATACATACCATGAACATATCATACAATAAATCCAGAACATCCATCAGAAAATAAGAAAAGCGATGGATAGGGCCAGGAAAATGTGCTTGAATTCTCTTTGTAATAAATTGTGATGCTTGGGCTGGCTCTATTTTATTCCTGAAATTGAAAATATTAATACCACAATGACGAATAGATAACAAAAAAAGTGCATTATATACCCTTCATTTATCCACACTGCCCGCATCGTCTCATTATAACTGTCCTCCCCCTCGTGATGACTCGTCTCATCATCAGCATGTACTATACGAATTAATTAGCATAAATAAAACAAACTATCAAAAATATACCTATAAATGTGAATGAACATACCTGGCTTAGATGGAGGAGGTGTAGATCCACTAGCCATCTGTGATGGAGATTCATAGGTCATCAGTCCTATACCACAATGACATAAAGAATTATATTAAAAAAATACTGCAATGCATACTAATCATGACATATATACCTGTTGTCGGTAGTAGAGGTGCATAGGTCATGGGTCCTGTAATGATAGAAATAAGAAACCACAATGACATAAAGAATTATATTAAACAAATACTACAATACATACTAATCATGACATATATACCTACTGCCGTTGGTAGAGGTGTAGAGGTCGTAGGTCCTGTAAGGATAACAATAACATACCACAATAACATAAAGAATTATATTAAATAAATATCGCAATGCATACAAATCAAAGTATACATACCTCTTGCCAGTGGTGGAGGCGTAGAAAAGGAGGTAAATCTCCTCCCACTACCCTCTCCCCTCCCACCTAAAGAAGTTGCACGCCGTCCTCGAACCATATCTTCAAGTGGTAATAAAATACATGCATATTCATCAAATAGTGGAAGAAAGAAAGATGTAGAATATTAGAATTTCTGGTAAAATTTTCTACCATTAATCAAGCATTCTTCATTTCATCTTCAGATGATGGGGATATATCAAATTCAGTATTGACATCTTCATTATCAGATTCATTTTGATCCTAATATATTCCTCCTCATCGGAGTCCCCCAACTGTATTTCAGGTTGTTGTGGATCGACTTCTTCCACTTCATTCTCTTTAGATAAAGAAAGTGCCTCCACATATTCATCACTAGAAGCAGACAACTCTACATCATTAGCTAAGTCTGATAGAAAGAATTCGACATTGATATCCAACTCCACTGTTTCAGTCAAATCCAACTCATAATACGGGAAAAGCCTTGTCTTAACCTTGCAAACTGCCCACCAATCATTTCTTTCTTTATTTCTAGACGATGGATACTTTGTATAATAGACCTGCTGGGCTTGTGTGGCCAAAATAAATAGATCATAAGTATTCAATTTGGACTTATGTCTGATATCGACAATCCCATATGTTTTGTCATTTCGAATAGAATTAGGATCTAACCAATGACACTTGAACAAAAATATATGGTTGCCATCTCCAAGATATTGCAATTCTAAGATCTCCTCAATAATACCATAATAATCACATTCATTTTCATTATATGTACTTCCTTTCACACATACCCCGCTGTTCATTGTTGACTTATTCTGCCCATATTGTCTAGTGTGAAATCTATATCCATTCACAATAAATGTTGGATATGTGCGTGCAACTTTCATGGGCCATAACTTATCTCTCGAATTCTTTGATCAGTAATAAAACTGTTTTCAACCTACATATATGGACATCACACTAGTCAGAAATTGACATTGGCCTAACGAGAAGAATGAGTAATCATGTTTACATGATATTTCAGCCAAGAAGCTAATGATTTCTCTTGTTCTTTTTCTACCTCCATGTCAGTGAGATTTGGACATCTTTGGATTATTTCTGAGTCAAATTGTCTGTATTACGAACATTAGAACATTATAGATGGAATGAAAAATAACAAGTTATGGACATAACGTAATGTGAGCAGAGCACTTATGCAACATAAGATTCAACCTCAATACAATTTAAAAGAATATAAATTTCTGCGCATTGCAATTCTCTATCATTTAGCATCCGACTCGAAGAACGTCCATACGCACATCCAAGATACTTAAATATAGAGAGCCGATCAGACTGAATGGAGTCTCCCCCATCATCATTACGTGGTGGTCGAGTACGATGAGTTTGTATCTCAGGTTCAAAGTGCATTGAACAGAAATTTGATATTTCTTCCATAATATATGCCTCCGCAATGGAACCCTCTACCTTTGCCTTGTTGCGAACATTCATTTTCAATTCATGCATGCACCTACCGGAAGGTTCATAGGATAATGAAAAACACATCACAAGAGATAGAATTATAAGGAAAAAAAAATACAAATTACCTCTTAAATGGATACATCTCTAAATTGTATTGGCCCTCCTACTTTAGCCTCGTATGGTAGGTGTATAAGCAGGTGCTCCATCGAATCAAAGAATGTAGGTGGAAATATCTTTTCCAATCTACAAACTGTTGTGATCACATTATGTTCAATAGTTTCCACATCTTCATACCTGAGCTCTGATGTACATAAAATCTTGAAAAATTGACTTAACTCAGTCACTGCTCCCCATATCGACTTCGGCAACATATAATGAAATACAATATGTAGCAACCTTTGCATAAACACATGACAGTCATGACTTTTCATTCCATATATTTTCCCCTCATTTGTATTCACGCAACGAGCAATGTTGGACACATAGCCATCTGGAAATCTCAATTGTTTTAGCCAAAAGTGTACTTCTTTAATCTGTGTAGCTCCAAGGGCGTAAATTACTTTCGGTTTAATTGTTGTACCATTTCTATCAAGAAGTTCCAATTTTGGACGTTTACAATGTATTTTCAAGTCTAAACAAGCATTCATGTTGTCCTTTGTTTTGCCTTTTATGTCCATAATGGTGTTGAACACATTATCAAAGACATTCTTCTCAACATGCATGACGTCGAGGTTATGTCGTATAAGAAGAGTTGACCAATAAGGCAATTCCCAGAATATACTTTTTTTGACCCACTTGTGATCCTTCCCAAATCCAGGGAGTTGTCTTGTGCTGATCAACAATTGTGCTATATCTGGTAAGTTTTGTACCCTTGCCGCTAAATGTGGACCAGACAACTCTTCAAAATCAGCTTCTTCCAATTCAATTTTGTTCTTTAAGAATGCATCTTTTTGCCTTCTAAAAGGATGATCCCTTGGTAGAAATCATCGATGACAATCAAACTAGCACGACTTGCTGCGACGACCCTCCTTATACCGGTACGATTATACCAATCCACGTCGGTATAGTGAGTCTCGTCATAGTGGGACATTTACCCAAGCACTAACACACATGATTGAGATGTACACAAATATGAATACAGAGTAGAGGAAGTAAAAGAACTACTGTCTTTTCATTTCATCATCCACATTAAACATACAGGATCCATATAGCAATTTAAGGAACTAAGTCCACATAATGAAATACAAAATTCAAATTACATTGTTCGTCCACAAATTTACATAAGCTTCAATTTCATAAGTCTCAATTACATACTATGAAAGCAAGGTACAACAACGGTGACTCTACAACACTGTATTCTCCTTGCTCGGAGTCGCTCTCAACAGTCTCCTCTAAGGAAGTAGGGCCACCTGCTAAAACTGTACGCCGAAGCAAGAGTGAGTCTAAAAGACTCAGCAAGTAAACTCCATACACATCATACATGCATACATCACAAATAGGCCATTCATTTAATTTTATTAATCAAAACATGTAGCATGGTTGTACAATAATAGAAAACTACCTATCATGATATTTCTACTAATTTCACTATGCATGATACATGGTTTATATCAATCCAAAATGAAATACCTATCGCATGCTTTCTACGCATTCATTCACATGAGAACTACACTTACATTTAACTACAACATGATAGCAAATTTAGCATGGGATTTTCACACATAAAAAGGAAATATCCCTAACATGGATTCTACACACTTTTGCACATATAAAACACCATTATAAACACATTAAGGTTGCTGTTTTGACATGAATCTAACATTTTCTTAACATAAATCACAAGTTACATTTTTAACACATTGGATTCACATGTTTACACATCTACATATTCGCATTGTTCACATTTACACATTTCACATTCACATGTTCACACTACACTATTTGTATATACACATTCACATTTTCATATTTAAATACCGTGACACATAGTCCAAACCACCAGTAGAAGGACACATTCACATCACATAACACATAGACGCCACCTAGGCAACACAGTGACGGCTCTTGGTACTGCGCAGACCGGGAGAAGTAATCTCCACCCTAACCAGTGGTACTTGTCCACCTCCAGGATTTCATCCTAATTCCCCTAGGATCATAACACATTGAACCTTCCCGTGGGAACTTTTCCACGGTACAGTTCCACAGCCCTCTATGGAAGCAGTGTCACACACGACACATTTTACACATTCCGATTTTTTTTTACACACACATTTCATACGGTTTACACATGGCTCTATTTTTCCCCTAACTTGATACTACTGTTAACAAAATTTAAACACTCGGCAACTTACTCTAATCATGCTGAAAACACATTATCCTACCGTAATCATGTTAAGCACGTATTAATAGCTTATTTTCACATGGAAATTTCACAATGTACTTTGCTGTTGCCCAAATCATATGAGATTTTAACCACAAGCTATTTGTAGGTTTCAGACCACACATACAAATTTTCATATTTTTCTGAACTATATTAAATTTATAGAAAATAAAACATTCAACCACATGGCATTCATAAATCAGTTATCATGGAAGCATAATACAATGGTCTATTTTGAAAGTGCACTAACCTGCATCTATCATTCATATTACCACAGAAGTTTTTCGAAAATTTATTTCACATCATACAATTTACTGTGAGTTTTACAAGAACCTACACATGGTTTCTATTTTCAGTACAGAAATTGTAATAAATCACATGATCATGGGAAAATTCCCAAATTTTTGGGACAGAGACTAACATACATACACATGATCTAGAAAAAATATGGCATTCAAATTCTTCACGAATCAGGTGAACGGCAAGCTATCCTATCCAAGATCTTTATCTAACATGCATTCCACATAAACCTAACAATTTATACAAATTAAATAAATTTACAAAAATCTCATAATGCATTCCATTATCTATATTACATAGCATATAACATTTACAATATATCCTCATGCGAAGAAATCTGGAAAATAATCATATATAAGGAAGAACAGTTCCCTGTTCTGTCCTAAAGAACTAAACGGCAAAGGCTGGCCAATCACAGAGGTTAACGGTAGCATCGTCTGCCGCCAACTGGAGATCTTAACGGCAAGGGAACTTGCCGTTAAGTTCTGTCTGTGCAAAAACACAGACCGAACTCCAATGATGGGGGAAATGTGGGGTTCCAAGTCACGAATAAAATCCCATAAAATACCTAAGACCTACTGGACATGTACATGCACCACGGGGATGGGTTACTTGCCTTTAGAAAAACCTCCAAAGGGAACAAAATGGCTGATGAAGCTCTCCTTGGGCAGTGCCAAGAAGCCTTCACAAACTCTTTCCTCCGGGCTCTAGGATGAGTTAGTCTTCATTCCAGCGTTGGGAAAGCCTTCCCCTACATCCAATCTTCCTCCCAGTTGAACAAGCTCACTGGAGGAAGCCTCAAATCGCCGTATCTGAGCTCTCAAAGTTCAGGTTTTCTCTGTTCTCTTAGCTAGGGTTTTCTCTCTTTGCAAAGAGCCAAGAGAGCGCTTTCAGGTTGCAAGGGGTAATGTTTTTATAAGGTGGGGCTTGGGATCTCACGCAGGGCATGATGGGAGAGGTGAGAGCCGTTGGGGACATCTCCCCAATCGGTGAGCAAGCCGAACCCGAAATTTCGGGGTCTGCTGCGCACAGAAAATCAAAGAAGTAGACATCCACATCCATGGTCGTTTACCTCATAGCTAGCGTCCATTGACATGGACGTTTACTCAACATGGACGTCCATCCATGTTGACGCCAATTTGCTCTTCGGCCAGAGCATTAAACCATGCAGGAAACCATATATATACGCTATATATATATATACATGTAATATATATAGTATAGTGTACACACTACTACACTATTCAAACAAACAATAATTACGTCTAAACATACACATGCATACATAAGTACACCTAGCTAATATGTACGTAGATATCTACCTATACATACATAATATTTGCACACAAGCACGGATCTACACAAACGACAAAATAAAAGAACAAAACTTGAGGGCCATACACCATCTCCCCCTTAAGGAAACTTCGTCCTCAAAGTTTAAAGAACACTACTCGAACAAATGAGGATACTTCTTCCTCATCGCATCCTCAAGCTCCCAAGTAGCCTCATCCCGCGAGAAGTTCCGCCATAGAACCTTCACCGACGTAATACTCTTGTTCCAGAGATGCTGGACCTTCCGGTCAAGAATAGCTACTGGCTGCTCCACATACGACAGATCTGACTGGATCTCCACTGGCTCGTGACTAATAACATGAGACGGATCTCGAACATACTTCATGAGCATAGATACGTGGAAAACGGGATGAACACTAGCTAAAGCCGGAGGCAAAGCTAGCTCGTAAGCCATGCTACCTAAACGCCTAAGAATCTCATACGGGCCAATGAATCTGGGACTTAATTTGCTATGCCTGCCAAACCTGATGACACCTCGAGTAGGTGAAATCTTCAAAAAGACATGCTCACCCACCTCGAACTCCAAATCATTCCTCCTGTTGTCGGCGTAGCTCTTCTGCCTATCTTGTGCCGCAACAAGCCTCTTCCTGATAAGCTGAATCTTATCCGAAGTCTCCTGAACTAACTCCAGACCGATCAACTGCCCATCGCCGGTCTCCTCCCAACATAAAGGAGATCTGTAAGGCCTTCCATACAACACCTCAAATGGAGCCATACCAATGCTCGCATGAAAGCTGTTGTTATATGCGAACTCCACTAGAGGTAAATGGAGCTCCCAATCATCCTTCCAATCCAGCACACACGCCCTCAACATATCCTCGAGCGTCTGGATAGTCCTCTCAGACTGTCCATCTGTCTGGATATGAAACGCCGAACTGAGCTTCAGCTCCACAACCTCGAAGTAAATCTCGGATCTCGATCCGAAATGATCAACTTCGGCACACCATGCAATCTAATAATGCTACTGACATACAATCTAGCCAAGCTCTCTACTGACTGCTTCTTCTTCATAGGCAAGAAATGTGCAGTCTTCGAGAATCTATCTACGACTACCCAAATCGAGTCATTACCCCGTCTGGATCGAGGCAAACCCGAAACAAAATCCATAGTGATAGCTTCCCACTTCCATACTGGAATCTCCATCTTCTGCATAAGACCAGATGGTCGCTGCCGCTCGGCTTTCACTTGCTGGCATACTAGACACCTAGATGCATAATCCGCTACATCCCTCTTCATGCCAGACCACCAAAAAGACCTCTTCAAATCCTGGTACATCTTGGTGTTACCCGGATGAATAGAGAATCTTGACCTATGAGCTTCTGCTAATACATGCTCACGGACATCTATAATCTCAGGAACACATACTCGGTGATGGAATCTAATCACGCCATCCTCATCATGAGCAATGCCTGCCTTGCCCACTAACTCTTGGAGTCTAGGGTTGGCTTTCTGTTGCTCGATCACCTCGTCCAACACCGAAGACCTAAGGGACAACAGAGCCACAAAAGCCTGACATAAGGGCTCTAACTCAGTCATCGAACACATCGCATCCTCCAACATCTTCCAATCCTGCTGGAGCGAAGACCTCCTCCTGCTAAGAGCATCCGCCACGACATTCGCCTTCCCTGGATGATATTGAAGGTCGAAGTCATAGTCCTTAAGGAACTCAATCCATCTCCTCTGCCGTAGGTTTAGTTCCTTCTGGGAGAAGAGATACTTCAAGTTTTTATAGTCAATAAACACCTCAAATCTGACACCATAAAGATAGTGCCTCCAGATCTTTAGTGCATGAACCACTGCTGCAAGCTCCAAATCATGAGTCGAATAGTTACGCTCATGCTCCTTTAATTGGCGAGAAGCATACGCCACTACCCTTCCTTGCTGCATTAGCACACAGCCTAAGCCAATCTGAGATGCATCCTTATAAACGACAAAACCTTCAGCACCACTAGGTAATACCAATACCGGAGCGGAAGTAAGTTTAGCCTTCAATAATTGAAAGCTACTCTCACATGTCTCAGACCACACAAACTTCACCCCCTTTCTGGTAAACTGAGTTAATGGGCCGGCGATGGATGAAAATCCCTCAATGAATCGCCGATAGTAACTAGCCAAACCAAGAAAACTACAAATCTCCAAAGGGGTCTTGGGGGTCTCCTAATCCATAACTGCCTGGACCTTTGCTGGATCAACTGCTACACCAACACCGGAGATAACATGCCCAAGAAAATGAATCTCGCGCAACCAAAAATCGTACTTGCTGAATTTTGCATACAGCTTGTGCTCATGGAGAACCTCTAACACTACCCTCAAATGCAGACGGTGTGTGGCCTCATCCGGAGAGTAGACCAACACATCATCGATAAATACCACAACAAAGCTATCTAAGTACGGCCTAAATACCTTGTTCATGAGATCCATGAATGCTGCAGGGGCGTTGGTCAATCCGAAAGGAAGGACCAAAAACTCATAATGTCCATAACGGGTTCTAAACGCCATCTTGGACACATCCTCACTCCTAATCCTCAACTGATGATAACCAGATCGCAAATCGATCTTAGAAAAGACTGATGCATTTTGCAGCTGGTCAAACAAATCATCAATACGAGGTAAGGGATACCTGTTCTTCACTATCACTTGGTTTAGCTTCCTATAATCGATGCATAACCTAAGTGATCCATCCTTCTTCTTTAAAAATAAGACAGGTGCGCCCCAAGGGGAAACACTAGGGCGAATAAATCCCTTAACTAGCAATTCCTGCAACTGCCTCCTTAACTCGGATAACTCCGCAGGTGCCATCCGATATGGAGCCTTCGAGATAGGAGTGGTTCCCAGAAGTAACTCTATGATGAACTCTATGTCTCTATCCGGTGGCAATTCAGACAAATCGTGGGGAAAGACGTCTGGAAAATCCTGCACTACCTAGATCTCTACAAGAGTAGGTGACTCACCAGCCTCGGGTACTAATACTATGCTGACAAGAAAAGCGTCACAACCCTTGTTTACCATGTGCATCGCCTTCATGGCAGAGATGGCCAACATTCCCGCCAAGTTTCTTGGCAAGGGATGAGAGAACTCGTCCTCACCAGGAATGCGAAAAACAATCCTCTTCCGACGACAATCTACTAACGCATAGTGCTCCTCTAGCCTAGGCTCATCTCTCCTCTGCTCGCCATCGCGAGTAGGTACACCACCACGTCTACCGCGTGAAGCCATAAGCTGCAATTAATTTAATCACTATTAGAAACTAAGTTATTTAGTCCCTAACCACTTTCTTATCTATCTTTCATTCATTATTAATCAATTCTACACATGTGGACAACTCTATAAAGACTTAGCATGTAATGGAGATGATGACTTATGTATATTTATGTACAATCTCAACCAGTCGCTCTGATACCAATCTCTGCGACAACCCTCCTTATACCGGTACGATTATACCAATCCACGTCGGTATAGTGAGTCTCGTCACAGTGAGACATTTACCCAAGCACTAACACACATGATTGAGATGTACACAAACATGAATACAGAGTAGCCGAAATAAAAGAACTAATGTCTTTTTATTTCATCATCCACATTAAACATACAAGATCCATATAGCAATTTAAGGAACTAAGTCCACATAATGAAATACAAAATTCAAGTTACATTGTTCGTCCACAAATTTACATAAGCTTCAATTTCATAAGTCTCAATTACATACTATGAAAGCAGGTACCACAACGGTGACTCCACAACACTGTATTCTCCTCGCTCGGAGTCGCTCTCAACGGTCTCCTCCAAGGAAGTAGGGTCACCTGCTAAACCTGTACGCCGAAGCAAGAGTGAGTCTAAAAGACTCAGCAAGTAAACTCCATACACATCATACATGCATACATCACAAATAGGCCATTCATTCAATTTTATTAATCAAAACATGTAGCATGGTTGTACAATAATAGAAAACTACCTATCTTGATATTTCTACTAATTTCACTATGCATGATACATGGTTTATATCAATCCAAAATGAAATACCTACCGCATGCTTTCTACGCATTCATTCACATGAGAACTACACTTACATTTAACTACAACATGATCGCAAATTTAGCATGGGATTTTCACACATAAGAAGGAAATATCCCTAACATGGATTCTACACACTTTTGCACATATAAAACACCATTATAAACACATTAAGGTTGTTGTTTTGACATGAATCTAACATTTTCATAACATAAATCACAAGTTCACATTTTTAACACATTGGATTCACATGTTTACACATTTACACGTTCGCATTGTTCACATTTACACATTTCACATTCACATGTTCACACTACACAATTTGCACATATACACATTCACATTTTCACATTTAAATGCCGTGACACATAGTCCAAACCACCACTAGAAGGACACATTCACATCACATAACACATAGACGCCACCTAGGCAACACAGTGACGGCTCTTGGTACTGCGCAGACCGGGAGAAGTAATCTCCACCCTAACCAGTGGTACTTGTCCACCTCTAGGATTAAATCCTAATGCCCTTAGGATTTTAACACATTGAACCTTCCCGTGAGGACTTTACCACGGTACAGTTCCACAGCCCTCTATGGAAGCAGTGTCACACACTACACATTTTACACATTCCGATTTTTTTTACACACACATTTCATACGGTTTACACATGGCTCTATTTTTCCCCTAACTTGATACTACTGTTGACAAAATTTAAACACTCAACAACTTACTCTAATCATGCTAAAAACACATTATCCTACCGTAATCATGTTAAGCACGCATTAATAGCTCATTTTCACATGGAAATTTCACAATGCACTCTGCTGTTACCCAAATCATATGAGATTTTAACCACAGGCTATTTGCAGGTTTCAGACCACACATGCAAATTTTCATATTTATCTGAACTATATTAAATTTACAGAAAACAAAACATTCAACCATATGGCATTCATAAATCAGTTGTCATGGAAGCATAATATCATGGTCTGTTTTGATAGTGCACTAACCTGCATCTATCATTCATATTACCATAGAAGTTTTCCCCGAATTTATGTCATATCATACAATTTACTGTGAGTTTTACAAGAACCTATACATGGTTTCTATTTTCAGTACAGAAATTGTAATAAATCACATGATCATGGAAAAATTCTCAAATTTTTGGGACAGAGACCGACATACATACGCATGATCTAGAAAAAATATGGCATTTAAATTCTTCACGAATCAGGTGAACAACAAGCTATCCTATCCAAGATCTTTATCTAACATGCATTCCACATAAACCTAACAATGTATACAAATTACTGAAATTTACAAAAATCTCACAATGCATTCCATTATCTATATTACATAGCATATAACATTTACAATATATCCTCATGCGAAGAAATCCGGAAAATAATCATATATAAGGAAGAACAGTTCCCTGTTCTGTCCTAAAGAACTAAACGACAAAGGCTGGCCGTTCACAGAGGTTAACGGCAGCAACGTCTGCCGCTAACTGGAGATCTTAACGGCAAGGGATCTTGTTGTTAAGTTCCTGTCTGTGCAAAAACACAGACCGAACTCCAAAGATGGGGGAAATGTGGGTTTCCAGGACACGAATAAAATCCCATAAAATACCTAAGACCTACTGGACATGTACATGCACCACGAGGATGGGTTACTTGCCTTTAGAAAAACCTCCAAAGGGATCGAAATGGTTGATGAAGCTCTCCTTGGGCAGTGCCAAGAAGCCTCCACAAACTCCTTCCTCCGGGCTCTAGGATGAGGTAGTCTTCAGTCCAGCATTGGGAAAGCCTTCCCTACGTCCAATCTTCCTCCCAGTTGAACAAGCTCGCCGGAAGAAGCCTCAAATCGCCGGATCTGAGCTCTCAAAGTTCAGGTTTTCTCTGTTCTCTCAGCTAGGGTTTTCTCTCTTTGCAAAGAGCCAAGAGAGCTCTTTCAGATTGCAAGGGGTAATGTTTTTATAAGGTGGGGCATCGGATCTCACGTAGGGCATGATGGGAGAGGTGAGAGCCGTTGGGGACATCTCCCCAATCAGTGAGCAAGCCCAACCCAGAATTTCGAGGTCTGCTGCGCACAGAAAATCAGAGAAGTAGACGTCCACATCCATGGCCGTTTACCTCATAGCTGGCGTCAATCGACATGGACGTTTACTCAACATGGACGTCCATTCATGTTGACGCCAATTTGCTCTCCGGCCAGAGCATTAAACCATGCAGGAAACCATATATATACGCTATATATATAGTATAGTGTACACACTACTACACTATGCAAACAAACAATAATTTCGTCTAAACATACACATGCATACATAAGTACACCTAGCTAATATGTACGTAGATATCTACCTATACATACATAATATTTGCACACAAGCACGAATCTACACACACGACAAAATAAAAGGACAAAAATTGAGGGCCTTACACTTGCCACCATTCTTAAGTACAAATGATTTGGTACTGTCCATACAGTAAGGATATGCTAGTTTTCCATGGGTGCTCTAGTCAGATAACATTCCATATGCAGGAAAGTCACTTATCGTTCACATCAATGCAGCCTTCATAGTGAAATTTTGCTTTCTGGATGCATCATAGGTAGTAACCCCATCGGTCCATAACAATTTCAACTCATCAATCAATCGCCTGAGATATATGTTTTGTTTTTTTCTAGGACTTTTTGGACCAGAGATCAATAATCATAGAAATAAATGCTCTCGTTTCATGCACATATTTGACGGACGGTTGTATGGTGTCACGAAAACTAGCCAGCTGGAGTAAGAAGTCACTGAACCTCCAAATGGATTGATACTATTAGTACATAAACCCAACCTCACATTACGCGACTCTTTTGAGAAACTAGGGTGAGCACGGTTGAAGTGACTCCAAGCTTCAACATCTATAGGATGACTAATTACATTATGTTCACGACGTACTTTTTCCGCATGCCATCTCATATGTTGAGCTATCTTTGATGATGTCACATCCCGAGAATTAAGCAGCGGATATTAATAATGCGGAATAATTCGAGACGATATCCCGAGACGTGAACAGTCGGCAAATAAGCCTCTAGCTAGTACGCACTAAATGTATAACAACATACATCATCATGGGGCCCAAATATTGAACTCAACTAATCTTTTATTCAAATCTCAACTCATTTTATTCCGAATGGAAACTATTACAGGACTAAGACTCAATAAAAGAAAAAGTACATTTATTCCTCACTTCCTACTACATGAATCTAACACTCAAAATAAACTACTATAACTAGACTCATAGTTGGAACACTCATCACTCGGACGCATTCCCATCCTCGACTTGCTCCTCCTCTTGAACTTCATAGTCACCTAGATTGGGTAAAAGTAGGGAATGAGCAAACTATCCCAGTAGGATTTATATCTCAATATGCGGGCAATGATATAAGTGATTAACAATTTAGAATAAGGTAAGCACGATGATTGTCATGATATGCATGTACGAATAAAACTCATTAAAATATGATACATGGACAAGCTAGATAGAGTGATCATGATAGAACAAGATTTTTGAACAAGATGACAAGATAGAACTAGCAATAGATCATTTTGTACAAGCACGCAAGATTTCACTTGATGTCAAGAACGCAAGATATCACTAACTGCATTAAATGCAGGATGGCCATATCATGCAAGCAAGCAAGCACGCATGGGCACGATCATGTAACACTAATCAGGCACGTAGACACTAATGTACACCAAGAAAATATCCATCAAGAATGTACACTAGGACACGTGTATGTGGTTATTGTATCTATCATTCAACACACACGCACGACTCCGAGCACAGATGCAACGCCAGTAATCATTATACCCCATGGTTAACAGTATATTTATGACTCTCCATCATTGGGGCTAGACTGGAGCCTTGGAACACTCGCCGTGCCCAGTCAGCATCTAACTTAAATTTTAAATGTAGATACCCACAGTCATTAATAATGGCCAAAGAGAGTTTCAATAAGTAAGAATGTGTAATGTCATGATCATGATGATGATGAGAACAAGTAATAAGTAAATTGAACGTGATTTCATGATAACAATGGTCAAGAGATAAATTTGGCAGCATAACGGTACGATTTATACTTTAGTTCAATCTTTACATTAATGGCTTTAGTCTAGATTGTAAATCACACTCACGAGAACAAGATGAGAGAGGAAGTGCACACTATCTCTAGGGAACTTCAATGGTACAACCAACTCGGCCTCCATGTGGGAATCCATGGAGAGCGGAGATTTACAGAGGTCTTAGAGAAATGGTCGCTAGTCTTATCGATTCAGAATGACCGATAGAGAGCTTCCAAATCCCCACGAAAGGGCTGCCTAGATGTGCAAGTGTGTAGTGATGTACGCATCTCAATTCACAAACCACCGGTTTCAAACTCGCGGAAAACACTTAACATGATGGCACGCAATGAACAATGTATTTAACTACACATGAGTTTGCAAGATTTTAAGATAATAATTATCATTTTAATCAAGCTAGAACAGTAACAAGAGCGAATCACAAGTTTCATGAATGGTCACGTCATTAAGAAAGCAATTAGAATAATGTTCGTGTAATTAAAGCTTTTTAAATGGGTTAAACACTTTTAAGCCATTAAACAGATATCATGTATACGAAGGTCCCTGTTTAGTCTTCAAGACTGGGAACAAGCTCTTCTGCCTCAACTACAGGAAGAAGACTCTGATGGCTCAAAATTCTTCTTCAAATGGATCATTCAAGGTGTTCAAGACTTCAATTGCTTCAGATCTAGGAGCAATTTATCGGGATGAAGCCTTCTTTAGAAGTCGGCTGGAATACTCTAGAGTTCTGGAAGGGCAGATGTGTGTCCCGATGGACGATTCTCCAAAAGCCAAGTGGATAAGGGGTATTTATAGCCCCATGGGTCCACAAAATATCTTGGGAATTGGGAGCATAGAAATTCCCGCCCAAAAAGCCTTTACCAAAGTCATACACGTGGCTTGGTATTTCAGATCTGGAGAAAAAGTCCGAAGTGTGTCGACACTACACAGCCATGTGTCGACACACAGGTTCCTGGCGGGGAAATGACCTTCTGGGACAGTCAACTAGTGTCGACACACAGATGGGCTATGTCGACACGACTGGCAATTTTCTACAAAACATGTTTCTAGGATAGAGCACTAGTGTCTACACACAAGTGGGCTGTGTCGACACCACTGGGCATGTTTGTCCTTTTCTTTGAGCTACACATGAAGGAAAGATTGTGAGATATGAATTTAAGCATGATAAACATGATTTCAATATATTAATGAATCATATTTAGGCATCATCAAAATAAGAGATCCAACAGTTGAGAGCGTCTTCGTCTATGCTTGTGTTGTGTTTCCCAGACATTGAGGTGAAGGCTCCATCTAGATGACTGGCGTTGAGATATTCCACTGGTGAGCCTGGACGTCGAGTGCGACTCCGTCCAGTGCGTGCCCCTTGTGGTGGTTATGAGCCAATTTCCGTGGGGCCCCTTCTCCACCGTTCGAGTCCGGCGTAGGGGAAAACCGGTCGAGGATCAAACGCGAGGGAGAGCGTCTGAGTGTGCACACATGGCTAGGGTTGGAGGACTCTGTGGTGTCGAGGTGCCAAGCCATAGATCCTAGCGGGTCCTACCTTGTGTGTGTGTGTTTGTGTGTGTGCTCGTTGTGCTGTTGAGCCTGCGAGGTTCCAGTTTCTCGGCGCACTCCTGTGAGGAGTTGCGTACTACGCCACCGGTTTTTGTGTGTTGTGTGGTGTCTGTTAATTTACTGTTGCTTTACTTCCCGCACTGTTTAATAGTACTATTACCTGTGGAGGTTAGTGTCCCTACTAGGTATCTTCTTGAGACTCACTCCCTTCCCTTTCAGGTGGATCGTCGTCGGCTCCAGGTGCAGAGGAGCCTGGTCGCTGCGATGCTGGTCCTGCTTAGTTGCTGTGAGTAGTACATAGTTTTTGTACTCATTGTACTCTTTACTTATGTTTTTATCGGCTCTGAGTTGTACTAAACTGATATATTATATGGTGAAATATTTAAATTTTGTGGTATGTACATTTTCTTATATGTTCTCCTCAGACATTCTCTTCTTACCCTTCCGGGCTTCGGCTCGTGGGTAACGGGTCAGGATTCGGGTTACTGGTTGGTAACTGGTAATTTGGATCCTGGGTCGTTACATCAACTGTTGTTCACATTGCAATAAGTTAGGTCACACTGATACTACCTGCACCACTAAGCATCTGTTATGGGTACCTAAACTACGTTCAACCAACTCTTCAGAACCCAAGAGAACTTGGATACCTAAAAAGTTTCAGTAATTTAATTTTCAGGAAAGCCTTAGAGCATCTAAATGGATTTTAGATAGTAGATGCTCAAGACACATGATTGGAGATAGGAAGTTATTCTTTTCAATCACATCTGATAAAGGGGAAGTAATCTTCAGAAATAATCAAAAAGGAAAAGTGGTTGGTCAAGGAAATATCACAACAAAATCAAAATTCTTGATTGAAGATGTATTATGTGTTGAAGGGTTGAAGCACAATCTTCTGAGTATAAGTCAACTATGTGACAAATGTCATCAGATACAATTTTGAGAAGATAAGTGTATCATTGCCAAAGGAGGTGAGAACTAAGGCCCTGGTCCTTATTGGACCCTTAATGGGCCTTCTTCCAGAACAGTGTCTGTTGACGTCAAGCGATGGTGACGTTAACCGTAGGTTGACGTCAAAGGTGTTGACGTCAATAGTGGGATTGACAGCAAGAGTGTTGCCGTTGACTTAGTCTTGGCGTCAATCGATGTTGACGTCTACCGAAGGTTCCAGAGTTTTCCCGAGCTTGAACTTGACGCCAAGCGATGTTGACGTCAAGCATTGTCGGTGCAAGTTGACGGCAATAGATGTTGACGTCAACTTGCCCGGCCTATGTTTTTAGGGATGACCCGAGGCCCCCTTTCTCCCCATTTTCCTCCCTCTCCTTCCCACCACCTTCACCCCTCACCTTCTCCACTTCTTCCGGCGGCCGACGGAAGCTCGTGGGGAGGCTGTGGTGCTCGTGGCGGCGACGGTTTTGGTAGGAAACGACGGATTGAAGGGCGGTTCTCACTAGGAAGCTCCTGGGAGATTGGCACGAATCAAGGGTTTTTTTGGAGTTTTTATAGCATTTGAGGTAGGCACTCGACCCCTTGTTTTCCCCAGTGTTGAAATGCCATGCTTGGTTGTGTGTGATTAGCATGAAAATCGTGGTTTTGGGGAGGGTTTATCCATGTAGGGTTTTGGGGTGAAACCACCGATCCAAGCGTTGGATAGATGTTTTTCTGATTTCATAGTAGTATATTGTGATGAGGGAAAGTGTTTCCCTTCACCCCACCGCTGGTTTTGGGCTGGAATGCCCTTGGGATCAGCCTGGGGCCGTTTGAGCTGATGGAAGCTGAAGAACTTAACGTCAACATCGATTAACGTTAAGTTCTTCAGGGAGGAACTCGACGACATCATACCTTGCCGTCCACTTGAGGTAAACGGCCAGCATGTGGCCGTCTACTTTTGTTGACGGCCAGGCTGTTGTCGTTTACCCCTTGTTGACAGCAATCGATGTTGCCGTCAACCCACAGGTAGGTCCCAGTAGGCTGAGCTCCCTTTTCCGCGGTATAAGGCGTCGACACGCGGTGTCCGCCTGTTGACACGGTGTGCTGGATGTTGAAAGCT
Organism: Colocasia esculenta; assembly: GCA_014218235.1. Classification (NCBI taxonomy): domain Eukaryota; kingdom Viridiplantae; phylum Streptophyta; class Magnoliopsida; order Alismatales; family Araceae; genus Colocasia; species Colocasia esculenta. The sequence goes on along the minus strand of CM024755.1, from coordinate 126,338,173 downwards.
TCTCCATCTATGATTGCGTTGTGTTCTTCCGTGCTTGTGTTGTTTTCCCTGAACGTTGAGGTGAAGGCTTTGTCTGGATGACTGGAGTTGAGCTATTCCACCGATGAACTTGGACGTCGAGTGCGACTCCGTCTAATGCATGCCCCTTGTGGTGGTTACGAGCCAGTTTCCGTAGGGCCCCTTCTCCACCGTTCGAGTCCGACGTAGGGGAAAACCGGTCGAGGACCAGACGCGAGGGAGAGCGTCTGAGTGTGCACACGTGGCTAGGGTTGGAGGACTCTGTGGTGTCGAGGTGCCAAGCCATAGACCCTAACTGGTCCTACCTTGTGTGTGTGTGTGCTCGTTGTGCTCTTGAGCCTGTGAGGTTCCAGTTTCTCGGCGCACTCTTGCGAGGAGTTGCGTACTACACCATCGGTTTCTATATGTTGTGCGGTGTGTGTCTATTTACTGTTGCTTTACCTCCCGCACTGTTTAGTAGTACTATTACTGGTGGGGGTTAGTGTCCCTACTGGGTCTCTTCTTTAGAGTCACTCCCTTCCCTTTCAGGTGGTTCGTCGTCGACTCCAGGTGCAGAGGAGCCTAGTCGCTCCGGTGCTGGTCTGCTTAGCTGCTGTAAGTAGTACATAGTTTTTGTACTCACTATACTCTTTACTTATGTTGTTATCGGCTCTGAGTTGTACTAAACTGATATATTATATGGTGAAATATTTAAATTTTGTGGTATGTACATTTTCTTATATGTTCTCCTCAAACGTTCTCTTCTTACCCTTCTGGGCTTCGGCTCGTGGGTAACGGGTCAGGATTCAGGTTACTGGTTGGTAACTGGTAATTTGGATCCTGGGTCGTTACATCAACTGTTGTTCACATTGCATTAAGTTAGGTCACACTCGTACTACCTGCACCACTAAGCATCTATTATGGGTACCTAAACTACGTTCAACTAACTCTTCAGAACCCAAGAGAACTTGGGTACCTAAAAAGTTTCAGTAATTTATTTTTCAGGAAAGCCTTAGATCATCTAAATGGATTTTAGATAGTAGATGCTCAAGACACATGACTGGAGATAGGAAGTTATTCTTTTCAATCACATCTGATAAAGGGGAAGTAATCTTCAGAAATAATCAAAAAGGAAAAGTGGTTGGTCAAGGAAATATCACAACAAAATCAAAATTCTTGATTGAAGATGCATTATGTGTTAAAGGGCTGAAGCACTATCTTCTGAGTATAAGTCAACTGTGTGACAAAGGTCATCAGATACAATTTTTAGAAGATAAGTGTATCATTGCCAAAGGAGGTGAGATGATTTTTGAAGCATTCAAACATAAAAACATGTACATATTACATCTAGAAGATCTAAAGAGAGAAAATGTCTACCTATCAGGTAAAGATTTAGAAGACTTTGATTTATGGCATCGAAGGTTGGGGCATGCTAGCACATCAGTCACATAGAAACTTCAAAAGTATGATCTAGTTAGAGGTTTTCCAAATGTAAAGACAAACAATTCAAGGATCTGCTCGACATGCATTAAAGGAAAACAAGTCAAGTCTTCATTCCAGCAAAAGAACATAGTGACAACCACCAAACATTTGGAATTATTACACATGGATCTATTTGGACGAATGCGAGCTACTTGCTATAATGGCCCTGGATATTTATGCCAAATAAGGCTCCATATCCAGACCCGCTTCCTGCAAACAGACCAAAGTCTCACAAGGGATAACACACACGTGTCTAGTAAGAATATAAAAGACAACAACAACTGTATATGACATAAGAAAGTACATGTGCTCAAACCTGTATACAACAATGTGCAACTGCCTCAACACATTATTACATGTCCAAGAGAAAAGTACAACTACCTGGGGCATACCCTGAGGGAGCACAAGCTCACACAGACACAACTAACTCTACTGCTGGTGGTACAAGTCTTCCACGACACCAATGCGAGCCACCCACATGGCTAGCACCTGAAAAGAACTGTAAGGGACTGAGCCTCAACAAGTCACTGGCTCAACAGAGACCTCCCAAAAACAACATCTGAAACTGAAGAGACCTCAACCCCAAAGGGTCTCACTGGCTATGCCGAGAGCCAAACCACAACATGCTCACGAAAAATATGATTAAACCACAATTAAAATATAAATACACCAACTAACACAAAACTCCTCGGAAGGTAAGAGGAACAACAGGACTAGCACAGCACCACTAGCCCGCCCAACAACTGAAATGCCTAGGCCACAGTCTCATAGGCAAACCACCACAACAACTGAACGCCTAAGCCACAAGCCTCACAGGCAAACCGCTGCCTAGGCTACAAGCTTTACAGACAACCTACCCATGCAGGTAACTGGATTGGCATCAGCAAGCCAATCCACAACACACTAAAACCACAATCGGAAGCTTACCCGAAGAAGGGTAAGATACTACAAGTGGTAGGTCACACCACACGACCTCCACGGAACACAAGTTCACCTCAACACCTGAAGAGGCTGGTACACGATGTACCACAACACAAAACAACCAACGAAGGGTACAGGTACCAACCTCTATGAGGTACTGCCACAGAACGACAACCAAAACTGTGCCACCACTAGGGCACACCACAACGGGTAAAACCTCAACCAGCAAGTCACTACATGCAAACCACAACTAGTGGCAAAGCACGAGTCGAAAAGGAACAACGTCACCACACGAGAATGGAATACTGGTTCATGATGTCAGTGTCTAACCCAGACAACACAGCACAAGAACCACCTCTTAGTCTCGTAGCTACAGACTACTCAGTCCTACTACCGCTCCACAAACACATAGAGTAAGCCAACCAACAGTGGAGACCAACCAACACCACACCTGCAGACCACACAGCTCTGGGCCCATGCCTATCACCTTCAGGGACTCCGGCCCGAGCTCCCTAAAGTAAGGCACTGGAAACACAGGACTAGCTGGGGACTAATGATGTCCACTGGTGTCCGTCCCCCAACCACGAGCGCGCTACAAGTGACTAAACACAAACTCTCACAAGTTGGTGCCCCCTGTCGTCTTCCCTCAGCCGGACGTACAACTCAAACATAGGAGTGAGGGTGTCTAGGAAGACACACAGACCTCTATGGTACACACCGTACCAGGACATGCCCTGAGCACAATGTGCCTAGCTCACACAAAACCTAGGGTACGTGACTGAAGAGGCATTCTGAAACAGGCACCGGGCCACCAAACTCGGCAAACACACAAACCATGGTACAAGCTTAAACAATCGTTATTTATAGCTACGGTACACATTCATTATAATAAGCTCGTCACCGGTCACCGTGTGACCTCCAAGCCAACCTACATCGATACATACATGAATCAGAATAACATATAATAGCCTTGCCTGTCATCGGTCATCTCACGACCTCCATAGCAACACACAACACCTTGCACATTAACCACCTATCAGATACAATAACACACTACGTACGATTAACATGAATCATTACTATATCAAAAACCAACTTATAAATCCTACACATGTTTTACTAACATTAACCACCTTAAGCAACTTTAAAAAGACAGTAAAAGACTAAGGCTAGGTCCACACAGAACCTTCACTGCCCAAGCACACAACACACCCCACGGAGGCTAAAACACAACGAACACAGGCGTCGCCTTTCAAATCGAGACGACCTATCCAGACGCAATTCAAAACCTTAACGCTATAGCATCCAATGTCACAACCAAATCGCGACGGCCCGATACATTGCCTACAAGCCAAATCCGATAGTCAAAATTCAAATCGCGATGACGCAATGCGTCGCGACAACGCAAGTCGGTTAACACACTCATGAACGCGACGTGACAAAGCGACACATTCATGACCATCAGTAATCACCAATCAATATTAACGTAAACGCGACAACCCTAATGGTTGCATTTACGTCAACCAGAACAGCTCACTTATTGAAAATAGAAACGTGACATCTCACCGCATCGCATTCATACTATGAATGCGACGGTGAAACCCGTCGCGTTTCAAATGCAACTGTGGAGTCAGCTCAACGGACGAACCCACCTTCTCCACCAGAAAACCCACTCGAATCCATTCACATGGCCATTAAAATAGTAAATATGAAATCTATAATATGGCACACACCACCCCAATATGGATTCCACCCCTTAACCCATTTAAAACAAATTAAAAAATGGGGAAGTCTCCCTACTACTTAAACGAGCTCGGAGAACGCCTGAAACTCTACATCTCCGACACGTCCATGCTCCAGACGCCATTCTCCCGTGGAACCCACACCGCACGAGCCACCATGGAGCTAGAACGCTAGAAAACACCACAGGAGGCACTGCAACAACCTCCTCTTCGCCTGGACAGAGCTCCTCTGCTCTGTCTGGGCGAAACAAAGGAATTAAATCACAGTTCAAAATCACAACGTAGGCAGACATCGCGTTTAAAAGTTAAACATGACCACCTTAGCCATCGCCAATCGGAACCCAAAGCGCCGCTTAACACAAAGGCGGTTCAGTGAATCGCGACGGGGTAGTCCGTCACGTTTAAATCGCGACGACTTGCTCCATCGCGTTCACAACCTGTGAACCTGTGGGCTGTTTGGGATAGAACCTCCGGCCCACAATGCCCACACATCGCACGAAAACCACGTCAAAGGCTCAATGACCACCTCTTGGTCAAGAGCACCACACCAAAACCATTAAACACGGATCCGAAAATATCATGTTGCTACATTACTATCACATAAAAAGGAATGTTGTCGTCGACATTTAGAAACAAACCACAACAAGCCAGACTATCACCTAAAAAGAATTAAAGCCAGTCACAAACAAGAAGGATACACTTCCTCTACACTTGCCTTTCAAACCACTGTGCACTGACTGACTCAACCTACTCATTTCCATGCTTGTTCTGCTCTTTCTTTCTCTTTAATTTATCTCATAACTGCTCTGCCCGATTAATGCAATCTGCTCTTTCTTTACCTTTTGACTGTAGACAATTCTACCTTGATATTGACACTTTATCTCCTTGGACTCAACCTGCTTCCACATTTTCTCGACTATGTTTGCAACATTTTTTTCTGTGCCACTTCTCTAGCTTGAAACTCTTTACCATAAACTGGCACCCTTAGTTTTTCTGCCATGCTAAACCCTCTTTAAATTCTATCTGCTTATCACTGCCAAATGTTATTCTGCCTCATTTTAATTCATATTCTCAACTGTCATTTTCTCAAAGATAACCAAATTACCATTCTGCTCATCCTACCTTAATTCATATCTTGCTCAGAACCACTGCCTGCCTCTTTATTTAACTGTACAAAATTTTGAACCTTTCTTCAATCAATCAAACCTTTGATAACCTGTGAATCTTGCATCTCTCATGCTTCCACTACGCCACTTCTGATTACACGGAATACTTGGCTAAATTATCCTACAAACTTTGTCCTCACTATCACTGTCAATTACTTTCCATTTCCACTATTACTCTGACTTCAGCTAGACTCAATTCTAAATTTACTTGCTTCTCAAATCATTTCACACAAATAATTATCACTGGAGGAACATTCATGAATTTTTGAACTGCTTTCTTTAATACTTCAATTCTGTTTGTGCCACATATTTAAATTCTAAATTCTGCTATACCGCTACTGACATACCTTACTCTTCATGTCCATTTCTTGCTTTAAATAACATTCTCTGACTGATTTAACAAATCTATTGCATAACCCTTCAAAATATCCATTCTCATTGTTGTGACACTAGACTCTCTTATCACATAATAAAGCTGCTAAACTAACTCTGCACATATTTTACCTTCAACTTTATAGAACTCTCTCTCAATCAGGTGCCACCTGACCCTAAACATTTCACTATTTAACTAATCACACTTTTCCTTTCTATACTTAACAATTCCAATTTCCATACATTTATTGCTCTTTTTGTTCTATTCTACCATACTCTAATCTGCTTACTATTCTTTAATTGATCTGCCTTTTATTCTTACATCAAACCATGAAAAACCTTTATAGAAGAATACCTCTGCCCAACTAAATCACTTTTTATGCACTGGCATACAAACTCTTACTGAACATTTTCTGAGCCATCTGATTATATCCATTTTAATAATCTGCTATATTCTTTCTTTCTCTGGTCAATAACACTTAACTTTAACTTTACTGCCAACTGCATTAAATATAATATCATCTCTACAAAACATTTCTCTTAACTATTCTACTATCTAGCTAATCTCATTGTACCACACTGTAACTCTTGCTAATATACAATCATCTTTCGCTAACATACTTCCAAAACCCGAATTTGAATACCAGACTTTTTTAATACAATAATATGTTCTGCCTGATTTCATTATTCCATATGGCTCCTTTACAATATCAGCATTCACTTTTCATATATTTTGCAATAACTGCTAAATATCACTAAACTTGTATTCAATACTGCAATCTTTAACAAATCATTCTGTGGAATCCTCACAAACTGCCACTTGCCAAGTGAATATCTTTCTTTTGAAATTCTCAAAAAAATCTAACTGTACACTGATCATCCTTTACTCTCTCTTTACCTAACTGGTCACCTAATCACATACTTACATGAATCTTTATATCAAACTTTCTATTACCATCATTACTCACAATAGCACTATTCTCAAGCACTTTACTACAACCATCTCTAAACACAAAGCACCCTTAATTCACTGCCATAAATCACTGATCCTCTGTTTATTAATATCTCATCTCAAACTGAGCTGCCACACTTAATAATTAAAAATATTCCATATCACTAATCACATTATCATCCAAGCTGCTTGTTAACACTTATTAACACAAATCTCAAACACAATAATTATCTCTGTTGACTTTCTCAATCACAATCCTTAACACATACACTACTTCACATTATAACAATGTTCCCACTGCCACTTTATCACACCATTACCTTATACATGTCTCTGCTATCTCTGTACCTCACTAAAACACCTTCATCATAATAAAACATATCCTTTCCAAAACACAACTTACCTTTGCTGAATATCATAACTGAATTCACTAATTCTTTTAATTTCTGTAACTGAAAACCTTTAAACAACTATACTTTTCACCACAACTGGCACACTGATATAACGACACAAATTATACCATCTCTTTCCAGACCATTTCTCTGCCATTAATAACAACTGCGAATTTAAAAAACATAGGCACATAATTCACATGCCAAAAACTTACATGGAAACCACTTTAAACCACACAAAATCGTAGACTTACTACCAGCAGTGGACATTAAACCATGTTTTGGGACATTGTAACCTTAATATCTTTTCATATTCTAACTAGACCATGCTCTGATAACAACTATAACGGCCCTGGATATTTATGCCAAATAAGACTCCATATCTAGACCCGCCTCCTGCGAACAGACCGAAGTCTCGTAAGGGATAACATGCACAAGTGTCCAGTAAGAATATAAAAGACAACAACAACTGTATAAGACATAAGAAAGTATATGTGCTCATATCTGTATACAACAATATACATCTGACCCAACACATTATTACATGTTAAAGAGAAAAGTACAACAACTTGGGCATACCCCGAGGGAGCACAAGCTCACACAGACACAACTAACCCTACTGCTAGTGGTACAAGTCTGCCATGACACCACTGCGAGCCACACTGTAACGTCGCACATTTTTCGGATCTTTGTGGATCCTTGCTTAGCAGGTTTGGTGGCCAGTGTGTGGCCCATTAGTCTGTGTTTCAGGTGTTTTTGCCAGTTGTGAGGCTTTGTGGGCCGGAAGATTGGGCCCAAAGTGCTCACAAGTTTTCTACCTGTGAACGGGACAGGGGTGTGCATCGCATTATGAACGTGACGGCCATGGTGGTCGCGTTCTGCTTGCCGACCGAGATGCGGTCCTCATCTGCATGCGCGCCGTGTGTCGCACGTTGGGTGACTTGCTGACGTCGGCCTTGGGAAGGCGACGGCCTAGGATGTCGCGTTCAGGTCGTGACGGAGGGCTACATCGTGTTCCCAACCGCGATGTGTTTTTAAGCAAGGTCGGCCGAACAGAGAGCTCAGCAAGGTCTGCTCAGCCAAGGGACGTTGCAGCGGTGGAGTTTTGAGCAATTTGGAGTTCTGGAAGAGTTTTTGGCACGCTCTCGCCGCAAGGACGTCACATGGAGCGGGGGAGACACCGTGCCGTGGTTGGTTTGCGTGTTCTTCATGAAGGTATGGAAATCCCTCCCTGTTTTACTATGTGGATCGTGTATGGTGCATATTTAGATTATTTATCGCTATATAAACAGTAGATATCATGTTTGGGTATTCACTAAAGCATGTAAAATGGAAATTAAGCGTTGTTTGCATGGCGTCTGGGGGTGATCCGGGGAGAGGATTCCGGATTAGGGTTCCTGCCTGTGAAGGCGACGGAGCCCCCTGTCGCGTTCTGGACGTGACAGGCCGACCCGTTGCGTTCAGCTTATGAACACGACCTATCGTGGTGTCGCGTTCTGAAGGCGACACTACCCCACGTCACGACCTCAGCCGAGAGGTCCTGTGGTGCATGTTTTCAATAGTATGATTATCTGATTTTTGGTATCTTATCTGCATGGTCAGTGCGAGCGGTGCGTTGGCACTTGTAACGCCTTTTAAGCGTGTTGTCCATGGGGTTGACGTGTCGTTTATATGGTGGACGTGTTGTTTACATGGTTGACATACAGTTTACATGGTTTGGGTGTGTGTACTGTTTTGTTGAGTGTGTATTTGAAACCTTTTAATGATGATTTTAATCATGACTAATTGATATCACTCATAATTTAATTTTGATGATGACATTTTGTACATTTTGTACATATTAAAATGATGACTAAATGACATGTTAATATTTCGTATGTTGATGATAATGACTTATGTTAATGGTTAACACTTCATATTTTCAGGTTTACATAACTTTGTCACAATGGTGTCATCACAGTCTGCCTGTGTGTTGACACAGTCTGCCAGTGGTGTCGACACAGTCTGCCTGTGTGTAGACACTCACTGTCCCTCCCAGAAGATAGTTCTGAGGCCTGTAGCCAGTGGTGTCAACATAGTCTGCCTGTGTGTCGACACACTTCGACTGAAGCTCAAAAATGTGAATTTTTCTGGACACGTGGCTACTTAGGAATTGAGGGATCTGACCTGGATTTTCGTGCCCACGCACCCCAACGCACCTCATAGACATATGGGGCTATAAATAACCATGATCCTCATACCCCAAAGGCAACCAAGCCCATACCATTTCCAGAAGAAGATTTTTGGCGGCAAAAGGGGTTTTTCTAGATCTTGCTCCATCTCCAGAAGCTGCAGACCATCCTTTCAAGAGGAAGGACGTGGGAATCAAGGCCAATCTCTGGAGAGAAGTTTGATGTACTGAGAAACGGAGCAGATCCAACTGAAGAGCAGCATCAGAAGAAGAATTTCTGGCAATTCAGATGCCATTAAAGTAGAGTATCGTAAATTGAAGTGAATCTCCATCGAATTCCATCAAGGCTCTTCAATTCAAGCTTTTGCAAGACTTCTTCACCAAGGAACATCCAATCTACATCTATTTTACCCATTTCTTGGATTGTTCTTCTCACTTTCGTCTGTGAGATCTGTGTATGAAGTTCTATGCAGATTTCTATGTACGATTGAGTCTGTGAATCAGATCATTGCTAGAGGATCTGATTTCTTTTGTGTTTGATCTAGCCTTTTGTGGTTTGAGCCATCTTGCTCAATTTGGAGTCGTTGTGCACATGTTGTGGTTTGAGCCATTGTGCTCAGTTTTTGGAGTCATTGTGCTCCAGGTTGTGTGTTTCAGCTGTCGAGCTCAAGGGTGTTTGGAGTCGTCATGCTCCGGTGTGAGTTGTACTTTTTTGAGTAGTGAAGCCTCACTATGTGAGGGGTGGATGCAGGAATCAATGGTGTGATTTCCGAACCACCTAAAAATCCTTTGTGCAATGGTTTGATCTACTTGTCTGCGCTAGATGCTTGCATAGGAGTTTGCTCTCTCTACTTGTACAATTCCTTCACACACTCTATTCACACAATTTACACATTCATACTTCAAATCAGTGAATTATTTGTCTGAATTGATCTCTGATTCGAAGTAATTTTGAATTGCTTAAGCTTCCGCATGAATTGGTGTTAGATCTATTCAACCCCCCCCCCTTCTAGATCTGATCCATCCACCTATTCGATCCTACATGTATAAGGTTCGTTTGTGGTGATTGGGCAGTGAGGTTCCAGTGTGAACCTAGCCTTGGTCCTTTAATGTCTGTTGTAGATTATTTAAGATGGTTAATTAGTAAAGCATAAGTATGGTTATTAAGTGGTTATCATGTAATGATTTTAATGCGACAATGGAGGTCACCTCGTGACCAATGACAGGCCAAGTTATTATTGTATAATGTAAATCATGTATGTGTTTGTGTAGGCTAGCTTGTAGGTCACAGAGTGACCGGGACAAGCTATTCCTCACATGTGTACCATGGTTTGTAATAAATATAATATGTGTATGTATTATGGTTTAGGCATTGCCGAGTGTGGTGGTCCGGCGCCTTTTCCGGAATACCTCTTCAGTCGGGTACCCCAGGTTTTGTGTGAGTCAGGCACGTTAGTGCTCGGGGTTTGTCTCGGTACTGTGTGTACCGTCGAGGTCTGTGTCATCTGTCCTAGACACCCTCACTCTTGTGTTTGAGTTGTACGTCTGGCTGAGGGAAAGACGACAGAGGGCAGTGACTTGTGAGAGTTTGTGTTTAGTCGCTTGTAGCGAGCTCGTGGTTCGGGGTACGGACACCAGTAGTCGACACTGGTCCCCAACTAGTCCGGATTTCCAGTGCCTCACTTTAGGGAGTTTATGTCAGAGTCCCTAAAGGTGCTAGGCATGGACCTGCAGCTATGTGGTCTGCAGGTGTGCTGTTGGTTGGTCTCCACTGTTCTTTGGCTTGTACTTGTGGAGCGGCAGTTGGACCTTTCATCCGTGACTACGAGAATGAGAGGTAGTTCTTGTGTTGTGTTATCCAGGGTGGATACTGGCATAATGAACCTGTAGTCCGTTCCCGTGTGGTGGCGTCGTTCTTTCCGACTCGTGCTTTGTCAGTGGTCGTGGCTTGTGTATAGTGACTCGTGTTGTGGTGTGCCTGGTAAGAGGCACATTTGTGCTGAGGCTTTGTGGTGGTACCTCATGGTGGTAGGCATCTGTACCCTTCGTGGGTATCTATTTCTCGTGGTACGTTATGTACCAGCCCTTTCCGGTGTTGTGGTGGAGCGGTGCTCCGTGAAGGTCGTGTGGTGAGACCTTCCACTTGTTGTGTTTTACCCATCCTCGGGTAAGCTTCCGATTATAGTTTTAGTGTGTGATGGAATGGCCAGCTATATCCAGTTCTACTACCATGTGTGTGGCTTTTGACATATTGTGGTTTGGGTATAATGGACCGGCTCTAGGTTAGCAGTCCTACTACCCATGTGTTTGAGGTTCGCCTGTGAAGCTTGTAGCCTAGGCAATGGTTTGCCCATGTGGCTTATAGCTTAGGCGACTAGTTGTTATAGTGGTTTGTTTGTGAGGCTTGTGCCCTAGGCATTTTAGTTGTTGGGCAGACTAGTGGTGCTGTGCTAGTCCTATGGTTCCTCTTTCCTTCCGAAAATAATGTATTTGTTTATGAATTACTGTTTAAATTGATATTTGTTATAAATGTTGTGAGCATGATATGGTTTGACTATCGGAGTTGCCAGTAAGACCCTTTCGGGTGGAGGTCTCTTTAGTTTCATGTGTTGTTTTTGGGTGGTTCCCTACTGAGCCTGTGACTTGTTGAGTCTCACTCCCCTACAGTTCTTTTCAAGGCTTACCATTGGTATGGCTTGCAAAGGCGTTGTGGCAGACTTGGACCACCAGCAGTAGTGTTAGTTGTGTTGTGTGAGCTTGTGCTCCCTCGGGGTATGTCCCAGGTAGTTGTACTTTTTAATTGGACATGTGATAATGTATTGGGACAGTTGTAAATTATTATATGCAGATATGAGCACATGTACTTTCTTGTGTCTTATACTGTTGTGGTTGTCTTTTATATTCTTACTGGACATGTGTTCGAGCTATCCCTTGCGAGACTTCGGTCCATTCGCAGGAGGCGGATCTGGATATGGAGCCTTATTGGGCATAAATATCCAGGGCCATTACAGTTGGTATCAGAGCAATGGTCCAGTTAGAATATGAGAAGATATTGAAATTACAATGTCCCAAGACATGGTTTAATGTCCACTGCTGGTAGTAAGTATGTGGTTTAAAGTGGTTTTCATGTGAATTTTTCCATGTGAATTGTGTGTTTGTTTTTATAAGTGTGGCAGTTGCTGGTAGTAGCTGAGGAAAGATGTGGTTAGAGGAAATCTAGTTTGTGAAATGTGGTTGATTGCTTGCATCGGGCAGTTGTTATTAACGACAGAGAAATGATGAGATTAGTAGTATAAGTTGGGAAGTTGCATTTGTGTGTCAGTTGCAGTTAAAGTGCAATTGTCTAAAAGTTTTTGTTTTATAGAAATGAAAGGGATTAGTGAATTTCGTTATGATAATCAGAAAGGGGAGAGTAATATTTTGAAAAAGGTGTGTTTGGGATATTTTGGTAAGATATAGAGCTGGCAGAGACAGGTACAGGGTAATGATATGGTAAGAAGTAGTGGAACAATGATATTAATGAGGAATAAAGTAGTATAGTTAATCATGTGATTAATGTTATAGAAGGTTTGGAATCACTATATGAGTCAATTTAGTTTGAGAGGAAGTATTAGTAAATAGAGGAGCAGAAATGTGTGGCAGTCAGGTTAAATGTATCTGTGATTAGAGATGGTTCTGGTAAAGAGCTTGAGAATAATGCTGCTGTGAATAATAATGGTAATAAGAAGTTTGATGGAAAAGATCAGTATAAGTATGTGCAGAGGTGATCAGTTAGGTAAAGAAAGAGTAAAGGAAGATCAGTGCACAGTTAGACCTTTTTAAGGATTTCATAAGAGAGATATTCGTTTGGCAAGTAGCAGTTTGTGAGGATTGCATGGAAGGGTTTGTTAAAGAGTGCAGTGTTAAAAATAAGGTTAATGATGTTTAGCAATTGGGAATAGTATGTGAAGAAGAGAGGTAAAATTGATGTCAGGAAAAGATTAAAGTTAAGGTTAAGAATGATTGGAGCAAGGTAGAGTTATAAGGGTCAAAATAGAAAGAAATGGATTAGCTGAGAAGTAGTTAAGCAGTATTAGATAAAGTGGAACAACAAGGTAAACTATGCAAGGAATTAAAGTAAAGGTTTGAATGAAAAAGATAGTAGTAAGTATGGTATAGCAGCAATGATTTCAGCATTAGAAAGTAAGGCAGCAAAGTAGAATAGAGAAATCAGATAGAGCAGATTATAGTATTTAAAGAGATCAGTTTCAGGTCATAACCTTGGCAGTTGTCAGTAAAGGATGTTTATATGATGGCAAGAATTGTAGTGTGAAGGGTAAAGAGCAATAAGCCAGACAACAAAATAATTAAGAGAAATGTTTTGTAGAAATGATATTATGGTTGATGCAGTTGGCAGGTTATGGATCAGAGAAAGAAAGAGTGCAACAGATTATAAAACAGATATAATTCAAAGGTTTGGGAAATGTTCAGCAATAGTCTGCATGGCAGCATGCAGAAACTGGTTTAGATTGAGCATAGGTATTATCTCGAGAAAGTACTTTAGAGCTTGATGTAAGAATAAAAGGCAGAATAGTTAAGGAATAATGTGCAGATCAGAGTATGGCAGAGTAAAATAGAAATAAATGGAAATTTTAAATTATTAAGTACAAAAGGAAAAGATGTGATCAGTTAAACAGTGAAGGGTTTGAAGTTAGACGACACTTGATTGAGAGAGAGTTTAATAAAGTTGAAGGTAGGATATGTGCAGAATTAATTGAGCAATTTAATTTTTTTGATAAGAGAATGCAATATCACAGCAATGAGAGTAGATATTTTGAAGGATTAAGTAATAGATTGATTGGATCAGTCAGAGAATGTTATTTAAGTAATAAAGGAAAGTAAAGAGTAAGGTATATCAGTAGTAGTATGGCAGGATTCAGAATTAAAGCATGTGGCACAATTGGAACTGAAGCATTAGAGAAAACAGTCCAGAAATTTCCATATTTTCTTTCAGCATTGATTGATTAAGTGAAGTGATTTGAGAAGTGAGAAAAGTTAGTATTGAATCCAGCTAGAGTCAAAATAATAAAAAAAATATGAAGTAATTGCCAATAATATTGGGAGCAGAATTTATGGAATATTTTGTTAGATATTCAGTGTAATCAGAGTGGCGTAGTGGAAGCATGGAAGGTCTAATATTCATAGGTTATTCGAGATTGAATATTTAAAAGAAAATTTGAGATTTTTGCACGATTGGGCAAAGAGGCAGTGGTTTTTGACCAGAAAGGAATAAAGATAGTATGGATAGAATGGTATAGAGAGGCAAGAAATTCAGTAATGGTAATGTGGTTTTCTTTGAGAATCTAGCAGTTGAAGACGTGAATAAAGTTAAGACAGAACAACGGCTGGCAGTGAAAAGCAGATAATGAAAAGGCACCAAGTAATTTGAAGAATTTAAGGATGATTTTATATGGCCGAGCATTTAAAGGTGGCAGTTTATGATACATAAATCCAAGAAAGAAAGAGGCCCAGAAAGAAATGTTGTAAACACAGCCGGGAAAAATGTGGAAGTAGGTTGAGTCCAAGGAGATAAAACGCCAACAGCAAGGTAGAATTGCTTACAGCTGAAAGGTAAAGAAAGAGCAGAATGTAATAATTGGGCAGTGCAGCTGTGAAAAAAAAAATTAAAGAAAAGGGAAAGCAAAACAAGTGTGGAAATGAGCAGATAAATTAGTCAGCACGAATGGTTTTAAAGGCAAGTGCACGGGAAGTGTATCTTACTTGTTCTATATATGGTTTATTTTTTTTTAGGTGATAATCTGGTTTACTGTGCTTTGTTTTGAATGTCGAGGATGACATTCCTTTTTAGGTGATAATAATGTAACATCACGTGTTTTTCGGATCTTCATGGATCCTTGCTTAGCGGGTTTGGTGGCCAGTGTGTTGTTTCAGGTGTTTTCACTAGTTGTGAGGCTTTGTGGGCCGGCAGATTGGGCCCAAAGAGCTCACAGGTTTTCTGCCTGTGAACGCGACAGGGGTGTGCGTCGCGTTCTAAATGCGACGGCCCTGGTGGTCGCGTTCTGCTTGCCGACTGAGATGTGGTCCTCGTCTGCATGCGCGCCGCATGTCACATGTTGGGTGACTTGTTGACGTCGGCTTTGGGAAGGCAACGGCCTAGGATGTCGCGTTCAGGTCTTGACGGAGGGCTACGTTGCGTTCCCAACCGCGATGTGTTTTTAAGCAAGGTCGGCCAAACAGAGCTCAGCAAGGTCTGCTCGGCCAGAGGAGGCTGCAGCGGTGGATTTCGGGTGATCCAGAGTTCTGGAAGAGTTTTTGGCATGCTCTCGTCGCAAAGACATCGCATGGAGCGAGGGATATGTCGTGACGTGGTTGGTTTGTGTGTTCTTCGCGAAGGTAGGGAAATTCCACCCCGTTTTACTGTGTGGATCATTTATGGTGCATGTTTAGATTATTTATCGCTTTATAAACAGTAGACATCATGTTAGGGCATTCACTAAAGCATGTAAAATGGAAATTAAGCGTGGTTTGCATGGCGTCTAGGGGTGATCCGGAGAGAGGATCCCGGATTAGGTTTCCTACCTGTGAAGGCGACGGAGCCCCTTGTCGCGTTCTGAACGCGACAGGCCGACCCGTCGCATTTAGCTTATGAATGCCACCTATCGTTGTGTCGTGTTCTGAAGGTGACACTACCCCACATCGCGACCTCAGCCAAGAGGTCATGTGGTGCATGTTTTGAATAGTATGATTATCCGATTATCAGTATCTTATGTGCATGGTCAGTGCGAGCGGTGCATTGGCACCTGTAACGCTCTTTGAGCGTGCTGTCCTTGGGGTTGACGTGTCGTTTATATGGTGGACATGCTGTTTACGTGGTTGACATACGGTTTACATGGTTTGGGTGTGTGTATAAGGTTGGTTTGGGGTGATTGGGCAGTGAGGTTCCAGTGTGAACCTAGCCTTGGTCCTTTAATGTCTATTGCAGATTATTTAAGATGGTTAATTAGTAAAGCATAAGTATGGTTATTAAGTGGTTATCGTGTAATGAGTTTAATTCAGCAATGGAGGTCACTTCGTGACCAATGACAGGCCAAGTTATTATTGTATAATGTAAATTGTGTATGTGTTTGTGTAGGCTAGCTTGTAGGTCACAAAGTGACCGGGACAAGCTATCCTCACATGTGTACCGTGGTTTGTAATAAAGATAATGTGTATATATTGTGGTTTGTGCATTGCCGAGTGTGGTGGTCCGGCGCCTATTCTGGAATACCTCTTCAGATGGGTACCGAAGGTTTTGTGTGAGCGAGGCACGTTAGTGCTCGGGGTTTATCTTGGTACTGTGTGTACCGTCGAGGTCTGTCCCATCTGTCCTGGACACCCTCACTCTAGTGTTTGAGTTGTACATCTGACTGAGGGAAAGACGACAGAGGGCAGCGACTTGTGAGAGTTTGTGTTTAGTCGCTTGTAGCACGCTCGTGGTTGGGTGTACGGACACCAGTAGTCGACACTGGTCCCCAACTAGTCCTGTTTTCCAGTGCCTCACTTTAGGGAGCTTAGGCCAGAGTCCCTAAAGGTGCTAGGCATGGGCCTGCAGCTATGTGGTCTGCAGGTGTGGTGTTGGTTGGTCTCCACTATTCTTTGGCTTGTGCTTGTGGAGCGGCTGTTGGACCTTTCGTCTGTAACTGCTAGACTGACAGGTATTTCTTGTGTTGTGTTGTCCGGGGTGGATACTGGCGTCATGAACCAGTAGTCCGTTCCCGTGTGGTGGCGTCATTCTTTCCGACTTGTGCTTTGTCAGTGGTCGTGGCTTGTGTATAGTGACTCGTTGGTTATGGTTTGACCCGTTGTGGTGTGCCTGGTAAGAGGCACATTTGTGCTGAGGCTTTGTGGTGGTACCTCATGGTGGTAGGTACCTATACCCTTCGTGGGTTTCTCGTGGTATGTTATGTACCAGCCCTTTCCGGTGTTGTGGTGGAGCGGTGCTCTATGAAGGTCGTGTGGTGAGACCTTCCACTTGTTGTGTTTTACCCTTCCTCGGGTAAGCTTCCGATTATAGTTTTAGTGTGTGATGGATTGGCCAACTATAGCCAGTTCTGCTACCATGTGTGTGGCTTTCGACATATCATGGTTTGGGTATAATGGACTAGCTCTGGGTTAGCAGTCCTGTTACCCATGTGTTTGAGGTTCGCCTGTGAAGCTTGTAGCCTAGGCAGTGGTTTACCTATGTGGCTTATAGCTTAGGCGACTAGTTGTTATAGTGGTTTGCCTGTGAGGCTTGTGGCCTAGGCGTTTTAGTTGTTGGGCGGACTAGTGGTGCTGTGCTAGTCCTATGGTTCCTCTTTCCTTCCGAGAACTATGTATTTGTTTATGAATTACTGTTTAAATTGTTATTTGTTATAAATGTTGTGAGCATGATATGGTTTGGCTATCGGAGTTGCTAGTGAGACCCTTTGGGGTGGAGGTCTCTTTAGTTTCGTGTGTTGTTTTTTGATGGTTCCCTACTGAGCCTGTGACTTGTTGAGACTCACTCCCCTACAGTTCTTTTCAGGGCTTACCATTGGAATGGCATGCAAAGGCGTTGTAGCAGACTTAGACCACCAGAAGTAGTGTTAGTTGTGTTGTGTGAGCTTGTGCTCCCTCAGGGTATGCCCCAGGTAGTTGTACTTTTTAATTGGACATGTGATAATGTATTGGGACAGTTGTAAATTATTATATGCAGATATGAGCACATGTACTTTCTTGTGTCTTATACTGTTGTGGTTGCCTTTTATATTCTTACTGAACACATGTTCGAGCTATCTTTTACTAGACTTCGGTCCGTTCACGGGAGGCGGATCAGGATATGGAGCCTTATTGGGCATAAATATCCAGGGCCGTTACACACACACACACGGCTAGCACCTGAAAAGATCTGTAAGGGACTAAGCCTCAACAAGTCACTGGCTCAGCAGGGACCTCCCAAAAAGAACATCTGAAATCGAAGAGGCCTCAACCCCAAAGGGTCTCACTGGCTACACCGAGAGCCAAACCACAACATGCTCATGACAAATATGATTAAACCGTAATTAAAATATAAATACATCTAAACTTAGCTTCGTCATATATGAAGTAAAAACACAAAGATTCTACTTCAACTCATCATGTTGAAATCATGACATACAAAGTTCACTTCATCATATACAAAGCAAAACACGAAGATCTTACTTCAACTGATTATGTTATAATTATGATATTCGAAGTTTACTTCGTCATATCTAAAGTTCACTTCATCATATCTGAAGTATACTTCATCACATCTGAAGTTAGCTTCGTCATATGTGAAGTACAAACACAAAGATCCTACTTTAACTGATCATGTTGAAATCATGATATACGAAGACCACTTTGTCATGTTCGAAGTTCACTTCGTTTAATCCGAAGCTTACTTCGTCATATCTGCAGTTAGCTTCATCATATGCGAAGTGAAACACAAAGATCTTACTTCGACTAATCATGTTGAAATCTTCATATATGAATTTCACTTCATCATTCACTTCATCATATATGAAGACAGCTTCGTCATATCCAAAAACAACATCTGAAACCGAAGAGGCCTCAACCCCAAAGGGTCTCACTGGCTACGCCTAGAGCCAAACCACAACATGCTCATGACAAATATGATTAAACCGTAATTAAAATATAAATACACCAACTAACACAAAAATCCTCAGAAGGTAAGAGGAACAACAGGACTAGCACAACACCACTAGTCCGCCCAACAACTGAAATGCCTAGGCCATAGCCTTACAAGCAAACCACCACAACAACTGGACGCCTAAGCCACAAGCCTTACAGGCAAAGCACTGCCTAGGCTACAAGCTTCACAGGCAACCTACCCATGTAGGGTAACTGGACTAGCATCAACAAGCCAATCCACAACACACTAAAACCACAATCGGAAGCTTACCCGAAGAAGGGTAAGATACTACAAGTGGTAGGTCACACAACACGACCTCCAGGGAACACAAGTTCACCTTAACACCTGAAGAGGCTGGTACACGACATACCACAACACAAAGCTACCCACGAAGGGTACAGGTACCTACCTCCACGAGGTACCACCACGGAACCAAAACCAGAACCGTGCCACCACCAGGGCACACCATAAAGGGTAAAACCTCAACTAGCGAGTCACTACCCGCAAACCAAAACTAGTGGCAAAGCACGAGTCAGAAAGGAATGACGCCACCACACGGGAACGGACTACTGGTTCATGACGCTAGTATCCAATCCGGACAACACAACACAAGAACCACCTCTCAGTCTCGTAGCCACGGACTACTCAGTCCTGCTACTGCTCCATAAACACACAGAGTAAGCCAACCAATAGTGGAGACCAACCAACACCACATCTGTAGACCACACAGCTGTAGGCCCATGCCTAACACCTTCAGGGACTCCGACCCAAGCTCCCTAAAGTGAGGCAATTGAATCACAAGACTAGCAGGGGACCGGTGACATCTAGTGGTGTCCGTCCCTCAACCACGAGCGCGCTACAAACGCTAAACACAAACTCTCACAAGTCACTGCCCCCTATCGTCTTTCCCTCAGCCGGACGTACAACTCAAACACAGGAGTGAGGGTGTCCAGGAAGACGACACAGACCCCTATGGTACACACCGTAACAGAACACGCCCTTAGCACAATGTGCCTGGCTCACACAGAACCTGGGGTACGTGACTGAAGAGGCATTCTGAAATAGGCGTCGGGCCACCAAACTCGGCAAACACACAAACCATGGTACATGGTTAAACAATCATTATTTATAGCTACGGTACACATGCATTATAATAAGCTCGTCACCGGTCACCGTGTGATCTCCAAGCCAACCTACACAGATACATACATGAATCACAATAACATATAATAGCCTTGCCTGTCATCGGTCGTCTCACGACCTCCATTGCAACACACAACACCTTGCACATTAACCACCTATCAGATACAATAACACACTACGTACGATTAACATGAATCATTACTTCATCAAATACCAACTTATAAATCCTACACATGTTTTACTAACATTAACCACCTTAAGCAACTTTAAAAAGACAGTAAAAGACCAAGACTAGGTCCACACAAGACCTTTACTGCCCAAGCACACAACACACCCCACGGAGGCTGAAATACGACAGACACAGGCGTCGCCTTTCAAATCACGATGACTTTTCCAGACGCAATTCAAAATCATAATGTGACAGGGCCCAATGTCGCGACCGAATTGCAACGACCCGATATGTCGCCTACAAGCCAAATCTGACAGTCAAAATTCAAATCACGATGACGCGTTGTGTCGCGACAACGCAAGTCGATTAACACACTCATGAACGCGATGTGACAAAGCGACGCGTTCATGACCATCAGTAATTACCAATCAGTAATAACGTAAATGCGACAACCCTAATGGTCGCGTTTACGTCAACCGGAACAGCTCACCAATTGAAAACAGAAACGCGACATCTCACCGCGTCACGACGATGAAACCCGTCATGTTTCAAATGCAACTGTGGAGTCAGCTCAACGGTCGAACCCTCCTTCTCCACCAGAAAACCCACTCGAATCCATTCACATGGCGATTAAAATAGTAAATATGAAAGCTATACTATGTCACACACCACCCCAACATGGATTCCAACCCTTAACCCATTTAAAACAAATTAAACAATGGGGAAGTCTCCCTACCACTTAAACGAGCTCGGAGAACACCTGAAACTCTACATCGCCGGCACGTCCACACTCTAGATGCCATTCTCACATGGAACCCACACCGCATGAGCCACCAGGGAGCTGGAACGCCGAAAAACACCATAGGAGGCGCCGCAACAACCTTCCCTTCGCCTGGACAGAGCTCCTCTGCTTTGTCTGGGCAAAACAAAAGAATTAAATTACAGTTCAAAATCACAACATAGGCAGATGTCGCGTCTAAGAGTTAAACGTGACCACCGTAGCCATCGCCAATCGGAACCCAAAGCACCGCTTAACACAATGGTGGTTCAGTGAATTGCGATGGGGTAGACCGTCGCATTTAAATTGCGACGCCTTGCTCCGTCGCGTTCACAACCAGTAAACCTGTGGGCTGTTTGGGCTAGAACCTTTGGCCCACAATGCCCACACATCGCACAAAAACCACGTCAAAGGCTCAATGACCACCTCTTGGTTAAGAGCACCATACCAAAATCATTAAACACAGATCCGGAAAGATCGTGTTGCTATACTAGCCTTGGTGGAAAATTATATGGATATGTAGTAGTGGATGACTATTCAAGATTCACGTGAGTCTCCTTCCTACAATCCAAAAATGATACATTCTCTGCATTTTTAAAGCTCAACAAACTTCTGGAAAAGGATAAGGAATTCAGAATTATAAGTAATAGATCAGATCATGGGGGAGAATTTCAAAACAAAGAGTTTACTGATTACTGTGAAGAAAATGGAATACATCACAACTTCTTAGCTCTCAGAACACCTCAATAAAATGTAGTGGCAGAATGGAAAAATAGAACATTACTTGACATGGCAAGGACTATGCTGTCAGATTACAATCTGTCGAAATATCTCTGAGCTGAAGCTATCAATACTACATGTTATATCATCAATCGTGCCATGGTAAGACCCATACTTAAGAAAACTTCATACGAATTATTCAAAGGTAAAATGCCTAGCTTATCTCATCTAAAACCTTTTGGTTGCAAATGTTATGTAACACCCTATAAAAGAATATGTTAAATGTACTAAATCAGTAAACTACCAACAACTCGGACTAGTCATTTTCAGAGCTCGAGTAGGAAAAGAACTCTGAAGCTAAGCATGCTCAGTTGGGAGTAGTACCAAGATGGGTGACCTTCCTGGGAAGTCTACCAACTAGTACGGTTGTTGGGCCAGTTTGCTGGTTGGGTCGTCACAAATGGTATCAGAGCCTTGCCCAGCCAGAAGTGCAGGAAATAAGTGCCACACAGGGCAAAGTGCTACGCTATGGGAGCCACCTCTTGAGGCCATAATGGCGCAAAGTGCTACATAGTGGGAGCCACCTCTTGAGCCTGTGGGGGCCACCTCTAGAATCCTACCTGCCTGGGGTTTGATTGTGTGCTATATGTGAGCAGCGACGAGGACGTCGCTTATATAAGAGGGGTAGATTGTAACACCCCATAAAAGAATATGTTAAATGTACTAAATCAGTAGACTACCAACAACTCGGACTAGTCATTTTCAGAGCTCGAGCAGGAAAAGAACTCTGAAGTTAAGCGTGCTCAGTTGGGAGTAGTCCCAGGATTGGTGACCTTGCTGGGAAGTCTACCAACTAGTACGGTTGTTGGGCCAATTTTCTGGTTGGGTCGTCACAGTAACACTCCATATAAGAATATGTTAAATGGATAAATCAGCAAACTACCAACAACCCGGACTAGTCATTTTCAGAGGTCGAAATGATATTTTCTATAGAAAATATGTCAAAACTGAGTTTCAAACACCAGACCTCTTACATGAAGAGCCAGCACTTTAACCATCAAGACAAGTGTGCGGCTACCTCTTATAACTGCCACGCCCCGATATTTAACAGCGGAATAAATACCGGGGGACGTGAACGATACAAACCGGCGTATCACAGTTGAATAGTGCAGAGTCACAATTGAATATAATAACACAATCGAGACTATAACATGGTCACCAAAAGTATACCTTATTTCATCCATTCACTAGATACAACCTCACATAAGAAGAATCAACGGAAAAGGTTTATTAATCAAATAACACATTTATCTAATACATTAACTACTTAAATTTCTATTCCTAGGCTGACAACTATTCATATGACAGGTGCTCGTCACTCTTGCCCTGTCCCATCTGACTCCACTGGTTCTTCATCACTACCTGAAAAAGGGCAGGATATAGGGTGAGCGAACTAGCTCAGTAGGATTTACATCTCAATAACGTGCGGCACTAGTATACATGATTAACATTTTAAATGGCAGATAGCATATGAATATGATGACATTGCATGCTTTTCTAACAAGTTGAATAGCACAGTAGCACGGATCATATCAGATCAAATGTCGAGTTCATATGCAATGGACAGATATCTCAAGAATAGAATCATGTCAGAAGAGATTGGCCATATTCAAAGATCTCATGTGTTCACATGAACAGACGTATCATATCATGTCAAGTCAAACTTATCATGTCAAACAAGAGGCACATTTTCACAATCTTGCATGTCAGTTGTGTGCCAAGCACCAAAAGTCCATACTCCCGTGGTTAATAAGTACGTTGGGGCGCTCCTCCCCAGGACCGGACAGGGCCCCTATTGCACAGGCATTAGATCAAATTTGGACCGGAGTCCCACGTTATTCCGAACAAACAGATTCATATTATGGCCACAGAGTTTTAATAACAAGCTCGTAGTAAAAGGAACATGATCATTCATAGTGTCAAGGAATGACAAACAGCTCAAAAGAACAAGGCAGGATAACGACGTATCTTATGTTTCATAGATCATTAATGTCTTGACATGAGGATGTTTCTAAAGACAGATCGTATATAGAACATGTACTTTCCTAACATGTATGCATATGACAAATAATCAATTGAACACCGGAAAACATGTAACCATGAAACTCATATGCAAATCATAACATTAACACCACTAACATGTCCACACTAACATATATTCATTCCCACATTCATATCATATCTTATCTTATCAATTGACAATAAGCAAGATCACAAGATAATCCAATGGACATAAGATCCATCACAATTACACATTAGAATCGTATTCATATCATTACTATTTCAATGGGTTGATTTATTTTAGGTCCATGCATACTATATAACATCAAGCACATGCTAGTAGACATGATGAGATGATAAGACCTAAAATATGCAAATTTCTTGTAAGGGTAGTGTCGACATAATGCTTCAAACACAAGATAAAATCATGCAAAACTGGTCAAGTAGTGTCGACACTAGATCAAGTAGTGTCGACACAGTGCTTCAAATACAAGGCAAAAAGGTCAAGTAGTGTCGACACAGGATCAGGTAGTGTCGACACTAGAGACAGCTTCCAGAAAACCTTCTGGCCAATATGGGAAAGTGTGTCGACACTAGATCAGGTAGTGTCGACACTAGATCAGCTTCCCAGAAACTCTCTGGGTCAAACTGGGACAGTGTGTCGACACTAGCTCAAGTAGTGTCGACACTAGAGAGCTTCCCAGAAACTCTCTGGGTCAAACTGGGACAGTGTGTCGACACTAGCTCAAGTAGTGTCGACACTAGAGAGCTTCCCAGAACACTTTCTGAGCTGTTTTGGGATAGTGTGTCGACACTAGCTTAAGTAGTGTCAACACTAGTGCCCTTTCAGAACAAAACTTATAGGTCATGTGGAACCCGAAAACACATCTCATGCAGAGATTCACTTCTGCCTCTTATAACTCTCTAAATAATGACATATAGACAAAACGTTCAACACGAAAGATTACGAGGACAACTAGTAGAAGAACTTTGTGTTGGGGGTTTGATCAAATTGGGTTCAAATCCTGAGAAAACATGTGAAGAACAAAAGTCGAGTGAAACCCAAAATCGTAGTATCATGTAGAGACTCTCTTATCATGCTCCTAATTCTCTAAACAAAGACTTTTGGACAAAATGTCCAACATAGAAGATGATCGTTACTTCAAGTGGAAGAACGTTCATGATGAATGTTTAGTCAAATTCGGTCTCAAATCATGTGCATAATAAGAAGAACGGGAAAATCCCTAACTGTGCGAGACTTTGGGAAAATCACCAATACACAATGTATACTCCATGAAAACCAGTCAAACCAAGTGCAAATGAACCTAGACTCAAAGAACTACATGTTGGTGTTGGTTTTCTTTAATCGTGGCCTGAGAACACCTACCTTTAAGAAGATCTAAGACCAGTCGACGTTCTAGATGCAACAGAGGATGAAGGGGATGAAGCTCCGGGTTCCCAGCCTTTCTCCTTCTCCTCAGAAGCTCTAACCTGCCTCCAAATGACCCTAACTCGTTGTTAAACCTTCCCCAAGAGTTTGAGGATGAGTTCTTATAGATTTAAGTTGTATTTTAGAGTCCTAACGACACTAGGAAAGGGGCTGCGAATTCTGCTCCCTGTTTTTCCAAGAATCTGGGACTCTTTCCTCCAAAGGAGGTAGTAATGGTTTAGGAAACCTCCTCTTAGGGTTGGGTCCGATTTTGGCTTACCATACATGACTAATCACCCTTATTTTAACCCTAAATTGCCCTCTCTAATTATGGCATAATTATATACACGAATTTCTGGGTAATTCCCTGTCCCAGTTTATTTATATCCTTGGGCGAAATGTGCTCCATTGGCCCAATCTTCTTAATGGTCATTAATACATGGTGTTGGAAGTCTCACTAATATGATTATTTAATTTGTCCCCCTTTATTCTAAAATTTTTAAATCACTAAATTTTCGGGGTGTTACATCCTCCCCCACTTAAGAAATTTGGTCCCCAAATTTACGCATAATGGTGTAGTTCGTACCTGAGAATAGTTCTGGGTGGTTCTTCTTCATTCTTTCCTCTGTTTCCCAGGTAGCATTAGTAACTCCGTCTCGACTCCATTGGACCTTCACCATAGGTATGGTACGATTCCTGAGTCATTGAATCTTCCGATCTAACAGTTTGATCGGCTTCTCTTCATAAGTCAGGTCCTCCCGAATCTCCAAGTGTTCATGGTTGATTACATGGTCGGCATTGAATAAGTACTTCCGCAGCATGGATATGTGGAACACATTATGCACGTTCGCCAGCTGTGGAGATAGTGCAAGTCTATACGCCACCTGACCAATTGCATATACAATGGACAAATATTTCAAGAGTAGAATCATATCAAAAGAGATTGGCCATATCCAGACAGATATCATGCGTTCAAATGATCAGATGTATCATATCAAATCGTATCATATCAGATCAAATCAGACTTATCATATCATATGAAGGCACATTCCCACAAATCTTGCATATCGTATCAGTGCCATGCCACGCACCACAAGTCTATACTCCCGTAGTTAATAAGTACGTTGGGGTGCTCCTCCCCAGGACCAGATAGGGCCCCTATTTGCATAGGCATTGGTCAAATGGACCGAAGTCCCACGTTGTGCCAAACAAACATATTCATATTATGGCCACAGAGTTTCAATGACAAGCTCATAGTAAAAAGAAACATGACCATTCATAGAGTCAAGGTATGACAAATAGCTCAAGAGAATAGGGCAGGATAACGACATATCTTATGTTTCATAATTCATTAATGTCTTGACATGAGGATGTTTCTAAAGACAGATCATATGCAGAACATGTGCTCTAAATTTCCCAAGAAGGGTGTGCTTATTCACGCAAGTATGTAAGTGACGAGTTACGGATCTTTCCTATCATGTATGCAATTGACAAATGATTATTTGAACACCGGAAAACATGAAACTATCGAAACTCATATGCAAATTATGACATTAACTCCACTAGCAAGTCCATACTAACATGTATTCATCCCCACATTCATATCATATTCTTATCTTATCAATTGACAATAAGCAAGATCACAAGATAATCCAATGGACATAAGATCAATCACAATTACACATTAGAATCGTATTCATATCATTACTATTTTTCAATGGGTTGATTTATTTTAGGTCCATGCATACCACATAACATCATGCACATGCTAGTACACATCATGAAATGATCAGACCCAAATTATGTAAATTTTTGTAAGGGTAGTGTCGACACACCCCTTACTGGTGTCGACACAATGCCTCAAACACAAGACAAAATAATGCAAATGATACTGGCCCAACAACCATACTAGTTGGTATCTATAAGTTTTGTTCTGAAAGGGCACTAGAGGTATCAGAGCCCTAAACTTAGGGTCCAAGGGAATAGGAACATAGAATGAAACTAGATTACACGAGTCAAAATCTGTCGTACCTAATGTGAGCTTGGGTAGAGCCATGGGAATAGAAGTCACATGAGAGATATTTAGATGACTGACTCATATTATTATCTTGAAGGTGCTTATTACCTCAATGGCCGCTGAACGTGCCCAGGCTAGGGACATGCAACAAACAATACAAAACTTGACTCAGGCTATCCTGCAAGCCACCCAGGGTGGAGGTAACCGGGGAGCTGGTGAGCTCCATCGAAATTTTCGGAATATGGATCCACCTAAGTTCGAAGGGAGTACTGACCCAGATGTTGCTGAGCACTGGGTTAAGGAAATTGAAAGGATATTCAAGGTCATGCAATGCACAGACCAGAACAAGGTGCTCTGGCGACTTTCCAATTGGAAAAGGATGCCAGGGCATGGTGGGAGTCGGTAGAAGCAACACTAAATGAACAACGACTAACATGGGGTCAGTTCATTGAGCGATTCAACACCAAGTACTTTTCTGAGAGGGTCCAAGAGCGGAAAGCAGCCGAATTTGTGGCTTTGAAACAGAGAGGACTCAATGTGGCCGAGTATGAGGCCCAATTCTCTCGTCTGTCCCGATATGATGTTCACTTAATTGGGACAGAAAGGATGAAGATGAAACACTTTCTGAATGGCTTGAGGCCCCAGTTCATCACTCAACTAGCGCCAATGGACATTCAAACCTATGCTGACATGGTTAAGAAGGCTCAGTTATTGGAAGATGCCATGGAGACTACCGAAAGAATTAAGGGAAAATCCGTGAAACGGGAGCAAGTGTCTTCTGCTGGGAGGTATTAGCCGACTATTGGGAAGAAAAGGCCCAGTGGCGGAGTAAATGAACCAGTGGATAAGAAGCCGAAGGAGTTAGGTAAGCGGATAGTGGTGACAACGGGAGAAAGGTGCAAACATTGTGACAGAGCTGGTCATCGGTCTGAACAATGCTGGAGAGTGCATGGGAGATGCCTGCGCTGTGGTAGTCATGACCATAGGATCTCGGACTGCCCAATATTGAAGGAACAAGCCCCTCAGGACAAGCGTCCGAATGGACAGAAGAGGCAAGGCCGACTGCAAGCTATCCAGGAACCAGAAACTGCTGAAGAAGGTGGTATCGTGGAAGGTACACTTACTATTCTTTCCCGACCCGCGTATGTTCTCTTTGATACGGGAGCTACGCATTCCTTTATATCTCAAACATTTGTTGATACCCTACCTATGAAACCCATTCCAATGAACTCCGGAATAGTTGTGTCAACCCCGATTGGTTCTGGCACCAATCTTACAAACCATATGCCATCCAGTGAAGTGTTGATAGACACCCAAAACCTACCAGCAAATTTAATATGTATGGATATGGAGGGGTATGATGTGATACTGGGAGCGGACTGGTTGTCTGAACATGGGGCTAGTATCAACTGCAGGAGAAGTCAGGTAACCTTTAGCCAGTACCCAAAACTAGTGTTCACAAGGGATAGAAACCGCAGGAGATTGTCACTTATCTCTGCACTACAAGCCAAAAGGATGATGAGGAAAGGTTGTATGGCCTTTCTTGCTACTGTTGTCATCGCAAAGAAGGAAGTCAAAGTTGAGGACATCCATGTTGTCAGCGAATACGCTGATGCTTTCCCCGAAGACTTGCCAGGAATTCCTCCTGAGGGAGAGGTCGATTTTACCATCGAGTTGGTCCCTGGAGCAGCACCGGTATCTAGGACACCATAGAGAATGTCCCCCGCAGAACTGAAGGAATTAAAAGAGCAACTGATGGAACTGTTAGAGAAGGGTTTCATCCGACCAAGCACATCGCCATGGGGTGCACCTGTCCTCTTCATCAAGAAGAAAGATGGGTCGATGAGGCTATGCATAGATTACAGACAACTAAATCAGTTAACCATCAAGAACAAATACCCTCTGCCGAGAATTGATGAGTTATTTGATCAATTATTTGGAGCTAGATACTTCTCTAAAAGAGATATCCGATCCGGTTATCATCAATTAAGGATCAAAGGAGAAGACATTCACAAGACTGCCTTCCGAAGCAGGTATGGGCATTATGAATTTATTGTTATGCCTTTTGGACTAACAAATGCCCCTACAGTTTTCATGCAGTTGATGAATAACATTTATCGCCCATATCTTGATAAATTTGTGGTGGTATTCATCGATGATATATTGATCTATTCCAAGACAAAGGAAGAGCATGAGGAGCATTTAAGGATCTCATTGCAGATTTTAAGGGAGAACAAACTATATGCCAAGTTAAGTAAATGTGAATTTTGGCTTGAGGAGGTAACCTTTTTAGGGCATGTGGTAACCAAAGATGGTATCGCTGTTGATCCATCGAAGGTTGAGGTTGTGTTGAAATGGGAAAGACCGACAAGCGTCACAGAGATCAGGAGCTTTCTAGGATTAGCTGGGTATTATCGAAGGTTTATAAAGGACTTCTCAAAGTTTGCAGTGCCATTGACCAAGCTGACCCGGAAGGAAAATCCATTTGTGTGGACCAATGAATGTGATGAAATTTTCAACAACTTGAATAAGTGTCTGACTACTGCTCCTGTCCTCGCCTTACCCACTGAAGAGGGAGGATTTGAAATTTATTCAGATGCTTCTGGGACAGGACTGGGATGTGTTTTAATGCAACAAGGGAAGGTAATAGCTTATGCCTCCAGACAGTTGAAGATCCACGAAGTGAACTATCCGGTTCATGACCTGGAGTTGGCAGCTGTTGTATTCGCCCTGAAGATATGGAGGCATTATATCTATGGTGAGCAATTTAAAGCCTTTTCTGACCACAAGAGTTTGAAATACTTGTTCTCACAGAAGGAGCTGAACATGAGACAATGAAGGTGGTTATAGTACCTTAAGGACTTTGACTTTTCCATTCAATATCACCCGGGGAAAACCAATGTAGTGGCAGACGCTCTAAGTAGACAACCAGGAGCTATGCTAGCTAGTATGATGCTGAGCGAATGGAAGTTACTGGAGCAATTTGCAAGTTTGAACATAGACGTGGGAAAGAAGGAAAAACAAGAAATGATTTCAAATCTCCAGATACAATGCGACCTACTGACCGAAATCAAGGAGAAACAGGAAGAGGATCCATTCTTAGTTGAGATCAGGGAGAAGCTAGAGCAAAGGCCTGACTTTACTCTATCAGCGGAAGGAAGATTACTGTTCCGAGGTAGGACCTATGTCCCTGATCATGGATAACTCAAGAAGAGGTTACTAAATGAAGCTCACCAATCCAAGTACACGATCCACCCTGGATCAACAAAAATGTACCAAGACTTAAAAAGGTCGTACTGGTGGCCAAACATGAAGAGGGATGTGGCCGATCATGTGTCATACTGTTTAACATGTATGAAAGTCAAGGCCAAGCATTTCCGTACGACTGGTGGACTGCTACCACTAGAAATCCCGGAATGGAAGTGGGATAGTATCGGTATGGACTTTATCATGGGATTGCCCAAGACTAGAGGTGGTATGGATGCAATTTGGGTAATAGTTGATCGATTGACTAAGTCGGCTCACTTCTTGCCGATCAAGAGTACATGGTCTGTGGATGTATTGGCTGCATTATATGTTAAGGAAGTAGTTAGATTGCATGGGGTTCCATCTAGCATAATATCAGATCGGGACTCTAGATTTACTTCACATTTCTGGAAGGGACTGCAAGCAGCAATGGGTACTAAACTAAATTTTAGTACTGCCTTCCATCCTCAGACTGATGGACAAACTGAAAGGACCAATCAAATTGTGGAGGATATGCTTCGTGCTCTGGTGCTAGATTTCAGAGGGCGGTGGGATGATCACTTGTACCTGATGGAGTTTGCATATAACAACAGCTATCAGGCCAGTATCAAGATGGATCCATTTGAAGCCTTATATGGCAGGAGTTGCAGATCACCCCTTTGTTGGGAAGTGGTTGGGGAGAACCAATGGGTTGGACCCGACTTAATTGAGGCGACTGTCAGGAAGGTTCAGATTGTCAGGGAACATCTGAAGATAGCACAATCCAGGCAGAAGAGTTATGCAGACAAGAGAAGGAGAGAACTAGAATTTCAGGTTGGCGAACATGTTTTCTTGAAGGTCTCACCTTCAAGGGGAATACAAAGATTTGGGATCAAAGGAAAACTAAGTCCCAGATTCATTGGGCCATTCGAAATTATGGAAAGGATTGGTCAGGTGGCGTATAGACTTGCACTACCTCCACAACTGGCGAACATGCATAATGTGTTCCACATATCCATGCTGCGGAAGTACTTATTCAATGCCGACCATGTAATCAACCATGAGGACTTGGAGATTCGGGAGGACCTGACTTATGAAGAGAAGCCGATCAAACTGTTAGATCGGAAGATTCAACGACTCAGGAATCGTACCATACCTATGGTGAAGGTCCAATGGAGTCGAGACGGAGTTACTAATGCTACCTGGGAAACAGAGGAAAGAATGAAGAAGAACCACCCAGAACTATTCTCAGGTACGAACTACACCATTATGCGTAAATTTGGGGACCAAATTTCTTAAGTGGGGGAGGATGTAACACCCCGAAAATTTAGTGATTTAAAAATTTTAGAATAAAGGGGGATAAATTAAATAAACATATTAGAGAGACTTCTAACACCATGTATTAATGACCATTAACAAGATTGGGCCAATGGAGCACATTTGGCCCAAGGATATAAATACGCTAGGACAGGGAATTACCCAGAAATTCATGTATATAATTATGCCATAATTAGAGAGGGAAATTTAGGGTTAAAATAAGGGTGATTAGTCATGTATGGTAAGCCAAAACCGGACCCAACCCTAAGAGGAGGTTTCCTAAACCATTACTACCTCCTTTGGAGGAAAGAGTCCCAGATTCTTGGAAAAACAGGGAGCAGAATTCGCAGCTCTTTTCCTAGTCTCGTTAGGACTCTTAAATACAACCTAAATCTATAAGAACTCATCCTCAAACTCTTGGGGAAGGTTTAACAACGAGTTAGGGTCATTTGGAGGCAGGTTAGAGCTTCTGAGGAGAAGGAGAAAGGCTGGGAACCCGGAGCTTCATCCTCTGTTGCATCCAGAACGTCGACTGGTCTTAGATCTTCTTAAAGGTAGGTGTTCTCAGGCCAAAATTAAAGAAAACCAACACCAACATGTAGTTCTTTCAGTCTAGGTTCATTTGCACTTGGTTTGACTGGTTTTCATGGAGTATACATTGTGTATTGGTGATTTTCCCGAAATCTCCCACAGTTAGGGCTTTTCCCTTTCTTCTTATTATGTATGTGATTCGAGAAAGAATTTGACTAAACTTTCTTTATAAAAGTTCTTCCACTGAAAGTCATGATCATCTTCTATGTTGGACGTTTTGTCCAAAAGTCTTTCATTAGAGAGTTAGGAGCATGATAAGAGAGTCTCTGCATGATACTACGATTTCGGGTTTCACTTGACTTTTGTTCTTCACATGTTTTCTCGGGATTCAAGACCAAATTTGATCAAACCCCCAACATCAAAGTTCTTCTACTAGTTGTCCTCGTCATCTTTTGTGTTGAATGTTTTGTCTATATATCATTCTTTAGAGATTTATAAGAGGCGGAAGTGAATCGCTGCATGAGATCTGTTTTCGGGTTCCACATGACCTATAAGTTTTGTTCTGAAAGGGCACTAGTGTCGACACCCCGATATTTAGTGGAAGTGTTACAATCTACCCCTCTTATATAAGCGACATCCTCGTCGCTGCTCACATATAGCACACAATCAAACCCGAGGCAGGCAGGATTCTAGAGGTGGCCCCCACAGGCTCAAGAGGTGGCTCCCACTATGTAGCACTTTGCGTCATTATGGCCTCAAGAGGTTGCTCCCATAGCGTAGCACTTTGCCCTGTGTGGCACTTAGTTCCTGCACTTTTGGCTGGGCAAGGCTCTGATACCATGACGACCCAACCAGCAAACTGGCCCAACAACCGTACTAGTTGGTAGACTTCCCAGGAAGGTCACCCATCCTGGGACTACTCCCAACTTAGCATGCTTAACTTCAGAGTTCTTTTCCTACTCGAGCTCTGAAAATGACTAGTCCGAGTTGTTGGTAGTCTACTGATTTAGTACATTTAACATATTCTTTTATGGGGTGTTACAATCTACCCCTCTTATATAAGAGATGTCCTCGTCGCTGCTCACATATAACACACAATCAAACCCCAGGCACATGATTCTAGAGGTGGCCCCCACAGGCTCAAGAGGTGGCTCCCACTATGTCGCACTTTGTGCCATTATGGCCTCAAGAGGTGGCTCCCATAGCGTAGCACTTTGCCATGTGTGGCACTTAGTTCCTGCACTTCCGGCTGGGCAAGTCTCTGATAGCATTTGTGATGACCCAACCAACAAACTGGCCCAACAACCATACTAGTTGGTAGACATCCCAGGAAGGTCTCCCATCCTGAGACTATTCCCAACTGAGCATGCTTAACTTCAGAGTTCTTTTCCTGCTCGAGCTCTGAAAATGACTAGTCTGAGTCGTTGGTAGTTTGCTGATTTATTCATTTAACATATTCTTATATGGGGTGTTACAATCTACCCCTCTTATATAAGCGACGTCCTCGTCGCTGCTCACAAATAGCACACAATCAAACCTTAGGCAGGCAGGATTCTAGAGGTGGCCCCCACAGGCTCAAGAGGTGGCTCCCACTATATAGCACTTTGCGCCATTATGGCCTCAAGAGGTGGCTCCCATAGCGTAGCACTTTTCCCTGTGTGGCACTTAGGGCCTGCACTTCTGGCTGGGCTAGGCTCTGATACCATTTGTGACGACCCAACCAGCAAACTGGCCCAATAACCGTACTAGTTGGTAGACTTCCCAGGAAGGTCACCCATCCTGGGACTACTCCCAACTGAGCACGCTTAACTTCAGAGTTCTTTTCCTACTCGAGCTCTGAAAATGACTAGTCCGAGTTGTTGGTAGTCTACTGATTTAGTACGTTTAACATATTCTTTTATGGGGTGTTACATGTTATGTCATGAATAATGCAAAAGATAACCTAGATAAACTTAATGAACGCAGTACTGAAGGGATATTTTTAGGATATGTATCTAAACCAAGAGGATTTAGAGTCCTAAACAGACAAACTCTAACCATAGAACAAATTGTTCATGTAATTTTTTATGAAACTAACTCCTCCATTAAGGAAGAAAAAGAATATGACAGTGAAGCAGAAATTTTAAGCAGGGAACTCGAAGGCACATGTCTGAATAACGAAGAAAATAAACTAGAAGATTTACAACAAACAAGGACAACACTTGATGTTCTACCCAAAGAATGGAAATTTCTCAAAGATTATCCTGAAGACAACATTCTAGGACGACCAAATGACAAGGTAAGAACAAGAGGTATGTTAAAGTCCTAAGAATATAGTGCACTTGTTTCTCTAATAGAACCAAAATCAATAAATGAAGCTCTCATTGATGCATCCTGGATCATGGTCATGCAGGAAGAACTAAACTAGTTCGACCACAACCAAGTCTGGACTTTGGTTCCTAAACCTAAGGATCATCTAGTTATTGGCACCAAATGGGTGTTCAGAAACAAATTGGATGAGTCTGGAAATACTGTAAGGAACAAAGCCCGGCTTGTAGCTTAAGGTTATTCACAAGAAGAAGGAATTGATTATGATGAAACTTATGCACCTATAGCTAGACTTGAAGCTATTAGAATACTACTTGCGTTTGCTGCTTCCCGTAACATAAAACTTTTTCAAATGAATGTCAAAAGTGAATTTTTAAATGGTGTTATTAAGGAAGAAGTCTATGTAAATCAACCTCCTAGTTTTGAAAATATAGAATATCCCAATCATGTTTTTAAATTAAGCAAAGCATTATATGGATTAAAACAAGCTCCACGTGCTTGGTATGAAAAATTAAGAGCTTTCCTTCTATCCCATGATTTTATAAGAGGCAAAATAGACAATACACTATTCACTAAAACTATCAAAAATAATATAATTATCACTCAAATCTATGTTGATGATATCATATTTGGAGCTATTAATGAAGTTCTTTACAATGATTTTGAAACTTTAATGCAAAGTGAATTTGAAATGAGCATGATGGGTGAACTCACCTACTTTCTGGGTCTTCAATAAGTCAAACTAAGGATGGAACTCATATTTGTCAAGCCAAATATGCAAAAGAATTACTCAAAAAAATTGTCTTTGATAACTGTAAGGCCCTAAGCACACCCATGAGTTTATCCACTAAAATAGATGGTGATTCCCTTAGCAAGCCCGTTGATTAAAAATCCTTTAGAGGCATGATCGGATCACTACTTTATCTTACTGCCAGTAGACCGGTTATCATATTTAGTGTATGTCAATGTGCTAGATATCAAGCAAATCCTAAAGAATCTCATTTAAATGTTGTCAAATAAACTTTTCGATATTTAGCTAGTACATGTAACCTAGGTTTCTGGTTTTCTAAATATTTTGAATTTAATTTAGTTGGTTATAGTGATGCTGACTATGCTGGGTGCAAGCTAGATCGAAAAAACACCAGTGGAACTTGTCAATTTCTTGCAAGATGTTTAATCTCATGGTCCTCTAGGAAACAAAATTCAGTAGCATTATCCACAGTAGAAGCTGAGTACATGGCAACAGAGAGCTATTGTGCACAACTACTATGGATACAACATCAACTGGAGGATTATGGGCATAAACTTAAAAACATCCCATTGATGTGTGACAACACAAGCTCGCCTGTTTACTCGACGTGTTACGTGCAATGTCCACTAGTTCTCATCTATACTCTACTCGCTCATCTCTTCGCGTTCACTCTGCTATCTCATCTATTCATCTAGTGCTCTGATCTATTTCTTGGTACTCTATATTGGCCATTGACTAATTGTCTAAAGATAAATAATATAACCAATGCCTGGCAATATATAAAGGGCCCGATCTGGTCTTGGAATGTGTGCCCAAAAGTGCTAGTGCCCATGGGAGTAAAATGATCAGAGTGTTTGGCATTACACTCGAGTGCTATCTATCTCTACTATCTAAATGACAATCAAAAAGTGCTATGTTCTCTCGTTGTCTATTGATAAAAGTGTTATACTATACCTGTTGTGCTATTGTTATACTTTGTGCTATTGTGCTATGGCCATCTTGCTATTTTGTGCTATACTCGACACTCTTGCTATAGTGGAAAGTTGTGCTATTTTGTTCACGTGCTATCCTGCTATCTTTTACCTGACTCTCTCGCTCTATCATTAGTTACTTTGCCTTAATGCATTAACTATTTAAAGCCTGCTTGACTATTGGGATTTAAGTCCTACTGGGTGTTATCGCTCACCCTGCGTTATTTGTCATTGTGTTCTCAGGTGAGACAGAGGATGACACATACACTCAAGAGGACGGGAATGACCAGGAGTGACATCACGAGTACCCTAGTGTCCTAGCAATATGTTAGAGTCATAGTTAGTCTTTTGCTTTTATTTCAATGTAATTGGGCCCTATAGAATGGCTTTGATATTAGTGGTTGTAACTAGACATTTGAAAGATTTTTAATGAAATGAATTTGCTTTAGTATTATTCATTTGTGCAATGTTTTGATGTCTAGTACTCGCTCTATACCCGTTTACTTGCAACTGCCTCGCATTCTGATATTCTGTGTCGGGGCGTGACAAAGATGAAGCCAATATATATATATAGACATTCAAAAAGAAAACCATCGATTCAGAGCGTAAGACAACAAGAATGCAAAAGAGAGAAACAAGCACATATACGAGCAAGTGTGAAAAAGGTGCAAGCTTGCTACATCAAGCTTCCTCTCCACAGACATTGCATGGGTGCTACTTGAAGCCTTCCCTGTGCATGCAGATAGCAGCCTTTCAGTTTTGCCTTGTAAAGGTTCTCTTTTTGGACTTAGGAAGTCTTTCTTCAAACTAAAACCTCTATATCTTATTCTTATAGTCTGAAGTCCTTCTGAGGTCTAGCTCTCCACATAAGGAGTTTGTTAATGTTAGGTACACCCATTACAAAGGGAAGGCCAAGGTAGTCTTGGCAGTTTGTTCCCCTCTGGTAGAGGGAAGGCTAAGGTAGTCTTGGCGGTTTGTACCCCTCTAGTAGAGGGAAGGCCAAGGTAGTCTTGGCGGGTTGTTCCCCTTACAGAAGGGAAGGCTAGTTGTAACTAGTGGTTAATCTTTCCCCTTGTGTGGAAGGGAAGACCGGTTAGCACTGTTGTGTTGTATCTTTGAAAAGATAGTGAAATCCTAAGCTTGGATAGTGAAATCCTAAGCTTGGCTTAGGGACTGGACGTAGGACATCCATTGAAAGGAAGATCCAAACCAGGATAAATTTTTTGTGTTCCTTGTGGTTTGACTAACACAACTAATGTGTGCTCTTAAGTAATTTTAAAAGGTCCTGCACGACGAAAAACACCTATTCACCCCCCCCCCCCCCCCAAGTGAAAATTTCTACTGCCAACAATCCAACACGTCCAAGGGTAACCCTGATATTTGTGGAGGAGGTGGTTGCATCAGGGATCACGCCGATAATTTTTTTTCAAGTTTTACTTTTGTGTACGGTATGGGCAATAGTGTTATTGCAGAAACTAGAGCTATGTATGATGGAATTTGTTTGGCGATCTCAAATGGTTATACCTTAGCACTGGTTTTCTCAGATTCAACAGTTCTTGTTCAATCAATTGTCTCTAGTGTTCCTTCATCTTGGTAGGTCTTAAATTGGTGGCAAGACCTTGTTATCATGATCAAGCATCATAATGTGCCTGTCCATCATGTCTTCAAGGAAAGCAACCAGGTGGCAGATTCTCTAGCTTCCTATGCATGCTTTTTTGGTACGAGTAAAATCTACTGGCACAGGGAGGATTTGCCTCATGTTTCCAAAGGAGCAGTCTTGCTGGATAAAGTTGGGCTTCCCTCTATCAGAAATTAGATGACATTTTCTTTTTAGTTTTATGTTTGAGGTTTTTACCTTCTTGGTCCCCTCACCAGTCAGGGGTTATGCCCCTTTGGACCCTGTATCATTCATTTATATGTTTATATAAAATTTTGGATCACAGGTTGATTGCCTGGGGTAGTGAGCACACTTTTCCTCTTTGGGGACAGGTGCACTCGACTAGATGCTAACCCTATGATCTTTTGTTAAAAATAAAAAGAGATAATTATCATGAATCTAGAAAACATGTCTAAAATTGTTTCTTCATTTTTCATTTTAAACATTTCATATTCTAACACAAGCATGCTAGCTTTGGTCTCCCTTACCTCAGATGTACCTTCATAGATCAGTTCAAGTTTGTCCCACATCTCCTTTGTAGACTTACATGTGGAAACTCTTGAGTATTCTTTGGGATGAATGGCGCATTGCATCATGTTCATAGCGCTCCAGTTCATTGTAGCTTTACATTTCTGTTCCCTTGCCCAAGTATCTTCATCTTCTGGCAATTCAGCACGTCCTTTGCTCACAACCTTCCACAGCTCATAGTCTTGAGCCCTTAAGAACACATGCATACGATTTTTCCAATAGGTGTAATCAATTCCATAGAAAAATGGTGGCCTATACACCGAATGTCCTTCAACCAAAAATCCCATATTAGTATCCATCACTCAGGATCTCTCCTAATCATTAGATCAAACAATTAAACTACAAAAATGGAGAAACCTGCTGTAATACCAATTGAAAGATGCAGAATTAGCTTCAAGGGAAATCTAGAGGGCTGGGGGGGGGGGGGGTTGAATAGATTTCACTCAATTTCAACAAGTCACTAATTGAATTCAAAAAATTTACTATTGATGTAGACAGATAACAAAAATGCAAGTCAGATCTAAGACCAGTTGTGTGTGTAAATAATAAATCCAGTGGTGACAAACTGACAGCAATACGTGCATACCAAACATCTGGCGTAAACTGAGATCAAACCACGTGAATACAACAATTTAAGGTGGTTCAAACTACACAACTTGTGTATCCTACATCCACCGTCCACACACACACACAGATTGCTTATGTAGCAAGTTTGAAACACACACAATTGGCCACAACCTGAGATGAAGGAAATCTTAAGTCAAAATACACACAGGTGAATCTGAGCAGAAGGATTGCCCAATTCAACACTACCCACACTATAGAGAGTAGAGTTGAGGCGCAAGCAGATAGTTCAGAAGAAATGGGAAAACGATGATCAGTTTTGAATCCCCTTAGCCTCTGCTCTTAGTCTTCTATCTTTGAATTTCATAAGGCTGATGGAGTTCCTCCAGCTTGGATGGTAAATTTGACCTCAATTTGATCTCCTAGGTGCAATCTCCTTGTCTTCTTCCCTTGGACTTTGAGCAAAACAATGAAGAAGTCCTTTCTAGCCGCCACAGCTTTTTTTGGATTTATGTGGGCTCTCTTTTAAAAGGAGACAGAAGGATACCTTTTATAGGTCTGTCCTTACCCTTACACGTACATGGGAGTACGTGTGTATGAGAAAAGGACACCCTAATTAATGTCCCGTGTCGTTCACGTGTTCAATCGCTAGTCTTCATGGTTGTCGACAGCTGCATGATGGTTGTTGACAGCTACTGTTGCATTTTGTCTAGAAAAAACTGGGTCTTTGAAAGATGCTCCATGGTTGTCGATAGCCACACGATGGTTGTTGATAGCTGCTTCTGCATTTTGTCTAGATAGAACCTGGTTTTTGAGAGATGATCCATGGTTGTCGATAGCCGCACAACGGTTCTCGACAGCTACTATGGAAATTCCTTCTTCTAGAAGCGAATTACTAGAATTTGTCTTCAATTGTCGACAACTACTTGTGAATTTATCAACAAGTATTACTTGAGCTCTCTTTCTTCAGATTTTTCTTGATCTTTTGTATAGTTCAATATAACACTTGTTATCCTACAAAAAAATGATTTTCTTCATATGTTATCAATCAAAGTTCATTAGTCAAAATAGAATGTTTCCATGTGGTTGCTATCATCAAAATAACATGTGGAACACATTACTCAACAACGCATACATCCACTCCAAAACAAAAAGAAAGTAGAGCGTTGAAGTTGTTGGGTTGAGTGTGAATATAATATATTTCTCCTCACATTTTGATGATGGCAAGTTGTGATTTTAATGCATAACTATTGAAACGTGTGAAATACATCACACCTGAAATTGCAATATTCAAAAAGCATGTTTCCAAGCACATTTATCATTTATATTCATGATAATACATTTAACTAATGATTTATGTGTTATTTTCTCAGGGACAATCATTTATTACAAGGGCAGTGTCGACACACCCCATGATGGTGTCGACACAATGTTCCAAGCCCTAAGCCAAAATATGAAGAATTGGTCCACTAGTGTCGACACTAGACCAGGGCAGGTCGACACTAGAGGCAGATCCCAGAGAATCTTGTTCACAGGTCTCTTTAGTCAGGTCGACACCAGATACAGTCAGGTCGACACTAGATGGCTCTCCCAGAAGACCTATTTTGCAGTCTGGGACAACAGGTCGACACCAGATGATCTCAGGTCGACACTAGATGGCTCTCCCAGAAGACCTGTTTTGCAGTCTGGGACAGCAGGTCGACACCAAATGATATCAGGTCGACACTAGAGACCTCTCCCAGGGAATTGTTTTGCCAGTCTGGGACAGTGTGTCGACACACCTCATGGGCAGGTCAACACACTCCGGAATCTCTGTGACTTAAAGTTTGTCCTTGACACGTGGAACCCTAGGGATGTGTTGGATTAGCCTTGGATCATGTGCCCACGACCCCCAAGGGTACATTTGGACTATTAGGGGTGTAAATACCCTCCTATTGGCTCTCCAACATGCAAGAACCCTTTCAGAGCCTCCAAGAGATCTCGTTGGCAGCTAGAAGGTTCTCCTCCATGTTCCTGCCTTCCTGGTGCATCCTCGAGCCAAATTCTCATCTGCTCAAGCAAGAGAAGTGGGAATTGATCGTTGAAGAAGCAATTGGAGCACCTCAAGGAAGCAGATCAAGTAGAAGCCGATTTCTGTGAAGAATTCGAGGAAGATCCTGAAGATCAAAGTGCAGAGCATCGTCCAGGAACTTCCAAAGATCAAAGCCCTTACAATTCGACCTTCTACAAGGGAGTACATTTGAAGAGAAAAACTATCAATCCAATTTTCATCTTCATTTTTCTCTTCTGAGTAATTCTGAGATTGTGCATGGGTTGTTGCATGAGTCTCATGAATTAACTCTTGTTGGACTAGATCTTTTGCTAAAGGATCTGAGTCTTGTGTTTTTCAAGCAAGTTGTTTGTGAGCCTGCGTGCTCAGTAGTTTGTGAGTCGTCGTACTCACTGTGTGGTTTGAGCCGTCGTGCTCAATTTGGAGTTGTCGTACTCCGGTTGTTGTTTGAGCCATCGTGCTCTGTTTGGAGTCGTCATGCTCCAGGTGTTTCTTGAGTCGTCGTGCTCAAGGGGGTTTGGAGTCGTCGTGCTCCAGTGTGAGTTGTACTCAGGTCTTTGAGTAGTGTGGCCTCACTGTGTGAGGGGTGGACGTAGGAGTCACTGGAGGTGATTTCCGAACCACCTAAAAAATCCTCTGTGTAGTGGTTTGATTTGTGGTTTGCCTTTGTATCTCGCTAGATGCATGCATAGGGATTTCGTTCACACTACTAATTAATTTGCTTACACTCTAATCACACTTCAGATCAATAAATTGATTGGGTGATTTGATCTCTAATTCGAAGTAATTTTAAATTACTTAAGCTTCCGCGTTAATTGGTATTAGATCTATTCAACCCCCCCTTCTAGATATGATCCTTCCACCCATCTGTTCCTAACAATTGGTATCAGAGCGGGTTAATGTCTGTTACTGCTCTGATTTGATTGCTTCCGGTCGTTCTCTGTGTTAATTCCTTGATCTGTGTGCTTAATCGCTCTGATTCCTTCTTTTGGCATTAGAGCGGATTAACCACTCTAATTGTTAGATCTAATTCCTTGTCACATTGATTCACTGTGATTAGATCTAATAGTCTTTTGTGAGTCTTGGTATAATGGCAAATCTATTTAATCTGTATGAATCTCCTGTTTTAATTTCAGAGAAATCACCAGTCTCACTTTCATCAAGTTTTTCAAAGGAAGCACAAAGAAAAGGAGCAAAAGAAATTCACAAATACTTTATGGCAAAGAGGAGCCTCAA
This sequence comes from Colocasia esculenta, assembly GCA_014218235.1. NCBI lineage: Eukaryota > Viridiplantae > Streptophyta > Magnoliopsida > Alismatales > Araceae > Colocasia > Colocasia esculenta. The sequence goes on along the minus strand of CM024755.1, from coordinate 126,295,852 downwards.
TGAATCCAGAAAATCAACCATTCATAAGGTTTTGGCTCTAACAGCACATTCTAAGAGCTCAGAGCATTCTTCATCCTCTTCAGAACACAAGAGCTCAAATGGGTCTAAAAGGTCAGGTAAATCAACTCCAGATCCATTTGTGTATTCTAATTCTAATTCTGATGAAGATGAAAGTATGTCTTATGCTGAGTTGATTAAATTCTGTGAAAAGATGCAAAGTCTTAATGTACAACTGAACATCAAAAATAAAGACTTGAAAAAGGCTTTAAAACATTGCCATAAAGAAAGTGAAAACTTGAAAAATACACTGGAATTGCACCAGAATCATGATAAGAATCTTTTAGAAGAAAATGATAATTTGAAAAATGAAATTGAAAAATTAAATTCTGAAAAAGAGAATTTGGAAGATGAAATCCAAATCTGTGAAAATAAATTGAATGGATTGAAAGAAAACCATGAGCTATTGAAATCAAAAGTCATTGATCTGGAAAATGAAAAAGAAGAGTTGATTGATCTCAATAACAATTTCAAATTTGATAATGATCAATTAAACAAACAAATTTCTAATATGGCTCATGATCATCAAATAAATGAAAGATACAAACAACTTGTTGAAGAAAATCAACACCTAAAAAGGAAGATTGAATGCTTGTACCATGACAAACTATTGGACAATGAATGCAACAATTGAATAATAAAATCGCCGATTTGGAAAAAAAATTTGCTCAATTTGAAAATGAAAAGAACAAAATGAAAAATGGTTTGGATGTCATGCTAAATAAGCTTCAAATTTTAGAAAATGAAGTAATTGCATTGAAATCTGAAAAACAGAAGCTTCAAAATGAATTGAAGAACACAAGTCTTGCTTCTGTTAAAAATAAGAAAAATGATAAGAATAAAACAAAATTAACAATTGTTAAATCTGCTGCAAACAAGAACTCTTCTAAGTCTAATGAAAAGTTAGTGAAAGTTCTTGTTCAGAAACAGACAGGGAAAGAGAGGAGTGCTACTGTCAAGAGGACTCATCTACTTCTTCCATCAATCCAAAAAGCTCCAAGGCAAATTTCAGATTCACATCATGCCAAGAGCTACAAAAAGGCACCTCTTTCTTCACATGGTAAGCCTCCTCACATGAAAAGGAGATTTCAGCAAATGCATTCATGCCAAGGTAAGTACCAGGTAAGAAATCCTCTTATTTGCTTTAATTGTAATAAACCTGGTCATCTTGCCAAACATTGTTGGAGTAAAGAGCAACAGTTCAATAAACATGCCAAATCAGTCCAATGCTTTTATTGTCATAAATTTGGGCATACTTTCAGGGAATGTTGGCATATAACTGATAATCTTATGCATACTCCCATGTTTCATGTTAATGTACATAAGAATAAAGATCATGTTCATGCTGAAAACACTCAGAAATTCTATGTACATGAAAAAGGAACTATTGCACAAAAGATCTCTTCTAAATTCCATGCTAAAAATCTCCATGATAAAAATCTGAAAAATAGAAATCAAAATGTTCAGAATGTCAGTGGTGCATTGTATACTAATAACTCTAAGATTAGAAACCAAGATTCCAGTGTTTCTAGTCTTCATCAAAATGCACCCAAAATAAAATCATTTTGGATTCAGAAATCTTTGTTCCAATCTAACATTGATTTCATTACAGGACCCAAGCAAGTGTGGGTCCCAAAACCAGCTTGATCAGCAAGCTGAGAAGTCTTGCAGCCATACACTGTAAATGGATTCAAGATATTGGCTGTGCAAGACTAGAAATGCCTGGAGAACACAGGTAAAATCTTTGAGAAAGAAATGAAGACTGTTCAGGTAAAATTTCTTTATCATTTCAAACTTGAATTGCTTGAATTGGAATGAATGTTTAATTTTTATCTGAACAATGAGAAATGTGTTTCAATGCTACTCTCATCAATGAACTTTATGTCATAACAATTGGAATCAGGTTTATGTTGTCATGCATGCTTAACTGTTCCCATGAGTTTGTGTGCATACTAATTGCTTTGACTTCTTGGTATATCAAATGATGACATGTGGAAAAACAAGTTATGCTTGTTTGGAAACTATCATCATGCGTGAGTAAAATACTCCGCCAAGTACCAAAAGTCATGTTATGCTTAAAGCTAATTGTGCTCATAATCATGTGTGAATTGCATGCTAACTTTTTCATTCCATGCACAAATTAAGGGGGAGTAAATTTTAAAAAGTGCAAAAAGTTTGTTTAATAAATTGCCTGTTAATGCATGATTGATCATGTTCATATTCTTTGAGTGCAAACTACTTTGAATGAACATATCTGAATTACTTGTATGATCATTTCATATCATGTAAATCTTATGGGAAGTGAGCCAGAAGAATCTTTGAGTGAAATGTTGGAGAAATATTCCTTCATGTCTGATTTGTCATCTCTTGAGAAATGAGGTAGCAAAGAAATCATTTGAACTCCACTTCATAGAAACTGAAATGTAAATTGCTGACATCTTCACCAAACCCCTTCCTGACAGTAGATTCTCATCCTTAAGGAGAGAACTTGGTTTTTGTAAATGTCCATTAGGATTGGGTTGAGTGTTAGGCATCTTCTGAGGGGGAGTTCTTTGCATCATCATATTCATTTGCTTCCTTGATTCATACTGATCATATCTCTCTCTATTTCACTTCTATTTCTTTTGACAATGAACTCTTCAACTCACATTGTGTTGAACTTCTTGGTATATCAAATGGTGATTTGAAGAAGGACAAGTTCTGCTTGTCTGGACACTTTCACTATGCGAGAGTATGTGTCTCCGCCAAGTACCAAGAAATAAAAATGCAATTATTGAGGGGGAGCTTTTATTGTTTAAAGAGAATCTTTCCTGATTTCAAAAGCTTGCATATCTTTATTCTGATGAAAAGTGGTTGAAATCCTCATCTCAGAGGGAGCTAGAAAATTCACAAGTCATATCTTTTGAAAAATTCACAACTTTTCTTGCATTACATCAATTTCCTTGCATGATGTCCTCATTCAGGTGTCTAGAGTCTCAAAATGATCCTTTGAGTGATCTACTATATTCATTTGTCAACTCTCACCTATATTCTTCAAAACTATAGAAATTCAGATTTCTTTCAAAGACTGAAAGACTATGTGTGCCTTAAATCTAAACATGTTTTTGTTTGCAATTGATGTTGGATATAGATGATGTCTTTTTTATCAAAAATCTCCAAAATTTGTCAATTCAACAGAGCAATGGCATATGTGCTCAGAAACTGCACACCTTCACAATGAATGAAGTGCCATGTATGTCATGAGGCACTAATGCTATCTCTGTTCAAAAGGGTTCAAAATCAAAAATAAATGAAAAGTAAAATAAATATGTCCTATTCCTTTTTTATGATGACTGAGTAACTGGAAATATTGGCGTCTAAAAAACGTATATTTTCATGTCAAAAGGTCATCATTTACTCCTTTGAGACTTAATAATGGATAAATCTTTAGTATCCAGGGACTATAGTGTGTGAAAAGCATTAGTTCTTGAGTGAACAAGATGTATCTCATTTGATAGTTTGTTTCAAAAACAAAATGTTTATATCATTAGAGAAATGTTTTAAAAGAATCATTCTTATCCATCATCAAGTTGTCTTAAAAAAAGTTGTTTATTTTCAACACACTTGATTTCAGTCTAAAAGATTTTTTTTTTATTTCTTTGGACTTGAAGAATATGGTAGTGTGTAGTTGATTGTTAAATGTATTATATCCCTCAAATTATCATTTTAATGACTTAAGTCACTGAATGCTCATATCCTGTTAGATATTGTGTAAAACTTGAATTGTGTTGAATTTTTTCAAAATTATAACAAATGAATTTTTTAGTCTATTAAAAATCCTTGAAATGGTTATTCCACCACTGCTTATCATTATAAAGTTATCCCAAAAGCTCACAAATTTTTCCATACTCAAATCTAAAATTTTCATTAGGCCAGGTCGACACTACTCCAACTAGTGTCGACACACTTTCACTCAGGTCGACACTCATCTCCTCTGGTGTCGACACTGACCCCCCTGCCAGACTCATTTAACCCGTGGGCGCCGGTTAAGGATTCGCTATTCCTGCGGGGTAGGTTATCCAAAAACCCCCCTTTTCTTCTCCAAGTTGACCCGACGGTCGTCTTCCTCCTGGATTCCCGCAGGCGTTTTGAATCCCTTTCCACCTCTTCTCTCCTCCATTCCATCTCCATCCGTTTTCTCTCATTCCTCTCTCTCCATCATCCCCGATTCCACTCTACACTGCTTCCATGGCGCACAAGCAAGCCCCTCACCGTGGAGCAAGATCAAGGGCTACGGCAAGGCCCATTCCGGCGGATGATGATCCTCCTACTGAGAGGAGAACCAAGAGACGCCATGATCCTGCAGAGCAGCCAGGGTCTTCATCTGCTAAGAGAGGTAGGGCATCCTCTTCTGATCGAGGTCAAGGGTCTGTGTACCCTAGGAGGAAAACCCTGGATTCTTCTCCTGAAGCCTCTGAGATGTCGACATCCACATCTTCATCCTCATCATCAGAATCTTCCCAGCCCTCTAAGAGACCTCCTTCCACCCACCTCCTCCAAACCCCTAAGTGCAGGGAAGACCATCTTGAAACCCAGGGCAGTGGACTTAGATGACAGTGAGCTGATTGCTGCTTTTCCTGAAGTTATAAATTTCTTCAAATTCCAGTCTTGGCAATCCTTTATCTCAGATTTTTGCATCATATACCCTAGACTTGTCCAGGAATTCTATCAGAATTTGGAATGCACTGATGAGGGATACAAGTCAAAGGTCAAAGGGATTGTGATAGACATGCCTACAGACATAGCAGCTACCATTTTCAAAATTCCAGATGAAGGAGAAGACTACCACAACTTTGAATTTGACCTTCATGAAGCCTACACCATCTTGAATGGATTGCAGGCAGATGAGTCTGATCCTAAGCAAACTCATGTTACAAAATTCAATACCAACACTTTTCCACCTGTGTTAAGGCTTACCCATCACATGCTTACTACCATCATAACACCCCAAGGTGGTGGGAGGGACAGACTCACTGATATCTAAAGGTTTGTGCTATATTGTATGAGCAAGGACATCAAGATAAACCTTCATGTCATCATGTACCAGATCATTTCTGAGACCACTAGGGCAGATTTGCATAGATCACTTCCATATGCAGCCCATTTGACTCAAGTCTTCAAACACTTTGTGTGTCTCTTGAGAATGAAAAGTCTGAGAAAATTCCTAAGTCCAACATCTATTGCTTTAAGCATGTTCAAAAATTCATGGGCTTTAGGATTGTGGGTGATCAAGTGAGGAGAGGGACAGATGCAGTAGAGGCCCCTGTGGTCCAAGAGGAAGAGCCTCTAGTGCAAGAGGAACAGCCTCCAGTGCAAGAGGAACAACCTCCAGTACAAGAGGATCAGCCTCCAGCTCCAGAGGATCAGCCTCAAGTACATGAGGACCAGCCTCCCATAAATGAGGATCAGCCTCATGTGGTAGCTCAAGTTGATGAACTTTTCATTGCCCCTCTTTCACCTCAACTTCAGCCCTCCTCCTCCATGAACCTTGAAACTGAAATCCCATCCTTTTCTCCACAACCTCCAGTTCATGCATCCTCATCCTTTGGTGGACCCTCTGTTCCACCAGAGTTGTACACTTTTGAATGATAAATTTGATGCTTTGAACACCTCTATTCAATCCATGTCAGAAAATTTTGAGTTGAGGATTCAAAGGTTGGAGAACACTGTCTCTACCAAATTCATTGATCAGAAAGCAGCCTCTGACCATGCCACCCAAAGATTCAACAGGATCATTGGCACTTTGGCAGATGCTTCAGTAGACCTTAAAGAACATCAAGAGAAGTTGGAGACAGTCCTTAAGGGAATTTTGGCAAATTCCCATGCTGATGTCTTCAACACAAAGGGGACACTCTCTCAGATTTCAAAGACAAGACTATCCTTTGCACACTTGGTAGATAACTTGGAGAGCATGAAGAATTTGTCTGCTCACATTGATGAAGAAATGTCTGCACTTAAGAGGGAATTCAAAGTTTTGAATAGGCCTTGTTGGTCAACTGGTTCTTCCTCATCATCACAGCCAGTGTCAAATGAGTTCAGTGCACTTCAAGCTTTAATGTCAGAGAATTCAGAGAGGATGGAACATCTTATGCATACAAGACTCTCAACTATCCAAGCTCAAATGAAGTTTAGTCTAACTTCAATGGAAAAGAGGCTAACGGATATTGAGACCATATTGTTACCCATTCCTCCTCCACCTCCTCCCCAATAATGTAATTTCTTTTGATGATGTCAAAGGGGGAGAAGATAGCAAGAAGAACTACTTTTCTTCTTTGAAAGATTGTAATGCTCACATCTTTAATGAAATGAATAGAAATCTTTGTGTCTTCAATGTGACTGAAAAATCTTTTGAATGAATGTGAATGTGATGAATGCTTGTCAAGCTGCTTGACCTTTGTGTGAAAATAGCTTATTTCTAGTAACATTGTGTATTTCAAGTGTGCAACTTTCAAATGTCACTAAAAAATGTTCAACGGTCCTTGACAAGTATAAATAAAAGGAAATGAAAATGCTTAAAATCACAGTTCATTGAAACTTTCTACGTCCATATGAATTTAATGTTGCCATCATCAAAAAGGGGGAGATTGTTGGGTTGAGTGTGAATATAATATTTTCTCCTCACATTTTGATGATGACAAGTTGTGATTTTAATGCATAACTATTGAAACATGTGAAATACATCACACCTGAAATTACAATATTCAAAAAGCATGTTTCCAAGCACATTTATCATTTATATTCGTGATAATACATTTAACTAATGATTTATGTGTTATTTTCTCAGGGACAATCATTTATTACAAGGGCAGTGTCGACACACCCCATGATGGCGTCGACACAATGTTCCAAGCCCTAAGCCAAAATATGAAGAATTGGTCCACTAGTGTCGACACTAGACCAGGGCAGGCTGACACTAGAGGCAGATCCCAGAGAATCTTGTTCACAGGTCTCTTCAGTCAGGTCGACACTAGATACAGGCAAGTCGACACTAGATGGCTCTCCCAGAAGACCTGTTTTGCAGTCTGGGACAGCAGGTCGACACCATATGATCTTAGGTCGACACTAGATGGCTCTCCCAGAAGACCTGTTTTGCAGTCTGGGACAGCAGGTCGACACCATATGATCTTAGGTCGACACTACATGGCTCTCCCAGAAGACCTGTTTTGCAGTCTGGGACAGCAGGTCGACACCAAATGATATCAGGTCGACACTAGAGACCTCTCCCAGGGAATTGTTTTGCCAGTCTGGGACAGTGTGTCGACACACCTCATGGGCAGGTCGACACACTCCGGAATCTCTGTGACTTAAAGTTTGTCCTTGACACGTGGCACCCTAGGGATGTGTTGGATTAGCCTTGGATCATGTGCCCACGACCCCCAAGGGTACATTTGGACTATTAGGGGTGTAAATACCCTCCTATTGGCTCTCCAACATGCAAGAACCCTTTCAGAGTCTCCAAGAGATCTCGTTGACGGCTAGAAGGTTCTCCTCCATGTTCCTGCCTTCCTGGTGCATCCTCGAGCCAAATTCTCATCTGCTCAAGCAAGAGAAGTGGGAATTGATCGTTGAAGAAGCAATTGGAGCACCTCAAGGAAGCAGATCAAGTAGAAGCCGATTTCTGTGAAGAATTCGAGGAAGATCCTGAAGATCAAAGTGCAGAGCATCGTCCAGGAACTTCCAAAGATCAAAGCCCTTCACAATTCGACCTTCTACAAGGGAGTACATCTGAAGAGAAAAGCTATCAATCCAATTTTCATCTTCAATTTTCTCTTCTGAGTAATTCTGAGATTGTGCATGGGTTGTTGCATGAGTCTCATGAATTAACTCTTGTTGGACTAGATCTTTTGCTAGAGGATCTGAGTCTTGTGTTTTTCTAGCAAGTTGTTTGTGAGCCTGTGTGCTCAGTAGTTTGTGAGTCGTCGTACTCACTGTGTGGTTTGAGCCGTCGTGCTCAATTTGGAGTCGTCGTACTCCGGTTGTTGTTTGGGCCGTCGTGCTCAGTTTGGAGTCGTCATGCTCCAGGTGTTTCTTGAGTCGTCGTGCTCAAGGGGGTTTGGAGTCGTCGTGCTCCAGTGTGAGTTGTACTCAGGTCTTTGAGTAGTGTGGCCTCACTGTGTGAGGGGTGGACGTAGGAGTCACTGGAGGTGATTTCCGAACCACCTAAAAAATCCTCTGTGTAGTGGTTTCATTTGTGGTTTGCCTTTGTATCTCGCTAGATGCATGCATAGGGATTTCGTTCACACTACTAATTAATTTGCTTACACTCTAATCACACTTCAGATCAATAAATTGATAATTCGAAGTAATTTTAAATTACTTAAGCTTCCGCGTTAATTGGTATTAGATCTATTCAACCCCCCCTTCTAGATCTGATCCTTCCGCCCATCCGTTCCTAACAGAAGCCATCATCTTCTAGCTTTCTTCATCCCTCTCTCTCTCTTTGTTGTGTTCTTGTTGTAATCATCCTAAGAGAGTTGTTCGCATCTAAGAGAGTTTTTATGTACATCTTTTTCTCTCTTGTGCATTTTCTCACATCAAGCCTCATTATTTTGAGCTTGATCTAGGAACCTTTAAGATCTCATTGAGATTCAGTGTAGTACCTCTTCCTGTAAGAAGAGTAGACTAGCCTGGGAGCTCGGTGGTATTGCCCCTTTTGGGTTGAAGGATAGACCTGTGTATCAGGGTGGTTTGCCACTTTGGGTTGAAGAGAAGATCAACTACGGCTTGGTGTATTTGTCCATAAGGAGGACTATACGCTTGGGTAGTGAATCCCAAGTTATTGCTTGGGAACTAGATGTAGGCCTGAGGGGTGTGTCTCATTGACAAACTAGGATAAATTTGTGTGTCTTCTTATGTGATTGCATTTGTTTATTTCTGCTACACACTAACACTAACCTTTACATATTAGTGTTCATGTTTTATTATTAAACTTGATTAAAGCAACCAATTCCCCCCCCCCCCCCCCCCGCCCCGCCCTTTGGGCTTTCTATTTGGGACAACAAGTAGAACTAGTTGATGAAAAGGAAAGTGTGAAAAATCTGAACATGACTCCTTGAACATAAGGAATCATAAAGCTATGTCATTCCTCTACCTTGATGCCTTTCTGCATTCATTCTATGCTACATGATTTCCAAGTATAAAATTAATAGAGATGCAAGTTTACTCCTACTTGTCTACTCGAAGCCTGTACTAAGGAATGGGTGATGTTTATGCACTAGGTTCACTAAGTCTTTTTGGTTTGACAAACTGTATACACTTGTGGAGTCCCAAATATTGTCTCAATAAGCCTTCTCATGAAGTAGCTACAAGGTGTGACCTATTCTTCAAGAGAAAGATCCTACATTTTTTATTGAGATGTAATGCGCATGTTGTACCCTTGGACTCCAAATGATCCTTAATATTCACATACCTTGTCTACATGAATCTGTCCTTGGAACTCTATATGGCCATATATGCATGTGAAGGGAATTATCATGGAGTACTAAGTATATGGGACCTTGGGTCCACAACCCCAATATCTTTATGTGTAAAATAAGGGTTGGTCCGGCCCTAGGACGAGCACCTAAAATATTCATTGAAACCATGCGAATATGGACGTGAGGTGTGCCATTGCACTGCTATGATATGCTTGATTTATGTACTAATAATTTTCAATATGAATATGTAATATGTCATTGATATGATATTTGAATATGTTTTGAAAATGGGCATGTCTTGTGTATATTTGATAGTGATATGAACGATATGGGAGAGTAACATCTCCATGATTTTATCTAAAAATATTGATCTGCTATTCCTATAAATCCTTGAACTGCAAACCTTCAATGTACATTTCTGAATATGTGTTCTTGCCCATGGTAGTGCCCATTTTCATGTGATTTCTAAACCGTTATTTCTAGCCTTAAATAAATCATACCATTGATATATCCTTGAACTTGAACTGATATTAAATATTTTCATGCTCATTAACTGTCAACATGTTAAGAATATAAACCATGCCTGTTGAAGAAGTAATTCCTACAGAGTATGTGTACCTCATCCCCTCTTTTAACCATTTCAGGTAATTTAGTCAAATCTGAGGTGAATCTAGAATATGATGGGGTTGAAGAGTGATGAGAGACCCGTGTCTCTGGGACTGGTGTCGGTTTGAGGTTAAGTCAAGATAGTGTAGTAAACAAGCACATAATGATGTATAAGACATTAATTTTATTTTCTTGGTAAATGTTGTGACTCCTTATAAGAGTGTAGACTTATGAAACTTGTGTATTTTGTTGGTCACATGTCAATCCCCCAAGGAGGGATTTAAAGTTTTATGACTTTTGTATTTTGAATGGTTCATTGGCAGTCTTGTTCCTTAATTGCATACCATAAGATGGATATGAATACACAACTTATTCCCTAACATTTATTTTCGGGTCAATCAAACTGTTAACTTTTTCGTTGTGTTACATAAGTCAATTGATGGTTTGACTCTTGGAATTTTTGTGAATATATATATATATATATATATATAGGGTATTTCATACTTTTTGAGGCCTCACAAGTAGCATAAAACTACTGTTACCAACCACATATTTGATTTTTAGAACAGACATATCAAAATCAAATGTATATATATTACAAATATCATACTCATGTAACAGGATGGCCATTTTAGAATATAGCTTGATAACTTATCAAAAGACATATCACATATTTATATTTGAAATTATGAGGATACATACAAATCAAACATATCATATTGATGCAATAGCACACCACCGTCCATATTCCCATAGTTGAAATGAATATTTTAGGTGCTCCTCTGAGGTCCAGATCAACCTTATTTTGCACATAACAGCATTGGTGTTGGTGGACCCAAGGTCCTATATACTTGGTGCTCCATGATAATTCCATTTGCATGCATATATGGCCATATAGAGTTAAAAGAACTGATTCATGTAGACAAGGCATATGAACTGTCATGACCCCAAACATCACCATAAGACTTGTGGGAATAATCAGGACGTGACATACAAATCAGACGGGCACACAAATCATTTAATCTATATTTAGGAAGGAAAAGTACTAAAAAAATTTGGCGGCATTGGTTGATAGATTAAACATACCTGATAAACCCTTTTAAGGCACTAAAATAGTGTATTTACATATTGCTAGAGTCCCATCCAAGATCCTTTATATTTACAACATAAGGGTGGTTCTTAAACAAAAAGGAAATCATCTATAACCATATCCACCAAAGACTACACTGGGTTCACTCTCCACTCTTCCTAGTCCCATCCGTCTCCACAGGCTCACCATTACTACCTAAAAATATTAAGGAATTTAATGAGCATGTGCCCAGTAGGATTTACATCTCAAGGTGTAGGTAATTATATAAATGATTAATGTATTAACAACAAAACTTCAAGAGAGGATTAAGAAGTAACCAATTTAACAATAAATTTGGTCTCTAGACAGATCAAGGTGACAAGTCAACAGATGGTTAATAGTTCCAAATTTTGCTGAACAATAACAAGCAATGGGCAGAAATTTCAAAAGAGATGCCTACTCGTTGCACAAATGACAGAATTAACCAAATTCCAAAAATTTTCAGAACATATATGGATCAATTGAACAGGTGCCAAGACTAGTTTTCAGAATGTATACAGATCAATCGAACATATAACAAGATTGGCCATTTCTTTTTTTTTCAACGAACACATGTACAATGAACAATCTTATCATAACATATCAAGAAGGCACTTTCAAATCTTGCAAACATATCAGTGTCATGCCAACACCGCAAGTCCATACTCCCGTGGTTAACAAGTACGTTGGGGTGCTCCTCCCCAGGACCAGACATCGCCCTACATATGCACAAGCATGGGTCAATTGGATCGAAGTCCCAAGTAGTGCCAGAACACATTATGGCCAAGAGAATTCCAAGTGAACAAGTAGGGCTCAGTTCAGAATCTGAGGCACTCTTGATGAAACAAGAATGGCAAGAGTACCAATTATAAGAGTGCCAAATATTTAGTGAACAAAAGTGAGAGAGCTTGACAGATCAAATCATGCAGAAAGGGTCAAATGGGTTCCCTATACATTTTAATTGATTTCAGATTCAAGAGCAAGTAGACTCAAGGTCGGAATTTCACTTGAATAATAGAGAAACAGAAATCAAGATAAATAAGAGAATTTTAGAATGATCTTCACATTATTACAACTTTTAACATATATAAGATGCTTAGGCCAATAACATGTTGGTTGCTCTTCTACAAGGCAGATCACAAGCAGTAGAAGACTCGAAGTGTACAAGAGAGAGAGTAGTCGAAGTGACCAGAAGGGCCAGTTGAAGTTGTGTTGAAGAGAGCCATAAATGGCCAGTCAAAGTGTACTCGAAATAGGAAGGAAAAAGGGTTTATGGATAGCTCATGTATGCATCAGACCCAATGATGCCAATAGTAAAGGTTCAATGGTGGATAAAAAAATTCCCTGATTCAGAAGGACTAGACAAGTTTCCAACAAAGAAGTTGTTGGAACCGTCACATGAAGGAACTTGAAGGTTGCATTTCTAATCCAATGGTTCCAGAAATGTAGGGATCAAGGGGGCAAATCAAATGGGTTCCTATATTGGAAAGATCAGGGAACTCAAGCAATCTACTTGAAAATGAGGTCATGCTCCGTGCACTAGATTGGAGCCCCTCGGACACTCTCCGTGCCCTCAGCAGTATGCATTCAAGTCCAATAGAGTCGCAAGACCCATTATAGCGCTAGACAATTAAGAACAGTACAAAATAGTAGGAGCCGCGATAGCTCAAAAAATCACAAAGAGTACTTTAAAGAGTTCAAGAATGTCATGTTAGGATGTTTAAGAACATTAGTACGATCATGTCACGGGACATGTTCACTAGTAGTCCGAGACTATCATATCGAGAGCGAGTTCAAGAGCATGTAACACGAATAAGATTATCAAGAAGGTTAATGATTGTCAAATAACATTGGTTCAGAGTGTCATAGTGTCATGACTATAATGATTTCAAGCATAACAAGTCAAGTGAACGGGATTTTATGATAACAATGATCAAGAGAGAATTTCGGCGGTATAACGGTGCTTTTGCATTATTTCTATTAATAACTTGTTTTCATGTGTCATTGTCAATAGCTTCGAGAAATTCAAGACGAGGGAGAGAGATAGAGAGGTGCACACTAACATTAGGAAACTTCATGGTACAACCTGCTCATCGGCCATGTGGGAATCCATGGTCAGAGGTGACTTACGGAGGCCTTGGTCAAGGGGTCACTAGTCCGATAGTAGGAAAATCCAACGGAGAGTTCACCACAAGCCAAGAAAGGGGCTTTCCTATTGTGCAAGAGTGTACGTGCGTGCCACGCATGAAAATCACTCAAGTGCATTGGTGTGAATCCGATTATGTAAACTATGTTTATGGAAACTTCATTTATGGAAAGTATCATGAGTGCTAAATCAGGAAATACAAATCATGCATGACCAATTTTGACAAGTATCAATGTGTTTTTAGCAAGTTCGATAACAAGGCAAGAAATAGAAGACAATGGGCAAGTAGCGAGCATGATCAATCACTTAAGTTCAATTAGAATCATGTGAAAATCTTTACTACTTATTCATGGGTTGATTAATACATGATGAGACCTTATAGAACCTTCCTAGAATTGATCAAACTCACCCATGCAAAGAAGCGATACAAAATGATGAAAACCAAGACGTATAACCCTTACAAAGAAAATGTAGTCCCATCCCTTCACTTCCTTAGGTCATAACTTACTGATTTGTTATGAAAATGTGACACATGAATATACCATCTTGAAGCCCTTTGAATATGTAATCCAACAAAAACACGACTCGTCAATCCGAGGTCTGTAGTAATAGTTATAGCCATTTAAGCGAACACTACGCAGAGGGCAGGTCGCGACAGCAAACCTGTCGCGTTCTGAATGCAATAGGTCGATACGTCGCCTTCTAAACAAGGGTTTTTGGTTGCCAAATGCACCCAGTTCGACTCCTACTTGGACTGGGTTGATATAGGACACTTCTAAGGCTTATAACTCGTTGTATAGGCATGAAAAATTGTGAAACTAAGTTCATTGGATTGCTATCTCACTAAGCTAACTATTGTAATGAGGAATTATAAAACCAATCACATTTACTGGGTCAACTTGACTCTGTGGGACAGACCATACAAAACTAACATAGTAGATATGTTTTGGTCACTGCTCTCTACACACACCATGAAATAGAGTGATTTCAATCTTGTTTGAAAGTAGACTCAAAGGGGAACATTATTCATGTTGAGTGCTTGATCTAAAAATGACTCAGACGAGAGGTAGAAGACTCTTAAGATAGTGCAAGGGTTTCATCAGGCAAAAAGGCAACTATGATGATACAAGATTTATTTCGATGACACAACATGACATAAATTGGGGAAAGCAGTATAACCATGATCTAAACATATGTATGCAAGCATGCATGAGTTTAATTAGAGTTTGGCCCAGAGAAGACCTACCTTTTGGGTGGAAGAAAAGTCATCCTCCAGAAACCCTAGTTTCGACCAGTCATAGGAGAACGCATAATACTCACGAACTACTAGGTAGAAATTGGGCAAAATAGTGTCATAGGAAACTAGACTCAAACATCTTTCCAAGGGTATATGGCTTGCATGGTTTAGTCGAGGTTTCACTAACCTTTCATGATTATCAATTTAATTCTTGTGTGCAGGTCGTTGCAGATCTAAGTTGGGAAGAGCACTAGATTCCTCCTTGCTCCAGCCTTCTCCTTGAGATCTCCAGCCACCACTGCCTCCAAGCACTCCTCCAATAACCCTAGGGGTCGTCCCATGGGAAAGAGAGGCTTTATTTATAGAGAGAGGGGCATTTAGTTGCCTAATTAGATTAGGAAAACTTTAGGCACGAATTTGGGTATACCTTTCCTCAACTTAGAGATTTCTCTGCCCAATTCGTGATGGAATTGGTATGAAAACTTACTTTAGGTTGCATCCATGAGTTGGACTTGGTTTAGGGTCCATTAAATGTGTATTGGGTGAGTATTAACTATTTTATGGTCCATTAGTGAAAATTTCTGAATTTCAAGTTTTTTTCCTATCATGAATTTATTTGTGGCCCAAAAGATTTCCTTTAGCCTATTTCCTTCATTGGATTGTCAATACTCATTGTTTGAAGTCCAACCATAATTTTTATTCTATTTTTGAACTCCATTAAGTATATGTGATAATGATTTTCCAGCTTATTTCTTAATTACGATATTAAGTCACAAAACACCTTAATCTTGGCCAATCGGATTTTTGTTTGCACTAATTTCTTCGTGGGTCATTTGGAAGTATTATTTAGAGTTGAACTATGATTTTTATAGAAGTTTCCAGTGTGTTTTTGTACACATGATAATGGCACGTACGTTTTTACTATTTTTAAATTATTATTTTTAATTTTCTCAAAATAAAATTTTTGGGGTACTACAAACAAACTAGAAGCAAGGATATGGTTATGCCAAAAACGATTGTGCTTCCTTGAGTTAAGTGCTAGTAACCATATAATTTGATATGATGACATGAAATAAATGATAGGAATATCAGTCATTTTATGTCCAAGAATTTTTCAATGGTTTAAAAATGATAAGCACTATACTTCAAAAAAGAGTGAATTTTAGACAACTAATGTCAAGTGTTATACTAACTATACAGCCAAAATAAACAAGCATGTTAGTTATCACTATATATTCTATAATTGGTGACCATAAAAAGAAGATAATTTAGACCAACTCAAGCAATATGTATAAAGGGGTCCTCAAAATGTCAACTTAATGATTTACAGAAAAAGTTCATTGTCATTTTTTTTTAAAATAGTTTGGATGATTGCATGAGCAAATTGGTTAAATTCACACATTTCAGTGCAAGGAGTCACATTTACCATATGCATGACCCCCTAATTACTCAGTGGTTAACCCACGTTACGTTTACTACATAGATATTCAATTGCACACCTTTTTACATGAGTTAAATCATTATTTAGGTAAAGTAACCCAATTATTCAATGTGACTAATCATTGCTCAATCCGCATTCAATCCAATTAACACAAAGTTTCATTGAACTTCTTATTTTCATACTGAAAATTGATGTTCTATTAACTGAT
Organism: Colocasia esculenta; assembly: GCA_014218235.1. Lineage (NCBI taxonomy): Eukaryota > Viridiplantae > Streptophyta > Magnoliopsida > Alismatales > Araceae > Colocasia > Colocasia esculenta. Next base: position 126,279,594 of record CM024755.1, on the reverse strand, counting down.
TACTCTTTCTTTTGTCATTGATGGTATTTCTAGACACATTTATACATATCACTCAGAACTGAGCTAAATTAGCTCTGATTCTAGAGCACTTTGTTGAAGAATATAGAGGACTACTAGATGCCTTTTAGTTTCAACTATAAATCAATTTATCTAGCATGACATTAAACGTCTAAAAAAACCCTTCAACCATAAAATGCATTCATGTTATTATGGATAAACCATTAAGCTCTAAAGACATAGTAAATGATTTCATGATGTGCAGGGATGCGATGGACAACCAAGAGGGGAGGGGTGAATTGGTTATCGCCCAATAAAAATTCTTTTAATTCAGAATAGATTAGACTAAATTACTGAAACCTATTATGTGATATGCACAACATAATATAACAAGTATATAGACAAAACCAACTATCCTAACGTGCGTAGAATGGAGATAGAAGAGATGGATGCAAACCACACATGTACGCAGAATTTAGAGTGGTTCGACAAACACACCCCTGTGTGCGTCTACGTCCACAACCCCACCCCTGTGAGAATTTCCACTAGCTTGTTTCTCAGGTACAACGAAAACCCACACACACACTATTGTTTCCGAGGACAACCACAACCCCACCTCATTTCCCAGGGATGAGACAACTCGATGTGTATGCATGCACGCACTACACACCAACTAAACACGTGCTCACTGATAGAGCACACACACACAACAATGTTTGTGTAAATAAACTGAAGTACAGTTCTCAACCCAAGAATAAGAGTAAAAAGATGAAAATTTGTAGTTAGAATTCTCTTGTTTTGGCGTGGTTGAGAAACGTCGTAGAAGAACACAAAAGCTTGCTCAGGCCTTCCTAGATAAAGTACTATGTGTAGACACCCGATTCTGGCCTATGAGTCGAACCATAATTCTTGTTCTCCTAGTGTGCCCCAAGTTGGTCATGCTCTTGAGCCCATTTGTGCCAATTCTTGACCCATTATCATTCTCACCTTCTCTCATTCTATTCGCATTAGTCGTCTAGAGTTCAAATATCACTTTGGAGTCCTCATTCTATCAAGTGTCAGGGTTTTCACCATCAGCCCTTAACGGACGGCCTTGAAGATGCATTAGCATTGATTGTTGGCCTTGGAATCAATTGGAATCGATTGGCCTTAACGCGACGGCCTTTGGCGACGATTTAATGACAATTGATCATTGCTACCAATTGTTGACTGTGGTACCGATTGGTGACAACCTTGTTGCGACGGGTCCTGGCGTCGCGTCATCATATCGTTAATCCCTACGAAATCAATTATTGTCCTCTTTTAATCAATTATTTACCATTGACATGACTATCCTAGATGTTGCGACAGCCCATGCATATCCATTCACATGCCTTCAATGTCGCGACCACCTTGGCCTTCGCGATAATCCTTGTCATGCCCCCACAATCCATCGCGACAAGCTTCTGCATGGATGGCTCCGCAACCACCTCCTTTCTATCTCTTTTGGGGTCTATCTTCATCTTCAACAACCTTTGAACGACCCCAGTCGCAGTTTGAGGTTCCATCTCACCCTAGAACCCCCTAGGACTCTTCCCATGTGGATTTACTTGGCTTTTTACCATTTTCATGGGCCATTTCACTCACGATAAGGACGAGATACTCTCTCTCCTCCCTAAATAAGCAACCCATTTTCTTCAAAGGGGGGGGGGGACCACGATTTTTGCCACAAAGTGCTGCCAAATTCCCTCCAGAACCTTGCCTTAGCTCGTAGCCCTCCCATTTCTACCCAATTCCTTTCATTCTCTTCACCAAATCACATCATATTCCTCTTCATCTGGAGCTTCGTGACCAAGAGGTGAACTCCCATGCCCACAGAGGTTGCAGCACGACCCAAGGAGCTTATTCCTTAGCCAGGGAGTCACCCATTTGTAGACACCCATTTCTGACCCATAAGTCGAGCAAAATCCCTTGTCGTATCATTGACGCCCCACGTTGGCTCATCATCGTCAAGCTGGCTTTCTCCGATCATGACATCATTCCCATTAGTTCATCGCCCTGGAGGGCTCTTCCTAGTCAAGCCAATCTCTTGCTATAAATCTCTGAGTATAAGTCCGATATTTCATCTTGAAGGCTGTGCATGGCTGTTTGGACGACCAAACGTAGAAAAGGCCAGAAGGCGACAGGCCTTAAGTTGCCTTCCTGAAGACGATAGCCCCTATGTCGCGATCATAATTCTATATTTTAAATCCCTCAGAAAATCGAAAATGACTTGAAGTACCTTCTATATGAGGAAGGCGACATATCGAGCAGTCGCATTCAGAAGGCGACGCGATGGCCGTTGCGTTCAGGGCCTTAAACAGGAAACTCAATCCGAGGCTGATTTTGGACCCATGCTATTGATGGTAATTGCTTCTTTTGGACTCCAAATCGAGTCCAAATCCTCTCAAATTTGGAGAAGACCTTCCTAACTACTCCTTTCCGAGTTCCAATGGCCCTTGCACAGCCATACTTGCCCATAGTCGGACTCTTGCCCATTATTCCTCTTAGACCCGAGTTGGGAATAATCACCCATAAAAACCTTATTCTCCATCTTTTTGGCAAGGCCGAGCCATTAGTTCGGGAATCCAGAGAGCTTCATCTTCCAAGAAGGGAGTTTCTTCCCATACGACTCAGAAGAGCCCTCCAGGGCGTTTTCCCACCGGCTATCCAATCTCCTCTCCCCTTTTCTTCTTTCTTTCATCAATTTCATGCATGCATAGTTCGTTTTTTTCTTCTAGTCTAACATTAGAACACGAAACACACACCCATCCTTAACACCCCCAGGGTTAAAAGCCCCAATCCTGTGAGTTCCCCCCATAATAGTTCATGCACATGCACTTTTCATTGATAGATCCATTGCACACGAGTTCTAATGGGTTTTATTTGTGTTTGAATCATCTTGGCAGTTTTGAAGGTTAGAACGAAGTGAAGCTCCTGTCCCTTGGCCGGCTGAGGAGCAGGAAGACGAGAATCCACAACTCCGTCCCTCTGAAGAGAAGGTGACACTTCCACTGTCGCGTTCAAGAAGGCGCTTTGCCTCTGTCGCGTTCAGGAGAAAGGAAGGCGACGCTGCATATGTCGCTTTACCAGTACGCCTTCCCTTCACCCTTTCTTTCCAAGGTAGTCAGCCCTCCACGTCTACATCTCCGAGGCGATTACTCTGGTGGCGATCACGGTCAGTTCTCAATCCCTATACTCATAATTTTTAATTCAAAAGGGATACCAATCCCGTGATTACACCTTTTGGTGATCACGGGGGACCACTTGTGCCCATCACGCTCGTTCTTCTTTCCCTGCCGTCCTTGTCCTCTAACGGGTGTTGTGTTATCAGTTTTTCTTTGTTTAGTTCTGTTCCTTTAGGTTTGATTAGTGCTCTGCTGGTCTGGGTAAGGAGGCGACATCCTACACGTCGCCATCAGGGTAGCGACGCGGCATACGTCGCGATCAGGTTAGTACACAGTTTACTTTCCCATTGTCTTTCTGCGATCTGTGTTCTGTGAAGAGGCGACGGGAGTAGTGTCGCGATCAGGAAGGCGACCGACCATCGTCGCTATCAGGTACACAGTCTGTCCGTACACCTGTCTTCTTTGGTTGAGTGTTGTTTGAGCCTGTGAAGAAAGCGACGGGGTTGTTGTCGCTACACAGAAGGCGACGGGTACTAGTCCGCATTCAGGTCAGTGCCTTGGTCCTTTCACTTTTCTGCAAATTTGGGTTTGCTTTCACATACTCCATCCAGATTCCATCATATCATGTCTCTTCCATGTTATTGAGAGATTTCCAGTCTTGTATCTTATAGGATTGATTGATTTTTTCGTGCATATTAGGGTCTAATCACTTTCTGTCCACTGCGAGAGTAAAGTGACAGGCCTGTGTCGCGACCTGGTAGCGCCATCCTGATTGTCGCCTTCTTTCTCTGAGGGTGATCATCCTAATTCTTGTTGTGTTAGTACTAAGATTAGAATTTTTTGCATGCACTCCGGTGCACATAGGACTTGCATACATCGCTCATATTCGTAGCATAGGTTTCCTCCTCAGCGACGTTCGCTCTCCTCGGCCACATACTCCTTGTGTCCGACTAGAGCGCGCGCTTGAGGGCCTCCGTAAGTCCCCGCTGACCGTGGATTCCCACACGGCCGCCGGGCTGGTTGTACCCGTCGCCACCTAGGATCGAGTCTAGATTCATTTGGCAAGGAGAGAGAACTCTAGTCATACCTAAGTTTGAAGCCCTCCCCATTTAGGAAACCCTTCCTTCTTTGGAGAGAAACTTGCTAAAAGTCAAAATCACTAAAAGGCAAACCTGAACCAAATAAAAAAACCATCATCATTGCCAACTGCTTGCTTTGGGTGAGACGTTTTCTCTTTACTTTTTGTCTGCATAGGATTGTTTGTTTAGGAAACTAAGAGCCTGTCTAGGTTAGGTTGTGTCCTCAAGCTGGAAGGCTTTCCCGTCTCTCTCCACCCACTTTCCGAGTATGGAGTCCTTCTTGAACCCAATCTACAATGGTGAGAATCCCACACTGCCTTTCATAACTCCCGAGATTACAGTCCCTCCCCCATGATCTCTTTGACGAGATGGCCCGGCCTTGGGTCGCCACCGTCCATACCTCTGAGGGTCACTGTCGTGACGAGGGCAGCCCCTCGGAACACCCACCCTCCTCAGTCAGATGATCAAGCTACTAAGCTTCTGCGTCTATTCCACAGCTTGATCAGTCTCAAATTCAAACTCTCATGACGGCTCTCAAGGAAAGGCCGCCTCCTCACCCTCACCCAGGGCGGGCGCATCACGCCCTACAACAGCTACTTCCGGCCCCCACGTCTCCATGGGACAAGCCACAACACCCCCCAACCGGCCGCGGACTATCCGATTCACGCCCTTCGAGTCTGAGCACTACATTCCCCGTGGTCGAGGCCCCGGCTCCGCCTTACCAGCCCGTGTTCCTCCCTCACCGTCCTGCCACGCGCCAGGCCCACCTCTCGTGCCTCATCCGTCTACGCTCAACCATCCGCCGCACCGGACATGATGTGTCCGAGTGGGCGTCTATCAAGAAGGCTCCAAGAACTCCGCAAGCAGTCGACCCTATGCAGCACCACGATGTGCACATGCCTAACTTCAACGGCCTGTGGGTCCCCTCTCCATCCGAGCTGCCAAGTGCCGAAAATACAATGGCTCAGGCAATCCCTATATCCACATCAAGGACTTCATCTATGAGTCCGCGTCTTACCAGCATGACCGCCGTCTTATGGCATATCTCTTCCGCCGTCGCTGGACGGGCACGCTCTAGATTGGTTCTATTCCCTGTTACCCGAGGATGCTGAAGACTTCGCTGTGGTGAAGGCTAAGTTCCTCGAGCAATTCCAAGATAGAGTCGGCCCTGAATATTCACTCACAGATCTCAGGGCCGAAAGATGAAGCTGATGAGGACTTCGCCACATATGCCGATAGGTGGCGACAAATGGCCACCAAGTCCCGGGTACCTTCCGGAAGGGGAGAAAGTGAAGATCATCATTGCTAATGCCACACCTTCTTTTAGAAATATTCTGGCGATGAATGACATCACCACCATGCATCAGCTTTACAGCCGGCCCGGTTCATCCAGACCCAGCTCAAGGACTCCCCGAGTCACTCCATGTTCGAACCCCAGAAGCCTCGTTCCACAAGAAAAGCCTCAGGGTCCTTGACCGAGGGCGTCCGGTGAACGACCACAGTGAGCGCGTTCACCCTGCCGGCCAGAGCCAAAACCGCCAACCATACAATGCCCAGGGTCAGAACCTCACCCAGCCACCCCAGGGGCAGCAACAACGCCAATACAATCAAGTGCCGCCCC